>CM026202.1:27552016-28152016 GCA_014839995.1 Xenentodon cancila | reverse complement strand
TCGCAGGAAGGTGCTCATGGACACGTGCACTGTGTGGAAAACGTATAAAGGATGTTTTAGGAGGGACTCCCACCCAAGTAGTTTATCCCTGCCTTCACAAAGATACAGGAAGGACAAATTCTTTTCTCTAGAGTTGTAAAAGTCCATGTATATTCAAACTTGAAAACTTTCCTTAAGATTTAATATTCATTTATGATAACTGAGGAGAATTGCTGGGAATAAATGAGAAATTTGAAATACTGCAGGTTAGTCTATGATAGAGAACTTACATGTAGTTGGGTAGAAAAGAAAATGCTAGTATAATTTGGTGACATGAGGAGGGGATCACGCCCAGAACTGCCCAGCTGACTGTCAGACGGAGAAGCTGGACTCCGTCACTGCACCACCCCATCCGATGCTTGGCATTGGACTTGATGATGAGCGCAGCTGCTTGGTCATGGAAACTGATTCAGTGATGCTCCCGCCTCTCAGTTTTCCAGCTTACATTAAAGCCAGTGAAAGTTTAGAACTTTTCCAGTTCAGCAGAACGTTGGCTACTTTTACAAACCAACCGCCTAAGCAGTCCCTTCCCCTACACTGTGATTTCACATGGCGTTCTATAATATCGCTCATAGTTAACTGTGCAGGGATGACATTTCACCAGCCATCTTATTGGGAGTGTAGCATCCTATAACAGAACCACGTCTGAAGTCATCAAGCTCCTCAGAACGACCCACTTAGTATCACGAATGTTTGAATGGAGAGGTGTTTAACTTTATTCTCCAGTGACAACACACACCTGAATTACATACCTTTGTCCATATAGCATATATTTTATCTATGTTAGTTAAGTTTGACTAATAAATAGAAAATGTCTTTGCACGGGAGGTAGCCATCTCTGAAAAATACATTTTCTGGATGGACCACATGTTGCTTTAAAACCTGTATATACATTTGGGTTTTGATATTTTCCATAACCAGAGGCACATATTTGAGATACAGATTTTTTTTAACTAGAAACTAAAACCAGTCTTTTTAGTACACAGGATGTGGTGTGTTCTTCTTCTCAAGGGTATGTTAAATTTTGAATTGTCTGACAACTTTGCCTTGGTATATTTTAAAGCAACGCAAAACATGTTCTCTCATGTTAAAATAGTGTCCTTCAATTCTGGTCCTCAAAGCCAACGTCTTCACAAGTCCAACAGCAAGCCATTAAGGTGCTAGAGAAGGGAAGCAGCTAAAACATGCAGGGGACTGTGAGGACCAGGATTGAAGAATACTGCGCTAAAATATCAATTTCATTTGGATTTGAAGAAATATTTGTTTGGCAGGTTGTAGTTGTTAGCCCTTTTGTCTCACAGGAAGGAAGCTTCCTGGTTCCACTTCTGGTAGGAGTCTTTCTGTGTGGAGTATGTTCTCCCTGTGCTTGCGTAGGTTTTCCCCAGGTACTCTGGGTTCCTCCCACAGTCCAAACATCTATGTGAATCTAAATTGTCCATAGAAGTGACTGCGAGCATGTGTGTTTGTCTATCTGTGACCTCTTGATGGTATGGTGACCTGTCCAGGGTGTGCCTCCTGCTTTTGTCCAAAGAGACCCCTCTGACCTCTGACCTCAAACTGAACTAAGCGGGTATATATACAGGATAGAATATTTACCTATTTTATAAGTGTCATATAGGTCTTGTAGTCTTTCATCTCTACTATTAGCAAAAGCCAATCAAAGTAACTTTGGATTCCCATTCCTGTTGTTTTTTGTAACATTCATTTTGGTTCACAGCACTATGTCAGGAATTAAAAACAATAAAACATGCTCACAGAGAAAAAAAAACAATGAAAGACACCAAACAAGAGTAAATCTTGGACATAGCTTTAAAAGAATCTTTAAATCCACATCCATATGGAATAAAACACAGAGAAGTTCTGAAAATCCTAAAGGATCCTTCGCACTGCATTAAATGAGCTTTGCGCCAAACAAGAGAACAATGTTTCTGCATCACATGTTGCCTCTTCGTTGCATGATAGAACTTGAACTGACATTTTTGGATGGCCTGTTACGATATGGTATGTAATGGATAGTCATTTCTGAAAATGTCCTAGAACCAAATCCAATGATTCCCATTACAGAAAAAGGACTGGTTTAAAAGAAGTGTTCTTTAAGGACCCAAAATAACAGGAATCCACTAATCCACTTTTCAGTCTTGTCTGTTGCGCACAGAGCTTTCTAGAGATTCTCAGAATCCTTTGATTGCATCATGTATTGTAGATGAAGGGGAATTTAAAGTCTTCACAATCTCATGATTAGGAACATTATTTTAAAAATGTTTCACAATTTAATAATGACGTTTTTTTTAAATTGGTGAATCTTTGCCATAAAAAGTTTTAGAAGAAATGTTTCTAATTTTATTCTCGAACAATGCCACATACGCCATTTGGTATGTGGTTACATTTCAATCCAGTCAATGCAGTTTGAAAAGATGCTTTTAATTGAAGATTGATTTTAGAATTTCATATATTTTGGCATCCCCCCCTTTTGGAGGAGGGGAGTCATAAGAACTATGCCGGTTTTATTACGTTCATGATTTCTGTCGTTAATTTTTGTTGTACAAGAAAAGAATCCATTAAAGTTCAACTCAGGAATAAATCTGAAAATGAAAAGGTAAAATTTAAAAAAATACATTTTTGCATGTTTTAAAATGAGTACAACCTGATTTTTAAGTTTGCACGAAACAAATGTGTATGTTCATGTTTGTACATGACAAATTACTACACACTTCCAATTAATTACCATAGAATTTCCCATGAAAACAAATTCAATCATTTCCTTCTAAAGTTTTCCTGCGAAACTTCACATGGAAAGTTTCAGGAATGTTTATGCAAATTCTGGGGAGATTTCCAACCCCTGCTGCCATCCTACTCCTCCATCTTTCAGTATATCTACACTCCTTTGGGCAAAACATGAAACACGACAAGCATCAGTGAGGCTTCCTGCACTTCTAAAAAAAGAATTAAACTGAATATGGACAAAAATGAACGAAAAAGATATGAGTGCAAAATTTTCACAAGATGAAACAAGAAGTCTCGGTTTAAACAGATAAAGCTTCATAAAGCTCCCTTAATTCTACACATCTCAGTCTACGCCTTGCTGGTTACACAAGTAACAGCAGCATGTGTCCACGCTGCTGATGACTTAAAAGCATAATTCGGCAGGTGGAAAAATACCTTATTTCACTTCATAATTACAAACTTGATGAAAGTGAAAGGCTGAGTAAATGAGGAGAGAAACAAGCAAACACAGATGCTTGCACACTGGCGTGCTGTGTGATCTGATTCGTGAGCCGTATACTCTAAGTCCACTTCTGCTTGCAAATCTTAGCTCTTAATGAGAAAACTCCAACACTGAAGTTAACTCTGAAATCAAAGGAAGAAGCACATTCAGCAAACCTCTAGAACAAGCTGTTATTTCCATCCACATACTAACATAAAATGGAGTCTACTGTGGTATCTAAATGAGAGCGCAACGCCAGTGCAGAAAGCTAATTTAGCACTAAATGTGTTCATTTTTGTCTGCTTATAATTGAATTCTTGTACGACATGATAAACTGTAATTACAGAAGTTTAATTCCAAGATTCATTACAACACGTTGGAGTCACTGGTTCCTCTTTGGACGAGTACAAGAATACTAATCGCAGCGTGAGGGCTGGAGAGGGAAGTGACCTACCAGGAGAACTGAGGACAAAATGTTATACTGGTGTTTCCGATGTTTTGATTTCAACTGATGTAATTACAGCAGAAACTGAGAAGGGACAAACAACACGAAATGCATGTCTGTGTTTTGAAAGAATGTGAGCAGCTGTCAGTGTGTGTCTGAATAAGAATGTATATGGCTGTTAGAGCGGCGTTGTGACACATATAAGGCAGGCTACAAATGACCTGTCACAGCAACTGTCTCTCACTAGGCGGAGAGAGGAGTGACTCATTTTCTGAAGATGGTTTTTTTTTTTGTTTTTTTTTATGGATGTTTATGGGTCAGTGTGTGTGTCTACGAGAAACAGATACTCAGATACTGATAGTCAGAGCAAAGTCAAAACTGTTTAAAGACAGTCTGAATAGGAATGTGCTCTTTTGGGCTTTCAATCTCAATGGCTGCATAATCATGAGTGTGTGTACATCTGCTCAATTCAGAAGCTGGGAACCTGAATGCTGATGCATCTTTAATGATGACAAAAACGCAGTTTGTCCTGCTTCCCATTTCCCTGCTTCCAAACGCTTTTAGCTGTGCTCCTTCGGATCTGTCTTAAACTCAAACATTTTCCCCTCAGCATATTAAAATAAATTGAAGAGCGCCTGCAAAGATCCACCTGCTACAGACGAGAGATCGAAAAGAAGTCTTTAACTGCCACTTATCACCAACTTAACTTCAAATTTACTTGATAATGGATATTTTTGCTCAGGCTCCCATTTTGGAACCAACAAACTTTGCATTTGTCAGGGCTGACAAGACGGTTTTCTTGCCCTCTGTCGTGAGAGGTTATACGGCCCTAATCAAAGTTTGCTTGAAAAAACATGAAGGTATAAGAGAGAACTGATGAAAGCCTGCAAAATTCTCCCTTTCTGCCGTCATTACTTCCCTCTCTCAAGTCATTCGTGCTTCTTTACCTTTGATACAAACACATGCTCGCATGCAATTTGCAGGAAATAGCAATCAAATCAGTTTTTTGTACTTTCTGAAAAAAGTTGCTCAAGAAGAAGAGACATCTGTCTATTGTACTGTAGTCTTTTATCATGGGAAGAACAAGACAAGTATTCTGTATTCTCTTTTATCTCTGCGTTTCTGATATCTGCTTGTCAAGGGAAAGTCTGTAGTCATGCATACGAGTAAGAACTAAGTATCCTGCACAAAAAGAAAAGAAAAACATGTTTACTCTGTGAACTTGCACACATTTTCCTACAGTTTTCAGTGGGATGTGTCACTCAGACCAAGCTTACTATCTCCAGTTTTTATACCACACTAGATACTGAAGTTTAAAAACTTTAAGGTTAATGAAAGTGTGCAGCATCTTTTCTGCGGAGTAGAACAACAGTCTGTGCGCTCTTGTTTTACCTGACTCGGGACACATCGCGCAGAGGCTCCCGATGAGTGCGGCCCCGGGTGGCCCCCGGCAGGGTGCGGCGGTTGGCAGTGGAGTAGTCGGGTTCCAGCTCATATGGCTCTTCCTCTTCAGGGCCCAAACTGCGGCGATCATCCTCCAAGCCATATGGCTCTGGCTGGAAGCGCTCTGGTTGTGAGCGGTTCAGGTCTACAGTGCTGCTCCCCATGGGAACCTGGGGTTGCGCCACATGGCCATAGTCATCCTTGCGAATGGGCAGTGTGTAGCTGTTCTCTGGCCGGTAGCAGTTGGGTATGTAGGGGTAGCGTGGTGGCCGGAAGTTGACCCCGCGAGACAGACTGCCGTAATTGTCTGCTAAATCGGCGTAGCCATCGTGCAGGCCGTAGTGGCGGACATACTGGCTCTCTGGCGTCTCGGCATATGAATCGTTGTAGGAGTTGTTGTAGGAGCGTGTCAAGGTGGAGGTTGCCTGAGGCGTGATGAAGCGGTCACTTCCATTCTTCATGTATCGCCGATCAATGGAATCTGTATAGCTTCCCAGTGGGGATGAACCATCAGGCAGGGGCAAGCCGTCCGGGCCCAGTGGTACCTGACGCACCGTCCGGGTGGTCACCGTCTTCACCATCTTGGTCACCTGTGGAGTGAACCAGAAACGCCTATGAAACAGTGTAGCATGACGTGCATAAAAATAAAGTTGTCTCCGACTGACCTTTGCATGTCACATTCAGGCTGAACATATAATAATTAGTAAAGGAATATGTTAACATTTATGTTTGTTGTCGAGATTAAAACATCTATTCCAAACCTATTGCAGCAGAAAGCTCATCCACTATGTTCAAACTCACTCTAAAACAAGTGTGCAGGTGGTTTTGAAGCTTCGCTTATTTTAATTCCCAGTGCCTTGAACCAGCAGCTGCGAACAGAGCTGTAAAAACCTGGTGTCTTTGTACTGTATCTCTGTTGTATTTTGACTTAACGACATCCCAGAAATGCATTAAGACCTCAGAATGTTGTCTCAACTTACAAAAAAAAAGGGTCCAGAATACCCCTCCCTTAACACTATTAACTGGTAAAACACAGTGCATATGATCATCTGTTTTAAAATGAAATCCTAATCCAAATGCAAAGATCAGATCCAAAACCCTGCCTGCACACACTGTGGGCACAGCTGTTTATCGGCTGATCTCATGCTTTCCACATTTGCTTGTGCGTGAAGCCTGTGTGTCATAAATTTCTTCATCTGCACTTCTCTACGAGGCTTTTTTTGGGTTACACACTGACCGTACGCAGCCCAAAATTATGTAGCACGAGGACTGGGCACCCCAATGACACATGCATTTGGATTAATCTCTTATTTAAAAATTAAAAAAAAAAAGAAAATTAAATATCAGCAGACAGAGACGATGTGGAAAAAGAAACCCATATGGATACATGTTTTGACGAGACACTTGTACAGTGTACTGTATACCAATAACATCCCCATGCCTGTAATTGTATGGTTCTATTCTTAGTCACCATAAAAGGTGCTGTGAATAGAAGCATGTGTGTGTTTTCAGAATCCAAATCAGTTTGCACGTGTGGAAACCATGTAAGAAGCGTAAGCCTCCTGTATTGTGCTATAAGAGTGTCATCTGCTCCACTGGACCTTGAATCCCAGGGGAGGAAGGTAGCATCACACTCTACTGCTGAGGGACTTTGACAACCAGACCAGAATGTATCTATTCCTCATGTTCAGCTCTTCCTTCAGCTAAATATGTCTACGTCCTGTGCTTTGTCTGAAACTGCCTGACTTGAGAATTACAGACAGCAGGTAAGCTCCCTGTTTGGGTTCTCCTCCCATACAGAAAGCAATTTGCTGCCCAGTGAATTCTGCTGTGGCTGATAATTGACTATTTTGCCCGCAACGAGAGATTCATCCTCAAAATTAATGAGGATGATGAAAATGAATCGTCATCTGCAACAGTGCCAGTCTGGTGCAATTCATGTTGTGCTTGATAAAGTGTTGCTAAGACCTTCATTCCCACTTGAAAAGAGCAGATAAAAATGCTGCATTATGCAAGGAAATGATCAAAATAAAAATTTTAATAAAAAAAAGAAAAGAAAAGGCTTTACCCATTCTGCCATCCGATGGTTCTCATTTCCAACAACAGCTCTCCGAATTGCAAAGAGCCTGCTTTACTTTTACTTTCTCATCTCAGCCATAATTTGGATGGCAATCAACAGTGAGGTAACGCATGTAACAATGTCAAGAAACTAAGAGGAAGAATTAACCTACGCTACACAGAGGGGTAACAAGAGCAAATGCACAAACCACATATTGGTTGTTCAACACGGTGTCCTCATTATCTCAGCTGCAACAAATAGAAATTTACACTGGCCTCGTTTCTTGATTAAATCCTGAGTGAGCTACATAACAAAGGCCATTTCAGGAACATCAAGGTTCATTTCCATATTCCAAGTAATTACTGAATCGTTTGCTTTTGATGCCTTTGCTTTGCACAGTTAAAAATAAATAGCTAATTTGCCTGATTCATCTCAGTTCCAGAATCTTTAGGACCTTGGGATAACAAACAAACTTCCATCTTCTTGATTTATAGGGGTGGCCCTCAACACACAACGTAACTGGTGTTCATATTAAAGGAACCAGTGCCTATATCATACTTGGCATGAAGCGATTACATTGACTAAATGCACTGGTAATTTACCTTCTACAGCTTGCACACTTCAAACCCCTGAAGTAACAGTTACAATAAAATCTGAATTCCTATATTCAAACCTTCTTAAAAAAAAACTCTTCATAGTTTATACTTCTTCATAATGACTATCTAAAGCTGTGAGGAGGGTTTGATGAAAACTACAGCTTCCCAGCCTAACATGCCCGTTTTGCTTGTAATAACACAGCTTTTTTGGCAATTTGCAGGCGCTGCAAAGGCAGCCATCATACAGGTTTAGAAGACTCTTTGATGTACGCTCAAGTTCACAAGGCGTTTAACCGTCACGCGCAGAGAGAAGAGGGGAGATGTGTGTGGCTTCGAATTCAGAGGAGCCCCTGAAATGTACCAAAGTGGGATAAACAACCTGAAAGAGAGTCTCTGAATTGATTGTGTAATAGCGTGATTATGAGCAAATGTAGCAGATAAAGTTTTCTAAGTATTTCTGCATGCGTAGAAAGTCACACCAATGTTGAAGAATGTTTCAAGCAGCCACAGCTGTTAGAGGCAGTCCATAACTGTTTACCAAACTGTTAAGAATGGAGGCAAAGGCAGCAGGCGTCGAACTGTCCAATTTACAGCACTGCAAGCGGTTTCATAACCTCTGCTGCCTTCACTTAATTGTGAGCTTAAATGGACAAGAAGGATGGTTTGGTTGGACCAAATGAGGTAGTAAGTCACTTTTTTTTGTAAGCAGCCTGTTATCATGAAGGATGTGAAGGCTTTTGAGTCCATCTTAAAAAGCATCTCTGAGGATACTCAAAATAGAAATTGTAGCAGAACCCCAGCTGGATAACCATGAAGCATACTGATGTTTCCCAAAGTCTATATTAGCAATTAACCTTCTTCTTTTTTCTTTGACTATAATCAGCTATATAATCAGCTTCCCATATGTCCCTTCCAGAAACATCGTAAGAGTTAGAGAGCAGAAGAAACAAATATGCTCTCATAAACATGGATAAATACATTGAACAAAACGTTGGCTGTTTCTCTTTACGGCTGACATGAATCCGAAAATGATCAGATTCCACGTCCCGCTGGATGCCAAGAGCCCTTTCAGGCGGTGGATTGCTAAACACAAGATCCAAACTCTTTGTGTTGGATGCTCGGTCTGAGGCTGGTATACTCTCAAAAAACAGCCTTATCATTTGACACAAATTTGTGCAGTCTTAGACGACCCTTGGCACAGACAACTCATGCTTCTCTGGCAAGCTCAATGGCTTCCTCAGTGCTTTCAACACTTGACAAGACATCATCTACATAAAAATTCCTCGATTCAAGATAAATGATAAGCCCGTAGGACAGCGATGACTATTTTCCTTTTGCAAAGTGTTTTAACCCGTATTTTGCACATCTGGGTGAGGAGGTTGCACCAAAATGATGCACTTTCATACAGAACTCACTAGGTGTTGAGTTCAAGCGCAGGTAGTCGCTTCAATGAAACTGGTGAAACATGGTGCTGTCTAAAGCAGATAAGAATTCCATTCAGGTTGTTGAACATGTCCGGCCCTGAGAGGAGATGGTTATTCAGACTTGTTCCTTTGTATCCGGCAGAGCAATCAAACGCTTCCTTAAGGTTATCTGGCTTCCTTGCATGATAAACCTGATGGGGAATGTACCATCTCTCACCTTCACTCCCACTGTCTTCCACTTGTTCTGCCTCTCCCTTCCCAAGAACCCCATCCATAAACTAGACATACCGCCTTATATCCTTCGAGTCTGGAGATGAATCATGACTGAGCCTTTGTTGTCAGGTAGCCTGGGTCTGACCTTGGAAGGTAAAGGTATTTGGTAATGACCATGTGCATTTTTTTGTTTTGCACTCATTTAGCTTTTTAAGGAAATTAGGTATCTTCTTGGGACGCAGTTTTGTTGTCGTCATTATTATCCTTAAAGACACACTCGAGATACGAATAGCATCAGTAGGAGTTGCAGAAGGCGGTTCCTAAGTAGCAACTCTGTGACATAGTCTGCGACTGCTGATGGCCTCGTAATGAGTGCCCTACAATGCTCTAACTTAAACCAGTTCAAACAGCATAGGGTTCTTCATCTCCTCCTAGAATAACCTGCCTTGGTGCCATTGATTTGGAGAAATTGTAGCCTATCAGAAGGGTTTCCAGGTTTTTTGGTTAATCTTGAGTTCTGATTTTTGTTCCTTTCAGTCATAGTTGTGGTATCCTTGCCTAGCAGCGCTTTTTGTTTAAATAATGTCATGGCGCCTTCTCTCCTACATTTAGGTCCTGCTACAATCTCCAAATTGTGACAGTGCTCACTGATTCACATGTGTCAACACGGCTTCCTACTTCAGTGGAGGGAGAAAAAAAAAAACTTGAATTCTGTATTAAATGTTCAGAATATCCGCCTTATATTTTTTAAATTCTTCAATGAGAGTCTAGAGTTGACTTTCTGACATGTATGAGTTGAGCTGATCTCTTGCTTTGCGTATGTGACATTTCCATTGCTGATATAGAAATAGCAGTTTTTTTTCCCTCACATATCTCAGATATCTCTTCAACTGTAGGAAGTTAACTCTTCAGATCTTGAACTTGTTGGTGCTCAGATATCTGTCCTAGAAGCTCCCTTACACTACCTGACTCTGACATTGTTTTGTAATTTTTATTGTTTGAGAAAACTACTCTTATGACCAGTATCAAAGCATTAATAAAGTATTGTGAAAACACAACCACAGATACAAATAGAAGCTGATGATCCAAAGTAAATATTTCAGAAATTATGATTCTCAATTACCTTTAAATTTAAGACAAAGTGTCATAGCAACAGTGCATTTGAAAAAGACCCAAAATGTTATCTTACTCAGAGCGATCACAGTATAAATGTAAGACTGAGTCACACCCTGGATAAACCCTAAAGTCCTTAGTAGGACATTAGTGTGATCTTTGGTGCAGCAACTCTTGCTTTGCAGTGGTAAGCCAGTTATACTAGTCACTGGTTCAGTAGGAGAATTTGTTTATATCTTCATCTCTTCCCTGATAACAATGTAGAGTGCAGAAACAATGGGCATCTGTACTTACAGTTCCACCTTAGCATTTGAAAGCAAGCCTTTGTTACTTGACACTGAATTTATGAACCTGCTGCTGCCCTCATCATGGAACAAGCTGATGCACAGGAATTCTTGCTTCTGGAAAAACCATTGGACAACCCGGTTAAGTAGCATTACCATTAGGCACCCTATGTTGACCCTAACCCTAACCCCAGCAGGCTTGTCATGGCAGACAGTCATCACATTGATGAGGGTGAAGCTCTTACTGTAGCAGAACCCAAGCTGGATAACAATGAAGCGTACTGAAATTTCCAAACAGCTTTATTAGCATTTAACTTTTATCTCATTTCTTTGAATATAATCAGCTTTCCATATGTCCCTTCCAGAAACATCGTAAGAGCTACAGAGCAGAAGAAACAAATACGCTCTCATAAACATGGATAAATACATTGAACAAAATGTTCTGGCATGACATCTGGATCAGAGATACTGAAAAATAAAATGTAACATTACCGTAACATGACAACTAAATGCACTGAACATTGAGCTTCAAAGTAAACTGATCAATCACATAATTAATTTAAGTAAACTATAATAAGCAAAACAATACCTTGTTCCCACTCCAGCTAGCCACTTAATTGCGAATCTTTAATGCCTTAAAGTGCAGAGCCGCCTATAAAAACCAACAAAAAATTCCCTTTGTTTTTTTCGCGGTCATTTGCTGGCTCTTAATCCTGAACAACATATTACAGGAAACTGTCAAAATAAAGTGCAGCTTGAGTTACTACAAAATAAAAGCCTTGTGAAGTGGTTCTGTTTACCACACTCTTTTATGCATAATTGATAATGGTGTTTTTGTTCACAATATCAGGATATTGATCAGTAAAATGGGGAAAAACACAGCAAAAACCACACAAGTTCTGGCATCCAAATGGGTCTTTCTCCTGTAAAGTGGGGGTCAAGATGACGACTGGAGGAGGGGTCTGGTTGGAGACCCTGGACTCCACTAATATGTTGTCAGGGAACATCATTAGGTGGTACGTGTGACACGAGATGGTTTGCACGTGATCTGAGGCTTGTACAGCGATGTATATCTTCAAGACACAAGCAAATGTATACACCTTGAGAAAATAGTGCCTGTGGAGTCTTAAAAAATAAAATAAATAAAAAACAGAAAAAGATTCTCTACTGGTATTGTTTTTGTTCAGGATAAATACTCCATTTTTCAAAACAGCTTCAGCAGAAGTTGCACTGTACCTGCCTAAGGTTGGATCCCAAGAATATAAAGAGTAGCCACAGTCCTTTAACTTGTTTTATGTGGTCTTACTGTCTGCTAGCTGGAAAAATGCCTGGATGATCACCAAAGGAAAGTATGGCATGCTGGAATGGGAGGAAGAGAGTGGAACTAATGGAGTATGTGCATGTGCTCAGATTCACACACATTCCTGATCAATTCACCCAAATCAAGCTGAACCAACTGAAAACGTAGAGGAACAGAGCCTGACCTGCTATAAAAGACCATTCATTCATAGTTGTTTTCTAGTTTTATCTCAGAAATGTTTACATGAGAAACTACTTTCAATATACTCAAATCCCCAGATCCTGTTATATACTGTAGCTCCATCTGCGTACAGTGTCACTTTCTACTCACCACCCAGTTTACTAGCTAGTGATATTGCTTCACAAGAAACATGTTTACAACCAAAAACCTTTTTTTTTTTTTTTCTCACAAATCAGCAGCATGGGAGAAGCTTCTGTGTTTCATCTCCAACAGTTAGAGGGAGGATAACCATCAAGGGAGAGGGCTACATTAGCATTAGACAGTAAGGCACGACTTTCCTTAAAAATAACAGACAAAAAACATATATAAAACTGCAAGCTGCTAAAAAATGACAAAAGAGATTGAAAATGAGAAGATAAAAACAGATGAAAGAGATGAAAAGACAAGACAAGGTACATGAGGAAGACACACTAAAGGCATCCTTGCGTAAGCTGGGTTGTTAACAGCCAGAAGTTTATACTGAATATTAAACTGCTTTCCTTATCTCAAAGTCACTCTAAAAAAAATAAAAAAAACACAGATTTCTCCTTTCAGCTGGGCAATGGAGTCTTGAAAGTACTGTGCTTCCTTCCCTTTAGTCCTCAACAAATCATTTCATTAACTTGATGTTTTGCTGTGTGCATTGGTGTGTATTATTCTTAACAAGTTCTGCACCTCAATGCATAAAAACATGAGTGAAAGGAAGTGTGTGTGGCCAGTCCTTTCACAGCAAACGGACTGGAGGGCAATGGGTCCTCCCTGATGAGGGATTACACCAGCCTTTTTAATTACAGTTTCACGGTCCCTGGAGGAAGAGCTCAACACAGCGTTCTCCACTCCTGTGGCTGTCCAGCAACAGCTGACCGTAACTATGCAAACATCTGATATATATATCAGTCCCTGCAGGTAAAGCTCAAATTTTCTAAGCAAGGCACCCTTATTTTAGGGGACTCCATCAACAGAGGTCCAATACAATATGTTTTCATGCAGAATGCAGAGAAAGTGAGAATTAAAAGGTTTCTGGGATTTTACAAAATAACAAAATAAAACATCATGTCCTCTTTCAAACTATACTCATTTAATCTATACACTAGGTTGCTGTAGATAAAAACACACAAACCAAACGCTGGTACATGAAAGAGCCTTTTGCACTGCAATTTTAGAGGCCAATATAGCTTCTCCTTCAAAACTCGGAGGACAATGTTAAGCCAACGAATTACCCATAATCTTAAACTTCGCTGCTAGGTAACACTAAGTAATGCACTCAGGCTTGATGTGCTTCTTTTTGCCTAACAATATATTTTTCTTTGAACCACACATCTGTAAACAAACACTTTATTGTGCCATCTTTCTAATGTGTTACACAGAGACTATGTGTTTAGGGTGCTATGTTTGCCAGCATCTCGTTGCCGATCACTGATGCAACTTCGAAGATTTGAGCATTGGTGTCTAGTTCTACATCGGCATTGAGGAAGTTAAAAATCCCTCACGTGTTACTGTGAAATATTGTATTGTTAAGACGGATATAAAGAGAGAGGGAAAAACATGCAAAATATTGTGTTCCAGAAGACTGATCAACCTAGAGGGTGGAAGCAGCAAGCAGTGACTTGAAACAAAGCATATTAGCGTATAGCAGTTGTATTTAGCTCGTGATAATTCAGATTGTGCTGCGCACTGCTAATGTACCCTGTATGGGAACACATTAAATGGTGGCCTGGTGAAAAAAGCCATAGTGATATAAAAATACACTCACCTTCACGTTAGTCGACATATCCTTTCAGAAAAAAACAACAAAGTAGAGGACAATTCAACAAAGGAACACCAAGGGAGTTGGCTGATAATCAAAAACAATAATTTAAATACAGCTACGGGAGGGATATTAAACCAGTTTGGGCTGTAGGATTATGGGATTTAGAGTTCTTAAGGATGGAAATCTGTGAATGGAAGTTTGATGGCAGTAAATGCACAATTTTGGAGTAATATTAAAATGGATCAAAGGGACGTTGTGGAGGTTTTCCTGCTGTGAGCTGATGTGGTCCAAATGTCACAACTGTTGTTAGGGGTCTTATCAAGTTGTGAAGGTAAGCACCAGGCTGATTATCTGAAGACCATAGCTTACAGTTTGATAATATTTCAAGGGTTTTGAGAAACAACATGTTTTGAAACAAAATTAAGTAAAAGTTGGTAAATATACACCCCTAAAACATAGTAATTATACAGTCAAGTATGTATAAATCATATCCTTGTTACATCTTTTACATAATCAATGCCTTATAGTGATTATGTAGCGTAATCTAACTGATTTAACCTTTCTCTTACCTTGGTTTCTGTGCGCCGTGTGGTTCCATCATCAGAGGTGACCACTGACACATGAGAGGTGGGGGTGCCTGGGTCCTCCTCTATGGTGACCGTTTCCTCCACCACTTCCTGTGGCTCCTGCATCATGGCCAGGGATGTGGCGTTACTCGGGCTCTGCTCCTGCACAGACGAGGGAAATTATAATTTAATCAGCCAGGACTTGCATACTGCAAACATGAGGTTTCATTGTTGTACTGGTACTTTTTTCTTACATACAATAAAATTCAATTTTGATAGTGATGCTGCAGTAAGAATGAATATTAAAATTGAGCTTGGAAAAGTTAGGGATACAGAGAAACACTGCAAATAAATGCGATTTAATGCAATGTCAGACACAATTTGTAATGCAACAATAAAGTATAAAATACATGAAAAATGTGTAACACACAACATGTAGGACAATATGACAAAAATAAGTGTTAATCCTACTCAGGGGGATAACTAAAAAGCACTCACGAGAATAGACAAAAATGACATGCAATTAAAACCGAGAGGATGAGTGCCGAGCGCATCATAGAGACAAGTGTTAGTGTCAAATTTGTTCAATCAGGCCCAAAAGACAATAGGTGAAAAATTCACAGGTAGGGTAACTGTACCTAGAAGTGCCTGTACTTACAGTAACTTCAAAGAATTATTTTGTTTATGAAGCTATTAGTGTCTTACAAAACGATGGTAACCAGGTCTGCTGGCTGTGAAATAAGACAGTATCATGATACTTTCACCACTGTGCTTTACGGTCGGCATGAGGTGTTTGCGCTGAAAGATGTGCTGTCCATTATGGCTGAACAGCTCGATTTTAGTTTAATTTGTCAAAAAGAAAAAGAAAAAAAGATTTGATTTGCTTAAATACAACACTGCAAACATGAGACGCTTTCTCTTGAAAACCACTCCAAACAAGCAAGACTTGCTCAGACATTTTCTATTTCTACCGTCGTGAAAATTTTAACTGCAGCCTGTAGATTCTAGATGTAGCTGAAGTTTTAGTTTTTTTCCTCAACATTTTCTCCCACCATTAATCTGACATAGAAGAGAACTTTCTAAGACCTCGACGAATGACTGGGCATCTCACGTTTTTCACGTTCTCACTTTGTTTTTTGTTTTTTTATTATGTCATGATATTTAAAAAAATACATGTAAAAAGAGTCATTTCGTCTTTTTTCATATTACTGTACATGGCAGTAAAGATGTAATTAAGATAAAAGATAATTAAAAAAAAAAAACAGTTTTCTGGAATACAACCAGGGAAAAAAAACAAACAAACTAAGTTTATCCATGTAGTTTTCCTGACACTGCACACACTGCTATACAGAGCAGCCAACAGCTCTTCATCTCCTGAAACCTCAAACTGAGTCAGAGCTTATTTCAAGGCAAGGAAAAGCTTAAAAGACTATTTTTGATTCATATTTTATCAGGAGGTTACGGACTTGGAAAAAAGAAAATGTCTCCACTGGATATGAATAAAAACGTGTGTTGCGTGCTGCATTCCCTCCTGCTGAGCTTCCTGCGGAGGGAAAACAATATGAATCCAGTAGTGGCCTCAGCTGAAAAGCCTCGACATGGCCAGCTGGTGTGAAAGAGACTGACAAAATTACAGCTTTCATGGTAGAGAAGGGAAGGAAAGCATTTAGGCAATCACTGATAACAAAAACAACACAGAACTAAGAGGAGGAGAGAAAATTACAAGAAATGGGGAAAGTGGAGAGGTTAAGAGTTGATAAATGATAGAAAAGTGGAAATTAAGAGTTTTTGACATGAGAGTTTATGAGGGGAACCAGAAGGTTATGTACCTCCATCCAAATAGCAAGTGAGTAAATGATCTGCAGTGGAAGGGTCATGCTCCAAAAAACACGACAAAACACCAAACAACAAGGCTTAAAAGAAACAAAACGTGCAATTTCATCTCACATGCAATAGGAAATAAATGTATAGGTAAGTAATGAAAAAAACTAAGCCCAGAACATAATTTCTGACAAACCAGAAACACAGACCTGAGGCGAGGAACTTAACAAAGACCAATGAGAAAAAAGCAAGAACAAAAGCATTTGCCTTATTGCTGTGTTTTGTCAAAACACTGCAGATGATGGCACATGGAGGAAGAACACTTGTTTTTTTATTTTATTTTTTTTATTTTATTGATTTGGCAACTCTTCTCAGGCTTCAAAGCCAGCACAGCACTCATTGATCTCCCTTCCCGTTGCCGATTACTCAGAAAGTTTGAACTCTCTTTGTTGAGAATGTTAACCCTTTAGCCTGCATGTCCCCACAGGGAAAAGACCTGAGCCCCCCTTTTCTTTTTTTTCTTTTTTTTTTTTGTGCACACATCACCACCTTGAGCAACATCATGAACTAAGTTTGTGCACCTGCCTCACTCTATCCAGTAGCTCAATGTCAGACAGCACTGACACACCAATGCTTGATTTTTGGGGCTAATAACTAGGAATGTTAACCTAATACATACATACATACATACATACATACATACATACATACATACATTTATTCATACATACATAAATAAATAAATAAATTAATATTGTTTTCACGCAGTCATTAGTGAGCCATGGGAATACAATTTTTTATAAATGGTCCTATTGGTTCGGTGTTTGAAAAACAAAAACATCAGAGATGATTAAGTGCCTCCAATCAATGTTTCTTTTTTTTCTTTTTTTCTCTTTTTACAAAGAAGTCCTGGTCCAGACAGCAGGAGTAGGTTAATCAAGGCAAAGTTAATCTGCCTCCAAGTTAGATAAAATCACTTTTAATGCATCCAGCGATGCCAGATTCATTAGTTCCAAGTAGACTTAAAGTTTAACTTAACATACTTAACAGCTCTTTTGGGGCCAGAAACTGACAGCAGGAAAAGGAAAGAAAAAAAGTTGAGTTAAAATGCTTCTGGTTGCAGTTATCTACAACTGGAATTATGTGTTTGCATTACCAATCAATAATAAATTCATGTCTTTGTCAAACCATCAAGTCACTTTGTCAATCAACTAGAATAAAAACAACGTAAATATATAACATATTTGCCAGTTTCAGGCTGCTGTTTTCAAACAGATGAAGACATTTAACAATCATGCAACCATTATCGCAAATAACTGTAAATACATGATTAATTATAAACTGTGAAATACCTGCTCAGAAGAGTAAAATCAACATAATTCAGTCCAGCTGCATATATGGCTGTATGCATAGATATGCCAGGGGTAGCCTACTCTACTTCCTCTTTGTCTTTAGCTCCCTATTAATCTGGACAAATTTAATACAATTTCCTTTGACAGCTTGTTGGACAACTTCACAGGATGTGCTGTCATTCTGAAAATGCTTAATAAAAGTAGCACTCTTGTACACTGTTTTAAATATGTACTTCTTGGGAATTTGCTGGACAGGAAGAAATGCCCCCTTACCGGCTCACTGACAAACCGGTTTCTTGATCCACTTTTAATGTGCCATCTCTTGTTCACTTTCCCGGCTCTTCGCCCTCATCTCTGCAAATACTGAGTAAGAGGATTCTGTCACACTTGACAGTAAAAGGACTAACTAAATGGTTAAAGCTGTCTAGCTGTGGGCCAGTACAGCTTTCTGGCAACCACAGGGGAAAATGAGGCTGATTTTGAGGCGAGACAATTCAAAAATCTGGTCAAGGGCAAGCGGGATGAAGTACAGTGAGTTAATGGCTAACCTCAAAGACAGGAACGATATAATGCCATAAAGGGCATAAAGGGAATAGAGAATGCTATGTGAAAAAGGAAAATAAGCTTGAGCATATGCACATCTCGTTAAAATGGTTTGTATTAGCACTTTACGGATGAATTAGGAAACGTCTAATGAATTTCAAAACATGGGGGTTTTTTAAACCATCAAGTGGTTTCTTGAAAATGACGGTGCTAAAGAGACATGCCCACTGACTCACTATTGCTTGTTTTAGTCTTTCACACTGACCAATGGCTAGCTGGGGTTACAAAACAGTTAAGTGACAGCAACGCCATTGGTAAGAGAGGTACGCTCCATTGTGCCAGTTTGTAAACACGCCAATTCTGCCTCTGTTACCGGCTCAGAGGGATATCAGTCCTGCATCAATTTCAGTACCGATTCAGTACACACAGCACACAGACGCACAATGAAGGCATACAAACAGACCATGTGAAAAGCGCTATCTTAAAAGTACAGCCAGCATACAAAACACAAACAATCATACAGCACGAAAAGCTGAGCAGTTCAGAAGTGGATCAATGAACATAAATAAGATCCATAAATGGGATCCAGAGCACAAGCTAATAATAAAGCAACACAAATGTTTATCCCCTTGCCTTGACAAAAGCTGGACCTCTAGAGTTTTGATGAGGAAAAAATAACTTGCAATAGGCTTGGCAGTTAAATCACCTCTATTCAATCGGCAGGACAGAGATGCTGAGGCGTCAAGGAGACATGGATTTGGCCCAAGAGAAGGCCTAAGGGGTTGTACAACCTTCCCTTCTTACAATCTCACAGTGATTGAACCTGACTAGCAGTGAAGGATGAGTGGGTGATGAGTAATGAAATTTCGCCTTTCTGACCTATGCCTTGACTAACACCAAGAGTATTTTGTTGGCTCACTTTATCATGGAATCAACCTTTAGGAGTGCCATTACAGACATTTCAGATCTAAAGAGAAATGTTGTACATTTAGGCACTGAGTATAATCCTTAAAAACGTATCCTCCTCTGTAGCACATCATCAGCTGCAACAATCAATGCCTCCAAAGTAAACCAAGGAAAAAAAAGACCCTTGACAAGAGCCTTTGACCAATGCCCTGCACAGTTTATTTCATTAGGATAGGCCATGCATTGACATAGTACCCTTATAAGCATCTAGTCGTAACCATAATGGATTGCTTTGTGGAAAAAACCCAAAAAGGTGGACAACTAGGACTACAAAGGCAGGAGATTGTGTGATACAGCAGTGTCAACTAACAGCAGCCTGTTATCTACCATTAATCCAAGCCCATTCATCATCTGATGCCAATAAGCTTTTCAGTGTTGTCTGGGAATACGGAGATAGACCAAAATTGGCAAAAAAAAAATAAAAAAAAGGGTAAAAGTGAATAGATGAGGGTTTTTTTCTTCCCCAGGGAAAAATCTCAGGAAAATTTCTATTGAAGTTCAGAGAATGAGTCATACACCCTAGTAAGTGTCTAGGAGTACAGATAAAATAGTACTATTGATTAGCAGTGATAGTACTAAAAAGAGCATCGCAGACAGAGTAATTTGTTTTAAGGACACATGGCACAAGCAAACATTGCAGACATTAAGCAAGAGGAAAGAACTGGCACCAAAATCAGAACCAAAGGGCCCCTTAAGAATTATGGTGATTTCTTTTTTCGTGCTGAGATGATCTTAGTATTTCCTTTAAAGTATAGAATGTATTTGACTGAATCACTGATCTAACCATGATACCACTCATTGGTTTGTTAACTGCCATTTTGGAGCATCATGTTTGGCATCTGGTTCCATGTGATTCGTCTGGAGCCAGAGTAACTATACGTGGATAAGAGTGTAGAAACATCATGGGAATGTCTTTTCCTTTTTTTAAAGTAAGATTGTTAGACCCATAGGCGATTTGGTGAAATAGTTTAGTTGTCATTGACAGTATTGCACTCTAAAACGCATGCACATTGGCTTTGTCTGTAACCGATGCTGGCCGCATCCATCTCTTTCTTCAGGGGACACCATAAAGCAGCTGAGGTAGAAAAGCCAGGATCATTATCTTGACATAAATTTTATAAACTTAAATGATACATTTTTAGCCTCAAGCTTAAAATGTAATAAAGAAAAGACAATGAGAGCCTGAGAGTCAATTACAGTGAATGACTCAGATGAACAGGCTTGCATCTTTCAAATCATTTATTACCGCAGATACACACACGTGACTCATTTCCAACTTGATCCTACACTGCAGTGGAAATTACATCTCTATGTCTCAGACTGAATACAGTGGGAGGAAGGCTCTGTTTTTTGTTGTTTTTTTTTTGTTTCAGACAGCACACCCTGTCAGATCACCACCTGGTCATACATTTTTGGTGTGATCGGTGTCACCTTCCTTCCTAATGCATGTGCATACACAGCTACCGGACCCTGCTCAGACTTAGCCCGACCCCTGTGCAGCAACTAACAAGATTTCACTCCTGAGCCATGCCAGCAATCATTACATGCCTCTTACACAATTAATCCTCTAGCAAAGATCGCCCAGCCAACCTTGGCTTGTCCAATTTCCCGTCAACCCCTTCTGTTTCTACTACCTGCCTTCCAAGCAACTCTGCACAGCAAATAATCACATGATACAGCTCAAGAGGGAATAAGAAAGACTGAGGGAGCGTGTGAGAAGGCAGTGCACTGGGGATGGTAAAGCAAATGTGGCCTGTGGTCGTGTGACCCGGACATCCAAAACAAGCTTGTTTGTGGAATTAAGTTTGTGGGAAGAAGGGAAGTCAAGTAGAGGAAGGGGAACTAGAGAGGCTGACAATGCATGGCAGACACCCAAAACAAAGGGTAAGGGGGCGGAGGGTGGGGGTGGGGGCGGGGGGGCATTCAGTTATATCCAAGGTTAGAAAGGTAACAGTCGGGGTGCAGTCAGGGCAGAGGTCCCAGCTCTATGCAATAATTTGGAACTTTAACTGACCTCATCTTGGGCTGTTTAATTGTGATGTGAATTCTTAAACTCCTTAAGCTTTTTGAAAGTGTGAAGCAGACAGAAATAACTAATGAGGGAGGGCAGAGTACTGATGATGCAGCTGGGAATGAAGGGACCTTAATCTTTACTCTTGTGACTGATCTTGGGCCAAAAGTGGGCCATGATCACCCTCCTTTCTTTCACGCTTCGTCTCCTGGTTTCAGACGCCTCCATTATTTCACATTTCAGACAGGCTTTTTCTACCTCTTCCCAGAAGTGCCTGTCTACTCCCCCTCCATGCCACCCTCCATCGATGTGCCCTTTGTTGCTTTGCTGCAGTGCCTTGACACAGGACAAAACAGCCAAGCCTTGACTGACACAGGCTTGATTGCTTCCCGACAGGGCATCATGACCGCATTTTCCCACTTGGAGAAGCCTATCCAGTAAAAGATGGAAACCCCAGCTGAACCCCAGGGAACATTCGACACCACCATAATCTTTGGAAAGGCTGATATTCCCAAGTAAATTGGCCAGAAGATGTTTTGAAACCTCGGATAATTTCTCACATATGCCATCAATTATACATCATACACACAAACGCACTCACACACACACACACACACACACAGAGCCACATTCCACATATGCTTTAGTCGTAATTCATGGCGAGGAGTCATATTAGAAGTCAAACATCCAGAAAGTCACATTATGCATGGAATTCATGGCAGAAGTCGGTAAATCAAGTATTGAGAAGATAAATAAGGTGTGCAGTTATTCAGTCAGCATTAGAGTAGACAAAAGAGAGGTAGGTAGGTAATAAATAGAGCCAAAAATATTAAAAACCACTGTAGTCCATTAAACAAGCTAAAACATGGAATACTGGAGACAGGTCAGCACTTAGAGGAAAGATATGTTTGTTTGGACAGGAGGGACACCCATGAGAAAGGGTGAAAGAAGAATTCAGCACCACAGATGAAGATCAAAGTTAGCTTTGAACGCTCAAAGGCTGGTGGGTGGAATTTGAGGCGGGAGTGGGAATGCTACAATAGTGTAATTCTGGTTTCTTGGAGAATGGCTTGTTTGTAGCGCCGCTCCCCACAGCCCCTGAACTGTTGTCAATGTGATTCTGTCAGAGGACCAGTGACTGGAGGCGGAAAGGAACTGCAGTGTGAGGAGGATGCCCTGAGACAAGCTTTGCCAGACGTTTGGTTCATGTGAGGTTTACTGGAGATGCATGGAGTTGGAAAGGGGACATATGCTCCACTTCCTGTCAGGCTACCAATGCAACACTTATTGTTCCCCCGACACCCTTTCTCTAAAAACTGTCTGTGTGTGCAGCCTCAGGGGCTCCCATTTAGCAGATATTTACTCCCTCCCTCTCCTCCATTACTGACTTTCTTTCTCAGTGTCTAGTGTTAAAAACAGTGATGCCTGGAGCAGTTGAAACGTGCGACTACTAACAGGCTTTGCATTATCCTCGCCCTGTTTTAGCGGAGGCACTAAACGCTTTCCTGTGGGACTGCCGTGGAGAGATGTGTGTGGCTTCTATGAGAAGTGGCCAGGAGGTCATTGGGACAGTGGCGTGTTTCTTTTTTCTCCAAAAAAAAAGCTTGGAAATCTGCTAAGAAAAACATATACTTTAATGGGTTTCCTTCCAAAACTGTATAAATATCTGCCCTACATAGCAGAAAGGGAAGTAATAGGTGTGACTGAATCTGGCCACTCTGACACACTCAGTTGCAAATTAGCAAATTAAACGTTGACTTGAAACCCCTGAAATCTATAGTCCTGTAACTCCAACGCAAGGCTAAACTCACTAAAAACGAATGTAGGTGTGGATAACACCTTGCGGAACTGCTGTAGTCCATCACAATGAGCCTTTCAAATATGTGGTGGGTCGAGCCAGAATAAACCTCTCTAGGGATACTTCTATGGCCTTTCGCCAACTGTCTGTTAAAGAATTAGGCTCATTTTGTGGAAAACAGTTCACTGCCATAGGCAAAAGACAAACAGCGAGAAACGGCCAACTGAGAAATCCCTGCCGATTTACTGCCAACCTTCAATGGGTCAAACGATAAGGTGAGGCCAGATGTATATTTGTCACATAAAGGAGCCATTGTGCAGCTGGGTAAATCTATCAACAGACCTGAGCTATAGCTGAATGACTTTAGTTATTATTTTCTCTTTGACAGAGGAAGAAAAATGGATATTTCATCTCTTTCCTAGCTGTTCTCTAAAGGCTTTACAGTGTGTGTGTGTGTGTGTGTGTGTGTGTGTGTGTGTGTGTGTGTGTGTGTGTGTGTGTGTGTGTGTGTGTGTGAGTAGCTAAAGACCAGAATGACCTCTGACTGCTCCCATCTGGATAGACTTTTATTTTTTTAATATATATTTTCAAACCTGATTAAATCTAGTACTATTCACCTTTTTTTTACTCCTCTTTCATCTGTTCTTAATTCATATCTTGGAAGTTTAATATGAACTTTGTAACTCTGTTTTTAAGATTAAGAGGGAAAATGCCACATTCCCCTCTTAAACATACACAACAACAAAGTAAAATTTCCATCTTTTCCATGAAACCCTGCTTTGTTAGCAGGTTTCAGTCAGGTGGAATCTGTTATAACTTGGCAGAGCTTTGGCTTGTAACCCCTTCCTTCTCCTCACAGACTCAAAAGACCTCAACAAAGGACGTACCAATGTCACAAATTGCCAGCTGCAACAAACTATGTAATTCTATGTACTGCCAAACTACAGTGACAACAAAAACCGTTAAACAACATGCTCCTTGATTAGTCCACTGGAACAAAGCGCCTGAGCCCCAAGCGTCTTTGGTCTTTGCAAAATAACTTTTTCTAAAGTACAACCTGGTTCAAAAAAAACATTTTGGTTTCAATCACTTTAATTTCACATCCATGACAGGAGGGTGATTTTTTTGTAGTATTGAATTGAATTGAATTGAATTCTAACCTGACTGATTGGCAGGCGGCTGAGCCAATGGCTGGCTGAGATCACTTCCTTATCCGTTATCGTCATGCTACCACTAACGAAGCAACAGCCTGTTTTACACAACTATAGTTAAGATCTGCGATGGTTGCCTAGGATTTTTTTGTTTACATTTTTAAACTCTCCCCACATTCTCTACTACGGACAAACCAGGACCCTCTTCTTCATCAGCAATGTCTTTGTGATGTGTTCAAAATGTTGATCGGCACTGTCATCTTTAGTTTGGAGTATATCAGGTCCATTTGTTTAAATGTATGTCTCTTCATCAGTTTAGTACGTTTTTGCTCTCTCTGTTTATGAAATAGTTCCATTGTTCCGTTGTCAAATATGCATGTGATGTGCCTTAAAAAAAAAAAAAAAATGATTACAGTGCAGTAAACAAATCTCTACACAAACACTGAACCTCCCAGAGTCTGATACGTGTCAAGCCGGAGCTCACTGTGAAACATAAATACATCTGATATCAGTGGGTCAACCAGAGTACACAGACATGATGCCCTCGTCATCACTCAAAAACAAAGACAGAGCTCCCTCTCCTCTCACAGAGCTAAAAATGAAAACCAACCAGTCTAAATCCACACAAAGAACTTTGCTGTTCTGTTATGACCAAACTCATAACTGAAATAAACTCAGAGGGAGACAAAGGCCATCGTATCTGAAGCTCATCTATCTCTCTCCCCCGGGATAAAAAAAAAAAAAACGTGGACTAAATTGGATCAAAATGGGTTTTGACCTGCATTGTTTTCTACTGATGACATTGTGACGCATTAAAGAACTTTAATCAGAGATTTAAAGAGTCACAAAAAGTAATTTCCAAGCAAATGAAGACAAGTCTACCCGATTTCCTCTGTTTACAGAATAGTGGTGAAAACTATGCTGGTGAAAGCTGACTGCGTATCGGTCTGTTTGTGTATCCGTGTTTGTGTGCGCGGATGTGTGAGTGAGAGAGAGAGTCGGAGTGAGCAAATAAAACAGTCTTTTAAGTTGACTTTCAAAGCTACAAGCTGATGATGAATATTTAAAATAAGCAGATTTCTGAAGTATAGTTTTAGTTGTGTGTGCTTTTCTTGCCCACTAAATTATTAGGGAGTACATTTCCAGCAACAGAAATGTTGCAAAAATAAAAACCCTCTTTGAAGTTGTTGCCTATTCACTTTCAGTGCATCTTTCATCATTTGTTGGCTGAATTAAAATATCAAAAATATTGCATTTTTCACTAATCGGGAAGCCACTCCAGGGAGTGTGTATTACCAACGCTCGGTAAAGCCTGTTGACTGGATTCGAATTGCAAAAGTGTCTATAGCACTGAAGGATGGGTAAGAAAGTGGCTACTCTTGGAGGTTCTTGCTTCGGTTTGGCGAGGAAACTTTGAATCTCTCTCTTTCTGTCAGAGTCATGCCCAAGTTGTAAGAAGCTCCCACAGGTCCTGGATGTGGAAGGCATGCCTCCTTCTTCCACTGAAGTATCTCTCAAATGTTATCTCTTTGCCATGAAACATTAATGCTTTTGATCTGTGTTATGCTTATTTTATAGTTGTTTGGGTAGAAGAGGGGAATGCAGATGAAATATGGGTTATCTCATCCAAGTGTCTGGATAAGTTCTTCTTTTACAAGGTTTCCTCTCACCCAGCATTTAATTAACCTAACACAGACCCCTACAAAAAACTCCAACCATCCTTCTCCGCGTTCAAACCACGACCCTCCACCATCTCCTCCCATTTCTGCATCATCCGCCGCTGGTCAGTGTTTTCTGTGCAGCAGGAAATGCTGACTTTTGAAGATTTACATATCCTGTAAACAGGATCTTTACCAGAAATAGCCATTAGCTGGGAGATGAGTGACGACAGACCACAAGCATCAAACTGTCCTATCAACAGAGAGGTCAGGACAGTTTAGATGACAGATATCATCCGAGCTCCCAACAGGAAGGAAACCTCAGCCCAGCTCCCAAAAGCCCGCCGGGACATTAACCAGAGCCACTCCTTCTCCTGAACTCACACAACTCAACAGTCATTGACTCAACAAACCGCTAACATGACATGACCTCTCTCTACTAACTCTTGGGAGTTGCACAAAAAAAATCATTTCACTCTTTTACATTTCACAGATTTTACATTTTTGCAATTTTAATCACAAATTTGGTTACTGCAGTTAGGAAAAAGGGAAACATAGGCTCAGTTTGTATTTATACACAACTGCTTAAATGCTGATTGATTCCTGGCAGCAGTTCAAAGACATTATACACATAGACATGTCAAGACAACCTGCTGATGTTCAAACCGGGCATCAGAATGGAGTGATTCGGAATGTGACGTTGTGATTGAAGCCAGACAATCTGATCTACTGGGAATTTCAGACAGTTTACAGAGAATGCTCGGAAAAACAGTAAATATCCTGTGAGTGGCAGTTCTCTTAGCCGGAAATGGCTTGTTGATGGCAGAGGTCAGAGGAGAGTGTCCGGACTGGCCCGAGATGACAAAAAGGAAACAGTAGCTTAACTTAAATGACCACTTGTTACAACAAGCCCGTGTCTGGTAGCACAATATGTCAATCTTTGATGGGCAACAGAGGCGAGAGGCCTCACTAGGTGCCACGTCTGACAGGCACAAACGGGAAAGTTAGGCGACAGTTTGTGCAGCCTCACCAAAATTAGACAATCCAAGTTCGGAAGAATGTTGCCTGCTCCAGAGAGTCTAATGTTTTGTTGAAATGCTCTGATGAGGGCATGAACTTTGCACAAACAACATGAAAAGATCAGTGAGTGTGACCCACAATCAAACAAACTGTTGAACAAAACATAAAGGAACAAATATGCAACCTAACACCAAATTTACTGTACAAACTACGCATGTGACACAGTTTACAGTAGGGATGCACAGAAATACCACCAATCTGTCAGTATTGGCCAGTAACTAAATAAAAAATCTTCATTTCATATATCAGCATATTTTGTTTATACACTGTACTTACGAACATATGGTATATCTAAAAAGCAAGTTGAAATATTTTGTCTTGTCCAGTTCAGGGAATGTGCTTAATTTAGAGAAATCCAATGTTTTGGATCCCTGATTTATAACAAGCTTGACCTGGAAGTAAACATTTTTCCCTAAATGTGAACAAGCATGGACTTCCTCAGCAATGAGAAATTACTGGTGAATTCAAACTGGAAATAGACAAAATGATTATCCCAGTCATTATTCCTTTTTAATATTTTCTTCCATATCAAAACCAAACTTTTAAATGAGGTGTTCTTGCAACCTTTTATGTTTGAAGCCTTTCTCACAAAGGAAAGACAATTATAAAAGAAGAAACACACACACGTAGATCAATCTTAAAGATACTTTTTTAAATATCATTTAAAGTAATACTATTTCTCTTTTTATTGGGGATCACTAGAAAATCCCTATCAATCCCTGCCATTCCCCGAACTATCCCTTGTTATAGATATGTTCCATAATTACTGTACCCACTAGCCTATCTAATTGTAATGTGAATATTTTAAAAGTAATAATTCAAGGTACGATAGCAATTACTGGACACTTCAGGGAATGCTGTTTGAAGCGAGTCCATAACCTGAAGACAAGCCTGAAGCGGCTGCTGGACAAGAGCCACTGCGACTCCATGTCTACCGCTCAGATTACCGGGAACACTGAGAGGTTTGTGTTTTTGTCTCTGTCACACAGAGGATGTCCGGTGCGTGCCAGCCATCTGATTACCCACAATTCTGATGCTGTGCAGCCACTCCAAATCAGTTTAGCCTCATCTCCCTCTCTTAATTGGCCCAAAATAAAGGTACTTTCCAGCCTCTGTGACCAGGGACATTTGGGAAACCTGATGAAATCTGTAATCAGGATACCGTATGATACTTGTTTTAGTGTGTTTTCAGGTGGAAACTCACCCAAGAATTGCTCTAAATATACACAGCTTGAGTACCATTTGGCTTACGTAAGCTACTGAGCACCAGCTCAAACAGAGAATGTGAAAAGAAATAACGCAAAGTCAATCAGCTGTGGAAGCTCATATTAATATAAGCCAAGTATCGCCAGACCAGGACAAATGTGGGAGCAGGGCAAAATGTGCAGACAGGAAGGGGAAAATAAACGGGCACTCGTCATGTTCCTGCTGTCTGCCTACCGAGGATATCAACCCCACCTCTGGCTTCATGAAGAAAGAAGAGGCTGTCACTGAAACAGAACAGTTGCAACTGCAATTTAAGCAATATTTCAAGACAGAATAATCCCAAAAATAGATATGATTACCTACCAAAAGTGTCAAACAAAATGAGCACTGACATTCGGTTGGTGTTTAGTCTACAAGAACAAAGTAAACAGTTCAGAGTAGCACATTTGTGTGTGTGTGTGTGTGTGTGTGTCTTGTGCGTGCTGAGCCAGTGGGACAGCTCTGATGAACATGACAACCCTCCTGTAAGAGAGCCCACTTTAATGAACATCTTCTGGACTCTCGGTGCAGAGGTTTAGCAAGGCTGCACCATCTGGGAGTCTGCCTCTGCTGCTACTTTTGTACCAGCTGGTGGGAGCTGCTTTCTGGGAGCGTGTAAACGTCTCGGGCAAAGAGAGGCCCCATGCTCTGGCCCACACAGTGTGCGAGGCTGGAGCGGGTTCCAGTCAAGGGGGGGGAGTGGGCCTCTGTCTGAAGGCTTAAAATAGAGCACAGGGTGTGAGGTGACTGCAGCCAGACCAACAATTTGTGGAGAGCTTTTTGTCTGCAAGGGGTGGCGAGGGGGTTACATGGTGCTGCATTCAAAAACTCTCACTGCCGTGCAACGACGTCTGCAGCACGTACTGTACAGAGAGCTCAAGAATAACTCACAACAATGCCAGATCCACATACAAATATAGCACAATCCCACCACAGGCATGCATTATTATTATCCTCCCATTTACAAAGTTAGACGGTAAAATCAGCTAATAAAAGAAAGAGTAGTGCAATTTCCCTTTATCAGCTTCTTAAAGCAGCATGAGGCGGCTTCCACTGCAGACTGGGACTCCTCGAGCTGCCAAGTAAAATCATGACAGAGTGGAATCATTTGCAAAGTAAGGCATCGCAGTTGGCGTATGTTGGAATTACAGTAAGAACATTTACTAGGTGTGGTCACTGAGGAACGTACTTTACATCAAGGCTGCCTGTCTCATGTTTGATGAAAGCCTAAAATATTGTCTAAGCAATTTATGCTCCTCAGGATATTTAGTCAGCAGTAGCCAAACAGTAAGGCAATCCTGCCTAGTCTCCAACACAAATAGCTGTGTGCTCAAGCACATCGCCACCGAGCCACACAAAACAACACTGTACCAGCACTTTTATTTGCAAGTACAGAAAAAAACAAAAAGAAAATACTGGCCAGCATGGGAAACAGCTGAAAGAAACCAGAAGTTTGCAAACAATCGTAAGAAACTCTTTCACTATAATCACTATACCTAAAAGTTCCTCTCTGTTTTTTTTTTTCTCATCAGCTTTACACAATATCTCAAAAGGTCCCAGTCAGCTTTTTGTAGAGGTTACAAAAGCACGTTGTAGGATGTGACAAGGAATTTTGGACTGACAAAAACGCCATGAACCACAACACTTGCTAATATCCCTCTTTTTGTAGCTTTATCATTGTCCTTTTTCTTTCTGTCTCAGCAGGAATGTGAGAATACATACAAGGAGGTGGTCTGTCGCACAATTCAATCTGTAGAAAGAACAGCTCTGTCTGCTGACGTGCGCTTGGTGTGCCAGTAATATGTCAATAACTGACAGGTTTTGGAAAGACTATTTGAAAGGAAATCACAGTACCGATGACTCGTCAAACAATCTAAGCACTGTCCTGAGTGGACAGTCCACCCCCTGTATAATCTTTCTTATTAAGGCTCACAACCATCCAAATGAGAGGATTTGTTAGTCATCAGAGGCAGCAAGAATTGATTTTGCTGCATGTATGTCCACTGGCTCAATACCTGGCTCCTTTCACCTTTTATTTGTGCATCTGACAGCTGGGTTTGACATCTGGGTTTAGAAGACAGAAAGAGACAACCCCAAGATTAAAAGTGAAACTTTTCCTCTATCTGCCGCATCCCTGGATTTAACCGCAACTGCTCCGAAGATCGCAGCTCTCTCCAGGCTTCGACCACCTTAACCGCTTGCGAACACAGGCGGAGCTGTGTGCTCAGTCCCCCTGTCTAGAAATTTCTGCAAATAGATACGATCCGTAACAACTGTTTAGAATGCACACTTAGTTCATTAAGCTCAAACTCTGAGTCAGACAATCAGAGACCAGACTGAGCCAAAAGCGCTGCGTGCCAGACACCGGAAAAGATAACAAGCAGGCACCAGCAAATAGAAAAAAAAAAAAAAACTCTGTCTAATTTTGAAAGCATCAAGGTTGCGTTTTCATTTTTGTTTTCTTTTCTTCCAAATTCAGATTTTTATCCAACCACTGAAATACTGAGGGAAAACTCAGCCAGTCGGTGAAATGCCCCAGTAATTGTGAAATATTTCTTACGAAGCCTATTGTCATCTGACCCACTGGGGCCTCTGCAAATGCCACAATGGGGGTGGGGGTGGGGGGGGTGGGGTGGGGGTGGGGGGGATCACTAGAGTGGATTCCACAGACCAAAGCCCATTAGTCCACTGGCCTCAAGAAAAAGACGAGGCAATATCCCAATATGATGAAAACAACTGTTTTACTCGGCCAGTGATTCGGTGAACAAAGACCAAAAAGATAGATGATATTTGAAGACCTCAGCTAAACCTGTGGAATGTATTAGACAGAGAATGGTCTGTTCCCGATTATCATTCAAGGATGCCAAGAGAAACTGCATGCAATAGACCACAAATGATTGTCCACACATGGAAAGAAAAAAAGAAAAGATGGTGATTCCAAATATTTACACATAACTTATGGGTTATGTCATAAGGAGGCAACAGACCACCACCCCACGAGCTTGAAAACACAACTGCGTGAATCATTTCTTCCATATTTGATGCCCACACCAAAACCAACATCGCACAGCAAGAGTGACGCTGTCTTATGGAACTGTTGATTCTCACTTTTATCCCGCTAACTGGAATCAGATTTGTCCGTTTCACGGGAAATCAAAGTAGTTTTTCATCCGTAAAGGGAAATCAACATGTCATTAATCAAACTAGAATAACTACACAACTGCTACTGTAAAGCTAAAAGCTTCGACAGAACCATTTTCATTAAGTTAAATACCACTTTCAATGTATATGCAAATAATTAGACAATTAAAATATAAAACTAAAAAAAACACATAGGGCATAAGGGTTATTCAGATAATGAAATAAATAGAAATTAAAATCAAGATGAGAACTTTAATATTAGTAATGCAATTTATCCCAGTTAAAATGTCTTGTCAGCACCTGGGAAATGAGGCGATCACTAGAAAGCAAACGTCTTTGAATGACCAGAAGCTGTTTAGCAAGTCTGTACCGGGCCCCCCCGAACAAAAGCTGAGCTACTGAACAGCCTCCAAGCACCACAGGGACAAGCAATGACCTCTGGGACTGAGCTCCTTCACTATAGTTGAGGAAGAATCTTGGAAATTATGGGGACAAATCAGAAATCCCACCAGTAACTTCCACATCTGCCCTCTCTTTATGCTTGACCTACACAGAGTGACAGCCCCCTCCCTGTCCAGTTGCCTGTTTATGAACATTTGAGGACAACAAAATGGAAGGCAAGCATAGTAGAAGGTTAAAAACTATCTATAAAGCTAAAGGTTGTACTAAAGGCCTGACTTGACAATTCCAGGTTAGGCCGTTCCAATTTTCTTCCTAAGAGCCACAATCAGCTTTCATTCATTGTAACCAGTGAATAAATGAAAAAGCTGTTGGTTGTGTCCTTTGTTTGCTTTGTATTAGGCTTATTACTATCTTGGCATCTTAATAATATGCATGCTCAGCAGAGCTATACTATGTTTTGTTTTTTGTTTTGTTATTTAAAAAAAATCCACATTGAAGGCATGCTTTTCAGTGAATGCATTCATCATAACTCCAGTCAGCACTCACTAACTGGAAATGTGAAGTACTCAGTGCTATGATACTTTGAGTAACAACTGAAAACAACTTCTTAAAAGAAAAAACGTCTATCACTTCTAAGTTTTAGCACTTGTACGCAATCCAAAATAAAGACCAAAGAGCAGGGAAAGCTAGTGACATGAAGAAAGTAACAATGCTTGTTTTTGTATGACTGGTAAGGCCCCCTCATAGTCCGCCAAAAGCTGGATCGTGGAAAGCAAAGTAACAAGAAGAGGTTAGAGAAGACCAAGAGCTTCATCACAGCAATCACGACTCATTTGAGGTATTAGATTATTGGTGTTTACCAGTTTACCAAATTACCACCGTACCTTGTGAGACAACACTGTGAGTCATCACTTGGACTCTTTGAGTGAATGGTGGCATTCCCAGTTCAATCTGCAATGAATCCATGAAATGAGCAATAAGCTCATATTATGCAAATCTCTGGAGTTTTACAGGAAAATCTTCACTGTGACTGCAATCCGATTCAGGACCTTTTTACCTGTATGAGGGCTCAGTGATGTTGAAGAGGATTAGCAGCTATGACTGAGCATTCACTGAGCTACTTTTCTACAGTATAACAGCATTAGTAATGGCATCAGCACAACAAAACCCCCTATTGAGGCTTCACTGGAGTAACGTTAAAACAGATTCTCCGCTCATCTACCATGAATTACTTTAGGCTGCTAAAATCTGAGAAATTTCTCCGTGAATGCAAATGTCTGAATGAACGGCTGTCATATTTCATCTCATCCATTTATATTCAAGCACCAGACCAGCCTGCTGAAACCCATAAAAACAGCCCGTACAGATTTTGCCATAAAATCATCATCAATGCTAGATTCCAGTTTGACATCAGAGAGATGAAGGAGATGCAATTTTGTAAAGGATGTAACTCCTGCATTATGACACCAAAAACAGTGTGTTGCATCACCGAGGCTGCACTGCTTGTTCAAGCTGGAATGCAGGAGAGAAAAAAATGTACACGAGCAGAGACTGATTGGAACTCCAGCAGCCCTATTAGTGAGCCACGTTCTAGAGGCACGCAAAAATTAAGGCAGCTATGCCTTCCAGGGAGGACAAAAGGATCCACGAGCAGACACTCATTAGACTGAGCAGCCAAGCTGAAACCATAAACACAAAGATGTAACTTCATAAGGGAAAAACAACAAAGTAAACAAAACATTATATTCACGACAATGACTGAGGCGTGTCCGTAACTGCTTCATTATGAAGCATGCTCACAGTCACTAATATTATAAATCCAAGCTAAATAAATGTGGACATGACCAACTGAGATTTCCTGTGACAGCAGTGACATTGTGAAGAGCTGGAATAACAGCATCCAACTTTTCAATAAACATGGCTCCGAGGGGTAAAGACGTTTGTGAAAAAGATATTCACGTACAGTTGGATGGGTCAAATCTTTAGTGTACCTGAAAAGCCAAAAAGCCAAAGACAGGGATCATTGCCCGAAATGTTTTGCAAGTGTAACTCCATATGGAGCGGAATTTAAAACGGCACTGGGAAACCCCTCAGTCAGTAACAGAGATCTTAGCTCGAGATATGGTGCCGGTGCGGTGACCAAGGCTAGGTTCACAACACTGATAAATGGTACGGCAGGCGTGACACTGGCTCGTGGGGCTGTCTGGTGATGAGCCCCAGCACATAGGCCAGTGTTGCATCGTAACATACACGTCTTATGCAACAAACATTTCTCATGATGTTCAGTTTTGAATACTAAAACAGTATTTTCAACAATCAAGCCAATGAAACTCATTGATCGTTGTTTTTTTTTTTAATTATGGTGGGATGTTGGATATACAGAACTACATTTCCCTGTAAGAGCTCTGATTAAAACTGTCAATAATCTGCAGCACGATACTGATTTACCTTCGCCCCCCTTTGCACGAGTCGGAGACATTGTCACTCATGACTCTCAGTTCACAGATTGTTAGATTGATTATTTGTGCGATGTTGGAGAGAGGTGAGTAAACCAGTAACAACATCAAATCTGTATTAAATTTCTTCGAGTCTTTTGGTGTGCTTAAGCGCCCCACTTTGAAATGGAGCCGGGGAGATCTCCACCAGCAGTTTAACACGATGCAGAGATTTGTTTCTGAATCAACACAAGGCTAAAAGACAATTCATAGTCAACACAGTTCTGTGATTTCTCATTTAGCTCCATCAATTCCCATTAAACGTTTGAGACTTTGAATATTCCCAGAATTCGGCAACCCTAGACACAAGTGTGTTGAGTATCAATTCTTCTAAAGTTGGCCCATAACAGATTTTTTCCTGGTTCAAACATCCTGAACAAGAGCTCCAGCTCTACAGAAAGGGTGACCCATTTCGCAACCTCATTTCACAATGCTGAAGTGCTGCTGCTAGCACAGTTTACAAATGGTGCCGAATATACAGAGGAATTCATACATTGCAGCCACTTTAACATCAACATTCATGATGCACACAAACCATCGCAGCCGCTGTGCAATAACATGAAGAAACGAACTTTTCAACCTCGTCTTCCAGACGTCACCTTCATTGACAGGTTGTCTGCAATCAAAAGGCAGAGAAAGTTTTTCTCTATACCACCTGCTCAATACTCTGCAAACCTCAAAACATGGCAAACTATTCATAATGTGCTCAAGACTGACTTTGAAGCAAACCTCTGAGACATCAGGTACCATGAACTGGCACCAGATCAGCCACGATTTGAGGGACTACAAAAGCTCTGGAAGAAAAACTATTCAAAGTAGCGAGCACATCTTAAAATGCACAGCTGTGGTGGAAGAGAGTTAGAAACATTTGGCCAGAAGGGAGAGTTAATTAGGTTTGTTGGAGAGAAAAGACAGGAGGCTTATTTGCCACAGAGACTTGAGCAGAGTGTGACAGCAACAGCAGCTTGCAACATTGGCGCAGCAGGCTCAGAGTGCAGGAGACAAAACGCCAGTTCTGCTGCCTGTAAGCCTCAGATTGTAGAGAGTGGATGGAGGCCTGTAATTTCAGATCACTCTCTGTGCACGTTCCCAGTGTGATTTCTACACCACAGAGTGGCAGGGGACTAAATAGCCTTCCCTTTGAAGGCAGTCCCACAGATTTAAAGTCCAACTCAAAGGCTTGCTGCAATGACCACATTTCAGAGAGATTACTTGGCACAATTCACAATTCATGTTAGTTAATCTAAATAAACATGTATATTGATCATTTTTAAAACTGTAGCACTATTAAAAATATACACTTCTGATTAAATATTTGGCCATAAATCCATTCTGCGACCCGACAAGCCAGGTCCATGCTGTATCTTAATAAATTGAGTAGTGTGGAAGATAGAAAATCTTTCATCAGATAGTCACTTTCCTTAAAGAATGTGAACATTAATATTCAGTTTATTTGTCAAACTAAATTAAAACTGGGATGTAATAATATACGTTGATTTTTGAGTGATTGTTTTTTGGTTTGTGTTGACACCTGACAGCTAAAATGGTCTGTGAATAGTTTGTCAGACGTGCCCTACCTGCAGCGTGCACTTACCCACATGCACTAACATGTTCTATTGATCAGCATTTACATGCATCAACACCCCATAAAAAGAAACTATTGCAAATAGCAAATAATATTTCTCCTGATACTGGAGCATACACACCATGGTTGTTTCTTTCTGCCGGAACAATGTGCTGAATAAAGCAGAACTACAGGACTGAAGAACGTAGACCTAAAAGTCATCCCCATTTTGCCAGTAAGTGGTGCTTTTACACTGCACATGAAGGGCAATGATGTGTGTTATGCTGGCCAGTTACTGTTACTTTCAGAGACATTACCCTTAAAAAGTTGAGGAAAAGTGGTACATAGAAAATAGTGGAGGTGGGTTATGGCAGGGAGCTGGAACGCACCAGCAGGGAAGTGCTCCTATCTGACAATTCAAGTCTGGAATGTGGCTGTTCATGACCCCAAAACACCAACACCCCCCCACCCCCCCGCGCTCCAATGAGGCCTTAACAACAGAGTCTGCAGCTGGCCACTCCTCACAGATTCAAAAGAGACAGAGAACAAAACAGACGCAGAAAGGGTTTGATTGGATTAAGCCTTTCTTAACTGTACTAGAATATGATGGAAAGAATTTGGGAATTCAAGGAGGTCTGTGTCAACAGGCCTTGTTTGCTTAACTTTGAGAACTGTGCAGGGTTTATAGCACTCTTTTCCACACATCCTAAATATTAGGCAGTACAAAAAGGGGGGAAAAAATCTTAATACAGAAGCTTACTACCCCATCTGCTCAACTGATATCCATCTTGAAACTCTAAGAATCCAGGAAAGCAGCCTGGTGATGAACAGAAATAAAACGTCATACCAATTTGAGTGATAGTCTGGTTTAGTTGGGAAAACATACATATATTTACTTCCATGGCCACATATGTAGAAAATCAAGCACCTCGGCATGCAGACTGTTTTTGCAACTATTTGTGAAAGAAGGGGTCGCTCTCGGCAGCTCAGTGAATTCCAGCGTGGAACTGTGATAGGATGCCACCTCTGCAACAAATCCAGTCGTGAAAATTTCCTCACTCCTAAATATTCCACAGTCAACTGTCAGCTGTATTATAAGAACATGGAAGTGTTTGAGAATGACAGCAACTCAGCCACAAAGTGGTAGGCCACATAAACTGATGGAGCGGGGTCAGCAGATGCTGAGGCGCATAGTGTGAAGAGGTCGCCAACTTTCTACAGAGTCAATCACTACAGACCTCCAAATTTCATGTGGCCTTCAGATTAGCTCAAGAACAGTGTGCAGAGAGCTTCATGGAATGGGTTTCCATGGCCGAGCAGCTGCATCCAAGACATACATCACCGAGTGCAATGGAAAGTGTCGGATGCAGTGGTGAAAAGCACGTCGCCACTGGACTCAGCAGTGGAGGAGCGTTCTCTGGAATCATGATTCTCCATCTGGCAATCTGATGGAGGAGTCTGGGTTTGGTGGTTCCCAGGACAACGGTACTTGTCTGACTGCATTGTTCCAAGTGTAAAGTTTGGTGGAGGGGGGATTATGGTGTGGAGTTGTTCTTCAGGAGCTGGGCTTGTCCCCTTAGTTCCAGTGAGAGGAACTCTGAATGCTTCAGCATACCAAGACATTTTGGACAATTCCATGCTCCCAGGTTTGTGGGTCCAGTTTGGAGCTGGCCCCTTCCTCTTCCAACATGACTGTGCACCAGTGCACAAACCAAGATCCATAAAGACATGCATGACAGAGTCTGGTGTGGATGAATTTGACTGGCCTGCACAGAGTCCTGACCTGATACCAACCTGATAGAACACCTTTGGGATGAATTAGAGCCGAGACTGAGAGCCAGACCTTCTCATCCAACATCAGTGTGACCTCACAAATGCACTTCTGGAAGAATGGTCAAAAATTCCCATAAACACATTCAACCTAAACCTTGTGGACAGCCTTCCCAGAAGAGATGAAGCTGTTCTAGCTGCAAAGGCTGGACTGTCATATTGAACCATATGGATTAAGAATGGGATGTCACTAGTTTGTATGCGAGTAAAGGCAGGTTTTGGGCACACTTTTGACCATATAGTGTATATGGACCCACGCTTACGTCAAATACTGAGACCGATACAATGTACACATGAACAATTTACTCTTGTGAACAAAAGTATTACTTCTGGTTGCAGAATTAAACAGCCCAAGTGCAGTGCAAAAAACAATCACTTTATTTTGCATGCTCAGGATCTCTCCATGTGCGTGAGAGGTACTTTCTGTCCATCATTAGAGGATATTTGCACTCTCTTCTAAAATTCTGCCCTCTAAGTTTGTTTTTGATCCCTTAAATCAATCTGACCAGCTCATGATTGGTAATGATAAGTGTTATCACACCCATAGGGATGTACAACTCAACTTTGATTGCCAGATAACACAACAAGAAGCCAAAAAGGGAGGTATCTTCTGAACAGAGTTCAGACGCAGAAGCAACTCATGAGTTCATTAATGGATTCAAACTGTCATAAGTCTTTTGTGCTCTTGAGGAGCTTAATTCTTCCAGCACGTGATGAATTTTATTAAGGAGGATAATACAAATTGCTTACTGTTATAAGATTAACCAAAAATGTAAAATGTAATTTAAGCTTCAGAATTATATATATATATATATATATATATATATATATATATATATATATATATATATATATATATATATATATATATATATATATATATATATATATATATATATATATATATATATATATATATATATATAATTTATCTGGAACTTTTAACTGACCAAATATGGCTGTGAAAAACACTGGCCTAAAGCTGAGTAAATCCATCTATTTCTGCATTCACTCTACATACCCCATGTATGACTCCCCCCAGTCATGCAGGGTAGAGTTACAGGGGAAAAAAGTACATTGTATTGCAGCATTGTCTACTGTGGTCTCACTAGTGCCCAACTGAATTCTGCTACAACCTCTTCAGCTGCCTCCTCTTCACAAGAAGTTACCCACACCGTGGACTAAAAGCTTGCTTGGCTAGAGCAACAGGATACTGGCAGCTCATAAAGGCTACGCCACGGGGCAGAGGTTGTACGCCTTCCAATCCAGCGCAGAGTGTTAAGTACAGCACCTTCTGCGGATGGTTGGCACCTGTCCCTCCACATCCGCAGACCTGGCTGGCACAGATCAACGCTGCACCAAGCCCTACTTCGCAGCCTGTTACTCATTCCAAACAAATCAAATATGAGGGGGTGAGCAGGAGTGAGATGGTGTTCCGTTGGAGCCCCAGCAGCCAGCACAGGCCATGCATGCCGTAGAGGTTCATTAGATATCTCAATACAGCCTTGTGGAATGTGTGAAGAGGCAAATCACTCCATTGTTCACCAGTGGTTCTTTTGGGAATAGGCTGCTTACCTATCAAGGGCTTTTGAGGAGATGCGTAACAATGCTGTACCATCATATGTAATGGCACTTGACAACCACAACACTGTCTAGATGTCTCTACAGAAAGAAAAGACTGATCTGTACAAACTGTCACCATGGGTAATGGACACCCCTGAAGATACCAGTAACTCTTTTAACTTTCACAATTTAGGAGGCTCTGTTTCTGGTTTGGCTGAACTCTTGAACCACCATTCAATGTAATCATTTTGTGACAAAAGCTGAGCTGTGGCTGCCACAGAGGAGGGTGCATCTGGCCGGGGAATTTGGGCCCCAAACAGTGTTCGGTTAACGATCCCTCCATTCTTCTGTATCATTCTCTTTTATTTTCCTCTCTTGGCCCAGGCCATGGGCAGTTACGGTAAACACTGTATTGTGACTTTCAAAGCAGCATCCTAATGAAGTGCAAGACCTCATCAGCACACTTCAACTGTTAGTGGGTCAGTAACGGCCAGTCCTCACTTCAAATACCCAAAAGACTTGAGTTGGATGACATACCTCTACCTATAATTAAAAAAAAAACAAAAAAAAACCTGCCAAATCTTGCAAAAACCTTCTTATGCTTTCACAAGGGGGTTTTTTGGATGTGTTGATAATCCAGTTTTGCACAAAAATGTAATGGAAACACTTTTCTTGAATTTGCATGTCTCGAGCAGCCCTGGATGTTGTAGCTGTTTTTGGCCTAATTTATATGATTAAATTGCACTATAACATTACTTAATCAATATGCATTACTGCATTACATAAGGGCTTTGACTTTGAATGATCAACTGAATGATCAGTCACTGCCTTCGTATTCTGTTGATTATTTTTGCAACAGTCGCAATCATTTGTCCAAAACTTCTTTGTTTTGAAGAACGGAGAAAGAAAAGAGTTATACTCATACAAAGAAAAACACTGCTTGATGGAAACCTATAGGATGGATATAATAATAAGATATAATAATAACTTATACGCGTATCTGAGATGAAGCAGTTTTGTAAAGGGATTGATGAGAAATTCCTCCTGAAAGCTTTTTATTCTGATCCAAAGGTACTCAAAAAGCTCCCTTTAAATAATTACTGCTAAAGGAGGTTTGACCAGCCATTAACTCCAAAATTTACCTTTTTTTTCAAGCACTGTAATGTTTAATATGTGTGTTCCATAAAAAAAAGCATGAGCAATTAAAATTGTTTATGGGTTATCATGTTGAATACATAGTATTTGCCTGTTATTGTGTCTTATATGAAGATCACATTTTATGGAAACATTAATGCAGAAAACCACCTAAGTCCCAAGGTTCAGTCTTTTTTTACGCTATTAACAAAGTCATGTTAACTAAACAGATTTGAGCAACAGGGCTTTTACTGAACTTTCTATTTATTTGAGTTTAAAATTTTTAATTGTCATTCAAACCTCAAGATCTGCAATGTCTCCTGCATGCATGTTTCTCGCACTGCCACATGACTGTATGGTCCAAATGGTCAAGCGACACTGATAGAGCCCCGCTGTAGAGCTGTCGGAGGGAATCAATAATCCCAAAAGAGACCATCTCACAGATGGTATGACGGTGGAGGATCAATTATTGTTATCCTGCCTGCTTCTAGTCACAATAAAAGTTGCAGGAAGTGGGCTAATCCCTCAAAAGAAAGTTCCAGACTAAACATGCAGGGGGAGACATCTCCTGTGCCCCCAGTGTGTAGAGCCAGTGAGTTGTGAACGGTACTGGAGGGGGTTACAAAGAGAACAGGGGAAGTCAGGAGGTATTTGTTCTTGGATTTCTGCTTGAGAAGAGCTGGGTGAAGTCTTTGACCTTCCCCGTCATGGCCCCTCTAAAGATGACCCCAGCTGCATACTTTATGAGCTACACATATGTGTCCAGAAATCCCTGGTTCTTTTGAAAAAGTCCACGAAACCTGATAACGCTCCTATTAAAGGTTCCGGGTGGGCATTAATGAAAATGTACAGAGTGCAGGAAAAAGGTACACTGTCCCTCTGCAGCACAGGCTTCATGTACTTATGATATGCTCCATTCAAATATAAATGAATCCACCTTCTGTGCATCTTGTTCAGTTCATATGCTTTTCCTACGCACAGTATCATCAATCACCACATTTAAAAATTTGCAAGGTCATTATGCCGTCTGAAGAAAATGGCCATTTAAATTACAAGTTAAATTACACTCCCTGCTACAAATTGAATTATAGTTACTACGCGTGCAAAAACAGACGCACATGCCCTGAGAAAGTTTCATAGACAATTACTACTACAAAGTCATCAGCACCACGTTTTAGCAGGCAGCTCTTCGGCGACCATGAATTCACTCCTGTAAAAATCCTCAGAGGGAAACGGTAATAATATGTTTATGAAAAAACATCAAGTTGCACAACAACCAAACCGCTGTTACATAACAGTCAGACACCGTAATACGAGGAAATGGTTATGTATTGTCAATGTATTAATGACAGTGTTAATGTGGACGCAAGCCCAACTTTATGCAGAGTGGGATTAGTTGAACTTCCCCGGCTTCCAGCCTTTTTTCACAATGTAAAGGCAAAGCATCTTCTGCTTTGTCTACGGCGAGTGGCTTTCTTATCTACCCAACAGAAAACGCGACTGTTGTTGCTGAAAGCTTCTAGCAGCAAAAATAAGAAGGTGCTTATTGGACACAAGCAACGGAACCACAAATCCCACTCCCTTATACACAATGCTGCATGCCCATAGCCTACAGACAAAAACAGAGCAAATATCCGTGGAAATGATGCTCCTCTGCAGGCTCCAGCACTTGTGAGACTGTATTACTGTGTTCTAGTGGAACCAAGCTGATATCATATCTATACCTCAACCTCAGAGGATTTAACAAATTCTGCAGCAGTAAAAGAACCAAAAAGTTAAGAAAATAAAAGAAATCTCTAATAGTCTCATACTCTGGTGTTTTTGCTTACTCTTCTAATTTTTTGTACTTGAGCTGTATGTATATATATATATATATATATATATATATATATATATATATATATATATATATATATATATATATATATATATATATATATATATATAGAGAGAGAGAGAGAGAGAGAGAGAGAGAGAGATAGACAGGTAAAACAAAAGCAACGGCTCTGACAAGATAATGAGCTGTCATCTCATTACAGCATCACTTCTTTTCTCCAATGCCATTTCAAAAAGTAGCAGTATGAAGGCATCCATCTACAGCAGTCCCACTACAGTCTTCCTTTTTTCTAATTCCATCTGCGCGATGATGAAAGCTGAGAGGGCATTAGGATTCTCGCCAGTGGTCAGACAGTGAGAGAGCAGGTGCAGGTCTGCATCGGTCACACTGTCAGCTGGCCAAATGGGTTAAGGACAAACAGAGGGAAAACCCAGGGAGAGGGGATGGGGGGATGGGGGGGCTGAGAGGCGCAGGGCCCACCGGTCTTCACAGAACATAACCGCAGAGAAAATACCAAAACTTGAGGGCACATTCATGTGATCAAGAACTGGTTTAAATAACTAATGCTTGCCGAGGTCAAATATCTGTGCGTAGACCTGTAACTATTAACAATCATCCATGTAATCACAATTATTATTATTATCATGATCATGACTGTCTGTCTTCAAACCAGCACATATTTAATAAAGCATTTTAATAAAGTCGCTGATTGAGTTTGGATGAATTTACTCAAATGAGATACTTTAGTGTCAAACGGTGGGGAGACTTGACATTTGAAATAGTGTCAACAGTCCATTTCCATTTAGAGTGAAAGATTATTAAAACCACTGAAACCTTTATATCTTTTAATGGCAATATAAGTTTACACCCTTGTATTGCTTTGTAGACATGTCATATATGTAATATTTTTTTATTTATGCACTTTTATTCACTTCTAAATAAAGGTTTCTCTATGCAGGTTAGGTTGCTTACCAATTATAATAAATACAATTACAATATGTATATATCTTTATTCTGACATACTAAAAAGAATAAATACTTAATGGCAGGTCATTGAGACACTGACAAAAGTTTATCCACAACGTTTCAAAGTCTTGATAATGACAAGCCTGGCGTAACATGAATCAAGCAAAAATATGCAAAACCTCCTGTGGCAAAAGTTTGAACGCTTGCTTGAGTAACTGCAGATGCTGGCATTACATGTAACAAAACCATTTGAAGCCAGCCGAAGGAATGAAAGCATTAATATTGAGAATGACATGTTATGAGAATGTAAAGTATCCATATGCTCTTAGAGGGTCGTACAAACGTAGGGTGTTCTCCTGTAGGGTGTAGGGTGTTGTGCTCCTTGTGTGGTTTCATCTTTCTTCTTGTGCATCAAGCTCAGATCACTTAAAGCCAAATCATGCAAGCAGAGGAAAATGTAGGTGCTCTAAAGGACAAGCAGGGTTTAAGATACTGTGACATGTCAAGCCATATTATGGCAAACATGGGAAGTATGGCCAGCATGGACAGGTTATGTGATGGGAAGGCCATCTGTTAGTAGTCACCAGGCAGGCAGCGCGACATGATCAAACCTCTTCTTCCAAGACAGTCTTCAAACCATAACAGCTTTGAAGACCCCCCCCCCATCCCATCTCATCCCATCTCATCCCATCTCATCCCATCCCCCATACACTGATGGAGTCTTTGCAGCTATTGAACGCTCCCATGTTTCCGGTCATTGGCATTATTCTTGTATAACCACTCCTCCCCAAACAATGACGCTCCTCATGCTCTACATGTCTTCAAATATTGATTTGCTCATCATCCTCTGCAGTCACACATGGGAAGCCTGAGGACAGGAATGAAAAAAGCCAGGCAGGCAGGGACTTTCGAGCTGCCATACAAAAACACCCCCGCAGAAAGAAGTCTGACAGCTATTTAATTTCTGTAAGAAATCAAATGGCACCGAGGTGGGGGGAAGAGCGCTCAGTAGCTGCATGAAACCTCTGCTTGCTGTCAGGAATCTGGCAATAACCCACAGTCTGAAGACAAAACCTTCTTTAGTCTTCGGCTGAATCACAGATGAATTATTTTGTTATTCAGACAGGTTCCTATACCTTGTGGAGAAAAAGTAAAGTCAGATTTTGCAAGGCCTTGGCAAGAGGATGACTGCTGGATTATTCATGATGTTTTCTTTTCCGTCACAACAAAACTGTTGCTCTATTTTTCATGAAATAAGATGCTACAGCCTGTGCAAATAAATTTGAAAGATTCATACCCCAGTCACTGGTGCAGCTCTCAAAAAAAAAAAAAAAAAAAAAAAAAAAAGACGCTTTACGTTTAAATGAAACATGATGTGCTGCAGGAACATCTGCTAATTGTGGGCTATCTGGCAATATTCAGAAGGCTAAAACTAATTTACCGTAAGTCCTACCGCACTATAAAGATGAGTTGATGGCAGCGCATCGGTTGTCTCAGTTCTCATTATTATTAATATTTCTCTGGTTCTAGTATTTGATTTTAAATCCACTGGAAATCTTCAAGGATGTGCAGAGTGAAGCACAGAGCACAACTGCTACAAGAGCCAGTGGAAAGAATTCAAATGACAACTCAGCTTCGGTTTCATAAAGCTCTTAAAGGCTTCACAGCAAAAGGAGAAAAACAACACAAAGAACAACAGAGATTGACATCAATCCATTTGTGGCTTGGATATGACATGACACATGGTTACTGGAGTACTACCGAAGCTGAGGAATGTCCATCTGAGCTGAAAAGGTATGCCAACCATCTTGGTACTAGAGGGGGTCATGGACACAAGGCTTCAACCTCCTGGTGCCCTCTGAGCTGGCTTTCAAGAGGACGTACTTTTGACATGCACTTTACGTCCATCGTATAATCTGAGGCTGGATTCCAGCCAGCAACATTTGCTTTCCCGTGTAATTCATCTCCTAACACCTGTGAGCACCACTTGAGTCCAGCCCTCAAACTTATCAAAACCCACTGGATGGAAAGAGCTAAGAGAGTCTGGGCGAGCCAGATCAGTTCTCTATCTGGCTGGGGCTTCTCAAGTTATCAGGTGGCACTCATCCATCAGGGAAACTGTTAATGCATCGTTATCTGAGCAATGTAGAAAGCTGGCAGATTGGTTTTGTCAAAGGGATAGACGCCTTAGTGTCTCCACCCCTCTCACTTGTACAGGGGAGAGCGCCACGGATGACAAGCTGACCTTATTCAATCATATTTTCTTTCCTCCGCGCTCTCTCTCTTTCAATGTGCGCTTCTCCTTTTCTTTTAATGTACATCTCAGAACTGCCACCCTTGGCGGGAACACAGAGTCAAGATGATCAGGGTTGCCAGTGGATGCACCTCAAACACAGGAAACACTTCCATTAATATATTCGCATCATGCCCGGGTGAACGCACACACACCCACACAGCCACAGTAACGCACTCACTGGAGCTGCAAAAGCACATTCCTGTGGTATCTGTGCAAGTGACAGACAAAAGAGAGTAATGCCATGCTTCTCACACAATTGGCACAAGATCCCATGGGCTATAAATCCTGCCCTGCGCTCATTCAGAGCCTTGGAGGCGATGATCAGGGACAAACTTTTAATATTGCACTGCTCCTCCTTTAATCATCATTCGATAGGATGCACTGACACGTCCAAGCTCGTGAACGTGTCAGGTCACACATAAGTCACTAAACTAGTTTTCTGGAAGGCACACTCGCATAGAAAAGCAACCAAAAAGGTACCACGCAAAATACACAGTAACTATATGTGTGCACAAAAAACACACATGTGCATACATCCTTCAGGAGACCACTGATACATCTTATGTTTGATCGTTGGGCGTTTAAATAAGTTGAAAAACAACTAAAAAGATTTAAAAGATAAAAGTGTGCTTGTAGTGGTCGAAAATGATAGGGATGCTAGAGAATCCTAACAAGAAGGAATCAATTAGAAGATAAAGGATAAATGCAAGAATTAAGTGAGAGTGAAGATGCAAAGGGAGGAAGGAGAGGAGACCGGCAGACGCAGCAACACTAACCTGTTTGACTTCAGCAGGCATAGTCTACAATCCACTTTCGCTCCGGAAAATATTAAAATTAAAAAAAAAAAATCCAGAGCAGACGTGTGAGAGCTACGTCCTCCCTCTCGGAAAAAGTTCTCCCGCTCCTCCTCTAGTCTCACCTTTTCCTTCTTTATTGGAGTTTGGGCTCTGTGAGCGCAGAGGTAACGGCTCAGACGAACGCAGCCATCCTCTGCTCAGCTGCGTGGAGCTGAGCGAAGTTAACCAGCGCGACGCTGGACAAGTGGCGCGGTGCCTTTCAAAATAAAAGCACGAGGAGGCTCGTCGAAGACAGCTTTACTATACAGATGTGTACATATATTACACGTGCACACACACAGCAATATACATAACACATGTATCCTGTTTAACATGTCTGAAAAGGGGTAAGGAGAAGCAAAACTTATTTAATCCTACGCCTTCTCATAATTACACTTTGCATTCAACCGGTTTTTAGTCTTATGAATTTACGAAGAAAAAAAACAACAACAAAAAACAGACATAGATACATATAAAATAATATAGAAAGTAATATAAACTCAATCTACACACTGATACTCACATACACATACACATTCACACTCTACACTACATATACTAAACTATACACTATATATACTGCACTATACACTACATATACTGAACTATATACTACACATACTTCACACTACATATTCACACCAACACACACAGTGCAACCCGAGGGCACCCAGACCGCATGTACAATCCACATTACAGCGTTCAGGTTCACCTCAGATCATCATCCCTGTACTTGTTGACATGACATCAGTTGCGTAGCCAGAAAAAAAAGAGATTGCGTGTGCACCAGCAAAGACTGAGTGTGCCACATTCATTTTCAATAAACTAAGCGTTACACCCCCACAAACATTCACAAACATGTATCTCTCTCCATTCTAACATTAACAGTACACAACATATCCAGAGGTGTGCATTCTCATCAGCGATGACAAACCTTGTGTCTCTTAACAAGCCACAGGCCTTTAACTAGCAACAGACACAGACTGCACATAATAACAGTCGCATCATTTTGGAAAGATGTATAATCATACTTATATGCAACGCTGAGTAAAACAAATCTGTTAGTAACTGCTTTTAAAACATAAAAGTCAACAGTAGTTGGCAGCAGGTCTAAACATATTCACACATATGGCGTGCTCTCAAATAAATCAATAACAAAGTAATAAAAAAAACAAAAAAACAGACACTTTATGTCTTCTTAAAAAACATCACAAAAACATAACCACACACAGGCATTGCTTGCCCAATGAGATGAACACTTACGCACTCTCATAGAGCCATAACGTAGGTATCCACATTAACCATCTGAACACAACTATTGGGCTCATCACTCATCACATATGATTATGTAACAGCCTGGCCGGATGGTTTCATATTGCAAAGCAGCGCAGCAGAGTAAAAGACAGCGATGTTGGTGCCTACCTGTGCCCACAGCGCAGCTCTAAATTTAAAGGGCAAGACGGCGTGGATTGGCCTTGAATGTGTTTATTATTTCATCGGAGTCTAGTTTCTCCGACAGCTCTTTTATCAAACATGAGCAATGAGATGCTCTTCAGTCTCTCAGTGAGGATTGTAGCTCTGCTGATGGATTTAATCCTGTTTACAAATGAAGAAAGGCGCTCCAAAGAGCAACCTGTAACAGGCAACGATACTGCATCAGAACAGGACGCAAACAGGTCATGTTGGGGGAAACATCTTTGTCGCAGGAGTCTAAGACTTCAATAATGGACGGCAACTGATGTCCTCCTCTCACTTTCCGTTTGATGAGTTGCCGGATAAACCGGCAATTTTTACAAATTGATTGACTGACATGCGCCAAAAGTTTGGGTGTGCCAGCTGCATCTGTGGGTGGCACTGGCACACCCTGGCACAAAAAAAAAACTCATTAATATAATGACTTAAAAAAAAGGAAGTCATCCCAGAAATTACTTCTTTTTTTTAAAACTTAGTTTTTCTGATAGATAGATAGATAGATAGATAGATAGATAGATAGATAGATAGATAGATAGATAGATAGATAGATAGATAGATAGATAGATAGATAGATAGATAGATAGATAGATAGATAGATAGATAGATAGATAGATAGATAGATAGATAGATAGATAGATAGATAGATAGATAGATAGATAGATAGATAGATAGATAGATAGATAGATAGATAGATAGATAGATAGATACCAATAGCTAACCCCTGCACATTCATAAGACAATTACATGTATTTTGTCATTGCTTGAGAAATGAAATTAATTCATTTGGACTTTCTACAAAAAAAAAAAAAAAAGTGGCCATTGGTGAAATCAGCAGTACTTTCATGAGGCAAATTGACAAATAAAAATTCTGGGATGTAAGAGTGTAAAACGGAAAAGGTCATGCTTTTACTTTGAAAGTAAATTCACCTTACATCCCATGTAACTCGGGCTATCTGATGCTGGTTTAAAAAGGCTCAAATGAAGGGTTTCTCTTCTTGGGCAAATTATGCTGTATTTTTGTATGCACTGACAAAAAGATAGAGAAATGAAAATTCCTACTGCCTAATCTAAAAGAGCAAAAAGGGAATGGTGTGATCTGAATTCTGTGCGCGTGCACACTCAATCACACATGCATCCTCACTAAACAAAAAGTTTGGTAGTGAGAGAACCAAAACCCTCTAGGGTTGCGAGAATCGGGGTTAAAGGAGATGTTCGAATAGAAACGAGGCTTCCCAGACAGGCAGCTGGAGTCAGAGACGAAGCAGCGCTCTCTCCCTGTCTCTCATTGGGTCAATGTCTCTCACTCTATCTCTGGCATCGGCGGGTGGGTAAGTGGGTGGGACCAGATCCCCTCTTTGCACTCCAGCTGCGTCTGTCTGTCAATCCATCGACCCCTCCCCCTCGTTGGCACAGACAGAGAGAGAAGAGGAAAAAGAGGTGGAGGGGGAGGGACAGGAGCTCACACGCAAAACAAAAGTTGCCCCTTTTGAGGCGAAGGCATCCCATAGGCTACTCTGCACATTTCTAAACCCTACACACACACACATACACACACTTCTTTTTCTCTTTGTGTTGCTCCTCTCACTCCACTTGATGTAAGGGAGGGTTTGAATGTACGTGAAAGAATTCAAATATCTATGACTGTGACCAAGACTGAAGAGGAATGTTAATCTAATAACTGCGATAGAAGCTCAACTCAGGACAACTTTGAAAGAAGTCTGAAAAGACAGGACCTCAAGGAAAAAAGACAACTGGACTGAAACGAGAAAAAAGAGAACGAAAAACGCCAAGCAGAGGGCAAACGGCTGCGGTCTTACAATCCAGTAGCTTGCCTCTGCTATTTTATGCCCCAGAATGGTACTGCTCCATTTATTCTTAATGAAAGCCCCGGCTCACCGTGCACCATTACATTTAGATCTTTCTACTTTCAACAATAGCACTAGGAATTCAACTAACATTACCATAGAAAAATAGTTAAAAAAAAAAAAAAGCCACATGGCTTCAGCTGAAGTTTTTTTTTCCTTTTATGCGATTTGCAATATCACATTCCATTTGAGCCATTTAAACAGTGAGTGACTTTCATAACCCTGTTTAAAAATCCATTAAGTGCTTTGGAATACTCCTGGGAACAGATGAGAGAACCGGCACTGCTCTTTGCTTTCTCGATAAATCTGCTCACGTGGGCTTTGCATGTACTCAGTTTATGCTTTCAGTGTTGCATTTATTGATTTTAAGGAACATCTACCAAACTTAAATGATAAGACACGAACAAACCTATAAATCTAAAGACACAAGTGTTGCTCTCTGAGGCTAAATTAAATGCTGGCATTGGTATGCCAGCTATTAATTTTCTCTCTCAACTTTATAACAAAAATAAAACAAAACGCTATGGACATGCGATTAGTTGGTATTTATGTTTACATGTTAACCCCTCCTAACCCCTGATTAACCCATTTTTACATTTTCTGGTTTTCTTAATCTAAAACATAGAATCAAAATGAATCTGTGGATGCTTTTTCCTATTAGGTAACTCAGGGACCTTCTGGAGCCTATCCCAGCTCTCTTTGGGGTGAATGGAAGGGGTACTCAGGTCACCCGTCCGTCAAACGCCATCCAAGCATCCTATGGGGAGTTTGCGATCACCAATTAGCCTAATGTGCATGTTTTTGGACTTTGCAAGGAAACTGGAGTGCCCGGAGAAAGCCAACACAAGCACAGGGAGAACATGCACATTCTGCACAGAAAGGAGCCTTCTTGTTGTAAGACAACAGCACTAACCACCATGAAAGCTGTTACAAAGCAGTTCTAAGCAAGTTAAGTATTTCCCCGAAAGCAGGTGAAAAGGACATTTCTTGTGTTAAAATATCAATTGACAGTGCATGTGATTACTCACAGAACGTAATCATCTATGTCCGCTGGTCTCCGGTCCCAACCATCGGCTAAAACTAATTAAAATAACTGGACTTCCCTCCTGGCCGTCACTTGTCACTACTGGCTACTGACTGCTTACAGAAATATCTCACACAACAAAAACTATAAGTCTAGATTACAGAACTACAGACAGAAAGTCAAAAGAGCAATAATGAAAGAGGGGGTGACCAAGCAAGAAACAGACAAAGATGAAATCTTGAACAGTGTCATGAAACGACTAAATCTCCATGCCTATAATGGGAACCCTGTGAGTACAAATTGTGCCGCTGGAGACCATTAAAGTATTGCTTCAGTTTTATGCGTGAGATAACTTCCTTGCTGAAAGGTAAATCTCAAACTCAATCCCTGGAGGACTGAGACAAGTTTTCTCCAAGAATTTATCTGTATTTTACACCATCCATGATTCTTTAAACTTTGAACAACCACCAAGGTCCTGGGATAATCTGTGGTTTTGATATATTTACATAACTCAGCCATAATATGCACTTCTTTGTTCTTTGTTCTGACTTGTTTTTATAGCTCCTTGAACCTCATTATGGTGCTGGCTTACTAATGTAACACACTCTGGGACTTTTCAAAACCAGTGCCTATATACTTATGTTATGTCAGTGTTAGATTGCAAACAGGTGAACTTATGTAAACACTTTTTACGATTCTCAATGTAATTGAAAGCGCGGGCATCATAGTCTAGATCTTGAAGCGAAGGCGATTTGAACATGCTTATTTTCCGTTTTTTACTTTTACTTATTTTGACCGTTTTGTCTAAACTCACTTATTTATTGTCACAGAACACAAGATAACAAGAGCACTCTGAAAAAACCCACACGAGCACAGGGAGAACATGCAAACTCCACTCATGAAGAAACCAGCTAGGGGCTTGGAACCAGGAACCTTTCCAATGTGAGGAAACCGATTTAACCCGACCACCATGCTGTGCTCTGTGTAGCTATATTATTATATACAATCTAATATTAACCATGCTATTTCCAAGCAGTAAAGCCTCAAAATAGAAAAAGAAAATGCCAAAAAAGGTGAACACGTTTGAAAAGGCAACCTATCCAACTATGCAACAAGAGGACAAAGTGTGCATAAAGACAGCACGGTTCATCATAAGAGAGCAATAAATGACCTGACAATGACAGAGATTTAAAGTTAAGGGAAACCTATAGTCAGTAGGATTCATTCTCCTGGGACTCTCAGTGTCTCTGTGAAATTAATGGTAACCCATTTGTGGTGGAAATTTATTATTTACAGTATTCTATCATTGTCTGCTGATATTTCATATTACTATATACTATTCCTTGGAATAATTTGATCTTCTCTCACAGGTTAGTTTGGCCTTAGGTGCACTGTGATATATTGAAATACCCTTCCTTCCTCTTAGTGGCCTTTGTGCTTGAGAACTCTATCTGTAGCGGAAAGAAAAGATATCATTCCTAGATGGATTTATGAGCAATTGTATTGTTTAATCTGCAAAAAGATGAAAGACATCCAATATGACATTTACTAAAAAGCCCTGGAAAAAGTTATTTCTTTTTTTTAATTTTTTCGTTCTCTCTTTTAACTAGTAGTTTTCCTCTCTAATCACAATTCAGAAAGGTGTAAATAATGTTTTGGTGATCTTAATGTTTTAAATTCTTGCTGCAAATTACTTCCCGAGTCCTTGCGGTCTTGGAGGTATCAGCACACCCAAAGACTGCTGCAGTAAAAAAGGTTTGGTCTTGTGATGTACCTTTAATTTCACAAAAGTACTATGTGGCTGAGACATGTCAGTTTTGACCAAACTTGAGGACAACAGTATAATTGTGATAAAGAACAGCTACACATGTCAGACAAAGCTTCAGTCTTTTGTAGAAGTTGTAATGACAGCTCCTAGTGGCAGCTTTTAGTCTGTGGAGATGTGTCGAATGCAGCAGATGGCAGAAAGGTTAATGTTCAGCAACAAGGCAGGCTTTTGACAGTCAGGCTCTTCCTGTGAACATCACGACTTTTTGATTCCATTAATGAAGGCAGCAGCAGAGACGAACAGCAAAGAGAGACTTGCAGTTGGAAAATTTATGGAGTGCGACATTACTTAAAATAATGTCACAATTTTCAGTTTGAAAGGAGCCTTTAATGACATTTAATTTCAAAAACATTCTCATTCACCAAGAAGTGAATACGTTCAACATAACATTCTACTAAACACAAAGCAGCATGGAAAGTAATTTGAAAGATTATACTGGCTTTGCTGCTCCACGTTCTTCAGAACAATCATTGCACACTGCTGAGGTCTGATGGCAAATTACATGCAAGTGTGAAAGTTTGCAGGATTAGATGATCTGCTGTACTACAGGCTAAATGCTGTTTATTCTCACAATGGGACAGACGGGTTTTTTTTTTTTTTTTAAAAAGCTCTTATCTAATGACTTTTAGAATCATGTTTTATTTTCCCTTTAAAAAAAATAGCTAGTCAGCAATTGCAGAGGATTAGAGCTCTATTTGGAGCTTTTGTCTCACAAAAAGGCAATTTTCCCTTCGTTTAGGGAAATAAAGCTCAGTTTAAATAACATTTTTTATAACAGTTTTTATTGTGTGACTGAGACACACATTACGGAATGCTGCATCCAGTCTTTAGAGATGTGTCTCTACTGCTTCTGTCTGGCTCAGAGCTTCAGAGTGGGTCTGATCTGCTGGACTTTTGTGCCGAAAATGGAAGCTCCAAGTGGCTTTACTTCAATACATTTCAAAAGTAAAAGGTGTGACTGAAAAAGTAAAGTGACTGTCCTGACAGTGTTTTAAAGGGCTTTGCACTATTTGCACTTTTGACTTTAAATATTGAATTTAAAAGTGTCTGACACTCGAGAGTTAGAGAATTTTTTGATTATGGTGAGTACACGTCACATTTTGACAAGTGACAAAACTGGAAAATGGCATCAGCCTATGTTTTAAGTTGCTATGGTAACAGTAAACTTAATGGTAAATGTAACTGGAGATGTCGATGAAGCCCTAAAGGTTTTGCGCTATCAGAGAGGCCTGATTAAAGATAAAAAGTTTCTCCCTGTGTGATGCAGCCACATTTGCACGTCTCCCTGTGAAGCTTAATGCTGATGAATTTCTGTATGTTTATCATCTAAAAATATGAGCTCATTACACAATATGTGGTACATAGAGGCTAAAGTTGTAATATAATATCACACTATGTACTGCAGTTCCCAAAATTGCAGTAGTGACAAGGAGAGAGAGAAAAGACGACGAGAGTATTAAAAAAAACAAAAGAAAAGAAAAGATTCTTGCTCGCACGTCACCAAATTACTGACATGTGTTTTTGGACGGGATTAAAATCACCTCATGACCTCTGTGTTTGGTGAAATATGGTAAGTAATTTGCAGGGAACTTTTACTCTATAAATCACAGACCTGGTGCATTCGTACTTGATTAAATCACAGACGTCCTCTGTGATTATTACAAATTACCTGTCCCCAGATAATTTTAATTGTGTGAAAAACTGCCCTAAAAATAACTTCCAATGATATCAACAATAATAATGATAATAATACTACAGGAGTCACTGGGCACTTTCAGTTTTTTTTAACACTGATTTCAGAATTCTTAAATAAGAAAAAAAAATCATAGCTTCAGTAGTTTAGGTTTCAGATTTTTAAAAATTCAACCTTGCTATTATCCTAATGTGAATGCTGTTTGATGTGACTTTAGAAAAAAATGGTTTGAAAATTCCACTGCTGCAAATATAGATGAATCACAATATATAATAAATCTGATAACATTTTTTGTATATAATAAATGGGTTTGCATTTGTGCCATTCAGAGTAACCTTTTCAATACACTGATGGACCTGGTAGGATCCACTGACTAACTCAACCCTTTTAAATATAACAAATCATCCACAAATCATCAACATATTTGCCACACGTGACAACTCTTTCGGTGCTTTAGACCTCATATTCTTAGACTCAGTTGTTATTATTATTATTATTATTATTATTATTATTATTATTATTATTATTAGAGATGTTATGGCCCTGTGTTTCATTTGGTCATTAAAGTAATGAAAACATTAATTTGAAAAATAATTTTATGAAGTGTTACCACTCATTAAATGTAAATTTACACATTAAAACCTTGCAATACAAGACTCGGTAATGCTTCTGTTCCACGTTTGATCAATCAAAGTGCTTGCAGGTCATGTAATAAAATTGCTGCACAGTTTCGTTAAACTCCTGGAGATAATTAAATCAAGGCTTTGAAGACCACTTCCAACCTGAGTATGAAGCCCTAAGACTGTTTTCAATTTAGTTTTGTTTTAGTAGAGGGGGTCAGTGTCCTGCCTTGTTCAGTCATCCTGCTGGACACTGAAAAAGGTGAGGTCACATTCCTGAGGTGCCACTGGGGTCTTGTGAATAAGAAATGCTTTATTTCAAACACATGGTCTTAAGGTTAGTCTGTGACACACCTAAACTAAACTGCCTGTTTAGACCATGGTCATCTTCGGGGGTTAATGTACCTGGTACATAGTCAGAATGTGTGGAAAAGAAAATGCTAACAGCTTTTGCAAAGCCCTGCCCATGCGCTTAGTGAGCACAATGGTTAAATAGATTGTGACCAACTGGGAGGGAGGTGCACAAGAATAAGCTTTAAGTGCACCATGATGCACCAGTATGATTTCAAAGATGAAGATTTGGCCTACCTAGAGGAATTTAATGAGCCATCAGTACTAAAAGCTTTTTGACTTCCTCCCATTTAAAAATCTTTTTTCCCTTTGCTCATCTCAACAAGGAATAGTATGCACAACTCCAGTCTTAACTAACAATTCCTGTCCTTCCAGGTCTGACACTGTGCCAAAATAAGACGTAAAAATTACTTTCCTATCCACCTTGAGGAGAAACTGCACAACAGTTGTCCCCAAATTTCTTTAGACTGGCACCAGCACACAAAAGAAGCATGTCCAAAGTAGATGTGTATTTATTACTGGAAACCACTTTGTCAGTTTGATTTATATGTTGGGCACTGCCAAGATGAATGGGAGGAAGACATGACACAAAAATTAAGCTATTCAGGAAGCCAGGAAGCCTGAACTACATCCTGAAAAAAAGATTTTGACAAAATTTGCAGGAGAGGAGAGCAGGTGCCTCTCCAAAACGCACAATTAAAGGCTGTCACAATGGCATTTTCAAGAAGAAAACAAGAAAAATGATGTCCCTTTTAACGACACATTGACTGTTTCCAGATTTTTCTAAATTACCTCCAAACTGTCCATGTTTGATGATTCATGGTGCAATATAGTCTTCATCTACACCAAAACCATAAATCCACGTTCACCAATACATTGTCGAGACGATACTAGGAATCTAACCCCGACACGTGAAGGTAAGACAAAAAGATGTGGGGATGCTGGCAAGAAATTACGTCTACTTTCTTCTCTGCTTGTAGACTAAAGTTCTCAACTTTTGTCTTCTCTCACTTAGACCTTCTTGCTGTCACATTTTCTTTCAACTGAGCCATCTTCTTTACATGTTTTGTATTTGTCTGTTTTTCTCACCAGTTTCTTAAACACACCCAGACTCTGTGAATTCTCCTGATGGCTTCAGGTCGGGAATTTCTGGGAACAAATAGTTCAGGAAATAATGAGCTGTATCTGGAGAAACTACTCTTATTTTACAAAGGTGCCAATGCTCAGTTTGTCTCCTTTCCTTCAGTCTTCACAAATTATTTGAAAATATTGTGAGTGCAATAACCTAGAAAATGAAGATCAATTTACCTTTGAACTATCATAAGACAGGAAGTTTTTTGCTGCAAAACAAGCTGTAAAATTGGTTACATTTAATTGTGAACTTTTCTACAGGCTAATGATGAGAAAGTGTCGATGATGGGATACACAGGGATTGTGGTATACATAAAAAAAAAGACATTTTTATATTCAAAGGGACATTTTCATAACAAGGCAATTAGGGGGTTTATGGGAGCCGAGATGGTTTCTGATGCCACAGAAGCAAAAGAGAAGACAAGACCGGCAGGAGGAGGGGAGGGGTAAACTAAGGCTCATTGTTAGGCAGGTGATTTATGAGGGTACAGGGGCTCTCAGGCTCTACCAGTGGAAGGATAGATCTTCTGTCGCTATAGCACCCTTGGCCCTTTGTAACCATTGTGCCTGGACAGGGCTGAGGCGCGTTGGGTTGTGGGGATGAAAGTGGGTGGAGGGAGGCTGGGCGCGATTGTTGGTTGAGTACTGTGGTGCCATCGCAGGGCCACTGCCTGTACAGCTTCAGCACAGACAGCAGACAGATCAAAAGCTGCACTGTTCCCTCTCTCTAAAGCTCACAACCTTTGAAAACTTCCCACAATATTTGCACAAAGGCATGACATGCCTCTGCAATACTTGCAGCCCACTGAATACAGCTTTTGAATATCAAAGGCTAACACTTTATGGTATCAATAGTGCAAGCAACTATGCCAAAATGTCATTTAACAGCATGCATCTCAAAATTAAATCTTTAAATATGCCGAGTAGACAGATTAGCTGCATGGTTTATATCAAATGAGGTTGCTTTCTCCTTTAAATCCAGTCAGATGTGTTTCTTTCTAACTGCTGTCTACCTGTCTCCATAAATACAACACTCACCATTCACCACGTGACCTTTCAGAGCGTTGGCAATAATGCTCAATCAGGCTGAAATCAATTACTATAGGCAAACATCATTTAAAATGGAGAACTGTGAGGCCTTAGCATGTAAGTGATCGCATACTGGGGGTGTTAAAGACGATCGGCTCTGTTTCACCAAATCTGTACAGATAACAAGATCAGACAAGCCAACAACCCGGTGGAGAGTCCGGCAGTTTTATTCTCATTTTCCTCACTGTGAGGCAGAGCATAAATTAAATTCTCATCATTGGGAGTGATTTAGTAAATCTTATGTTGTGATGAATAAGAAGCGGATTTTTTTTTTTTTTTTAATTAGTAAAAATAAAGTGTTACACACCTTAGTGCATTCCTTGATTTGTATTAAAGTGCTGTTTGTTTATATATTCAAAGCAACCATGTATACAAACTAAAGATGATTTGGCTCATGTTTATTTGCACCCTGCTTAGGTGCGTGTGTTAATGAGCTGATAATAACGGTAAATGCAGATAACAGCGTTTCCGTGCAGTCTGTTCAGAGGTGACTGCCCCGCAGCATAGAGTTATCTAAAGCAGTGGCTTATCATGCTCATTAGTTATCTACCTTCATATAATTTCATTGAGAAGTGGTCTACTCTTTCTTCCATGAACTCAACATTAAATAATGGCACACCTCATGGAGTCTGGCCCTGGGGATGTGAATCTAAATATTCAATAACTGATTCAGGCTGCTGGTTGTTTTTTTTACTGAGAAATCTGTGTGTGTGTGTGTGTGTGTGTGTGTGTGTGTGTGTGTGTGTGTGTGTGTGTGTGTGTGTGTGTGTGTGTGTGTGTGTGTGTGGATGGAAGGTCATCTAGGAGAAGACAGAGGTAAAGCAGACAACCTGGTGCTTTTGTCATACCTTGTACAGCCTCATTATGTGAGCGGAGACAAGTGCGCACGTTGAGGGCCCTCAGCCTACCTCAAGGCAAAACTTTGCAGTCATGAACAGCAGTGTCAGTGAATATTTTCTGCCCTTACCCTTTCAATATGTATTCTAGTATTGGCACTCTCAGAACCAATCAACCAACCAAAACGTATTTTTTTAAAATCTTTTTAATAACGAGATCATATTTGCTGTTTGGTATAGTGAATGAATGTACGACAAAGGAGGCAGCAGTGAAAAAGGAAACCTTTCGTCTTAATCGCAACATTGAGAATAAAGAAACTGAGACCATTTTGCAGCCATGAATCAGCAGAGACCAGCTATGTCAGACATTACCCAAAAAAACAAAAACACTGCATTATGTATTTTTTGTTTTTTAATGTACGCCATCTTTGAGTTTTGTTTTCTTCACTGAATTATGTATGTTCTTTCATCCCCTTCCGCGCTGTCTTTTCATGCAGGGGTGGATCATACTTCCTAGCTGGCAGTGGTCTTTGGAGTGTGGGATTACGCTATTTGTTTTCTACCCGGGCACTTACAATACGACACGTCAAAATGAGGGATTTTTTCCCCCAGCTCATTCTTCATGTTGGTTTGGTGTATAAGCATCTTTATAAACAACCTGTTTCTTCAAAATTGTGTAAAAATAATCTTTATTGTTACAGATGGATATCAAGTAGCTATGTTATATCTACCAGCCAATGACCTGCTATGCTAAGACCATTAATGCAGGTAAGGAGGCAAAAGAGGCGAATAAATTAACATTTTAAGGGTAGACTGGGTGGCAGTACCCCACCCTCTGTGTCATTGAAAACTATCACTCCCCAGGTGGTGTGTATTGAGGTCTGGACTGTACTCACTGTACCCGTACGACTGAGCAGCCACGAACAACATAACGATGAAGTTTGCAGGCGACACGACATCAGCAACAATGATGGATCTGCACAGAGGGCGGAGGTCAGTCCAGTCACCCCAGCCATAAACTGTTTAAGTTACTCCTGGCAGGCAGATGATCCTCAGACTGCTGAACACTCCCCACTATTGACACAATCCCACTTTATCTCCTTCACATTGAAAGTAATGATATTTATTTCTGTAGATTTGTCTGTAGTTTATTGCCTGTAGTTTAATTACTGTTTCTACTGTTACTGTTTCTTTTTTTTAACTTACAACTACCAGTAGCATGTTGTGGCAGCAAAAGTTATTTGATTTGATCATTTTATATATTTGTACTTGCATTTTCTGTTAATGTACAAATACAAAAGCTCAATAAACAGACTGACCTTTGCAACTTCATTTTCCTTTCACGTTTTCTTCTGTTTCGTCCTAAGCTGATTCATAAATGAACACTTCTTTGTATTGACTCAAATACTATGAAAAACAATAATTTTTTAAACACTATGGGCTTTGAACTGAACACAAACACACACACACACACACACACACACACACACACACACACACACACACACACACACACACACACACACACACAATGACTGTGAAGCAATAAAGAAAGGCATCAACTTTACTGTGTGAGAGTAGTCCAGGGAAGTACCATGAAGTGGTCCACAGAGTTTCAGCCAAACATAAGTTGTCAAGGTTAGGTGAGGTACATGAACATAAACACCAACAGAGGGAACAGGCTACATCACAATCATAGTGGAGGAAAAACAACAACAAACAGTACAGCATTTGAGAAAAAGCTTTAGTGGCAAGCATTTGTAATGTTATGCTTATTTATCCATGTGCTCTGTCGATCCCATTGTCTATTATTATGTCTCACTGCAAACAACACTACACAGGCATTGCAGTAGAATAGACAAAATGTGACCAGAGGCAAATGCAGCCACACGTAAATGAAGGCAGGGAATCTTCATTTCTGCAAGTCTTGTCATATTCTTAATTATGGCATCGCCTCCTTAAACCATCATTAAGGTTGGTGTAGATGAGAAGCTCGCAAAAAAAAAAAAATAGTATAGTCCCCTGCTTTGAGCAACAACCAAAGTTTGGAAGGAGGAAAAGGAAAAAAACAACAAAAGAAAAAAACACTTCAGCGAACACAGAGAATATCAAATAACAAGATTCTACAATCAATAGATTAATAGGTACCACACAAAGGTGCCAAGAATGAAGAGACACATTCAAAGGCTCAGTCTTTCTCATTAAGGTTGGGTCGAAGCCTATCTTTTTTTTTGGGAGTGGGGGGGGGGTTATCATTCAAACTCTGTCAGAGAATCATTAGTGCAAGCAAAATATTTCTCAAAAAATCCAGTGAATCTGAATGAATCCCAAAGTGTAAAGACCAAGGCCAGAAAACCACTACTGCATGACTTTCACTGCATGAGAAACTTCTGTGCTTACGTGATCAATATAACCACATGGGCTCAGAAGGGCCCTAACACTGTCCAACACGGACCCCTGCTACACCAAGGAATGTCACCTGAAACTGTATCCTGCAAGGAGGAAGCCATATTTCAACTCTGCACAGACACACTGCCGCGTTATCTCAGCTGGACAGACGGACAAAAGCCATGTCTTTTAAGTACACATTTACACTTGCGCTTGGAAAAAAAAGCGATGCAGGTTCTATGTGATAAGATAAGAAAGACCAACTAGGCTAAAAATGCTGTTGACATCTGTGATGGATGGGGATGCATTGACGTCCACCACATATACATGTGTGTGACAGCACCATTGATGCAGAGGTGTTTACTGCAATTTCAGATAGACATATGCTACCACTGTAACCGTATACACTTTGACTATACCGTAATGTATATAGCAGTTATATATAACTATTTAACAGTATGTAGCAACATGCATAATGTGTTCTGTGTATTGCTATTTTCAGTGTTTTCTTCTTTGCAGATATATATTCTGGCATCTTCTTTTTAAAGATCTCATATTACGTCTAATTATTGGTTGCAGTAGTCTATGTTGCACTATTATTAAGACACAATACGATTCGGTTTTGCTTTTATGAGCTGTCATTGATGATGTTTGCTTTGGGCTCCACGTGGGGTTTAACTGGCCTTAACTGAGATTGTGAGCGCAGTGAAATAGACCTCATATGACCTAAATAATAACATTACATCTTGTCTACCCACAAGACTAATGTCTATCAATATATTTGTGGAGACTGTATACATTTTTAGGTAATTACATCTGAGTCTCACATCTTACTGAAGCTTCCAGGCTTGCCTGAATGCTTGTTAACACATTGGCCTTACAGGTTCAAATCCTGGACGAGTCATTTTTATATGGAGTTTGTATGTCTTTGTGGGTTTTTGTGCATGGTGGGCTGACCTGTGATTCTGAACTGACTCACCAGGAGTGAGTGTGAGCGGGCATGTTGCCTGTCTTGTTTGTTTGTCTGTGTCCCTGTGTTGAACTGGAAACATGTCCATTGTGTGCCCCACTTCTCGGCATGTTGCAGCCACGATGGGCTCCAGCCCACCGTGACCCTGAACAGGTCAAAGTGGAATTTAGAAAATGAATGAATGAACATTTTCTCCTCCAGCAAAGTTTCCCAGCATGGCTAGGACACGAGACAGTTGCAGCTGGTGAGCAGAAGACCAAATCCAATAAACTGCACCACAAGACAATGTCAGACACCAATGGTTGAAAAGAGCTGGGAAATGCAAGAGGTGTGGAAGGTACGATGCAAGAGGGGTTGGATCTCATGAGCTACTGCAGAGCAGACTATGGCAGATCCAGGACAGTGGGTTTGGACAATAGGAAAAAGTGTCCCATATCACAAAAAAACTTTACAGAATCCAAGAAATGATGAGTAGTAATAACTGTTGAGCAAACATGGTGATGAAATGACTTTGGATGGAAGGAAGGAGCTGGGGAAGCCAAAGTTATCGTTGAAATATAAGCAGGAGGGGAGAGACACGGAGCACAAAATGATTGTTGGAAAAATCCGAGCAGTGGTTGGCCAGCATGCTGGCATCATTTACCTTCATCACCACTTGTTGCCATGCTAGTGGCTGGCTGGTCGAGGGATTGGGAGGCAGATTGGAACGCTCGAGCTGCAGGGTGACATTACGACGCTCTTCCTCAAGGGCCCGGGTCAGCTGCTCGAAACGCTCCTCCTGCTCTTTCACTGAGGCCAGGATGCTGGCGGCCGAGCGAACATCATAGTCCTCCATGTTTAGTGGCTGAACTTGTGTGGATCTTCAAAGTCAGGAAGGGAGGGAAGACAAGGAGGGGAGGGAGGTGCACCAGGTCATTAAAGGCACCCAGACCCAATAAGCTGGATGAGTGGCAGTAAGAGGCTGACTGATGCCTCGAGTTCAAATAGCAAAGCAAGATTTTTTCAGTGAGTGTCATGGGACACTGTTGATTTGGCATATGAGTCATAAAATAAAGTTTGGTTGGATCCGTTGAAAAAGAGCAAAAGTGATAGGTCACTGGATAACTAGAGAGATAGGGTCACAGTTTAGTCAGTTTAACATTCTGTGTTTAACTTCTGTGTCTAAATCCAAAATTCTGAAGGAACAAGGTTTAATGCTTCCTAAAAAGAGTGACTGCACGTCCAGCATGGCAAACACATTAATGACCACAATCAGTTGGGTTTCAATTATGTGATAATATTAAGGAGTTAGAGCCTAATTAATTCAATCCTCGCATCACAGAATAAATGCTACACAGTTTCACTAACACATCAGCACAGAAAAAGCAAAAGATAATGCATCAATTCCATCAAAGGGAATGAAAAAGCACAGTGCAGACTGCAGACTCGCTAAAACAAAGAGTTTTGTTTTTGAACATCAAAAAGATGGAAAGCAATGTTGTCACCCCTCCAAATAAACAATCACAGCCAGCGTGGAGGAGCAGCTCTGTCATTGGATATAGTCATGCACAGAGCCATAATGCATTCTGACACACGAGCACTGTTGCAGGCACAAATCTGACACATGCAGGATTCCCATAGCAGCCCACATGGACACCCTGGTCTGGAATCAGACACACGCGCACGTCTTCGATAAAGCCACCGTGCAGATGACTACTAGACAAACAGCAATGTCCGATACTGATGGTGGCATGAGACCAAAAGGGTTCACGGCACAATAACAAATGGAGTAATACAAATCCACAACAATACAGACCTAGTAGAGAAGACGGCTGAGAGGTGTTAGAAAACAGTCATCCCCGACTCTATCAGAAGCAGGGGGATGAAACAAGAAGAAGTATGGAGCACTGGGAGAGAAGGGAAAGAAAAGAAAAAGAAGAAAGAAAAGGAAATGCAAGGAATTAATAAACTGACATTTAAAACAGCAGACAGCTTATGACTTTTTCGCTTTGTGGTGGTAAAAAGTGCTTGAACAAAATAAATATCCATACTGTGTTTACCGTACAGCACTGTACAATACGTGTTTTACTAGTTTATTAACATATGAGTATATATCATTTGTAAACCTGATTTTAAAGAAGGAACCATCTTACCATGTATAATTGGAGGGTAAGAAGTGTAATCTTTTGTCAGGGACAAAGAGATGTGAATCAAAGCTGTTTTGAGTTAGAACACAACATGCATTTGCAGCAAAACTGCAATTAATGCAAATTCAGGGGGCAATGGAGTCTAATAAACAGGTATTTTTGTTTAAAAAAACTCAGAAAGTCCCTCCAAGTAATTAATAGTGTGAATGGGGTCTCTACAGACAAACTGAGGTAATTTAATCTCTGTATGCATGTAAAAGTGTATATAAAGAACTGTTTGTACGGTTATCTCTGTCTTGTCATAAGTCTTTTTAAGTTAAATACTGATGTCGTGCCAACCACTGTCAGAATCAGTAGAAAAGAAGGAAATTTTATTTCCTCCGCGTCCACCGTGTTGGTTCAGCACCTATATGACTAGAGTGCTAGAAGCAGAAGGACCCTAACCCCAATATCACTTAAGTGCACTGACATTTCATGTCTTGTCACAGATTAAAATAGCAATTTAGTTTGAAGTTTGCCCCCTGCGCTACCATTAATTGTCATTTTTCCATAAACACATTTACCATTTTAACCTAAAACTGCTTCAATGGTCCCTAACGAAAGTTTACAGTTGCTACCATCTAACAATAAACCTATAAGTTGTTTTAACCCTAGAATCTTTCTTTAATCATAACACACTTTTACACATCTGTGTGAAAAAAAAAAAACAACAATTTCTTCACTTTCTCTACATCTACGCATCTTTATTGTTCACAGTGCTCACATTAGTTTCTGGTATGCATTTACAATCAGCAGCTGGTGACATTTTAAAATAGAAAGAGTGCTTAGAAATGACTGCATGCAGAAATAGCAACCTTGTCTAACTTGAAAGTTATCCACCACTGCAGATAAGTGACAGCAATAGATTTCCACAAACCACGTTGATTGGACATACTTGAAGACAGGCTCTAATGATTCACACCCCTAGAGGGTTAGTGGGGCAACATAGCCATTGCTTCCTCAGTCATAAGGGGAATTGTATGGAAAGCATGTCAGCTACGGCCCACAGCTTATCATAAAACACCACCTCCTGCTCCTACTCAAAATAGCCCAGAAAGCACAAGGAGGGGTATCTAAAGAATGCCCTTCTGCCACTATGACAACCCTGCGTTCCTGCGGCTTTAGTTCAGCAGATGTCTGCTAATGGCCTGGGTCAGAGGGAGTAAAAACACAGCAAAGGTCTGCACGTTTAACCCCATCCTCAATTACACATTCCCCATTTATTCCCATCTTTATGTGGAGGTAGTATATAAAAGCACAACTCCAAGGGCACCTTTCCCCACTTCTGTTGTGGCATTTGTGGATGGCACCACAGGAAGTTTATGCATGGAGAGGACGGTAACGAATAAAAGAGCTTAGATAAAAAAAAGTGGAAATATTTAATTCATTCCACAAAGGCGGAAAAGGTTATATTTGAGTCCTTTTAAGGTATAAACATCTTTCATTTAAAGGTAAAACAGGCTCATGTTCCATGTGTGATGTTGATGTTCCCCCTTTGCTGTTGCAAAATATCTTTTATAAAAACGCACACTGCAGTACAAACTCTTAAAACCAGACCTGTAATAAAACTCATAATTAAACTTCACACAAAGGCTTTCATTTGTATGCATATTTTGTTGCTGTGCACATATGATGAGACTGGCTTCTGAAACCTTGTCTCCACTCAACTTAGCCATTAAAAAAAAAAGACACTGTGATAAGATAGAGGAAGAAAAGTGGAGGGATGGAGGACGTGATCTTGTAGATGTTTGGCATTAACTGATCTTATTCACCGTCACTGTAACAATCCATTGATTTACCTGAATGTGTAACTTTTAAAGTCAGACAAAGTGAATTCAGTCATTCCAAAAATTGGTTTTGCAATAAGCAGGATTCTGAGCAGGGGTATTGATTCGGGCTCAGTACTCCAGTGCAACGTATGGATCTTTGTTGTTTATCTTGTTGCAGCATAATTGAAGCAGGATTTTCTCTTGGCAATGCCCCTTCTCACTATTTTCTCTTTCACCAACTGTTTAGCCGAACTAAACCAGACTTATTGAAATAGCCTGATTCACAATATGACGCTCCTTTCCCAGCATGCAGTGCTGTGTTACATATGTTCACCTCTCTGTCCAGGTGGATACATGCCAAAGTAAAAGGCCAGCATTATTAAACAAATATACAAATCAAATAGCATGGTAGTTAGAGAGCCTCATACTCATGCTTCATTTTTTTTATTTTTTTAATTTTGAGAGCAATCGAAGCTAGGTTTTATCTCTTTCTTCTAATTTTTTGCCCAGCTCAGCTATGTTAGTTTGCTGGAGGCAGTTATGTCATATTTAAATAGGCAAGCTATTTTCATTAGGAATACATTATAAAAAATAAAGTAAATTAGCATTTCCCAAAGTTGAAGCAATTGCATCACATTTTAGCAGATTTTGATTTAAGAATTTAAGATTTAAGAATGAAATTAAGACAATTAAGGTATGCTGCTACTGAGGGGGGCGTCCAGAGCAGAATCAACATATCTTGAGGAGTTTGTTTGGGGGTTTGGACAGGTATTTCTGAGGGAGATGGGAGAACAGATGGGGAAAACCGAGTGTGACCACTGCTCCCTGATAACTGTGTTAGAATCATTCACCCGATTAGGAACTAGGTTGGTGGTGAGGTCCTCCTCCCTCCTCATCACAATTTAACCTTTTCTAGAAGCAGATCAAATTAATTCCTTTCCTAAACCCATCTGATCCCTGTCTGAAGTTTTAGCTCTCAGTGGCTCAATTGGGCACTTAAAAACACCTGCTCTTTCTGTGTTTCAAGCTTCGAATAGATTAAAAGTTTTTTTTTTTTTTTTTATATAAATGTTTATTTTTTCCTTGGTTCTCCAATACATCAGCAGTCTTAGTTATAATGACAGCTGAATGACTCATCACGATCAGAGATTTTCATGTGTTTTCTTGGGATTTTTTGTTTAATGAAAGGAAAGCTTTCTGACTCTAAAAGCACTACTTAGGAAGATTAAACTAAGATGGAATTAAAACCACCTATGCGGGAATCTAAAGCTTTTATTTGTTGCTAGGTGATGAACATAATAATTCATAACTATCATTAAATAGTTTTCAGAGCCTTGTGGTTGCAATGACTTCATGTGTGTCTGAATGGATGGAAAGAATTTAAATATTCACCTAAATAAAATGCGTATTCTGAAAAACAATAAATGTTATTTTGGCAGGTTACAATGCAATTAACAGATACTGGAATAACAAATGAGTACCATTGCCATTCACATAGACTGACATTGTAATTAACTGTTTTAAAAAGATGCAAGGAAAAGCAAGTTGTTTGTATAGTACATTACTTGCAGAAGAAAACTCAAAGTGATTGACATGAAAATGTTAAACATTGCATTTAAATGTAAATGAGTTTGAAAATAAAATAAAACAAATTAAAGAGATGGACATGGGTTAAAAGAATAAAACATAAAATGCAAGAAATAAATGTTACAGTGCATTATGGAAGATTACTAAAATGTAGCAGTAATAAAAGAGGGTTTCAACCACAAATTAAGGCAGCTGAGAGTTTCAGCAGCCCTGACGTGTCACAGGCAAAGAGCATAAAAACTGAACGCTGTGTTTGTTTCTAACTTTGGGTACAGAAAGTGACCCTGATGACCTAAAGGTTCTGGTTACTTCATGATGCACCAGGAGACCAGAGATGTACTTTGGCCCTGGGCCATTCAGAGATGTATGAACCAACAGCAGGATTTTTAAATCTATTGCAAAAAATAATAAATAAATGCATTGTCACCAGGACTGAGCCTTCCTCCAAATTAAGATTCTATTCCTCACTTTGAGCAACTTTAAAGAGAGAGCTAATGCCAGAGGGGTGTTGTCAAGCGATAAGCGGCGAGGTGTGCGGAATCCATAAATGATCATTTTCATACAAAGAAGAAAATAAATTCAGCTGTTGTTTACTATGTTTATATCATCCTTTGTTCTTTGAACCACCACATTGTGTGGGGGGGGTTTCAGGATGGGAAACATTGACAAAAAATACAAGTGCAACACCAATACAAATGTTTTACTTGTCCTGTAAAAAAGACAAGAGCAGTAATTAAAGCATAGGCCTTACTGTAACTTTCCACAAACAAACAAAAAAAAAGAAAAACATGCTGAACAATGATGTGGGATGTTAAACCATCTGTTTCAGATCTTTTAAAAAGTCAATTCTGCATCATCATCTTGTACAAAACTTAGTAAAAAACTGGTCCAGTAAATTACAACAATATTGTAAAGATTTTTAGTTGAACTAAAGAGATCGAGGTTTAGAAAGAAATGCAGGTAGTAATAAGCAAAGAGACACTTTTAAATCTAAGGCAAAGTGAAATCATTAAAGTGACAAAGAGCTCCTTGTGTGCAGTCAAAAAGCACAAATTTTCAGGCACGAATATCAGTAGTCTGTATTTTAATTAACTCGTGTACTTTGTGCCCTACTTCCTCCCTACTGGAGAAAAGTTTTCAAAGGAAAGTCATGTAAAAATGAGTAAGTCTTTTGCAGCGCATAAGACACCTGAATTGCAATTAAGCGTCTAAGGTTGTATCTAACTACAGGTGACATACTTCAAAGGTACAATTACACAGTCAAGTGTGTCTATGGGAATATTGCGCCAGAAAAAAAAAGTCTTCTCCCGTTCTGCTCCACAACACACTGAAATCGCTTTACCTCAGCTGATTCAGCAGTGTCAATTTTTGAAATTAGAGCATATTTCCTGAAGGAAAAAGCCTATAAATGTATTGAAATAAAAATCCTACAAGGTACTTCAGCCAGAAGTGGAGCCCTCCTGTAGAGAGATAATGTAGGGGATGGGAGGTCTTGGATATGCAAGCCTAAAAAAGGAAAATGTCTTTAAATGTAATTGGAAAGAAGAGCTGTAGAAAAAAAAGAGATCTACCTTTGATGTTAATGCTGTCTGACCACAAGTAGACTGAGGACAGGTGTAGCTCTTTTGGTATCACGTAGATTGTTGAGTCCACCAGGGAAAATCTGTGGATTAAAAAACAAAACAAAAAAGAAGACAAAAAACATGGCAAATAAGGATCCAGACAGGCCAATAGCAGTGCGGCTGTTGTGTAATATAGAGACAATTACAGAGCAGTCATGGTTCCACGTCTGCAATCTGATATGATTTCTACCATGTCGACATTCAAGATTCAAGCTCAGTTTTAGATCTACTACACAATTCTGCTTATATGCTTCTTTAATTGGACTTTAATAGCAAATACAATTGCTTTTTAGGTTTTACGCAGACGACACCCTGCTAATTGTGCACGTAAAAACAGCAACTCTCATTCGTTCCCTTCAATTTTAAGCTAAATGTTGGATGTCAAAACATGCAATTCATTTGATCAGTGACAACTTTGGCAGTTTGGAATGGCATTTGCCATTGGTAAGCAGTCCAGATGTACTATTCAAATATTTTAATGTAGAAAATGTTGTACTGTTCAGCTTTCCTGCTTTAAAAAAGAGAGAAAAAAGAGGAGTAGATTGGGTATCACAAACCAGTGGAAAACAATAAGTGTTTTCAATGTAAATCCATTAAGTCATGTGCTCACTGAAGTGTTTGGAAAGCCTTTTCCCTCACTGTGGGAAGGTACATAACTATTTGTGCATGTGAAGATTATGCTTTCTTGCAGTGGCTTTAAAAGGAGAAGCTAAAGTCATATCTTTAGACAAAAGGTAATAAAAAGTACTATAGCTATATTTAGTATGATAAAAAAAAGTGCTTTTTGCATTATATGCAGAGCTATAGTGAATTCTCTAAAATATTCATCTTAAATATGAGAATAATACAGTTAATGGTTAATGTTAGAACTAATTTAAAACATTTTAAGGTTTCATCACATCTAAAGGCAAAGTTTCACATTGCAGCCAACTAAATGCTCAGTATTAACATAAATCTATACATCACAGAACACATCCTCCTACAGAACAGTTAAATGTCTCAGACTGGAACTTCAATTACTTCTGGCGATAAAATAAGACTGGGCATGTCTGAGTCCTTATGAAGCTGGCATCTATGTTCTACAAAGGTTCTTCTTTTTGGATTCCGTTAGAAACTTTCCTTCCCACAAATAGTCATGAGATGATGGCAAAGATAAGAATTTTGCTGATAATCAGAGCATTCAATCAGTTTTACTACAAACACTAAAGTCCTCAAAGATTCCTCAAGAAAGCAATTATAACTGTGAAATGACACTGAAGCAAGAGACGTGAAAGGCCACTTAGTGCTGTGACACTAAGCAGGTTTAGGAAAGGAACTTGACATGGAAAAGTTTAACCAAAAAAGTAGAGCACAGTACAAGTGTGGTGTCTGCATAGGGAAATTTCCATTACAAACAGCAGTGTAATACATACAGAACAAACTTCACAGAGATTGTCCAAAATTAACTAACCCACACTGTCAATATGATTTCCAGACACAGTGTATAAGGTAAAAAATAGGCAAAAATAATCAATTATTAAAACTTAATAAAACAGATTGATAACAGAACAGAACAATAGATAATTATATCTATCTTTCTATCTATCCCCTGGGGAGATACAAGATGCACGGGAGTCGCTGTAACTACAGTTACAGGGTGCTGAGGGTCTGAAACAGTTCACAGTGCCATGAAGTGGACTCTCTTTTTGGACAAAACCGAACTTCACTTAGGGTAGAACCAGACATTTTAATCCTAACAATTCATTTGAAGTTGCTGCTACTTTAAAGATGGTCAGTTAATCATTAATTATAAATAGTAAAAGTTCGGTCAATATCTGGCAACACTTACTATATAAATGCGTCACACAAACCAGTTTCTGAGTCTGAACAAGTAGTCACATTGTAAAACTGGAGAAACAGAAATAATAAAATAAGCAAAAACAATAAGAGCTACTTTCCAATAAAGCAACACATTGTGGCTTTGATGAATGTAGTTTGATGAATTTTTCTGACATGCGCACCGACTTTGTCTGGAGGCTCTGCTGGATCAACTGGCCCCTTGAAGATGTCAATGATGATGACATCAAACACTCACTCGCATGCTTCCTTGAAGAACAATATTCATTCCTACTTTAGTTTTAGAAGGATGCAACTGCTGGATAAAAATTGCCTCATGCGTTAAGACATACTTGACGTTCGTAGAATATTTATGTCAAATAAATACAATTCCCAAACTGAGTTCATCAGTGCACTTCATCTCACATATTAACTTGCATGCATCCACGCAACTGCAGGGTTTGGGGGGTAATAAATGAAGCAGAGGAAGTGAGAAGGAAAAAGGGAGCCGCCTTAGGATTTATAAGTTCATGCTTAAAATCCCAAGTATAAACTATTGCATTCTACTTGTTAAGTCTATACAAAACCTACTTTGACTCTTTGCCAAATGCACATCAATGAATAGGGAAGCCGGGGAATATTTCATTACCTATGATTAGAGGACTCTTACTGAGTCGACAACAAAATAATGAAAAGTTAACTTTCCTCTCTGTGTCTTAGCCGTATCAGGGATTCAGATACGTGCTCTTCTGCAGGGATTCCATAAGGTGTTCACTTCAAGGACAGATGAGCACCTTGGATGTCTGGTACAAACATCAAAGGTGAAGCTATGACTGGCTGCATTTGTTATGCCTCTCTTTCTGTGTCTCGGGAGGAGGCCTTACATCGCTCCTGAATGGAGATTTTATCAACACATGGCCACATCTCAGTTTCACTCTGATTTATACCCTTTTAATTTCTGTTTAAAATGATGCAGTGTTTTTGTATGTGGCATGCTGGCAGCCCAACAGCCTGCTTTGGGAGTGACAAGATTAATGGTTACTGATGATAAATGAATGAAGGATGCACTTGCCGGCCCATAGGTAACACCGTTTAACCTTCCACCTGGTTCTGTGGAGCTAGCTGGAGGTTAATGGAGGGAAACTGTGATTATTAAGGTGGCAGCTGAGGGATCATGCAGCTAAATGAGTCTTGGTAAAAGGCCAGTTTTGACAGTTGACTCATTGCTCAAAGCCTAAATGTTACAAAGACTTGCATTGGTAACTATGCGGAATAAAAGCGGACAACAAGACACTGTTGCACTTATAAATGTTGTGCATCCAATCATATTTGCTTACACGTCTATTAAATAGACGGAGCATGTCATGTCTACTGGTGGCGATACATCCATCGCCATCTGACAGTAATAAGTGCAGAACTCTCATGCAGTAATTGTGCTTCTTATCTGCAGCTGATACCTCACCTTCTGTGTATTCTGCAGGCAATTGCATATTTTATCATGACTTCTTTCCCTTCAACCCACATTGTTAGAAGTGGACCCCTGTGTAATTCTGTGATTAATAATAAATGTAGAGTGAAGCTTCGCTTGCAAGCTGACGGACTGAGTGAGTGATGGGCTGACTGCCTGGGGAATGCAATGCTGATGAAGGTCTTTCTTGTCAATGCCACTCTTTCCACTGATATAAAAGAACTGTAGTTTTATATGCACGTTACTCATCGATGCAGTAAGCAACATGGCTATTAATAGGAAAACATTTAGATAGAAGGTTTACATAAAACAACTAAATGAAAAAAATGGCTTGTTTGACATTGACTCTATAAAATTGCTCCATGTCATTTCACAAACACCAATTATCACAGCCTTTCATAATATATTTTACCTTATTTATTTGAAACTATGATTCAAACTGACTGAGTTTTTTCCTTACTTAAGCAATGGGGAATGTTTTTCTTTTCAGATTGTGGTGGATGGATTCAGGGTCAAAAAGTCTGTGCTACAACCAAATAGCACTTTCAGGTAATTTCTCTTTTTTGCAGACTCCCTCCGGGGCAAACCTGGTCACCTGTGCTTAATCTGCAGCCCTGTGAGAACAAAGAACAAATAAAAAAGACCAAATCTAATTATTATTTATTATTCTAATATATAATTATTATTATTTATTTATTTACTTATTTTAGTCTCAAGGTTTGATTCAATCCCACAACTTTGAGTCATGTCATACAACTGCTTGGAGACATTAGATCACATTTTTTATTTAAAAAACTGTAAGACAGATTGAGGATGAAATCTGTTTTTTTTGTTGAAAATGTGGTATTTTTAAGAATTCTATATATATTACTGTAGCTGAGCCTGAAACTATCTTGCATTTGTCAAAACTAAAAACACGAAGGAAGGTAAGCACACTGCAAAAACAGCCCATCTTGAAATAACCATAATATCCCATAAATCTAGTCAAAAATGTTTTATTTTAAGCACAAGCATCTTTGTCCATGAGTCAAGAATATTTTTCTTGACTAGAATATCTAAAACTAGCAAAATACTCTGAAATAGTCTTCTTATTTTCTCCAAAGAGGTTTTTTTTTTTACTTAGAAATGTGTTTTTGCAGTGGAAATGTTTTGTTCTGGTATTGTGTCTTTTTAAACGTATCCAGGTTTAACAAAGCACTTCCAAATGTGTTTCTCATTTACTTATGCACAAAAATGCACTCATACAGCTCACGCTGCTTCTAATATATATGCATTCTCAAAACACTAGCGCTTTGTTTCCTCCATCATACCCGGATAAACATATGGGGGCAATGTGGGGCTCAGTGTCCTGCTCGAGGAAACTACAGCACTGCTGATGATCAATCTGCTCACCTTCCGGTAACAGGAGGACTTTGTCTATCCACAGCTGTTAACCATGTGCAGTAGCTCTTTAAGTACAACTTAGATTGCAATCACATGGAAACCCATTCATTTATAAATATAAGTCCAAATTCAACTATGATAATGTGAAATTGTGCAGGACCAGTAAAAAAATGCTGAAAATATTAAAGAAAAGTTAAGCATCTAAAGATGAAACCCTGGTCTAAAAAAGGTGTATAACTGCATGTAGCAACGACTTCTTTGCATATATCAACTGGTTGCCATGACTCCATGAGTTATTGTGACTGTCAACAGGGACACTGGCACCACAAAAATGCAATGCCACTTCAGTATTTTCTTCACATTCATACAACATACACACAGATACCTGTGACGAAGGGTCAATGCCCAATCTATTTCAAACTGTAGCTTCTGAATTTCTTTTCTTATATATCTGAGAGTGAGGATGACAAAGCCAGATGATTTTATATATGTTTGCACTGGATGAGCGTGTAAGACAACGAGTGATATTTACTTCAGCAAATCTTTAAAGAAAAAAAAAAGAATGAGAAAAAACAACTGCAACTTATTGCAGCAGGTCTGGAACACTGTGTACTCAGAAAAAAATACCCTCAGAGCTTGAAGTTTGCAGTTAATTGTGAGGCTAAAAATATGGCTCGGACACGTTGTGCCACAGATGCTCCAGCGGTGAGGACAGTCCTAGAATACAGAGTGCATCGCCGCAAATCTAAAAACCCAAAACGATTTCACAAACCGTTGTTGTTAGTCCAGGGAAAAAGGTTTGCTTGCGTCATGTAAAAAAAAAAAAAAAAAAAAGACAGGCAAACATTTCTGAACCCATCAAGGAGAAAGCTAACATCCCTATTTTTAAAAGCTTTAACTCATCACAAGTAAGTGCCTGTCGAGGTGTTGATGGAGAACGAGTAGTCAGAAGATGTCATGACACAGAGAAAAAGGCTTCCTGCCAACTAATGTGAGCTCACTGAGATGTTTGAAGGGTGTAGCGTGGGAAGGAAGCTTGTTTGCAAGTTGCACAGTGGACACTATCAAAGTGTCTAATTCATAAGGATTCACCAAACAACACACCAAAACAAAACTGAAAGAATTTACCTTCTAAACTACAACAATTTCTTCCATTTGGTGCACACTTAATAGCATTTTGTAGTAACGTCAAAATTGGGTCCGGGTCTTCAGGATATTAGTTTCTTGAAGTGAATGCGTCAAACTTGAATATGGATATTACAAATATGCAACGCCTGAGTCTAAACTTGTTGCAAATGCCTTTAAGGGTCTTTAATGGTTTGTCTTTGCTAATTAACACTCCATCATCTAGCATCCATCACTTCCTGTTTATCTGTTTATATAACTCTGTAGAGTGCGGTTAAAGCCTTCAGGTCCATTCTACCACGGTTGCCAGGTCTGTAAAAGAAAGTGGGCAAATTAATAACCTAATTAATAACCTACAATCTCTAAAGTTAACGTTTTGCTCCTCTGCCTCTTGTCGCACCAGGTGGTGATGTCCAACTTGGGGTATTGATGGATTAATAAGACCTCTGGTGTGATGAGAACTCGGTTACCACCTGAGTACCACCTGAGTACCACCTGAGTACCACCTGAGTTTGTAACTATCACCTGAGGAGGGCAGGTATGTCAAATGGAGTTAGCAGCTACTTCTATCTAGTGAAACACTGCTTTCATATACAGTATTATTTTTAGAAGTGATGGAAAGGGTGAACATTTTTATTTCTCTGTGTGGAAAGCCAGGAAGTATGTCATTATTTTCAAGAATGGGAAATTCCTCAAAGTCATCCTTCCTTGATGGAAAAGGAAAAAAAAGAAAAAAAAAAGCTGTTATCTTTTGGCTTCAAATGATTTAAGGAAATCCTGTTACACTTGGATAAATGGGTGGTCAGGGAAAGAGTGGATGATAGCACACAGACATATCAAATATTTGCACTTTGAGGATAAATGACCTGTTATAGCACAAAATTAAGATGCTTGGGATTGTTTGCTGGGATGTGATTGTGAATTCAACCCCATGAAACAGAGAATTGCAAGAGCTAGGCAGAAGTCTCTCTGATTATCTTGAGGGATCTTTTTTTTTTTTTTATACGCTGCTTTGTTGTTTCAAAGATCAATGTAAGGATTTGTGCATGGCAGGCAGCCTCAAACCTGCTCCTGTCAACATGTTAGTTTTGGCAAAGACAGCGGTGTAGGCTGTCTACCGTATCGGAAAATGAGAAGAAGTGGGAGAGAGTTTAGATTGGTAAGTATGTGTTGTTTTGTGTGTGTTGAAAAGCAGTGAAGAAGTCAAACATTTGTGAAGAATGTTATCAGCTGCCTCCATTTGTAGCAGAGGTAAGAAGAATAAGAAACAGCCAACTAAATCACAAATGCTACACAAACGTGGGCATGAACACATGTGCTGCTACCCTTACAGATCATTGAAGTAAGGCTTTATTCCCCCCTGAATCTTGATTATATATGGTTAAACCCGTCTTGGTATCAAAGGTGTCATTAACACTTTTATCTATTTATCTAACATTCAGCCAATTTAGAGGGAGGAAACTTGCCACCGTGTAGTTTGGTATCATTAAGTGCATCAAGTTCTTGTGACCACAAGGGCAGCACAAGATCCACGAGACTGAACGAAACCTGCAAGAATGTGGCTGCAAGATGAAATCCAACATCAGGTTCAAGATGGCAGAGAAAGGGCCAAGAAAACATGCAATAACATTGTAACTGAAGTCCCAGTTCAAGGTATATCGCTTTCAGACCGTACCATCATCATCACTGCTTTTTGAGCAACAATAGGCTACATCAGTGGTGGCCAATCCTGGTCCTCGAGAGCCCCCATCCAGCATGTTTGAGATGGTTCCTTTTTTTCCGCACACCTGATTCAAATTCAAATCATCTTCAGCTTGTTATCAAGGTCTGCACAACTCTGTTTACGACACAGCTATTTGTATCACGTGGTGCTGAGGGGCTCTCGAGGACCAGGGTTGGCCACCCCTGGGCTGCGTGGATGGACATCCACAAGGACTCACACAAAGCCACAGTGGGTCTTGTCAAAATGCGTGTTGATATTGTAGAAACTTATAAGACAAAACGGGAGCTTTTTGGCAAATCATATTCCAAAATGGAAAAATTAAGCAAACAAGTTAAGTTAAAGTTAAGTTAAACAAAAAACACCAATTCAAGGAGGAAACATGGAGCGCCCTCAGTTATATACATGTCTCAAGGCTGGCAAGGCATCCTGGAGTTAAACACACTGTGTGAGGAAACGCAGCCTCAGTCGTAGGTCGTGGCTCTTCCAATAGGATAATGAGCCAAAACACACAGATAAAACCACAGAAGATGAAGAAAAAAAAACACTAAATATTCTCAATTAGCCCTCTGTGAGCCCTGACGATAATCCTATTGAACATCTGTGGAAAACGCTGAAACAGGCAGCGGGGAAAAGGCACCATTCAAACCTGAAAAACAAGAGCAGTTTGCACAAGATGTGTGAAACAAAACACTGGCAGATGCTGAAGTCCCACCGAGAGATCGCTTGTTGGCAGTGATTTCAGCTCAAGGTTCTACAGCAAAATACTTAAAGCTCCATCAATATATTTTATAGAATTTTTGATTTGTTTTATTCTCAAAAACGTTGACTTGAATCCAAAATCAAAAGAAAAGACAGATTTGTGCAAAACGTGAATTAAAAATATCAATCTTTTATCAGTTTTAACGATTTTAGAGATCGTTTTGCTGCCAATATTTGTCCACAAAAACATGATGAAAAACAGAAACTCACCTGCAGTCACCCAAACACAAACACTTATACTGACGAGTAATTTTATTGTCAGTAAATATTGGTATTCATGGTGATTTCTCCACAGAGACAGGGCAAAAAATCACACACACACATGACTTATGACTTTCAGAAGGGAACTTCACTGTTAATATGTTGGAAACAGAGGACACACATAAAAATAATAATAATAAAAAATAAATAAATAAAAGCACTGCATTCTTATAAACATAAATGTGGCAAGATGCCTTTCAGGTAACCTTCTTCTCTTGGATTTGTTACTTATTTCATTTTTTAAGTTGATCTTGTTTTACCTATTTATCTATTTAGTAATTTATAAGCCGCAGTTCACTGCACAGAAATAAACACTTTGTTTATGCAGATTATTGCGAAATTAAGAAGGACATATTGTTAGCTGTTGCAAGGAGAAAAAAAAAAAAAAGAGAAAAACCCAGGGGAGAACTACTGATTAACTGTTGACAATCTGAAGTCTGATTGTACTTAACTGGTGAAAAACTCCACCACAGCACATCCAATTATACAAAATGAGACATGATACTGCACACAATGTGTTTGCGTGGGTGGATGTGAAGGTCAAGGTACCTTGGAAATGACTGCAGCATCTCCCACTTCGGATTCAATCTTAGAGCGTAACTCTGAAGCAGGAGACGCTGTTATGATTTCTCAGAGAAAGAACAAAACATGCACTTCATTTTGTACGACCCCATATCAAAAAATACTGGGTCAACATAGAAAACGCTTCTTTATTTTCTTTACAGCCAGCACAACTCCTAGATATAGAATACTGGAACAGCTAAAGCTGTGTAAAGAATTGTCCAACACATTAAAACTGTGAAGGACGATGAACCATCATCTAGCAGTGATTAGTCTAATTAAAGACAATGACCAAATTAAAGTTATTTATCAAGTAAGAGAGAAATCAAGGAAATGGGACCAAACAAAATAACAACAAAATAAAACTTTTGTTAAGTTTTCTATGCACATAGATTGGACTGTGGCGCAGTGGACTGAGCGTTGTGTGGTCTGAACAGTCTAGATGTCCCCTGCAGGTTCCATGATGAGAAAAGAAGCAGATAAGGTGATGCACCCATCATGCCTTGTGCCTGCCTGCATGTCTGTGGGTGCAGCATTATGATATGGGGTTGCCTGACTTGGTAAAGTCTAGGTCCATGTGTGCCAAAATTAAAGCTAACGGCTGTTTAACAAGACTTTAGAAAGTATGACTTTTTTTTCTGGCCAGGCTGTAAAATCTGTAAGAAAACAAGAAAGTTTTGTAACTTCTTTTCTGCACTTTTCTGTCTTTTTTTTCCTTCTTCTCCAGAATAATGCCTGCATGATTCAAACAGCTATTTACATAAAACCACAAGAGCACTTGGGGACTCACTCTTTCTAACACTCTACTAACAATAGATTTTTTCCAACGCAGACTTGTAAAAGCTGGTAGAGCACTGATGAAACTGTGCAGGAACAAAGACTCAGTGGCTCTGCTGCATTAGGAAAGCGAGCCAGTATGTACAGCAGAAAACACTGGGTCACGCTAACCTAAATGGAATACGGTAATACTCGACAAATAGCCACCGCTGAGATACTTTAAACCTTTTCAAACTCTTTACAGTTAATTTATTTTTACTTTCACGATTCTATCAGTCAGGGAATGAGAGAGTGGACTGCAAAACTTTTACTTCTTCCAAACTTTGGAGAAGGAAAAATGATTTTATGCTGCATCAGTATTCCTGCGTGATGCCCAGGCAGGGGCAGTGGCAGGAAGCAGGAAGGCAAGGCTAAGAGAGGAGGGCTGATGAGTAACACACACAAAATGCCTCTGAGGCGTCACCCAACAAGGTAGGCAGCCTCAATCTATCACTCCCAACATTCAGCACCATCCTGCTACGCTCCTGCACTATTAATGAAGAAGTCTCCGACTATAACCGCCATCTCTTTAGAGTGGAAAACTAAACCTATAGTCCAATGTATGTTAATCACATGCACTCCTCTTGTGAGATCCATGTGATACTTTGCTTTACTGCTATTCAGTGAAACTGAACGGCCACACTAGTCTATGCCAACTTGGCACAAGATGTAACCTGATGTTGCCCAGCATTTTATAGCTATAATTTAACATCAGGTGTCAGGGCTTTGAACAAAGGCTTTACTAGGAATACAATCGAACTCTTGTTTACCAAAATGAATAATTAACTATTCTGGAAAATAAAGCATCCTTTTCTGGTGAAGAGCTACTACCAGCCATTTTATCTACAAAAAGGCTATTGTTGAACACATTTACCAGTGTCAAGGTCACAAATCCCCCCCCGGAAAAAATGCCCTATATAAAGCTTTACATTCAACTTTTGTTGCCCTCTTACTGATATTTGCAGATTTAGCTAGAAGGACAGAAAAACTACTATGCTACTGTATAAAAAACTGTTCATAATCACGCATCAGCACTAGACATAAAGAAAAGGGAAGATGCAGATACGAAGGGAAGTCTATAGGAGCCCAACTGGGTAGCAGGCTTAGTTCCAACTGTCAGCATCACCTGACATTGATGGGAAACACCTTCCAACAGGAATTTTGTTAAAAGAAGACAGGACTAGTGCTTGACAGAAATTCAGCCTACATTAAAAATAACAAATACAATTTTTTTTTTTAATTTACAACTTAGATAAATTAAAGATAATCTTCTACTGTACTCGGTTGTGGTCATTAGAACAAAAGGTTCTTGGATGTAAAATGAAAACTCCTCTCGACTCCAAGAACTCAAAGTTGCAAAATCTCAAAAGCACAAGTGCACCTTCTCCAGAGTAGCTCTCATGTGTCAGTGTGTGCAAAGGCATGAATATAAATTAGGGTGCTGAGGAAAATAAAAATCTGCAAAGCTTGCCTGTAGATAAATATAAGCAGGAGGACAATTAACAAAATAAAAGACCATAATACCATGGCTCTCCGGAGAATATTTAATAACCCATAGACCATTTTCTACCCCTCATTTCTAGGTAATGTCCTCTTAATCTGTGCAAAAGCCGGAAGAATCTCTCAGCACTATGTAGGTGATTAAACACTGCTTATTCGGCTGTAAGGGGATGGCTGCTGGTCGAGGAGCTGCGACTAATATCTTAGAGATACTTATGAATTTGCCCTCACACAAAAAATAAAATAAAATAAAAGAACTACATAACCTGTATGAACATTATGAACTGCCTTCCAAAGCATCTTAGAGAGATCAAAGTCTCTATCTGATGTTAAACTTCAGAAACCAGGAGTCCTGTTGAGCAAAAGAACAGTCAGTCTCCAAAAACTTTACTTTTTGAATTTGATTAATTAGTTTATGACCACAATTCTATAGCCAGTAAAAAGTAGGGGAAAAAAAGGATTGCAAAAGAAATAAACGAATGAATAAAAAGAGAATATTTAATGTCTTGATGTTCTCATTTGCTGAAAGCAGGAATCTGTTTAACTTTATGGAACGGAAGTTGCTTCTCATCAATATGTTCATAGGAACGTAAGGGACGAAATTAATGCACATATAATCAAGACACTACAACTCTCAGTGAAGGAAGAAGTACTTTCTATTGAACAGTCTACGCACTGCTCACTACCTGCCCAACAGCAAAAGGCAGACAGCCTAAATTAATGATTAGCTGGTGAGTATTGTGGGGCACTGAGCTGCAAAAGAGCTAGATATTTCCTCCAGAAGTTTGAGGAAAGCTGAGAAAGAACTCAAAGAAAGTCACGTAAATAACTTCATTTTCTTACAAGCCCTTGGACAACTGCTGGAGGAATATTTGCTAATGATGAAGGCCTCTTTTTGTCAGTTTATTTCTGTGTCGGTGCAGCCCCAACGGATGTCGTCTCCCTTCCCACTTTGTTTCTTTCAGGTGTGAATCATCAGTCTTACGGATACAACTGAGAAATCAGTGGGCACACCTGCAGCTCATCATTTTTGGAATAAGCCTCCACCTTGCATTTAAAACTTTTTTAAAAATACTGTCACGTACCCCATCGATACAAGAAAAACTGCATTCACCAAAAAACAAAAAAAAAACAATCTGATGTTTACAGTGTATATTTTTATATTTCTTACCTGAGTGCTTCTTTATTTATGCATGGATGTTTTAAAATGTGAAATGTAAAATCCATCTGGAATCAGAACAAACACCCTTAATGACCGAGTCACCGTCCACTCAGCCTAATGTGATCATTTGTTCAGCTGCCAGACGACACCGGGAGAACGGTATACTGATGAGCTGGCCTGAGCCCTGCTGCAGGGAGCGTGCTTGGACACTGATAACAGGGCCCAGAGCCTAAGGCAGAGAATCCCATTACAAATAGATGCATTAGTTCTGTCAGATTGTGCAGCTGAAGCGGTACATCTCCATTGACCCTACAACACCTCAACTCCCCTCTGAGGTCAGGCCGTCGCCCCCTCCTGGGAAAAAATGTGCCGCTGCTCGAGTTCAAGGGACTAAACTAGAAGCCAAGAAACAAACACAAACCCATTCATACAGTCACTGTGGTAAACAGTTCAATAGAGTCCCAGTGAAAGACTGGATTTTATGAGAAATGATGAATTAATTATCAAGTATTTAAACTGAAGCCAGCAAGGTCATGTTGTTACACAAACAACCAGATAAATGATTTCAAACGAAGGTAAATAACCCTGTTACTTCTTTGTTAAACACTGTCAAGGATTTGCAGCTGGAACACATGCAATTCAAACAAATGCTGCTTTAAGTCACTGAGATCAAAAATATCATTTGTCTTTTGAACGTTCCTTTAAATATATGAGCAAGCATGTCTCTAAATTGTTAAGATGATAAAGGTAAAAGTTGACACAATATTTGCTTATGAGTTCTGTGACAATGCTCTTCCTTTACCATTTAAGCAAAGTCAAAGGTTCAAGAAATATATTTGTTAATATTACGTTTTTTTCAGACATCATCTAAGAGATTGTTTACTTCTCTCTCATGGCTCTTTCATGTGTCATATCAAACACAGCCATTACTACAAAATGTAAAGCTGTGCTTTAATGTTCTCCTCAGTGCAGACAATGAGCTAATTCCAGTCATATTACTTTATAATTACATTTCATTACAATTAACTTGATGCCCACTGTGTGGTAAGAAAGGACTATTGTTGAGTCTTAGTTAAACCGTTAAACCGTTGCTGTTCTCGATGCCATTAAAATGAGTGGTGTCATTACGTTAACACCCAAAGAGCTCGCAAGGCTTTCAGATAAAAGGCTGCGGAATTTTCTCTTGCAAGGAATTCAACAGAAAGAAATGATTTAAAGAAAAAGATGAAGTCCCCTGCAAGGAAAACATTCTCAAATGGTGTAGACTGCAAATGGCAAGTAACATGTCCAAGGTCAGACGAGTCAGTCAATTCAGCCAAAGAAGAGACCGCTACAAAAAAAAAAAACAACCCTTTGATTTTGTTGCAGGATGTCCAGGTAACGTCTGTAAGCGTTGGCCTCTCCAATAGGACAGGAGTCATGCCAACAAAACAATTTAGGGTCCAAGAAGAACATTATTGCAGAACTGGAATGTACCAGTGAATGTAAATGAAAAAAAGACAACAGGCATTTATGAATGACAGCCTTTAGACAGACGAATCAAAAAGGTAAAAATGTTTGGTCACAATAACTGGAGGCTTGCTTTAATCAGGCCAATGATACAATCTCAGGACAAACGTGCCAACAGTAAAGCACGGTAGTGGAAGTGTCATGGTTTGAGATTACGTCACTGCCTCAAGGCTTTCTCTTGCTTTTCATGAATTATGCAACTATGAATTCTGCATCATATAAAAGACACCTCAAAAGTAATGTGAGTCCTTTTTGCAAGAGAGGAATAACACCTTTATTGATAGTAAAGTTGTGAAATGATTAGCATATTCCTGTTATGGCTTATGTGATAAAACTAACAATTTCCATGAGACGTACTTTTCACATTGCTATATATATATACTAACTATGTTGGTATAAAGGAAAACATGTTTACTAGGGCAAAGATAAGAGACTGTGGAATTGTTTAAACAGTATAAGAGTAAACAAGACATTAATCAAGTTAGGTCATGGTCAAAGTATCACTAAAGAAAGATTTATTTGTGTGTTAAGAAAACTAATGTTTTCTTGCATCTGCTGGATGCATAAACCTGCAGGAGCAGGAAAAAGAAGAGGAGGTGAAAGAAAAGGAACAGAGCTGGGGCATACATGATATAGACTGAACTGGTGAATGTCCATCCTCATTTATAAACATGGATAACCTGCCATGTCTCGGTGACAATGAGCGAGGCTGGCATGAATCATGGAGCTTATTGTGAAATTCACTTTAATAAGGTCTAATTGTGCACAAACAGCAACAAAAACAATAAAAAACAAAGCTAAGAATGAGAGTTACGCCTCACAGGAACATATTGACAGAATCTCAGTGAGGCCATGTGTCACTTTTTGATTTCTTTCCCTCGTCCTTTTTAACAATAAATGTGATTACACCCACATTGTACTGTACAATATTGAACACAGTATTAAAGAGCAATGTCTTTGTGGTACAAATGCCAACAAAATATGTCTAACAGAGTGAAGATAACATTACATTCATCTCTCAGAGGAGACAAATCTGATCACAGGAGCTGAATCATGCTTCTGACGAAAAGATAAAGTTCAAAGACAGATTTTATAATGGATATCAGCTTTGATCTCTGTATCGTATTTAAACAATCAAATTAAAGCAAAGATAGATATGCTTCATGCTTTCAAAAACTAAGCATACAATAAAGTCTGAAATAAGGGGTTGCATTGTTTTGTACCAGAAAAAGATGCAAATTATTCTTGACATAGAGCCAATGGCTTATAAATGCCCAGCAGGGTAGAAGGAATCAAAGCAATATTTTGGGGAATGGCAATTAAAGTGAAGGAAAATAAAAGACAAACAAGAACATGGCCAGAATGAGCCATGTAAAGCATGCCTTCAGAGCTGCAGCCCACTGCTAGAATGGCTCACTGCAGAGAGCCTCTTCAGCTTATGCAAAAATAGGCAGCTGTAGGGTTTCACAAAAACAAAACACAAATTAGGCTCATATCTTCACTGTGAAGGAGTGTGAGCATGTTCCCTTAGACAGGAGACCTCATTCTAATCACTTTGATCAAAGTGCTGACAGTTAAATCTTAAACAGACTGTGCAAATCCCATATGTAAACCAATACAAACAAAGAACTCCTAATTAGCGTTAAGATCACAAAGGCTATGTGAAACGACAGAGGTTGTAGTTCTCCTTAAGCCTCTCAGCAACAGTCATGCATTACTGAATCTGGCATTCATAAGTCTCAGTTGTTCTGACGCTGTTGCTTGTTTTCTACACCCAGCCAACATATTTTGGGGCATCCTCCAGGATGCAGCAATACATGAGGCAGAAAGGTGCATGAGTCTGGCACATCAGATTACCCATAGTGATGTGCAGTCTGGTTCACAGAGTACAGGCACCAAGTTAAATCTAGCCTGTCCAGTTATGATTTCTTCAAGAAGCACATCCCTCGCTCTACCAGATCAATCGTGATAAATAAATGAAAAAAAATATTTTTCAAAGTGGACTTATGATCCTGTTTGATCGTCTAGAAATGACAGAGGAATTCCTATTGGTTGTAACTACATGTGAGACAACTGTCAGCTTTCTGCTCAAGCTGTTAGCAGTGGTAGTTTTTCCATCCAGAGTTGCAGCATTCATCAACCCGTGGGCTCGTCCGAATCCATGCTCATGAACGCACAACTTAGTGAGACGTGGTTTGAATATGTGCAGAGTCACTGCTCTACAAGCCGCCTCTCGTTTCTTGCAGCGTTTGAAAGCTCCTTCTGCGCTGTTTTCCGCATGTGCTGCACAAGTTCTTATCATGTTCTGTCAGAGTTGGAGTGTTCATCTCGCTGATCAAATGATCTGGAAACCTGTGGACTCACTTGACTCGGTGAACTGACGTGAATCCACCGCCTCTCACGGGTCTGCACAGCTCAGTGGTACATTAAATGTAACAGATTCCCTTCACGTTTGTTAGCCACTTGTGCCATGTCAGACTTAAATCGATTCACATAACTGAAAAAGATCACTTTATTCCACGCTGTAAAAAAAAAAAAAGAATGTCCCCTTGCAACCACTGAGTCCGTTTTTACATCTGTATTCAAAAATAAAGTGCGACCATTACTCTTTGTTCAAACATGCTTCTTAAAACAATCATGGCGTATTATTTGCTATAAATGTATGCTTGTTATCAACTTCAGAAGTTTTTGGTTTTTGGGGGTTCTGTTTCACTGGCAGGGTTTTTTTTTTGTATGTTCAGATTCGATGGACAGTAAGGACTCATCAGATCTGGGTCCAAGTGTTGCGATGTCTGGACAGACCCAGGTAGAGCCCACACTCCTCTGAAGATACTGGAGGAAATTTTTTATTTATTACTCTCTCTATAAATAAACTACAAGTTTAAAGCTAGAAGAACTATATTCTTGCTTGAGAACATCTCAAACCTACATTTCATTACACAAAACATGTAGTATTTCAAAGCTGCAGCTTACAGTTGAGTACTTCTTAATTCATACGTCTGCTCGTGGATGTGAAACGTTGCCATCTCAAGTCTACGCATAAGTCCACTGGATGCACCCTTGGTGAAAGGGGTGGAACAAGAATACAGTCCTTAGATCCCTGATGCGAACTTTGATTTGGGAGCGTACTACAGCTGCATCTAATGCATCACAAGTCCAAAGGAAAGCAAGTACAGATGAGAAAGCATATGGAGAAACTCCCCTCCAATTCTACTCCCCTCAGGATCCTACTCATCCTTGTCTCAGTTGATTCACCATGTTGAATCAGCGCTGCATACGTCGCTGGGAGAGACTTTCCAACGGAACTGTGTACAGTAATGTGACACTAACTGTGTTATTGTTTTAATGCATGGAGATAGTTCAGTTTTAAACGCGGGCTTTTTACACATTCACATTAAAACAAGCCTAAGTGAATAGAATCTATGTGGACTACAGATGACTCAACTCAATTCTGACGTTTATTTTCAGTTGCATCGAACTGAATCATGTAGCGTCTACTGGTCCTTTCTGTCCTGTGAAGTTCTGTCCTCTTGTGCAGGAATAGATTGTGAGTCCTAGCTGGCATTTGGATGTTGTTGTGTGTTCGAGTGCTATTTAGTACATCTTGTTCAATTGGAGCATAACGAGACAAAGCTGGGGCTCCTGATCACTGCTGGTTTTTCATTTTCGTCTGTATCCTTTGTGTGCTTTCCAAAACTTGTAGCAAAGCGAACACTTACCCCAAATCTGAATATATTTAGGAGCTTAGTAAAAACCTTCTTATTCACTGAAATCCCGGCTAATTTAAAGAGGTCGGTTGTCTTGGATCACTGAATTCGATTTTGCCGAATTCCACTTGGTTTTCCAACAATTTATATGCATGCTTCTTGCCATTGGTCTCTTTTTTTCCCTAGTTTCTTTGTTGAGATTTTAAATATAAAACAAATACTTGGCCTTGAAGGGCCACTCTAGGAAGTCATTGAAACCTTCAGCTGAGAAATAGTTTTGGATTTTGAGTGTTTTGGTGAGCAACCTGAGTGTTTTGTTTATTTGTGATTGCTCAGGAACCATGTAAACCTTGGCGGAGCCAGCAACTTTGAAGTATTTGAAGTACTAAACAGGTAAGAGGGATGGGGGACAAATACAAAATGTAAGAAAACCAGTCTCCCAGCGCCTGTCATCAACTCGCTTATTACAATGGAAATGAGATTTACCCAACATTATCTGTCATGATTATTTTTTTGACAAGATCTTAGAAAATTGTGCTAAGAATCCAACGTGCAGCTGAAGTTAGTTCCTTCTCCTGACAGCAGTCTGACTGTCTCCAAACCCTTTTCCTGAGAATAACATTACATTGTACTCGAGCATGTGAGCATGTGCCTCATGCTGATAAAGTGTTTGCATCCACCCCCTTCTGTCTTGGAATCCATCTGGGACCATGCAACACCACTGTAATCATTCTGCTATTATCTCCCTGTCAGGTCAGCCACCACCAGCCAAATAATGACAACTCCTCTGCCTACTTTACCTGCCACTTTGGCAGTTCATACTAACTCTATGTTCTTTTTAAATTCTTGAATTTAGTAGCTGGCACTCGGTGTACCTTCCTTCCTTGACTGACAATCAGGCTCCGTGTCCAAGCCAGTTCTTTAAACCACTGCAGTTCATCCTCTTTGAATTAGTCTTCCATCCTCATTTGTTTATCGCTTGTAATCACCACTTCAATCACTTTGTTTAGGTTGATGTCCACTTTTATTGTATTTGGCTTCTCATCGTGGTAATATGCAGTGTTTGATTGCATGGCGGAGACGAGGGAGCGTAGAGACATTCTCACAACACAGGTGACAGAAAACAACAGCACTTGTATGTAACCCCCCCCCCCCCCCCAGCCAAATAAAAAAAAAAAAAAATACACAGTAATGTTTCACCTCAGTTACACAACACTGGCTGATGATGCAACAACTGCAGCAGGTGACTCTTGCTTTTCTCCCTTTGAGTTTTGACAGATGCCATGCTCACACAAACGAAGAATACGAAGCGAAACAGAACCCCATTGTGTCTGAAACACACAGGACACAGTGTGAAAGCTCACATGGGAAAGGAGAGATTAATGTGTTAAAGATGGGAGGCTGGCACGGAACAAGGAGTAAGGTCATTCCTGCACACTAGCCACATTGTGCTCAAAGACAGAGACGTGAGATGCTGATGATCAGAGTCGGACAGGAGGAGAGTTAATGTTGTGGACCAAATGAAAGAGCAACAGAAACAGCTGTATGGAGTCTGTAATGGGATGTCGGTTCACTAGTTTCATGTACCTTGTTATTATCATTACAGGCATAAATTTCAGAGGATCTATTACATCTCTTAAAACATGTCTGCATTTAATCACCAGTCAAGAAAAAGAAACTATGTGGATTCAGTAGTTTAAAGCACATTGCTAACTACAGCAGTCAAACAACGGAGGGTGCCGCGAGGTGTCACCAAATTAGGCATCATTGCTCAGTATTAGAAAGTCCGTTTGTGTAATTCTTCATATAGTTATTTAGCTATCAAATGAGGGAGAAAACTACACCATTTGACTACTTCTTGTAAACCTAATGTGTTTATCTTTTGAATTGTTAAATGTCCTTGGTTCTACCATGCTGGAAAGGAGGATCTGAAAAATCAGGGAGAACTCTGATCATTTAATTTAAATTACGATGGTATTAGCTGGGCTGCCACTGGAAAAGTTTACAGCGGCTGTTGAAGAAATATAGGAATGTTGTAGGAAAAGTATAAAAAAGTAACTGAACCGCAGCAAAACCCAACTCCTTATAACCTCCAGTTATCTGACTAGAAAGGATCCAGAGTGACAAATCTGCCGTTGACTCCTAAAGGATGCGATACCATCCCCAAATGCAGTTCTTTAACTTCGGTGAGAATGAGTCATGGCACAGTGACCTTTCTCAAATGTCTGACTGTTCATATGTATATGTAACGCATCTAAAAATACAATAAAACAAGCGGATAAAGAGAAACCGTCCAGTGATTTTATTGTATCACAACTTCAAAAATAGACTCACACAAAGTCTCACAGACTGGAGGGTACTTCTGAAATGAAAAAAAAAAAACTGCCATAATGATGTCCAGATAAAATAATAATAATTAAAAAAAAAACGCGAACGTGAAATATGATGAAGAAGAAAATTAAACTCTTGCTTTGTTTTGACAATAACCAGACATTGTCTACATATGTGTACATATGCTTACATACACACCTACACACACATACACACACATACACACATAGCATTATAGAGCCGGTCTAAGGTGTCATTTTTAACTGCTGTTTGGTTAGGTTTTGTCACAACGACTACTTAGTTCATGGATGGCTGCCACATATTAATTCTCCAATATTCTATGTTTTGTAGGGTGGGTAAACTTCACATGCACTTCTCCACACAGCGACAAGGGGAACATCTTTTTTTAAATTTTCTCATAGGTTGTAATTACGGCTTGAATAAACAGCCCCTGATGTTTTATTCATGAGGAGGAAAGATTCTGATAGTGAGAATATTTGAACCGCATGAGGTTTCCGTGCCACACCGGCTTTTGTAAATGAGAATTTTCTCAACCGGTTTTGTTTTTCTTACAACTTTTTGTCCAAGGAGTTTTCAATAAAACTTTCATGCAGTTTGAAAAAGAGATTGCATCCCCCAAACTATCACTGCTCCACCATTTACCGACCCCCGGGGCTGTACCTTCTCGCTTATAAGGAGGAAGACAACTTAATGAAGAGCTATTGATTCTCCCTCTGTATCCCTGGAGATGAGGGAACGTAACAGTAACCCTTGTGGACTTCCTGTTGTTATGATAGTTCCAGCGGGTCTAGGAGGACAGGCGACCTGAAGGGGATGGCGTCTGTATTAGCAGATGATGCCATCAGTGGTGGTTAGCAGAGAATAAAAGGAGAACAATGACAGTGACGGGGGACAGAAGGCGCAGCCAACCCTGACCCAACTCTTCTTTCCTCATACAGAGAAAGAGAAAAAGCGAGCGACTCATATCGCAGAGCGTCAGAGTCTCATTTTGCGTTGTTTCGCTCAAAGCAGGAATTCATTTTTTCTTACTGCTCCACATGACTTGAAACAAAGGTGGCCTTTTGAAGATTTTGAACATGAAATTCTGTTTATAGGTCTGGGGGAGTACTTGTATAAAAAAAGAATATAATTAAACGAACCCCTTTTTGGCTCTTGAGTTCATTTTAAGCAGCAACATTTTCAGCAAAGTAAGTTGTACATGTAACATGTAGGAATTTCTAATAACTTCAAAACTGAAGAGAACATGCAACACACCAGCCCGGAAAAATCAGATCCACATATATAGTACATATATAGTACTGCAGTCCCATGAAAAAACAGTGGCAAAGTTGCATTGTTTGGTGCACAGCTTTGTGACGTGTTAGAAAAAGTGCGCAGATAAAATCACATTATGATCTCAGTTGGGGCACCGAGAATTTGTTAGGATGTGTATCAAAATGAATTACGGGAGAAGCATGAGCCCGAATCTTAGAACCTTGACTGATACAAGAGATAAAAAGGGACAAACTGAACTGTCAGAGGAGCTACACTGTATTCAACTATAGCAGCTTATTAAACTAAAAAGTACCAAACTTGTCAGAGGAACCACACTGTCTTGCTTGGCCACTAGACTATGTGACCACATGCTGTTGTTATTATTTAGGACATGATTCAATTCAATTTGCACATATTCTCATGCTTTCAGGCTTGCTGACATTCAGCGTGTGATAACAGCAATCTTCCCAGTTCACTGCACGTCAGTCTGTGCGAGATGGTTGTAATAGAATCTGCTAAGTCAGACAGTCTGACTGTATGATAAAAACCTTGCGGTTTGAAGTGCTTTAATGTTTTTTTTTTCTGCCTCTGGAGTGGCAATCATACTCGAAGAATTTGGTACCAAATTTTGGAGACTTATGATGCAGGCTTAGTTTGCTCACCTTACAGTTTGCATACTCTGATCCAACTCATTGTGCAGTCTAGGGTGAACAAGGATTTTTACATTTTGGACAAGGAGCAAACAGCTTGATGTGGAAGACAGAGGTGGATTTCTGTGAGACCAACAACTTCCACCTCGTCTTCCGGCTCCAGATGCGGTCTCTCTTTAGCCAAAGGTCTTACTGAGAGCCCATTCAAGGAGTCAGTGAAGGGAGAAACCGTCAGCTATCTGCAATAAACAAAATCAGCCCCTGCCTGGTGCACTTTATAATGCTATGGTTTGATGGTTCTCTGCTAGTTACTTACTTACTATGTGTTCTTGTGAGACCAGTTAACAAGATACTCCTAGTGAGCTCCTCGTGGATCAGTATCTGCAGTAACAGAAACAAAGTGCGTGCATCTATATTGTATATAGTCAGATGTGCAGACCAATTGGATTGAGTCATTTTATCACTATGACAGTAATTTCAGTAATATGTTTGACATTTTGGGGAAGAACATTTGATTTCTGTTGGAGGCAGCACCAAGACATTGGATATAACTGTTTTTGGATAATTTAAGAGTTTAATACTAAATTTACTCCAAGGACATTTTATCCTGAAGAACCATTAAGGACAAAAATGAAAACTCAAGGGTGCTTTATTTTCACCTCTCGTTCAGAGAGCTTCTTTAGCTGAAACTGACAATTTCACGGTTTCAGTAGACGCAGTTGCTGGAACATCCAATTGTTGGGAGTTGTGAAAAGTCATACGTGAGTCGCTGACCCACCTGAACATTCTGTGGGACGTTGTAAACTCAGACTTGTTTACCTCCCTGGACAACATGTGGGATGTTTTGGTCACAATAATAAGACTAGTCTTTTCTTTCTGGGCTGTTCTGGAGACATTGACAAGAATATACGTGCATGTACTGAAACCTACACACAGTCCGATATCTGCTTTTTGGCGCACACCATCCATACGAACACAAACTGTCTGTCAACAGAGCTCTGCACCATTGTGTTGAGAATGTCTCCTCTAAGACAAAGGAAACAGGAAAGGAATGCATCAGGAAATAAATAAGTCAGTGAAGAAATCTGGGGGAAAAAAACACAGCATTGAGGAGTGGGACAAAAATAAACATCCCAAACATATTTTCATTCCATATATTGCAGGATTGTTTGAGAAACCTAAAATGATCTTCTCCGAGTAAAACAGCCTGGTGCACTTCAAAATTAACACTTAACACTTACAGACAAAGACTGGTTCACCCAATAGACCAAACACACATACATATACTAAGCAGTCAAGACTCAGAGGTCCACCTGAATGTCAATGATTAAAAACTCTTTTGAGAACAGCACTGTACACATTTTGGGCAGAGAAGGCTGATGGTTTGAGAGAAGAGTGGAAAAAGCCAGCTGTGTTGACACAGGAAAAAATATTGAAAATGTAGATTAAATCTTTGAGGTGACCTCAAAGATTTAAGTGGTTTTACCTGAAATCAGTTTCACACGTTGAACTGCTGAAGGATCTGAGTGTATCCTGAGTATTTTGCATGATGCAGCCTCCTCAGGATAAACTGCAGTAAAGTGGATGGTCGGTTACTTTCTACTTTTCCAGTTTTGTGGGTAAACTGTGACATGCATTCACACTGTGAGTCATGTGATCAAAGCATCTTACATGTTGAGCAGCTTTATAAAAGACCCAGTGACCTGGGTCTCCCTCAGGGCCTTCACTTCTTAAGTAACATTTTGCATTTCATTTACTTTTTTATGTTTTATTCTGACAGCATTTTGACTGGCCTATTATCATTTATAGTATTAATATTATTAATATTTCCCCCCACAAAATTAAAACACATATACATGAAGTTATCTGAAACTAAGGCTCAGCTTACTCATTTGATCTTAAGGTGCCCTCTGAGCTTCAGGTCTTAAGGGTGTTTACGTCTGAACAAGTAATGCGACACGCAAAATTCATCTCAATGTCCGTGAGGAGGGTGTGAAATTTTTAGGCAGTTGTCCTAAATTTATGCCAGTTCTAAAATGTTGTAATCCAAGTCCTCTTTCACATTAATCAATAACCGCGGGTAGAGATTCACCACATCTAATGTCACTGATACTGAGTATTGGGAGCATGGCTGCTGCTGCTGTTGTTGTTGTAACAGGTTGCATCTTGCCTGTGTGTGTGTGTGTGTGTCTGTGTGTTTGTGTGTGTGTGTGTGTGTGTGTGTGTGTGTGTGTCTGTGTGTGTGTGTCTGTGTGTGTTTGTGCGTGCGTGCGTGCGTGTGTGTGTACATTATTCCAGATTTATTATTAAATAGATCTGCAACATTTTTCAGTTTCTTAACATGCGTCAACATTACTCTGAGCTGTGAAAGTGTAAACTGTTTTGATACCAGCGTTTCACAGGTGGATGCTCCAGAATTTCCTCTAGTAAAATACATATTAAAAATAGGCTCATTACTAAGTCCGGTGAAGACTTTTCATCCTCAAATTCTCTTAATATACCACCGATTTATTTACTCTTGCTTTGCACCTTTCTCAATAGATTGACCTCTTTATTGCATAACTGATCAATACCATTCTGCTTTCTGGATACTTCTGCTTAAAGGCAGAGGTATTATATGAATAATTCAGTAATGGTAGTAGCAGTACCATCCTGGAGTGATTTAGTGCCTGTGGTTTAATTGCTGTTTCGGCAGTATAACTGATCTCTCTGTCTAAAATAAAAGCCTAGGGAATATGCTCTGCATTCTGCTAATGTTATGTTTTTTATGTTGTAGCTTCAGTTCTCAATATCTTTACTTGAAAATGGGCCAAGCATGAAGACATGCACATGCAGATACATGGATGCATCTTCTATAAGCTGTCATATGTTTCACATGTATGATTACTTTTCATGATAAACGGTGGTTCGTAAAACATACTGTATATGGTATTCAGTTCATTTATCTTATAATGTCAAATTGTCTGTTTGGAGTTCTGCATGACAGAAGGAGGTAAACATAAAATGAACTGTATATCACAGGCTGCATGAGAGAGAAGATGCTTATTTCCAGCTATTCTCATTAAGCTTTTTGTAGCTCATGTTTAATCTACTGACACTTCTCTTAAACAGCACGTGCAGAGCATCATGCCACTGTTACATTCCTGGATGTGTTATTTTGAAGAATGTAAAGGAGATGAAGGAAAAACACTGAAAAGAGTGGGAGAGGGAGAAGAGGAGGGACGGGCAGAGAAATTATTCAAATGTATGTTAGATTTGTAGCTCCAAAAGGCTCCTCATTAGCATAACATCAAAACCTTGCAGCTCCAGTCTTAATAATGCACATGCTCTGAGCGTCCCGGTGAATCAACTCATGCTCTGTAGTATTTCTGCATTTCCATTTGTCATGAAGCCACAGGATGTGTAGGAGCGAAGAAAGGAAAGAAAAGCATACTCCTTTCCTCTCCCCTGTCCCGTGAGGCTAGACACTGAGGCATCCCAATCTTTGTTTTCTTTTTTTTTTTTATTTTCCCTTTTTTTCAAAGTGGCTTTGTGTCTTATCTGAGAGGAAGACCAGTCCGACCAATTAACATTCCAGTATGGCAGCTTTGCAGCCTGGGAACAGAAGCCTTTACTTCCTATCACACACACAAACACACACATCCTCAGGTTTCCTTCCCCACATGTAAACATACTGTACAGTTAAGTACAAGAAACGTTTATGATGTAGCACTACATTTATAAAAGAAAAAAGATTATATATTTATAAAAACGAGGCTCTCAACACAGATGTAACAATAAAAATTTGACATCTTGTAAAGTTATATTAAAAGGAAGCAGTGAAGTGGCAGTTTGTGAACAAAAACAGAAAGAAAGCAAAGTGAGAAATTGTTTCACATGTGCATTTTTTTACAGAGCGTGTTTCTAATAAATTATCACAGCTGTCTAGAACCAAGAAGCAATCAAAGTTAACAACTACTTATTGAATTCAATGGTGCATTCATTAACAAAAAAGCAAAATATTTGCCTCAAAAACACAGTTAAGGAGTGAGACTATTGAATTAAACATTTGTTTCCATGGTAACAGCTGGAAATGCAGATACAGCTTATCTAAGCTCCTTCATGATTTGCTACATTTTTTGTAAAACCTTCATCTTCTTTTTTTTAAATCTCTTTTCAACTGAATACCTCATCACTTATTAACTTTACAAAATACTCAGCAGCACTGAAGAAAGGAGCTGGTTTAACTTCAGGAGCCCTTCAGACCATCTCTGCCTCCTCTGTGCTCAGGACAGCCAAAATAGTCAGAATGTGACAAGCAGAATGAATTGATCCAGAAAGAGATGGACAAAGACCGTCCCGGCATTAAGCTACGTCAGCTGTTACCTGAGGTTGTTTTTCTACCCAACCAGCTTCGGGCACAAGTTCGGGCGCAGCAGAATGGAATTGATGGATGAGGCTCTGGCTGTAGCAATGTCAAATCAGAGACTGTGCCCACATCTCTGGAGATGCCAGGCTCCATCGTAACCTGATGTGCAAATCATGTTCCCTGCTAATCTAGCATGGGACTCTAGTGCAGTGAGGGGAATATTAGAATGGTGAACACATCTCCATCGTTATCATGAAAGGTCAGACATAACTTTACTTCAGAAAGAAACTTATGGCATCCCATGGCATGTTTTTCTAGACTTCTGTGGATAAGCGTTAGTGTTCATTCTTGGAGAAAACATAAATTTGGTATGGGATCATCAGCTTTGGGTTATTAAGGGCGCAGTCATATTGTAGTAAGTGATATCTTTGGTTCTAGTAGAAAGTCCTGGTTTGTTTTGTGATCACACTGGCCTTTAAACATCAGATGAACCAAAACACAACAAAAGAAATGTGGAAATATTCGCAACCTAGTTGGACATATTATAGATGTCAATTATGCCAGTGTTTCCCAAACCAGTTCCTCTGGGCACACTGAAATGTTTTAGATGTTGCCTTGATCTATCATATCTGACTGGATCAATGTGAACTTGTCATCTCGATCTCCACAAGTCTGCCAATGGCCCACTAATTTGAGCCAGATTCACATATAAAACTTTTAATGACCAAGCTCCATCATATATATATATATATATATATATATTTTTTTTTTTTTAATTCTTTATATATATCATATATAAAGAGCTCATATTTCTATATTTCCAGAGCAGAGCACTTCACTCTCAAATAGCAGGTTTACTTGTGGTTCCTAGAGTTCCTAAATGTAGAATGGGAGGTAATGCCTTCAGTTATCACGCCTCTCCCCTCTGGAAACAGCTGCCAGTTTGTGTTTGGGAACCTGACACCCCTTCTACCTTTAAGATTAAGCTTAAAACCTTCCTTTTTGGTAAACCTTATATAATGGCTCAGGTGCCCTGAAACTTCCCTTAGTTATAATGCTTGAGGCCTAGACAGCTGGGGGACGTCCCATGATGTACCTCTCACTCTGTTCTCTTCTACTCTAACTCTATTAATGACACCATTGCTTGTGATATTAACCTGCGTTCCTTCTTCCCAGAAGCTCCTGATCTGTCCTTATTGCTGTTCTCATCTCTTTCCTGTCATCTCAACCCCCAACTGGTCGAGGCAGATGGCTGCCCTTCCTTATTCTGCTTTAGCCAGATGTTTCTTCCTGTTGAAGGGAAGTTTTTTGTTTCCACAGTCGCCTGGTGCTTACTATGATGGAAGATTGTATCAAAGAACAGTTTTGATGCAATATGTTGGTTTCCTTAGTGAAGCAAAAATCATTATGGATCTTTTATTGGCTTTAAATTAATTGGATTACTTTAGAACAAGTTTAACTGTAATGTTGAAGTGTCTTGAGATGACGTTTGTCAGGATTTGCCACTATATAAATGAATCGAATTGAAGTTTGCAAATAATGTACTTGTCTTTTTTAGCAGTGCGAAGTTTGTTTTGCAATATTAAGTATAAAAAATGATCATGACAGAAATAACACGAAAAGGGTAAGAAAAATGTAAAGCATTGTGTAAACGAGATCCTAGATGGATCGAGTTTGTAATCACTTGTCTGCTTGTATCTCCATTAAATGTCTCTGGAAACAGTAAAAGCTTGTGCTTGCTGCTGCTTCAAGACACAACTAGCTGGTTTAAAAACAGCCTCATGACGGTGGAGGGGCGCACAACAGTTGAGAAGCAATCAGTGGACAGCATACGAGTTCCCCCTCACTGTGGCTAAGTACAAAGTAATCCCATTAGCAGAGGGCACTTCCAATTTCTTTCCTTCAGAGCTTTAGAAGCAAGGCTTTGGTCAATGTCCCCATACGTCATTTTTGTCATTTTTGCTGTAACTGGAGAAATGAAAACTGCCGCATTAAGACTAAATTAAGGTCTCTGAAGGGCTGTAGCTACGATAGAGAATTCATATAAATTGAAGACCGGGCATTTAAAAAGGGGTCAAAGACCATAATAATGGATCTAACAGATGACACATGGAAACATCAGCTTTAAAGTGGAATCTTCTGGGACTTCATGCTATTTTTGTTGATAATGAACTGAGCAGCTGGTTCTTTATTCATTTATTTATTTATTTTATTGTTTGTGGGGAGAATCACTCGGAAGGTTTCTCCCTGTGTGAAGGACACACAAGCAGATAATTTTGAGTGGAGAGAAAGACACTGGCCAGCATCCCAGCAAAGACTTCCAATTAGTGTTAGGTTGAGCGCCGTGTCAAGACAACAAGACTGCATCAAGGGAAGTTAATCTGAACATTAACAAATGCACAGTGTTCTGCACTGGCTTTGGCATCTAAGTGGCATACTTTCACGAGAAATTTAACACTGTGTACTAGATACATTGTGCAAACTTTCTCTTTCGACTGCTTCCCCCAAGGTACCACTATGTTACCGTTAAAGTTTGGCTCAATTGTAACTTACAAACATCCATCGATCCATTATCTAGACCCGCTTTCTCCTTTTCAGGGTCACGGGGGTCTGTCGGAGCCTATCCCAACGCATAGTAGGCGAAAGGCAGGGGTCCACCCTGGACAGGTCAACTTACAAACAAAATTTATTATATTTGTCTTTGTCCTGTGTCTAATCTCTCACCTATGTAGGAGGATCTGTGAAGTCGGGCAGCTGTACTCTTTTTGGTGAACAAGCATCCGGAGTTCCACACACAATTTTCTGTCCATTTTGACAGAATTGTCAGGGTGAATGCATGTATTCACTTTAAATAGTAAGTGTGAGTGTGCATGTGCATGTGCACGAATTAAAACACAGCTAGTTATGTGCTAAAAGCATGGCAGACTCCGCGGGTTGGCAGAGTGCAAGAAGAAATAAAACAGAGCACCAAACAAACTGGAGCATCTAAAAGTTCCTAGGCAGCCATGCAGAGGACTGGATGAAAAGCAAAGCCATACTTTCTTTGCTGATAGTGTCTGAACTCTGCGGGACTACAACCAAGTCTTTCCACCACTCTCTTAGCGTGCAAGGCTGTGCAAGCACTCGCACTCACTGAGGCATCAGGCGTGAAGGACGGCCAGGCATACACACGTCACAGGAGATACTTGGATTAGTCAAGCTCACCAGCTCTCTGCTGATGCTGCTACATCACTTACACACATCCAAATACGGTCTCCAAACACCACAGCAAGGACAACACTGAACTACCCTCCACTAAATGCACGCAGTGGAAACAGACAGTATGCTCCCTGGCAGTCTAGTAGATAATTATTCTTGCAAATAACATAGCAATCAGTGTATGTGAGGTGTATAAGAAGTACTTGACAATGTGTTGAGTAGGGAATAATGGGGAATGGCCCAGTACTTTACAAACCATTTTACTAAAATGGGATTTTGGTCCCAAAGCATTTCCATAGTCATACTAATTTGGTGCAGTTGCAGAATGGGGATTTATATTTATATACATACGGTGCTCGGTTGCCGTGCGCTGACAGCACAGCAACTTTAGAACTGAAAAAGAGCTAAATTATGTAGACTCTGCAAAAATCTGCTTTACTCCAGCCAGTCCTACAACACAATTCCCATTTTCTTCTGTGGTCTAACATGCAATTTTGGAAGGAAGCTAAAAAGCCCGCTTTTCCCACTGCAGAGTGCTTCACCACAGATGAGCTGTTAGAAATGGCATGCTACTAGTATGGTCAGGCTCATTCCAGTAGTAAATGGAGTGATGAACTTGAAGCCTCTATCATTAAAACCTATAATTTCCTAAAAGATTGCACATTCAACTGTGGGTTGGAGTTGACTGCACAGCAGAAAACCCATTTCTCACTCTGTCCCATCCAATTCACGCTACCAGATCTATTCAACAGAAGAAAAAAAAAACACTCATTTGGTATACATTAACTTATTAAAGTCATTAAACCCTGCACCATTAACATCCCTTCACTGCTTGAAATGATAAACAGCAGCTTCAGGCTCATTCTGGTGCTGAATGAATCAAAATAAGTAATAAACAACATTTGAACACTTCCTGAAGCTGAGGGGGACTGGAGGGCGGGAAATCATCTCAAACGCAACATGGCTCAAATCTCAGTTTAGACAGATAAACTGTTCTTATAATGCATGTCAGAAATACTTGAACGATGCGAAGAAGATCCTAAATTAAAATTTAGAGCTGTGTGTAGTGTAAATATACCTTGTGAAAGCATATGATTTACTCGTGCAGAACGTGCCATTGTGGATCACTGATATATAGGCCAGTGGTTGCTGGTCACAGCACAACACAACATAAAGCACAAACTTCTCCCAGCTCTCTGCGTGAGAGAGATAGAAACAGTAAAGTAGTAATAAGTGAAAAAGTTGGTGAGTTTCTAGCTATGACTCTGTTGGCAACTATGTGGTTGACGTTTTCCTCTGCACATTAAACACCACTGGAAATGTAATAGTTAAACATTTTGAAACGGTTCACACTATTTAATATTAATTCTGTTCAGGTGAGGTGCATCACGGAGACAGGCCGATTCATCGCATACGCCATTTGGTTAACGTATTCCAAGCAACAGCATCAGCACTGACCAAAAACCCAAGGACAAATTTCTGCTTACAAGTGGTGTTGTTGTCGGGTGTGTGTGTGTGTGTGTGTGTGTGTGTGTGTGTGTGTGTGTGTGTGTGTGTGTGTGTGTGTGTGTGTGTGTGTGTGTGCGAGTGTGTGTGCAGCATAACTGGATGTAACTGAGTTCAGACATCAACAACTTACTGTACAATGCAAACGGGACACTTACGTCTCTGTCGCCCAGAAACTTTCTCATCATTTCATTTTATGCATCCAGATAGTTGGTTCTTCTTTTTGCACATAGTAGACTGTAAAAATAAACTTTTGTGTTTTGAGAATTTTGCATTTTGCTTAGTGTAACCTGGATTAATTGTATAGTTTTCAATGCTGGTGTTCTGTGCATTATTTCATTAATATAATCTCTTTTTCCTGGCACGTGTAGCCTTGTTTCCCAAAACCATTTTAGGTTTTTAGGTTAACAAACAAACAAACAAACAAACAAACAAACAAACAAACAAATAAATAGATAAATAAATAAATAAATAAATAAATAAATAAATAAATAAATAAATAAATAAATAAATAAATAAATAAATAAATAAATAAATACATAAATAAATAAAATGCCTATCTTTAGAATGTTTGAATGTTTTTCTAAAATGCAAGTGGTTTTGCACATACAATAACTTTTATGACAAATATCATCTTCTGCTGTAATGAGTGAGTTGCTTTTCCACTTTTCTCAAGTTCAATTACATAAAATGTGAGAACACAAGAGTTTAAATCACGTAGCTCAGGCCTGGAGAAGTCCAATTAGTTCTCACATCATGTGACAGTCAACCATAATTGGCCCCTTGCCAGTAGATAAATGCATTTCCTTACTATTAAAATGGCCTTTCTTGGTGAGACTCCAAAAATTAATTAAAGCAATGACATTTTGGAGGGCGGAGGATTTAAGAAGAGAAACTGACCTTAATATGAGAAGCAAGGCTCATGGATGGATGGCTGCACTGTCCTCATGTCAGTGCACTTCTAACCTCTCTGCCTTGCATTTATCCTTCTTTAATAGTTAAACCTGTTGGACTTGAACCTGACATTTTGCACAAAACTGTAAGCGTAATAAGAATATTATTCATGACCACAGCACTCAACATCAGCAAAAAGATGAAAAAAGGCGTGTCCAACAAACTGTTGGTGACAAAATGCTAAACAAAATATGGACTAGTTAAAGCGATTGCTTTATATGAACTTATAAGAAAAACACAGTATATGGTTGATATGGTGTACTTGTTTTTACACAAGTAGTTATTACAGCCGTACTTTGCTTTAATAAATTGTTTATGCCATCTACGTAAAAATTTTACTCCATAGGTATATAAAGTAATAGCTTTCATAAATAATTTACACATACCATGATTCAAAACATTTTCAGAAGTCATTATGGTATGATTCTTGGTGAAACTCCAAGGTACTTATGGTGCAGCTGAGTATGTGTCTCTGATCTGGCCTGTTTTAAAATCAATCTTCCGTAAGTAGTGGGTCCGCAGATGACCAGTTCTCCTCTCCACATTAATCACAAAGAAAGGGCTTTCATTGGCTTAAAAGAGGCAAGTAATGAAATATGAAATAATTAAAACAAACTACATCAAACAAACAACAGTGGTAATGACTTTTAGCAGTTTGCTGCAAACATGCAATCTCGCATCTGATGACAGTGAGGAGTCACTCAGCGGTTCTGTCCCAGCAGGCTGCCTCTCTGTGGGTCAGCAGAGACCAACCAGTGCAGAATAAGAGCCTGGGGGGAGGTGGAGGAGGTGGAGGAGGGTGAGGAGGTGGAGGAGGTGGAGGAGGCGGCCTAATCTCTCATGCCAGTGCTTTCAATCACAGCATGACGGAACGACAGTCCTAACTGTTATAGGTGATTTTTTTTTTCTTTTGCAGTAAATCTTGACTTTATGCCTAGTCTTTGAGCTTATATCTCACCTGAGACTAGAATGTAACTCCTGGATAAGGTGTCCAGATGCAGCTAAGGTGATGTACTGCTCACAGCCAGCACAGAGTCTTGGTCCCATTAAACAAAAACTACATGACCAACACAGAAACAAAACATGTCCTGGAATAGGGATGTGCCTTTTCCGCAGCCAAACACTATAAACGACTTGTTTCATTTGCCGTAAACAAGATTAACCACAACAGCAAACAGGAATAACATAACCTTAAGACTCAGTGTTCAAGTAAATCAGCAACTTAAGGGAGTTCCAATGTCATAGTTACCAAAGAAAAAGGTGGAAAATGCAGACCACTTTGTTTGGCCTTTTTTATTTTTACTCCTACAAATAAGTTCACCTTCAGTTTGTAGGTCCCTGGCAACCGCCATCAATGGCCAGATTGTTTGTCAGGTGGCAACAAAGCATTAACAGACATTTCTGAAACAAAAACATCAGTACCTTGGAAGACAGCTAAAGGAAAGACAACACGAATAAATGGCTGGGCACATATGGCATTTAATCAAGATCCACGCAAGAAACTTGGACAGAACATAACTGAGGAGTCTGTATGTGTCCCACAAGTGCCACACAACAGTCTCGATAAAAGACTAAAGATGCATCAACTACAGTAATAAAAGCTTCAAAACTATTTACTTGTGTTATGAAACACCCCTTTAAATCTACCAATGTAGATTTATAAGGGTGTTTAAAGTCGTCTGTACTGCAGCCTCAAGGTTTACAAACCCACTATTAAACCACATCATGTATGTGATGCATCATTTTGACTCCTTGAGCTCTTTGCCAACTTTTTGAACACTATCAGCAAATCTGCAGATTAACTTTGGCATCTTTTACTAAAATATGCTGTGCCTGTGTCAGAAATTCATTGCAGTATAGCAGAAGGGGTTTGAAGCAAAATATGAGGCATAGACTGGAAAACTGAAGTTACTTATTATTTTTTAAATTATAATTTTCCATCCAGCAAGTCTTAGGGGTTTTCATCCGAAGCAGAGAGGCCTGGACCTCCCTCTGCCTGGCCACCTCCTCTAGGTCTTCCAGGAGATCACAAAAGGCTTTCCAAGTCAGCCAAGAGATGTAATCCCTCCAGGTTGTCATGCGTCTGCCCTAGGCCCTCCTCCCTGTTGGACATGCTTGAAACATTTCCTTGCAGAAGTGTCCAACGACTTCCTATCCAGATGCCTGAACCACCTAAACTGGCTTCACCCAATGTGGATAAGCAGCAACCTTGTGGACAAAACTAATTTCACCACTTGTATCACAATCTTGTCCTTTTGGTCAGTGGTCACAGTTCGTGAACATGGACGAGGGTCAAATGTAGATGGACCAGGAAACACAGATGCTTGATTCATGGCTCAGTTCTCTCTTTACTGCAGCAGATGGCTATAGTCAGCAATACTGCAGACATCGCACTCACGAACAAGATCCCAAGACACTTTAAGTCCTCCACTTAAGGAAACACCTCATCGTAAATTCAGACAGGGCATTCCACCCTTTCCTGACTGAGAAGCATGCCTGAAGGTTGCGGCTTAATGAAGTCAAGAGCATCATGTCATCCATAAAAAGCAGAGATGAAATTCTTAAGGCCACATAAATTATGCCCTCAGGCCACATGAATTAATTATGTTATAATTATATCAGTATGAATCACAAGGGAAATTTTATTTTTGATGTTACATGAGAATAAAGTTTTTGTCTTGTTTTGGGTTTTTTTTTTTGTACACCTATTGAAGTGGAGCATTTCAAAAAAATAAAAACATATATTCCTCTTATCTCAATGTAAGGATGCAGGAACCCTTATGGTGATGGTGTTTTCTGAAATCAAATGATATTGCTGAAACCTGCCATTTATCGTAGTAATCTCTGTCATTTGATTGCACAAAATAACCGTTAACCAATCACAAAATCACATCATACCAGTTCTATCTATTGAGCCTTGAGGAATTCCCCATGTCAGTTTACATGAGGAATATGATCAACACTTGCTCTTTGGACCCACGTTTGTTTTTAATCAAGCACTGCGTCACCCGCTGCCCCTGACTGCAGGCAGTAAGTTAAAATTTAAGTGGGTAAAACAATTAAAGTGACTAAACCAGAGTTAACAGGAACTATGACTAAAACCGGAACCAACTATTCAAAAAATAATCCCGTTAACTTAAAGAAAACTAAACTAAATATTCTTTATGAAACTAAAACTAAATTTAAAAAAAGGTTAATAATGCAAAACTAACTCTAAACTAAATAGAATTGCAGGTAAAATTAACTTAGATTTTCATTTCTGTTTCATGCCTTGTTTTTAAATGTTTGTTGCTTATTTTTTCTAATGAATTCTTTTTTTCTACTTCTAATTACACTAAATTAAGAATGACAGATTTTTGTACTGGATGACATTGTTAATAGGTTTATTTCATCCTAGATTTCTTGTCAACATCTGTAAGTCAAAACCTGAAAAATCAAAACTAAAACTAACCAATTTTTAGAAACTAAAAATGAACTAAAACTGCTGATGTGCTCATTAAACTAAATTAAAGTATACAGAAATAACCAAACAAACTGCATAATAAAATAAAAGCTATTAAAAAAATTCAAAACTATTATAGCTCTGGACAGAACTTACCTTTGGTTGATCAGAAAGACCCATACAAATATCGGGGCAGGATGACATTTATCAGAGCAGAGTCACAACTCTTGAGCTGCGGTACCTACAAAAACAAACAAAAGAACAGTGAAAGACAATTTAGATGTCTGTGTTATTTTAATAAATACAAGGATGTTAAATACTGTGAGAAAACTATCTAGACATGATTTCTAGTCACAAAAAAAAAAAAACAACAGAACCCTGAATGAGAGAAAGAGAGCGTACTTCCATGTGTCATTAGCATTTAGTCCTTTGTTAGACTTCTGAATTTGCAGAGCGAGTTCCCTGCAGTCACTTTGGCCAGACATGAGAAATTAATAAGATAAACATATCGGCTTGCTGTGGTGAAAGAGGAAGCTCCAGCATGTCAGAGCTTGACAATATTGACTGGCTGCTATTGGATTTATAATTTGCAAATAACACTAAGTGACTGTATTAGTCTGCCACGGGACTGAATAGGGAGCTTGCAGGAGCACCTTTGTGCACAGTGTTAAACTGCAGAGGACTACCAGAATACATGCTGCCCTGTGTGTGGCGAGGCAGCAGAAGCCGACGGCAGTGTGCGGTGATGAGGTTCCTCTCCTGTTTCTTCAGGGGGCGGGACCATGGTAAGATACTGACAAACTGACAAACTCACAGCTGAAACACATCTACACTTAACTTCACTGACGTACTCTCCTTTCTCTGTGTTATTGTGTTTTTTATTACAATTAATCAATTTCTGTTTCATTGCTGACATTTTTGTTCATTTTTTTTCCTGGTGCAGGTTCATTTTGTCTTTAATTTTTATTGAGGTCAGGACAGGCTGTTTTAAACGGATGTTACCGATAATAATTGTTAACATTTATAATAATATATTTAATGAAGATTTAATCATTCCATCATCTCTTCTAAATCTTGTTTTGTAAATTCTTCTCGAACGCTATTTCACTACTGAGAAGGAGAAGATCACCTAAAACTAATTATCAGAAAACTGATAATTAAAACTGACCCTGGGTCTTCGTCACAAGATTCAACAAAGCGTCACACAGTTGCTGCAGATTATCCGGCCACACATTAGACAATCCCCACCAGCTTCCCAAAGATGTTCGGTTGGATTGAAATCTGGTGACTGTGAAGCCATTTGACTACAGAGATCTCATTCTAATGTAGAAAACAAAAACAGTTTGCGATCATTTAAGTTTTTTGACATGGCACGTTATCCTGTTGGACGTTGCCATCAGAAGATGGGCACACTTTGGCTAAAGGGATGGACGTAGTCAGCAACAGTTTTTATGTGTTTAAACAATGTTCAATTGGTACTAAGAGGCCTAAAATGTGCCAAGAAAATATCCATATAATTAAACCACCACCACCAGTCCGACATTACCATCCAGTAGTAACTCAGAATTCAGAATTATGCAAATCACATTTCTTCTCCATTTCTGCTCAGTATGCGTTTCAGGAGGTCATCTTGGCCCAGTTTTCATCCTTACATGCATTAGGCTGCTGCCAAGCAGTTTCTTGGATGGCATCAACCTGCCTGCCAAGACAGCGAGACAATAAATCATGATCCACCTCATCAGGATATACAGTAGCGATATTGTAAGCTAAGGCAATGGAATGGTGGCTTTTCCACCAACTCAAAATTGGTGCTGGTGCCAGTGTTTATGTTAAGCCGATGCTGGAGTCAGTTCCAAACCGGTTCAACAAAAAACTGGTTGGTTTTTTTCCACTGGAGAACCAGTGCCCTACGTCATTTGTTGCATCACCAATGCACAAGCAGCAAATCTATAAAAGGAGCGCAAAACCTGAAAATATCTTTATTTAATAAGAAAGACGTGTAATGGAAATGTCTGTAATATTGAAACAACTGCTAAATATAGCAAAAACCTTTTTACACTTGCATGAGATAGTTTTACAGACATGTTGATAATCCAGTTTAGCATGTAACGGAAACATTTTTTCTGCGTTTGCACATCTCTGGCAGCACTGGATGTGACGTAGCTGTCAATCTAAACCCATCAAAAACTAGTTCCTAGCTGGTTTTGGCCTCATTAGTACAATGTAGTTGTGCTATAACACTACTTATTCATGGTGCATTACTACATTACATAAGGGCTTTGCCTCTGAATGATCAAATCAATGATCATTTGATGCTTTCTTCTTTTCTTGCAGCAATCGCAATGGTTTGTCAAAGACTTAAGATGTTTTTTTCCCATTTTCTTCGAAGTCGAGATCTTCTTTTTCGTTGTTTTGAAAAGAAGTCTCACAAGGCAACAGAGATACGAGAGAGAACCAAGAGAGTTACACTAATAAAAAGAAAAATACCGTTCAATGTATTGACCACCCACAGCTGTTTCTTTATATCGCTTTTCTTTTTTGAAAAGGTGTATTGGAGACTAATGGATGAAGATACTGGCCTTTAAAATCTTGTTTGGAGTCTGGAACTGACTTCATGCAAGTTTGCACCATCAACATCATTTACATTTCATAATGTCAATGTCTGGCACAGGAAGCGCTTTGGTGGAAAAGCCATAAAAGACAGGCATAATGATCCCAACTGAACCACCAGAAGGCAGCGTATCAGTTCAAATCTGCTAGACATATCTTGGGTCCCATAAGTAAATGACAACTGTGAAGAGTGGGCAAGGAAATTAGTCACAGCTGAGTATCTCGACAGGTTCTGAAGAGCCAGCTGAATGGGAAGAACGAGATCTGAGCTATCATTATGTATACCCTGGTATAATAAACTGGCCACAGGGGGAGGTGGAAGGCAGTGGTGTCAAGACGATGCATGGAGGGTGTCATCCCCAGTCCAGCATCCTCAAACTGCACACTGAGCAGACACAGCGGGGGGTGAGGACCACTGAGCACCACATCAAATCCATTATCCAGGATGAAGGAAGGCATTCCAGTAGAACACCAGAAAGATGCTCCCCAGCTACCAACTTGTCATTGTAGCGGCGTCTGCAATCACTGCCCCCTGCAACACAAAAGGAACAGCTTGCTATTAAAACAGCTGCCCATCATCCCTTGTGTCATTTTAAACCTCATGAGTGTTACAAGGTCCTTGTAGCACTCTGATTTTAATGACCACAGATGTGTCCAAACAGAAGCCTTGATTGAAGGTAAAGTAAAACACAAGTCTGTTTTTACTGACTGAAAGCCATTTAAAAAGCATCTCTGTTTGTCTTTTTGGTTTTGTTTTTCTCTTATACCACACACATACTGTCGTCAGAGGCAGGCAGGTTCCATAAATAGAAAGGAAATAGGCAAGTAGCTAGTGGGAGTGGCTTTTACTGGGAATTTGATCGATTAAAACCCAATTTGCTCCTCAGCTGGGCCTCTCCGCCCTTAAACGCGTAGCGTAGTCCTGCAGGGGTACGTGTAGGCCTGCCTCGCCTGCTGCCAGACCTCCGTCTTGCTTACACATACCACCTTTACTCCCGCGCCTCAGTCACAATCTGATGGGCACTTTGGAAGCAACCAGGCAAAAATATCCTGGCAGCCCCTGCTGGTTTCAGAAAAAAAGCAACATACTTTGTTCTCATCTGCAGAGGATTCAAAAGGGTTGCAATAGAAGAGGGAGAGGGCAGGTTATGATAAACAAGAACAGAACCCAGTGCAGTGAAAAATCAGATGAGATATGGATTTCTTTCAGCTTTCTCTGTCAGGTGCACTGGACCAACACATCCCCATGCAACTGCACAGCAGAAGCTTCAACACATCTACTACATTGTGGCTTTATTGCAGTGAAATAAAATGCCATTTTGTAAAAAAAAAAAAAGAAGTAAAAAGTCTGGTTTCTTTTTTGTTTTATCGCTATAGTCATTTGTCCTATTTCCAGCTATGACCAACAAGTGTCATAAAAAAAAAAAAAATGCTTTTGTTGTTAAGGAAATAAAGAAAAATCTGTGTGCACTAGATACTAAGCCAGGACACATTTTGAACATTGAGAATATACAAACAACCTACCAATTACTTAAATAAACGCACAGCACACAGCAGGCCTTTCATCTGTCTATACCGCACAGGGTTCAAAGCTGCAGCATGTCCACTTATCGAGCTGTTTCGAAACACTTCCTCTAATTCTCGTCTCTGTCTGCAGCTCTTGGCTTCAGAGGAGCTTTGCCTCAGATCTACCGGCTGAATTGGTGCTGACAGATGAGGTAATGTGGAAGTCATTCGGAGGGAGATCTGGCTTCTTTATCAATGGCGGTAGCCCTCACACGCAGAGACAAGAGGGGGGGAGTTCAAAGAAGGGATTCAGTCCGCATGGCTCATGTTCCCACATGCAAGGTGTCGGCAGGACTAATAGGACTCCAACTCAGGCCAAACTTGTAAGCATTCCTTGCTTTCTGCAGCACATCTATCACTCTTAACATAAACTATCCTTTGCAAAGCAGTAACTTCTTATGTATTCACCTCTATTATGTAACAGAATTAAAGAAGCCGTTTGACTGCGGAGCGCCATTTCATTCACAATAGATAAATAAATAAATACTTAAATAAATAAATACTTAAATGAATAAATATTACATGAAATAAATAAATGTGACAGTGATATGAATACAAAAAAATGAATAAAATCTTTTTTTCTATGACAAATTATTTCATAATGGTATATTTTTTATTTGTGATACTTTTATTTTGTAATGTCACGTTTATGTATTTCATCACTCTTATTTTGGATTGCCACTTTTATTTCAGGGCTTTTCTTATTTCATTACCTTATATTCAAATGGGTGTGGTTTTCAATGTGAGTTTGCCCAGTCATTAACTTCATAGAATATTTATTATTTATTATTTAATTTAAGTATTTATTAATTTAATTGTGAATAAAACAGTGTTACATTGTTGACGGATGAAAAATATGTACTTTTTTTAGGATACGTTCCTTTTTTTATTTTTTTTGTGATACTTTTTATTAATAAAGTAGCAGCCATCTGGTTAGATAATCTATGCAGCTGTTCCTGTATGTGAATGTTCTTTTATACCGACAATCATGAAAAAAGAAAATTTATGCCAATTAATTAATTGTTTGCTAACATAATACTTAAAAGCAAAAGTAAAATGATAAATTGTGCATCCACGCAGTTGCTTTCCCCAGTTTAGGTCTCTAAAAATGCTTAATTGTGCTAGATAATATATCAAATTAATCTTCTTAGCAAAGCAGTGGAGTTACAGAAGAATGGACACAAGTGATCCACGTTTACTGAGCAGGAAGGTTAAAGAATCAAAAATATGATGTATTATAATATCAAGGCAGCATGGTGGCTTAATGTTTAGGACTGTTGCCTCACAGCAAAAAGGGTCCTGATTTGATTCATGGGCGTCTTTCTGCGTGGAGTTTATATTCTCCATGTGCTTGTGTGGGTTCCCTCCCGGCACTCCGGCTTCCTCCCACAGTCCAAAAACATGCATGCTAAGTTCAGTGATTATTCTAAATTATTCTAAATTTTAATTATTAAATTATACGTAGGTGTGAGTGTGAGCGTGTGTGGTTGTTTGTCTCTATATGTGGCCCTGTGATGGACTTTTTGCCTCTAGCCTGTATTGGGATAAGCTCCAGCAGACCCCCGTGACCCTGCGAAGAACTAAAACAGGTATAGAAAATGAATGGATGGATTATAGTATCATCCATGAGAGAAGTTTAGAGTCACAACAAATAAACAATTTAATTCGGATGAACACATTTAAATTATTTAATTTAAATCTGCTGATTTTATCTATTTCATCTTGATTTTCTAATGACAGTTGTAAAGATCTCTATTCTAGTTTGCTTCATGTATGTTTTGTTTTGTTTATATTATGTGAGGCTGCTTCACTTGTGCATTCTGTTAAGTTTAATTTTCCATCTGTGTCTCACAAATGGGTTTCATTACTGATTGCTATGCCTGCATCACGTTATTCATTATTTCCTGCAGTAAGAAGGTTTTGTTTGCCTTGATCAGACAGTTTTAGTGGTCCTTATTTGTGCAATCAAGACTTATGGTTGTAATAATCTTGGTTTTGGAGTTTAAAACCAGCTGAAGTTACAAAGCAAAGTAACTGCTGATTATTTTTCCTCACAGGGATAACACATGATCTTATGTGGCACTACATATGTCATACAAAACTTTCAACGTTTTTTTCATTTGTTTCTTCAGTGATGCTGCAGCTAATACAGAGCAGACCATGGTCACATTTAAACCATAACAGGGTTTGTTTATTAAAGAAACGTGATAATAATTGTGTTCTATACTGACAGTGTATAAAAACAAAAAAACACATAACCACTACATAACTAATATTTTTTGCTCAATTACAGCAAACCATAATAGTAATCAGTGTGTAGTTGGATGTGAATTTTATCTGGATGTGAATTTGCAACTCTAAAATCTAGTGCTAAAATAATATTAGATTACTTTCTGCATTACGTTATACGTGTATATATATATATATATATATATATATATATATATATATATATATATATATATATATATATATATATATACGTATAACGTAATGCAGAAAGTTATTGTATACATCTAAAATGTAATTAAATCTATTTCAAATGAGTCAGATCTATCTGTATCCATGTTACACAAATAACTGGCATTGAGGTTTATTTATGATTCTTTATTATCAAAAGTTGTTAATCACAAATGGTTTTAAGTTGCAGAACAAATACACCACTTTCTCCAATTAAATTATCTGTGTAAGCCTCCACAGGTGTCTGCCATTTGTTTCTCCCTCTTCTGTATTTTTTTCCCGGTTTCAGTAAGACAAGATTAAAAACTGCCTGAAGACTCTGAGCAGGGAGACAGCGGCTTCCGCTCACTGGGTTACATGTTTGTTTCACTATTCCTCACTTTTATTAACCCAAAAATGAAGCTTGTCATTGGTCACTGTTCTAGGGGGAAAACTTCAATGTTTTAACATGCTTAACTTTAATCCCTTTAATGGTCTTACGTTTTGCCCAGAGTGTGATCGAGCTATCTGATTTGAACAAATGAATCTGTGCTCTTCCCAAAGTTGACCCGGGTTTCCGGGTCACGGGGGTCTGTCGGAGCCTATCCCGACGCATATCAGGCGAAAGGCAGGGGTACACCCTGGACAGGTCGCCAGTCTATCCAGGGCCACATACAAACAACCAATCACACTCACATTCACACCTAGGGAGAATTTAGGAAGATCAATTAACCTACTCTGCATGTTTTTTTTGGACTGTGGGAGGAAGCCGGAGTACCCGGAGGAAACCCACGCAAGCACGGGGAGAACATGCAAACTCCACACAGAAAGACCCACCGGGCCAGGAATTGAACCGGGAACCTTCTTGCTGTGAGGCAACAGTGCTAACCTCTAAGCCACCGTGCTGCCCAATGGGTTCAGTATGCCCATTTTAATTTAATTTGCATTGTCTGTGGGTTCTATTATGTTCCTTCTTTCTGTGTTAACTTGTTTTTACGTTTGTTTCGTTTTATTTATCACTTCTTACCTTTGTGTCATTCCTGCCACACTTAAACACTTGATTCCCAGTGATTACTCACACACATGTTTTTGGTTTAATTAGTTGCTTTGTGTTTGTTTCTGTCCCCTTCCATTGTCTGCACTTCTAGTTATAAGGATTTTTTTTTTTTTTACCCAGCAGCCTTTTGGTTTTTCTTTTTGTAAAATGTAAATGTGTAAACTCTCCTTTACATACAACCAGTGAGAATGTCAACAAGTTAATGCCAGTTGGAAATGTCTTCTTACTTGCATGAAAGTGAGTTTGTGTTTGTTTGTTTGTTTGTTTGTTTTATTTTTTTAAGTGAACGGTAAATAATTGCAAATCTAATAGTTTACCCTAATTTGACATATTAGCAATGAATTTCCTAGAACAGCCCATCACGTCGTAGTTAGAGGAAAGAAAACTAATCTGCTCTGTTTTGTGCCTAATGTCTTAACCCAATAATGCCAGATGTATCATATTTGTAACATGAATTTTTGAGACCTTTGTGTTAATCAAGGATGGAAAAAAAAGTTTAATACAAACCAAAACAAATCATAAAACAAAAAGAAATATACCTAATTTATATATTCATAGTGATAAGGAAAATAATTATTTTGGAAATTGTTTTAATACACAATTTAAAATGTTTTTGAATCCAATATTAACATAAAAAAAATATTTTTTTATTTTTTGGTGTAATTTCAGGGTTAAGTTTCCATTTCTGAGATGGCAGCATTATTGCAGAAAAATATACTGAGATTTTATAGCATCATCTGCTTCCCTCAAGGCCAGGAACATCTTTTCCAGGAACATTCATGCACTTTTCAACAATACAATGCAAAAGGAACATTCTGCACACATCACAAATGCATGGCTGAGGAAGAAGAGGGTACAGGTACATGACTGGCCTGTTTGTGGTCTTCACCTATTCCCTACAAAGAATGCATACAGAAATTTGATATATTAGTAATATTCTCTCTCAATTCACATAGATATTTAGAGTTTATGAGCTAATTTAGACTGCAGGTGGCAGCTCTTGACTTAATTCAATCTTTGCCCACCCCAAATCAATTCTCACTCTGGCATGAACTCAACAGTGGCCAGTCCTGTAAATGCACCATTTGCTATGTGCTTTTTGAGGCAACTGTTTTTTGTCAAATGTCATGCACTATGACATAAAGTACACAGTTGACTACCACTGGCAAAGTAATGAAAGTATACATAATGAAAGGGGGATTAAAACATGTAATACACCTTTACATGTGTATTAGATTTAAATGAGACTCATTCTGCAATTTATTAAAATACTTTATTTACTGTCAAGATTGGAGTACTTTAACTGGTGTCTTTTGTCAATAACTCATAGACTTTGCATGGTTTATTTGACACTTCACTGCTAATGGAGTAAAGTGATCGTGTTGCTGGGGGCCGTTGATGAAGGTGGCCCAAATGGATGTTAGTTTGGGGAAAGTATCACTATTAAAAGCCCTGTGAAGGACAAGTCAGTCTTTCTGAATGTTTATTCCTCTTATAGTAGCTCTCTGGAACTTTAATCTGAATGCAAACACACACTCTTCTTTCATACAAGTGGATCAAAATTAACTTAACAACAATTTAGCCAAGGTATAAAGAAATACTGTAAAAAATGCTTCAAATCTCAAAGAAATAAAAAATGTTTGCCAGGATTTACTTCACTCTGAGAAATGATTATTTGTAGACTTCAAATTATGGAACAAATTTATTACAGGTATGCAATCATTTGACTTTATGATCTATTTGTTTGTGCTGAATGTTCTGACATAAATTATTCATTTATCTTTGATGCACAGACTAATCAGGGGCTTATTGATGAAATTGCAGAGAATCCTCAAAACACTAATTTAGTATTTCTATTCCTAAACGGCTCGTTCATTTAGCTTAGTTACAGAGAGGATCTCAAAAATCAAAGGAAATAACGCTGGGCTATTCAGTTTGAATCAATCCAGCACCGGCAACTTGGATATCCTGGCGCTGTCAGGGTCTAACCTTCCATCCCACCTCTGATAGTTTGTAAAATGGATACTGCCAAGAACAGACACTTCAGCTTGATGTGGCGTTAAAAGCAACAGTCGTCTATTATGGCTTGTGGATTAGGCAGTCTCAAATCTCCCCCACATACACACACACACACACACACAAGCACAAGCGTAGCTCTCTCTGGCACAAGCAATGTGTTAGTTGCCAAGTCTGCTGTGTGCAACAAAAGATGGAAAGAATTAGGAAAATGGACATGGTGATTGAGCAGCGTTATTAAAAAAACAAAAAATGGAGCACAATAACGATCCATTCAGATGGACTTGGATGCACCGTGGAGTCTCTTCCCCGACCCAAGCCCCTATCTGTGGCACTTCAAAATGCAAACTCGAATCCCCAATACATGCTGTACACATCCATAGCCCCTACCCACTTTTCAGTTTGCCATCTTTCCAGATTCAAGACTCACTATTCAGCTACCATGTAGTCCCAACAGATTGGAATTTGAATCAGAGATAGAGGGCATTCAGGGGTCAAAAATAACATGTCCAAGAATATACAAAAGAGGGGATTTCAGTTAAAAAGTCACCATTCCATTATTGGCCTTTATTGTTAAATCTATACTTGCCACAAAAAATAACCAGAGGAGTTAGATTATTTCACAAAGGGTCATGCAGCTCAGTATCATGCCCCAAATGTTTTTTTTATTCAGTGTATGTTGTTCCATTTATATCTTTTGGCCCACTTCAAGTCCCCCTTCCCTTCCCTTCCTTTCACACCCAACTTTGTTACACCTTATTGAGTTCTCCCAATGGAAAATGCAAGTACAGACCTTTCTGACATCCATTCAAGCCTGAAGCCATATATCTGAATCTGGAGCGCATCCAGGAGTTGTAAATACCCGTGCAGAAGCAGCAGCAGCACTGCAGCAGTGCAAAGATTGGTATTCATAGTGGAAGCTTCCAAAGATGAAGGTGCATAAATAGCCCAAGCTATTATATAAAGGTTAACAAATCACTTTTTGCCAAATCATATCAGCTCTGTGCTGCAGCAGGTGCAAAAAGTTGCACTGTTCATAAAATTATAGAGTATGTGCTTTTTTTTTGTAGTTGTAGTAGTCTTTGTAGCTGAGGACAGGGTGAAAGTGAAAGATCGGGAGCTGGAAACACAAAAAGAAGTTAGTCAGGGAGGAGAAAGATGGCAGGAGCAGAAAAAGTGATCCTGGGTGCTCAAAGTAAGCCGTGAAGTTTTAGTCTGTCAGCGATGACTTCCTTTGTGGCAAAGCAGACCAAGCTGAGGAGCTGCAGATGGAAGATGCCTCGCATCAGCTGTCACACCTTTTCAAACTCTCTGCCTTCCACCCACCACCCCACTTCAACCTCGCTGTTACAGGCCTGTATGGCTTCAAGAATGTGCACTAGCATTGTCTGAAGAATGTGCACGGTGTACAGATTGCCATGAAACATTCTTCCTTTATAAATTTTAGTTTCTCTGAAATGAAAGGGCGAACATGTGATTTTTGTGAGTATCCATGGTATGTGCATCTGGCCAAAGTTTATTCTGTCAAGGATGACATACTATTGGCTTAACATATTTCCCCTACAGCCAGGAAACGACAGTCTTGTCTGTTTGCAAGTAGAGAAATAAATATCACATCTTTCGCTTTTGTTGGAATTGCATCAGCTGCACAAACATCATCCAATTTAAACAGTGTCAGACGGCTGCCACAAGAGGAAATCTAAAATGAAAAAAGGTAGTATGAGAGGACAGTGGAACAGGAGCATAAACAGTGGAAGACAAAGACAGAAATGAAACAAGAATCAGGAAAGTAGGGTGGGGGTGTAGGGTTTAAATAAAGACGAGATATAAAGTAACAAGTAACAAGTTACAAAGAAACAAGAGGTGGGAGTTATTTATCCATCCCAATCCTTACGGAAAGTTTACTTTCTAAATGAAGCACACATGAGTCGCATTTCTATTACTCCTAGATTTGCACAAAACCCAAATATCGAAACAATTATTTGAAAAAACTCCCAAATATTGCAAAAAATCTTTATCACAAAAGCGCTGGACGTGACGTAGCCGGTCAATCTTATTAATCATTTCAGCTTAATCCCTCTGAGCAGAAGGGTCACCACAGCGACTTATTGTCCGCACGCCGATTTGGCCCAATGCTGAAAAAAACCCACACCACGGGGAGAGACCACCAACCATTCACGCTCACACACACAAATCTATGGGCAACTTAGAATTGTCAATCAACCAAACCGTACTTGTCTTTGCCAGGGGGGACTGTGGACTCCCACCTGGGGTGGTCAATCTAAAGTCATCAAAATCTAATTTCTATCTGGTTTTGGCCTCATTAATACAACGTAGTTGTGCTACAACACTACTAGAACACTATGCAATAACACTACGAGGCTTTGCCTTTATCATCTGATTCTTTTTCTCAACAGCTGTAGCGGCAATCACAATAATTTGGCAAAGACTAAAGATGTTTTTTTTCCATCTTCTTCAAAGCTGAGATTGTCTTTTTTGTTGTTTTGAAGAGAAGTCTCGTAGGATAAGATACAGAGAATTACGTTTATTTGGAAAACAAATTTCAGTGGAAACAGCAACCCCCTGCAGCGCTGCCTTTATCGCAATTTCAGAGATTTGATTTTCTTTTGCGCAAAACTGTAATGGAAACCCGACTATTCTAATGAATTATTTTCTCCTGTTAAACTGCAAGATTCTCTTTGTGGCTAATAGAATTATGGACAACTACATTCATTTCTTAAAACAAACTGAATATGCAACTCATTTTTATGTTAAACTGCAATAAAATTTCATCCTGCCAAACTGCACCGTAAACACTTCAAGGAATTAAATGGACACTAACATCACCTTTAAGAATCGTTTCATTCAATTTAGGATGTGGTTCAAAAAAATAAAAAATAAAAAAGAGCAGAGACAGTTTACGACTGACTGCCACCGCTATTCTGATACATTACATTAGATGCTCAGCAGAGCAAGCCCTTCACATCGTCACTATGGCTATAAGTTTCTATTGTATTGAATTTAACAGTGGCTGCGAGAATGAAAGGTAATCACAGTGTTTAAAACTGAAACTGTGAATCTAAAACTTGAAATCAAGTGAGAATAGGTAGAACTGTGTCTGTACATAAGATAAGCACTTCAAGCATTCTATCTCAGATTACATGTAGATTAAGTCAAATGGAGATGTAAATAAACGTGTGAGTGGTTGTCTAAATGTGTCAGGCCTGCGACAGTCTGACAGCATGGCATTAATTTGCCTCCCTTACCAGCTGAAGGGAGCTGTGCACATGCTGGATAAAGGCCCTAATGCAGAGGAAGCTGGGATTGTGCTTTAACTCACATGTCACTTAAATCCAAAAGGAAAGTCAACGGAAATCCTGCAAGTTGTGGTTCTGTGGCTGACCTCTACTTCTGTCCACCTCAAAGTGGCTGTCAGAGAACATGAAACGGTTTCTTATGGAATGGAATAATGGTGTTAAAAAAATCTAATCACACAGAGCTCCGTATCCTTAGCAATTCTGAATCAATTCAAAATTTTCAACAAATTTTTAAAATTACACTAATTCGACCCTTTTTGCTGCCACAGTAGGACGGAGCGCACTGCAACCCCTCAGCTGCCAAGTTAGTTGTCTCCAGTGTTTTTAAAGAGTTTTCAGATCCCTCTAGCAGTTTTTTTTTCTAAAAAAAAGTGACTAGCAACAAATCTATTGTCTTTTCAGGTATTATTGAACAATTTTGGAGACTTGGACATGACAGATTTAATCATTCTCACTCCTTTCACCAAGCAGGTGATGCTGCTTTGGGCCCACAGTTCAAAAATGTTATTTGTGCACACATGTCCCTTTTAATCTGAACATTTAGCTAAGGCAGCTGGCTTAAGCTGTACAATTTTGTTTATTCTGTATTTTTTTTAATCTTTTTTTATTGAAAGAGATTTTTTTTCTTTTGTAAGAAACTTTCAGACGTCAAAAACAGATAACAAAAGCCTGTCATTTATACTGGATTTTAGTCTTTGCAATAGATGTTTTGAATAAATGTTACATTTTGTCTTAAAATAGCTTTTATTTACATTGTCGTTTCAGGTGTTTAACTACATAATCTACAATACACACTTACTTACAGTATGGAATACATTGTGATTCACAAATACCACAGTGTTGTATTTATTCCTTTATTATTATTATTATTATCTCAGTTTAGAGTGCAGCATTGAAGCCACTGATGCATGTGTGGTTGAAAGGTCAATTTCTGATTTGCATGTATACCTACAATCCTACTTAGTTGCTGTGACTAATTTATTTCCAACCGTTTTTCATCAGGGAGCAGAGAAGCAGAGCAAAGGTCCGTCATGGATGACATGCAGCACAGTAAAGCACACCTACACTCTGGAACAACAAGAATGAGATCAGACACAACTCATGCCGCTTAATGTTACATCGTATGTTATTAGTTGCTGCCAGCGTTCGGTCATTTTTCAGAGGCAGCAGTTGACAGGTATAGTAACAAGCTGCAGAATCAAACCTTCCAGTGTGGAGAGTGTGGTTGGTTGCTACTTACAGTTTGCAAATGTATGTTTTCGTTCAAGCTCATCTGCTGGCCAAAGTCGAACCCCTTTGATGGTGGACCTTGAGTGTTAATGTGATATTGTTAGGTTTATTACGGTCCGGTGTCTGCCAGGACCCTGACTACACGCAGCTGACTGCGTGCCAGCACTCACTCTGTTCCGTCTCTTTTTTTCTCTGCCTCCGCAGATTGACAAAACATATTACATCTACAAGAGTCTTGCTCCTGAGCCAACTGTATTACAACAACAGCTCAGCTGTTGCCACATTCTGCAAATAGGTTGTTTTTTTTTTTTGTTTGTTTTGTTTTTTGGGGGATTTTTTTTACACTGAATGCCTCATTCAGGAACCAAACGTTTACTGTGTTATGACTCATTACCTTCAGTCATTTGAGGCAGTCGTAATCAGTGGTTACTCTTCTGTGTTTAAAGACTTTAACAGAGAAGAGACAGAGATATTAAGTCAGTTCAAGGGGCTCAGCGTCGAGACAAGATATTGTGCTGTCAATGGCAGATGCCTACTTCATGAGGCATCCACATGATGCTTCACACATACTCCAATTGGCAGAGGCCATAAACAACACAGACGAAATAGACTCTCTGGGTGTTAAGAGCTTAATAGGCCAATGCGCAGGGAAAAACACTTCCTCTTCTGCTAGCCTATTGTATGTCTCTCTCTCTCTCTCTCTCTCTCTCTCTCTCTCTCTCTCTCTCTCTCTCTCTTTCTCTCTGCCTGTGTGTTTTACTTTGCTCATCAGAGTGGTGAGATTGTGGAGACCACAGCTGCCCTCTATGGGTGTGAAAACATACTAAAGCATCATTTTCAAATCATCATTGGATTTCTCCTGCTGCCGCTGCATCACTGCTTGTGGACTACGTAGTATTTTCAAGCTCCAATCCAGCACACCACAAACTCTTCAACGATCCCTGGTTTCAAAATCTGTTCCTTTGCAATCCAAGTTCAATATAGCACAAAGGAAAGGCTGTGTTTGCCTTTGCTCTGTCCTCACTGCCCCACGCTGTGGACAGTAACCATGACGAACAAGGTGGAAACGCACAAGCTCGGTTTGGTAAAAGATTTCATGGAGCTGGACCAAATAAATGAGATCTGTGTGTACGCTGAGTGAGCTTCAAAGAGCCAGGGAAGGCCACAGTTCATATTGCTAAAGTGGCAGGCCCCTCTGCTGCACCTCAGAGACCCCTGGAGATCTAGGAAGCATGTTTCCTCTGAGGGAGATGGTTGCATGAATCCTCATTCAGTCATTTATTCAGAAACTGAAACCTGTTGTTTGCTCATTTCCCACATACAAACTGAACAAGGTCCTGCATATTATAATTCCTTTTACAATAAAAAAAAAGGTCCCTATTGTTGTTTTATTGATTACACCTGAAGGCTTGATAGTCTTGAGAGATAAGTGGTGTAAACGCTTAAAATTGATGAACGTGTTTGTGTTTTAATTTTGTTCTGATCTGTATCAGGACTGTTACGAAGCAAAAGCAACATTAAACATTAAATAGAGCAACATTAAAACTTACTAGCCTGCCCATTCACTTCAATTGCAACGGGGCCAGAGCCACTACTCAAATCAAGATGCCTGCAGAACTGCCAATAACACCTGGATTCAACAAGTTTTTACTACAAAGACCAGCAACAGTCATTTACTGCTTTTCCTACTTCACTTCAGTCCATTTTTAACGTCTTGTTCATACGGCTGACACTAGCCAGGCCTTCCCTCTCCACCGCTGTGACATGTTTCGTTCCTCAGACTGGTTGTATGCCTATCCAATGGCATTCAGAGTGAGTCTCTTTCGTGTCCATTTATACTGCTTCCTGGAAATCAAACTCAAATCCACCGAAACCAGACAAATTCTCTTTATCCATGTAGGAAAGCATTTCAATGGATGGCCAGGATAAAACATTACCACTTTTAATAGCCTGATATTGTAATCTATTTTGAGTTAGAGGAGCATTTGTGGGTGCAAGAACCTTAAAACACCATTCTTGCAGGTGATGTGCAGCCTAGCGTTACAGTGTATGCAACTGATGGGTTTATGTCCACACAACATAAACTGTAGCATTGGGGGGAGGGTGGATGAGCTGTGAGCTGTAGTGTGGGAGCTGTGAGCTGTGTGCATAGCAGCATCTCACACAGTCATACCAGTTACTGCCACAACAGCTGCGTTCTACTGGATTGCAGACCTTTGGCCGCCGGACAACATCAACACATTGCAGCAACACTTATAGTAACACTGAGGGAAAACACACTTTATCGATAATAATGATTCAGTCCCTCACTCAAACACTGACTTGTTTGTTCAGTCGCCTACCCACACATGCGGCTAGGTCACTTGCAGCTTACTGAATTGCTCATTCAGAGGCTTTGTCATTAATGCACTTCCTCAGCATTTCTTTCATTCACCTAAAGAGGCAAATGTGCATAATATGAAGCAACCGTACTTCAGGCTAGTTCAGGCCGCCGGTCTGGAGCAGCATTATATCCTTACTTCCACCCCTCTCTATGATTCATTGAAATGATTCCACCTAGTTCACAGGTCTACTTAAGAAGCCAGAGGCATATCACATGCTTTGTGATGTCTCTCCCCAGCCAAGCGCATTTTATACCTGTAGGTTAAGTTCATCACTCCTAATTTCTCTACATATGCCTAATAAGTCCAGATTAATTAGACTGGAGCCTACACACCAAAACCTAATAGTGTTTGCCATTAATAAAGTCTTATAAGTTTTAATTGCATGACTGATACAGTCTCATAGACAAGAGATCACTTTTGTGATGGCAAAAATTAATGCAAACCAGTCCGTCACAACAGAGAACATGTGGATCATTTTAAAAAGAAAAAGGAGAGGATAACCCTATGGCATGCCATACAACTCATACATTTACCCAAATAAGACATCATCCAATCAAAAGACCTTTCACTATTTAGACAAGCTGCATTATCCAGTCGGATAAACACACGATGTGTGCTGTCTTTTTTGGTTAAGCTCTTTGAAATACTTAGAAATGTTTAGACCACAGTACAGCCCCATATTGCTGTATAAGCATTCCATGGTAGAACAAACCATAAATTGCTAAAGAGAAACTTACATCTAATTTATGGTGTTTTTTTCTTCCAGAACTATGAAGGGTCTTTGTCTAAGTTCAACAATGAAAATGTATCCCCTGAGCAAACCATTGGCTAAAACAACACTTAAAAAAGCTGCTTTGCATGGGGTCAAAACAGCAGCCCTGCAAGTATTTCACCACCACTTGACCACTAAATACACACATTTTACATTTTCATATTTTGTATTTGTATGACTCACATCGAGTGGGAAAACTAAGTGACATTTTAATTAACCTGCCAACTCCTCAACAGAAGGCACTGAGGCTTCATCAACATCAATAAAATTGTCTACTGCATGGAAGATAAATTCTGCTTCCAACACTTCTTCATTATTTTAATGAACTAAATACTCTGCCACAAAAATGACATTTTAATATCTCATATATTACATCCATGTCCATAAAATAGCTGCACATATTTGCTTGTAGGAGCAGTTTACTGTAATTATCACAGATTATGAAAAATTACATTTTCTCTGTATGACGTGTAAACTTACCTGCTTGAATTGCATAGTTTGATCAGCATCATCAGGAGTGGTGTAAGCATACGAAATCCTTTCGAGACAAGGTTTACAGTCTCTTAAATAGATGCCTCCACCAACCACTGAGGTTGCAGTTTACATCCATGTAAACTTAAGACATATTGGTAAAGTCTGATAAAACATTTAGCTAAATACTCGACAAAAAAACAAATATAGGTCAATCTGCAAAGAAAAATACAATAAAAAAACTAAGAAACAAAAAAAAAAGAAACACTTCACACATTTGTTAAATCAGTAGACCATAAGACCTGTACAATGACCACTATTTTAAGATGAGAAACTAATGATCAGTGTCAGTATCTGACCAAATATTTTGGTTGCAGTTTGTCCTAAGTTTAAAGACGGTGTTGACCAGTCACTAGCTGGGCACATCAATGGCACGTCGGGGGGTGCCGTGCGGCTACCGCTGCTGGTCTGTGTCCAGGTGGTGGAGGCTGTCTTGGCCCCTTTGGGGATGGTTGCGTTACTCAGATTTTTTTTTTCTCCCATTACTGTCACTATTATAAGTTGTTTATTTCTGATATGTGTGTGTGTGAATGTATATATGTATGTATCTATGTGTTTGTGTATGTATGTTAGGGCCGCAACTAACGATTATTCTAATATATATATATATATATATATATATATATATATATATATTAGAATATCACAGATTATGTATATATATATATATATATATATATATATATATATATATATATATATATATATATATATATATATATATCTATATATATATATATATATATATATCTATATATATATATCTATATGTATGTATATATATATTTATATATATCTAGGTGCTTTTCAAAGAAGTCCTAGAGTATGACCCCGAGCAAAAAAAAAAAATATACTGTTAAGGTATATCCACAAACAGTAAATATTTCAGTTTCTGGTTAAAGAAAGAAGAGAACCAGAGAAAAACATGTTGACTGCAAAAGCAAATTAGAAATTAAACACAAAGAAAGTCAGGTAAATGCTTACTTCCCTGCTAGTATTGTTTAAGTTTTGCAAAGCACTTTATAATATATTTCTGCTTCCCGTATTCATCGATACACTTAGACAGTGCCACTAATGCTATTCAGTGTAATATGTAAGCCTAAATTATGCTGAGAAGGAAGATTTAATCAAACATATCTTGACTTTGGTGATACGTGCAGCTCTCCTGCTATATTTGTCTCACCAGTTCAGTGATGATCATACTCATATGAGCTTATGAGATGCTTAAAAAATCTAAAATTAATGGTCACTGACAAGTTGAAAACATAATGGTCCGAGTCACGGCTGTCAGCAGTGTAATTATCACTGATTTTTGCGTTTGTTGCTCTTGATGTTGATTTAATCTTTATTGCGATTCATTTTTGTCTGATTATTCAATTTTTCTGCTGTTGTCTAGATTATAAGACAAACAATAGCGAGTCCACAGCCCACCTGTTATATACCTGACTTGTAATACAAATGTTCAATAATATATTTCCAAACAATGAGCTCTGCCTCAGACTAAAATTCTCCAGATGGCTCATATGACAAATAGTTTTCCGGCATGCGTGAATGATTTGCAGCCTGTTAGTCCATATTGACCTTACATAACACCAATGCATTGGTTCACATTGCAAAAACTAGTGATATGAAAGAGAACTGAAAATTGTTAAAGCAGTTTACCTTTACATGAGAAGCATACTGTATATGCAACATGCATTTGAGCTTGTTGAGCATTTGAGCAGTTGGGAAAAGCAGATGAGGAGGGGAAAAGAGTCTTGCCACTCTCATTTAGATTCAATAATGGATGAATCAAACCAATATGTTTCACTCATTCAAAGTCACACAAAGAAGTGTTTAATCATCTGAACTAAGAAGATAATATGATGAGCACCTTTCATAGATATATAGTGTGTATATCTACCTCTCTTGATATTGGCTTTTATGAGAATATCCCAGAGGGCTTACTGATAAAATATGTGATACTCACAAAAGCATTTAATCTTTGCTCTTTGCTCTTTGCTTAACCTGCACAAACCAGTTTTTTATTATCTATCGAATTATAACACACGCTTTTCACCTCAAGTGGTCAAACTGATGTCATTTTTTCCATAAAATGTATTTCGTCTCTGTAAACCTGTTGGACAAAACTTCAATGACAGGACAAATACATTTTAGCAACATCTAGCATCTGTTGAAGCTACCAACCGGCTGGCAAACACAGCGAAGCATTGAGCCGACAAAGAATTTCATATTATCTTCAAGGGTCGAAGAAGACCCAACTCAACAAACAGTGTAGGAAATATTGGATTTAGGCTGAGGAGTTGAAGAAAAAAAATTACAATAATAAATAGATCTCCGATTAAAAGCTACTGCATGCGTGAACATAGGCAACATTTAGACTTAGGCCAGTACAACCACATATGTTAAAAAAAAAAAAAAAGAGAGATAAGCAAAAATTATTGTGAAGAGAAGAATGTTGAGCCAAGTTAGTGTTATCCATATTTTGCATATATGCAATAGTTATAAGATCGGTATCTAATGACTGAATGAATTTCTACATATCTCATAATTTACTCTTCTTGCTAATGAAGAAAGTGTGCATATTTTAAGAAGAAAACATGCTAAAATGCTTATTTGTGAGCCTGAAGAGCAAATCTTAAATCAACAAATAAATCCCATAAAGCCAGTATCTTGTTACACCCCGTCAGCCGTTGTGGACAGCGGCAAGTCTAATAAGTGAGTGTGGTCCCACGAGAAGTGCCGCAGGGCATTTCAGAAGCAACCCAGAAACAATACTCCGCTCTCTTCTGCTAAAGATACATTCATTTGGCTACAGATAAACTACGTCAATGTCTACATGGCAGATCAAGTTGGCAGGAAGTCAGACACAAGAATAGCAGAGGGAACATCAACATTAGGTCAACCTAGGGAGAAAGACCACGCATGGAAAAGTAAGTGGGTTTCAGATGAGATTTGAACCATGGATGAGGAGAGGTTTATTAGAAGAAAACAAAGTACATTTTAGTTGGCATAACCCATCCTTTTCATAAGCACAACAGCAAAAAGGAGAAGTCATGGCAAGAACATTTTCAGTGGAAGGAGAGTTTTGCCTTGAAATGATGTCTTTAAATGAGCAGACCACCACATAATTCTCACATGATCTCATAACTTTCAGGTTAACCTGTAACATTGTGAAACAACAAGAAAAGCCAGTGCTGGAAGCTTATCCAAAATGCTCTGTGAGGGATGTTAGGTTGCGCTGAGGACAGAGTGAAACTGTGGCACAGAGAAGGCACTTTCTTGTCCATTCGGTCCATAGGTAATACTACAGTCGAAGTCATTTAAATTAATTGAGGCAGGGGTGTCTATGCTTAAGCGTTTCAAGGAAACATGACGCTACGTAACGACTGATAATGAGCAATGACAGAACTGACCATTGTCACATGGTTTGTGATGCAGTTTAAGCTGAAGTAAAAGCAACACCTGTTAACAAGATCCAAACAAACTGAACATTGCTACAGTGTAATCAGGTGTATACCGGGGACGTGTCCCAGGTGTGCACCAACATATTTTGAAAACAGCTTTACTCACTCATCACCTGTAGAAACAGACCTAATGAGGTGCGGGATCAAACAGCTGAAAAGGATTCTGCTGAACCTATTAAACCAAAAACACAAATGAAAAACCTTATATACCTTAAATGATCTTATAATGTTATATATGAAGTCAAACATCTTTATATATTAAAATATACCATTTAGGCCTACAAAAAGTAGAATATAAGGCAAGATGTATACACAATAATGTGTGATAAATACCAGAGATGTTAGTCTAATATAATTTGTTTGTAACAACTGACACAACTATGAGCACTTAAACTAAACAACCCTGTTACTGTCACCAGTGAGCAAAAAGCAGCAAGGCAAAGACCTTTGTCACCATTCTGATATTTTCTCATATACATGATGAAAGGCTGGAGCCCACATCAAGAACTGTGCTGTAGATAAATACAGTGAAAATGTCCCCTATTCTGTGCCAAGGCAGTTAATCCAAATGAACTCTGCCAAGGATTGCCAAACACTCCAACACCTGTCAGTCTGCTCTGGGCTCTCAGCCAAGCACCATTAATATCAATTGACCTCCTTGCACCAGGAAATTACTCTGTGTTAAAGAAGATTAAATTTAAGAGAAAAAAATACATAAAATATTATAAACATGCTTTACATCCTTAAAGTGCTTTTTGTGGACAATGTCAGAAACAGCACCAGGCTAAGCTTGAAATAAAAAAAAATGAAATAAATCCTCACATCAAAAAGCATCAAATGGCATCACTGAGAAAGCTGAAGCTTCGTGCAGTATTTTCCAGAGCATCAAAATCTTTACTGAGACAAAGAGAAAGTGAAAACACACAAGATGGAGAAAGCTCAGTGCAACTGAAGAATCAGAGAGAGCATGAGGGAGGCAGCTTCGAAGGATGTATGAAAAGAGGGGAGCTGCACTTGTCTCTACTGTAAGGCGAGAAAATCCATGCACTGTATTAAGAAGAAAATCCTTGTGCAGCGAGATTTCATCTTAGCGAGATAGTGAGCAATTTTAAATGTGATCAGCTCCCATATGCTGGAAGCTCTGCAGCGGCTGATAGGGTGGCTATGGAAACAGCTGAGTTTGACAGAAAGAGAAGGAAAAGGGTAAAGGACAGAGGAGGTGGAGGAACGATGTCAGATATGGAATAAAGTAATGGAATATGGAATATTATTAGATTTTTTTTTCTATTTAAACTGAATAACATGTCAGAGAAAAGAAACTCTAAGCTTTGGTGCAGTAGTCTAAAAACTTTGATATGTCCTTAGAAACTGTTAGATACAGTTCAGTAAGACACAGTTCGATGTTACACACAGAGCTCAGTTTATCAGTGGCAAGTAAATTGAAAGGAGTGAGGAGTGTAATGAAGAAGAAATATGCAACGTATAGCAATATCCATAGACAAGTTCAAATTAATACTTCTGACTGTTATCTCTAATTAAAAGATATCCAGTATCTTTAGCAAATGATCGCTGAATAAATCTTTTCCAGCCCTGCACTGCAGTATCTGGTGATCACACACGATAGATTGAGAGATCTGCTTTGTCGGTGTCCTGGTGACGTCATCCCGACTTTGGTTATGTCACAAATCCAAAAATCCACATACTGGAAAAAAAAAAAAAAAACAAGGAAACATCTTATCACCCTGACTATGTCAGATTATGGTGTCCAAGACTTTTAAAAGAAGTGGGAAAGAGGAGGAGATAAAAGTCTGTCATTCCATAGCAGGGCTATGCTTAAAAAGAAATTCATTACAAGAACTGACTTATAACCTTCCACGGGCTGGTAATAACCTGTGAGCTGATGTCCCCAAATGCCTGCCAGGAAAAAAAAAAAAAAAATGAGGGAGGATGCACCAGAGTGTTCTCTATTTTCACTTCTGGCTGAGATCAACAGTCAGGCTTTTTTTTTTTTTTTTACAAGATTTCATTTCTCACTAAACCGGCATCAAGTAAGATTTAAGTAAGTTAATCTTCCTTCCATGACGGTTTCTTACATAACATGCTTTATTACCGTAAAATAAAAAGACTGGCAAAATAAATACTAATAGACACGGTTTTAATCAGGCACTGGTGCTAGATTTTCAAAACTGATTTTCTGCAGGACTAACTACTGCGGAGCCACGTCATTAAGTCAATTTAGTCAATATGTCTTACAAAAAAAGTCTTCAAACCTGCATCTAGCATGCTCTTGATCTATCTGAACATATTTTACTATGTGTCTCTTATTTAGCCGAAAAACAAATTTCTTTTTATCAATATTCTGTTTCAAAAACAGCCGACTGTGTTCGTGAATGTCTTTTCCAATTCTACCCAGCATATACGAATGCCAGCAGATCTAAACAAAAATGCTGCTACCAACGCATATATACCTGCTGTTTTAAATGAGACCTGAAAAAGCCAGATGGTGATATTTAAACACCCAACTTTGATAATGAATGTAGAAGTCAAAGTCCACAAATTCACCTGAAAATCGTGATTGTGAGTGCTGCTATGCTCTACAGGGCAGCTATTACCAACAAGCAAAGCTAAAATATTAAACTACAGGAACAACAAGATCCTGTTATTCCACTGCTGCCTGTACTTTACATTAAGTTAGTGCAATTGTAGTATCAGTTATCCTGGTCTGAAGTCTGAGCTTTGGCTGTGTTCTAGAGTGAAAGAGCAGATTCACAGTTGTCCATTAGCTCTAAAATAGGACCAGAACCATTTTGCTCAAAGTTGGGGCAACGTTTTCTGAAGAAATAAGGACATTTGTGCTATTTCTACACTGCAGCCTAAGTGTCAGGTGTAAATGTGTAAATAGCAGAAGCTTTAATTGATGAACGATCTGGCAAATGTTCAGAGCCATTACATAACCATTTAATGCACTTGTATTGCTGTCCAGTAGGATTGTTAGAGGTCCAGTTCCAGAGTGCATATTAACCCCTTATCCACACTAACTGCCCGTAGCTTCTTGCAAGTCCTATTGACAGGGTCGTGAGAGAAAATGACCCAATTACAGTGAGTCATTTGGGCCTGCACTGTTTATGAAGAGGGGGATTTAGCGGACACCACACACTTTCCTTACCTCCTCCAGAGGCTGTCTGAAGCACGTTTTAGTGCTCTGCAGTCCTGATGTGTTTTGTGCCCTAGAAACCACTGCGGAGTAGCTTTGCCTGACCTCGATAATTCCAGACAGGCCACATCGAAGGCTGCTGAAGTAACGGGACTGTGGTCAGAGCCAGCGTTCTCAAATGACTTGTCACTCTGGGCCGGAGCAAAGAAGCTGGCTCTCAGCCACACTGGGGATTGGTCAATAGCTTTAGGATTGCAAAGGTCACTCAGAAAGACATAGTCCAATTCTGAGAAAAAAGGAAGACTCCTTTGCGTACACAAAGTCTTGTTCCTGCTTGCTTCTTTAAAACCAACTCTCTAATCTGCATGTAATGCATATTTATCTTCCCATTGGAATGAATTTCTCAGAACTTTACAGAAGTTCATAAATATCTTATAAAGTACCTTCCACAAAGAAATACAGAAGCAATGCCAAACAGGAAACTACAACTATTTTACTGTACTTTATAGAGACTCTTGCCTGAGTGAATGATACACAAAGTGAAATATTAAAATAAAATACAGGGTCACAAGGATCAGCTGGACTCTATTTCAGCTCTGGGGCAATTCTCTTTTTTTATTTTTTTAAGATGTTTATGTATGTCCTGCGATGGATTGGTGACCTGTCCAGGGTGTACCCCTGCCTTTGGCCCAAAGAGAGTTGAGACAGGCTCCAGGAGATCACTGTGACCCTGCATTGGAATATGTGGGTTTAGATAATGGATGGAAAGGATAAAAAAAGATATAGGCAATGAATGCAAGTCTCAGTCTGCTATAATTAGCTCGCTTTCGCTAAACCGATTAATCTCTAACACTTGGATAGCAGCTCTCACTTACACTCACACACTGGCACATATGAGCACTAGGTGTTCTTGTATATGTGAGCATATGACAACATAAACACCATTTACTATAAGGTGTGGCACAAATGGAAACTTCACTATAGAACAAAAATCCAGATGCAGATTTATATGAGATGTCTTTAAAAGAAACTCCAGTTCATTATGGATAAGTTTGATTTTTCACTAATAAATGAAAATGAAAAGGCTTGATTTTTCATTCATAATGCAAATTCAGTGAAAAAGGTGAACTAAATGAAAAACTGGAGATGTGTATCCGTAACCGCTGTGGTTAAGTTTAGAATGCCGCTTTATATAATTATACAACATGGATTCATTATAAGAGACAATAAAGATGAAGTTGTCAGCACTACTGTATGGGATTTGACATACAAGCGTGTTAACAGTCAGTGCTCTGCACAGTCATGGCCAACACTGTTGTATCGCAAACTCCATCAAAGGTAATCTAGATGTGGTGAAATGCAGTAAAGGTTGTTGCATGAGAGAGGCTAGCCTGACAGAACAAATTCAACATTGTATTACTCTGGAGACTGCCTTAGCAAAGCAGCGATTTCTGCACTGCAGCCTATCGGCTCTGAGGATGTCAAGATTTGTCAGTGTCATGTTCAACTTTTCCAAATCATGTTTTAGTGGCGATAGCTTTTGTAGAACTGTAACATCAACCGTTATATGTCTCAAGACAACGACAACAAAAAAAGAAGAAGAAAGTTCCAGAGCTGCAACCTCAGTCGATCCAGCATAGCTAAGTTGGTTTAAGCAAGCCAGGTTGAATAATTGGTAATAAATTGCTAAGTTGTTACAGATCCTTTGAATGAACAGAACGTTTGAATGAAATGTGATGCCTGACTTGACAACCACAGGTGAATGACCATTTGAAATTTATTTTTGCACTTTATGTTGGCGCCAGGTTTATTTGGCTGTGTACAACAGAATAACTCTGCACATCTGAATTTAAAAAAACGGTCCTGTCCGAAGCTTTCAATGCTTTCAAAGTTTTCAAATCGTGGCAGCAGCTCACATAGAGGCATCAGTTCACATGAACAGACTAGTGTAAAGGATAGCAAACAACAAAGTCAGGGCATATCGAAGGTCTGCTCTTTAAAAGCGATTATATATAATTAAAATAGGTTTCAAGGTTTATGGACAGAATGGTATGTTTCATTAGTGCTGTTTAGAAGGGTATGTGTTCTTTTATAATGCTGATCATTGCAGAGCAAATGTAAAAATGTAACATTTTAGTTTGAGTGTAATGTTTCATAAATTGTTGTAACTTTACACTTTCACGTGTCATGTTTTTTTATGCTTTGCTGTAAGTAATAGAATAATGAATCGATAATAGCGCCATGATTTATGCTTATTAGCAGTATTGGTGTTGACATCAGTGTCAGTAAAACCCTATTGATACCCTTCCGAAATGAAATTTTGTAGATGTAGAAATAAACTGCTTGACGTTAGAAAAAAACTTTTATGAAAGGGATTCTGGTAAAGTACCACAAGAATGAGGATATGGTTAAAGTTGAGTAACTAAACCAAAGACCAACCCAACCGAAGTCTGAAAAAACAACCTTTAGGCTCAATACACAGATGCAACGCCCCATTTTCCAATGAGACGCATTTGGAGACAGGATTCATTAGAACTGGGTAAAAAAAGGCGAGATGTATTCAAATATGCATCCCAATTAAAACAAAATAAATCCCTGCAGATGAAATACACGTTACAAAGATAAAAAATAAGTTGTATGAAATGAACCTCTCAGTATATAAATGCTTTTAAAAGTATGAAGTACGAAACATCCTTAATTTTTATGGTACCTCAGTATGATCAATAGAGAACAATGGAACTTCCATATAAAGTCTGCTTTTCATTCCTTTGTCCTCAAGAACATCTGCAACCACGGAACGTGCAGCGAGCGCAGAATGGACGCTTCTAACATAATCACCTTTACCGTGACCACATGACTGCTGATGTAAAGAGAAACATTATCTGATTGCGAAATCTGATAGGAAAACCAACTACTGTGCTAATTGCACACCAATTTGAATTTCCTTTTCACTAGCCATTAAGAGTAATTTCACCAATGCCCATTTTCCAAATGGTTTGAGATTAAATCCAACAAGAGTCCTTTTCCCTTCTGCATTACTGTCACCCTTTCTGTTGCATCCCTTGAGGCGGATGTCTTGTACTAATAAGGCTGGTGGGAGGTCTTCTGTACTTGAAACTGTGTTTGAAAGTGTGTTACACAGATTGTGAAAACTCACGAGTTGTTTTAGAGTTCTGCTTGTTTGGCTTGTTTGCAAAACTTAAACATCCCATAGTACAAACTCAGAAGCAGGCCAAATTGCAAAAGTCAAATCAACTTCTGTTATCATGTATTTTGTCATATTGAACTTAAAAGAAGTGGCCTAAAATTTTTAAAAATGGTAATGATACCACAGTCATGATTTAAAGGACATTTTTCAACCTGTATCTGATTTTGATTGATTCATACCCTTTAAACACCACACCAATGTGGCAGCCGCAGATTGTTATATCCTTGTTAAGTATGTTTTTAGCATTTCTGTTACTTGCTCTCATGTTCGAAAATAAGACATTTTGAATTGAATTGAATTGAATTGAATTGAATTGAATTGAATCGTGTCTGAAAACTTTAATGAAAGGATGGAAGACAACAGTTTCTATTTGTGTTACAGAAGCTGCAGCTCTGAAAAAGTAAACATTACAGTGTTTGACTGCAAAGCAAATCACGTGTTTGAACCTTTCTTAGAGTAATATCCATCTACACTTTGCAAAACTATAATAGATTAGAGAACTGAAACATAATAACGTTGTGGGCAGTTGTGCTACAAATGCAGTGACATCATTTGTTTCCATAGATTGTTCAAAACAGACATCTTTGCAGTGATATATTTAAACCAGAATAAGGAAATTGGTATATATTAAAGAACTGGCTTTCTGTCAATGTCTTCCCAGAAATGTCAAAGAGCTAAACTGTTGCACAAATAATAAGAAACGGCCATGTGCATTACAATGTTGAATCATCACTTAATTTATAAGTGATGTGTTACCCCAGGAACTGTGTACATATATCCACATATCAATTTTCTTTGCTTGATTGTTGCCCTCCAACATATGTGGAGCAGCTTCACTCTTCATAAATTTAGTCCAGTTTTTTTAAGCAGTAGGTTATGTTTGTACTGAATACCTATTGCGTTGCATCATGGACCCCTGGCGTCACGCCCACCTGACAAATCTTGATCAGAACATCTATACAAACAACCAATATCAATATAACTCAGCATGTACTTCTAAGTCTTTTAACATATGATAAGAAACTATCCTCTAATACAGAAAACGTATTTCCACACAAATGTCTGAATGTTACATAACGACCTACGCTCCTTTTTGTGGTGTTAATCTCTTTGAGCAAGTTACATGAAGGCCACGTGATGACAAACCATCTTTACAACTCTGCCTGCAAACTCCCAAACTCCAGGTGGATATCTAGTTGAGAGCAGGAAGGGCATGAAACACCATAGATACAGTATGCTTCTTTTTACGCAGCAGACGTGTGGTGGCTGCAGGTCATTTTGGTTAAAGTAACCTTAGGTAAATTATAGGATGGTAAGGAATGTAAACTTTTGTTTTAATGATGAAAATGAAGTGAATCAAAGCAGTTTTCAGTGAGAGCAGAATATGCGTTTTCAGCAAAATGGCAATTAATGCCACCACTGGAGGAAATTGACCCACATCATAATAAATTGCCCTATTAAGCTTTTGACAAGACTCAAAAATGTAATTCCACTGTGGGTAGGGCCCACACTGACAGACCCAGGTAAATTTAAACAAGTGTATAAGAAGGAGTGTTTGGTTGCCTTCACCTTCAATTAAGTCCATACAAGTTGACCACCGATGTCACACAAACTGCTGTCGATACACGCGAACGGAGGTGAGTTTACTGCCTCTGCTTAAGACCTGCCTATTTTTTCATTAATATCTAAGTAGTAATCTAGTTATATGGAAGCAAAGGTCATTAACTATTCTCCTTGTGTATCTATTGATATATAGTTTGTGCAACATTCAATACTCAATTTGTACGGATATAAGATGGCAAGAACCAGGAGATGTCAGGTCAGATGTTGCCTACACAAACCATCCTTTTTATATTCTTTCTGCACACTCACAAAGTTTAAATGAGCTCAGTTTGTCTGTAGGGATCCTATGCACAGTGGAATAACATTTTTGAGATTTTTCAGGGGCTTAAAGAAGCTATTGATTTTGACCAAGAAAAAAATTCACATAAACAAAGACTTAATATTATCTTTAAATATATTATCCATAATATCGAAATCCTTATCATCCTTGATTCATTTGCTTTATCATTTGCATGCAGACAGTGTTTTGTGGTTTTGTGAATTCTTTTCTTTTTAGGGACGAGGTCTGTGTGTTGTCGTTTAAGGAAATGGAAGGAGGAATGTGGCGTGCAATTATGGAAATGAGTGAGATATGAAAACTAGATAATGGTAGAGATTCCTTACTGATACCTTGGATAAGCATCTGGTATGTGTGGTAACACATATCAACCCATGAAACCTGCAGTGGAGCACAGGCTTCTGCACTGAGGTTCTCCGGAAAGAGTGCTGTTTGTGAAGGATCAAATTCACAAGAGGTATAAAATATCAATAATGCTTCTTCCAATACAAGCAGGGCTAGAAAATGAAAGACCCATAATCTCAAACTCAAACCCAGGCATCGAGGCAGAGGTGAAACAAGTAAACATAAGGGAAGGGTAAATATATATCATACTCATGGAGGGATTTAAACCGCAGCAGAGGCTGCAAAATTTTACAATACACTAACTGCTGATCTGCCACAAAATATTTCCCTGCTATCAGGACTCACTTAAACTGTGGTAAAACCGAAATTAAAAGCCACAGGAGGCTTGCTCAGGGTCTGGGTGTGAAAATTAGATACACGTGAGAGACATCCTGTGTGGCAGTACACTGAGTGGCTGTACACTGAGAATAACCTACAACTCATCTTCCAAATTCCCTCTTAACGTTACCAGGGTTACAGCAGCACTGAGATTTCTGCATGCACTGCTTTAGGTTCCCACTGTGTGCCAGAGAGGCTTCGCTGGCCAAAAAAAAAAAAAAAAAAAAAAAAGCATTATGCAGTAGAATGAAATGGTGGTATATTTTTGTTCACAATGGTATTGCTTGATATTCACATTCATGCAAGCTAACATTGCAACATGGATGCATTTCTGTGAAGAGAAGTATAAAAAGAGCCTGGATAAAATGCACACAGAAAGAGGACCTGTTATCTCCTGATAACAGCTCTGTGTTTCCTCTGGACTGCAAGGTGAAGCACAGGTCATCTACACTCATTAATTTGTTTGTGTGTCATCCAGGGCCATTGCAGGTATTTCATTTGGCTAATATGAGGTGAAGAACATTCTCCAGAGATTTGTCCACTGCAATGGATCATAGACCTGGAGCAGGTTTCACCGACTCCACGTCCTGCACTTGAAGCTAAAGGGTTCACGAACGCTAGTAATTAACCGCACTAAAAACCGAGACTGGTGCGTTCATATACAGTGAAAGAGGGTGACAAAACCCTATTAAAATCTAGGGCACAAGCAAGCAGCTCTGAATACACTGATTTCCTACAGCATTAAGCTCCAGCTGAGCCTTTTATCTGCACTGAACTAAACAACAGTGATAAGCCCAACTGCGAGCTGGAGTCCAAAGAGGTCTGTATGTAGGTTAGCATATGTAGGAAGCCTCTAGCAGCCTGTGGGGCTTGACCAGGTTGGAAAACACATTTGGATCAAAGACACTTGTAGGGCCTAGAGGCAGCAAGACATGTGGGATTCATCAAGGAGGCTGTAAGGGTTCATTTATTTTCCCCTCACCACCACCCCCTCCTCCCAGTCTTTAGCAGCTGTTGGAGACAGAGGGGTTTAAGATGTCACGGGTAGAGACCCATAAGAGCAGATTAGGATGGATCAAGAAGGAAAAGGATATAAGGGGACGAGGACAAAGGTGAGTTTTCATCACAGAAATGGATCATAAGGCCTTAGTTGTCGCAGTATTTGTGCCATCAGTCATTTGTATGCATTATGGGCCATCTCTTTGCACACTGTGCTCTCATCAAATGGTTGCCTCTTGGCATCTTTCAGCAAATACCACAATTAACAAGAATGTTTAAGCTCGCCCTGTTCTGTATGCAAAAGAACTGCTCTGAATATTCATATTTTGTCCCAAACAGCTGAATACTGATTGCAGACCCAGCAGGGGCAGATACAGAAAGGACCTGCAAGAAGATGGCATGTTATTTGGAACTGATGTCAAACTGCAAACCCTCCAGTCACACAATGGTTTTATGATGAATCCTTTCATACCAGAATTATGTGATTTTGTGTGTGTGCTACAGTACGAACCAAAGCCACATATCAGCATAGAGGAGGCCATTATTGTGGGATTTGAGATTATTTTAGATGATTATGAGCTGTAACCAGTGAGCGTGTGTGATTTTTTTTTTGTTGTTTTTTTTTTTTTGTTTGTTTTTTTATCTATATGTGTCCCTGCGATGGACTGGGAACCTGACCAGGTTGTACCCCTACTGTTTACCCAAAAAGAGCTGAGAGCTGTCTATACTTTGTGTGGCAGGCTGCATAAACCTAATCATGGAAAATGCAGTGATTCTGCAAAAGTCTTGACATGCGCAGAGCCTAAACTCTTGTCCACCCTACTAGAACAGCTTGAAAGTCTAAATCCTTTTTTAGTATCTCTGCATGTTAAACAGCTCAGGCAGAGGAACATCTAGGGATTTCTTAGTAGTGGAATGAAGCGTATGTTTATGCTTAAAGTAGGGAAGGCCTACCAACACTGGAGCTGTGGAGCTTCAATTCATGCAGTCCCTGAAGTCAAGAAGGGGTTCTTGTGCAGTCACACGAAAAATCACTGTTCTCGTTACTAAAAGCAAAGTTCGAAAAAGTAAAAAAATGAGACGTCACTAAGATTAATCTCTTTTTGAATGAACAATTAAGGTCAGACAAAAACTCTTGTAAAAAATAAAATGTAAAAAGAGTTAAATGCACATCTAAAACAAAATCATGCATTTTACATTTAAAAAGACATTCAAAGGATATTCAAAAAACACGTTAATTTGACAGAGTGCAACATCCCTCACACATGAAAAATAAAAATAAACGCTGACATTCATTATCAACTTTTCCAAAAAGTGTTAATTTATTTCACGGCAGATTATTTGAAAAGTAAACCTCAACTAATTTAAACTTTCTCTGACATTTGCTAGTGGAAGATTATTAAGCTTTGATTTTTTTTTTTTAATAGTACATAAAAAGTAGCTTTACTGTAGTTTTGCATCAAATCAATTTCCATTATTAAATTTTCTCGCCTGTAAAAACAAGGAAAGAGAGACAAAGCCTACTGGGCATCTGTAGACACGGAATTGAATCTGTCCATGTACAGATGAGGATAACAGAGCTGCTGAATCCAAAACAACTTGCTGAATCTTAAGGACACCAAGAGACTTGACAGCGATATAGAGGACTGGATACAAGGGTCGCAATTTCTGTTTCTATCTACATAATTGTCATTTTAGAATTTAGAAATTTGATTTCATTTGAAGGAATATTTAACCACTTCTACGAACCGTTGGTCTTCTGTCACTACATAGCTGATACTAGATACATAGCTGCAAAAACCAGCCATGGTAACTGTCTCCATCGCCTCTTGTTGTGCATCACATCAAGGTATAATCTGATCAACAGTAAATATAACGGCAGAGGTGAATAAAACATAAGAAGGTAACAAGGGAAAACAAAATTAGAGTGACTGAGCAAGAAACCGAACAAATCTGTAAAAGTTCATTTGTGCTGCTTTACTGCAGCATAACTGGAACAGCTGGTGAGGTCCAGTCTGTTCTGACTGGTGTGCGGATTAGTTAAAAAAATGGAGAAATGTAAAACAGCTAGACATGTAAACTTTTTACACCGTAGTGTGGACAAATAAAGAGAAAGAAATGTCGGACTTCAAAAGAGCTGTTTCAGGCCCTTCAGGATCAATCCTCCTGTGGGAGAGAATCTCTCACTTCGGTGTAAACAATGGGCTTTATAACTCTGCAGGCATTTTGCAAATAAAAAGCTGACACACTGGGACGCATTCAAGTTGATAATATAGATTTTTTTTTAAAGCTTACAGCCATATTGGGTTCGTGAGAATAATTACTTTTTCCAAGATAAGAGGCTGGTTGGTCACAGAAGCTGAGACTAATGACTGTTGTTTCTCTCACGTCTTTAAGCCTCTCCACTCAAAGCCTTTCCTTTTCCCAGACTCCAGCTCTTCAGTTTATTTACCTTTTCCAAATAATACACACAACAGAAACATGAGCACGTATTGTCACTGGTTGAATCAATCCACGGTCAGGTGATGCCAAACGTTTCCTTCTGTTTCCTCTCCCTCTCTCTTCCACTACTAACTCCACTGTACGAACCCTTCAGACCCGATGCTGGGACTGTACAGCTCCTTTGATGCTGCAGAGTGGGCAACTATCCTTCATCAAATAGCAGCTGCTCACAGACCTGCAACACTATCAAAGAGAAATGAAATGGAAGAAGAAGCTGTCTGCATTTCCAGCAAAACCACTGTGGGCTCTGATATCCACGCAGGCATGGAGAAGCACATTTGGCTCGTATAGATTGATCTGTTTCATAACATGATGGTGCTCACAGCCTTCCAAGATGATCTGTGGCTCTCAAGTATGACTTCAGTGAACTCGCCTTACAGAACAGAGGTAATGAAAGCCTGTGCCGTGTTGGCATAGACTTTCAGCGTGCTGAAACGTTTATAAAGGAGGCAACTAGTAGAAGGACAGGGGTCACTGTCTCCAGCTAATGTGTTAATAAAAAGTTAGAACTGAGACCACAGCGACAGCAGACACATCATCAAATTTGTTCAACAGCTTGTTCTCTGTTAAGGAGGTAAAAGCCACTGAATTCAGGAGCATCATGTGCATCTGAGTGCTGACGAAGCTTAAATTGTCCTGCAGTCACAGCTGAGTAGTCCCATTGGCAGAAATACTTTTTTTGTGCGTAGCATGTGCCATACTTTACTGCAGCGCATCTGGTTCTGTGGCAGAAAGAGCGTCATACCCACTGCACCACTGCCCTCTATGCTGCAAAGCTCTGCAGCACTCAGAATTGATTTCATCACAACCACAGGATCGGATGGCACAGACTCTCATTTGCAGGGGTTCTCAGTCGTACACAAACCTCCACATCTGAGAAATCTACATTCCAAAAAAAAAAAAAAAAAAAGAGATTCCAGGAGGAGATTGTGCTTTATCAACAAGCCAGCATCTTTAAAGCATTTAAGGTAGACTCCAAATTAAAATGTCCTGACTTAAAACGATTGTCTTTCTGTGCATCATGATGGGATAGTACCCTGTTAATTTCCAAGAATAGTAATCTAAGTGCTTGAAGAACATTTTGCGATGGTAGGCAGGGAAGGTAACTTCCATGCAGTGCCGCTCAGTCCCAGCTGGGCAAAGCTCCTGGCTTTCACAGTCCACAGAGGACCACAGCAGCACAAGCCCTGCACATCAAAAACCCTCCCACACATAGAGCCTGGCATTGATGCATACACTGGCATCTCCTTCGCCACATTCACGTTGTAACAGTGTCTCTTTATATTTGCTGCCAGCTCTTAAGTAGGGGAGAAAAACATCTTCCTGTCTTTATTTGACAGCCTCTTCATGAGCCCGTCTCACATGAACCCCTGCATAAATTAAGTGTCACACCGATGCTGGACCACAACATGGGAATAGAAAAAAAGTGTGCATTTCACTATTTCCACTGATATGAGAGTCACCAACTACACAAACTACAGAACAACTCTATAAGGTATTATTATAAGGTATTAGCATATGGATGTCAATTGTATTGTTGAGCTTTCAGCCCAATTTACTCTCTCTCTCTCACCTCCTGCAGAGGTGGTTTCATACAGAGCGTTTTGATATAAAGCATCAGCTATTTTGTAAATGCTAGTTTCTCTCCTCCTTCATATCACATCACAATGTTGGCAGTTAACATTATAAGCTGATTCCAACTTTATTTTTTCATTCATATGGTTCCAGGTGTGTAACAATATTCCTTTTGCTCGTGCAGCTTAACATCATCATGGTCAAAATAGGTGTATTTTCCTAACAGCTGTCCTTATAGCTCATTAAACCTAAATCAACACTTAGTAACACCAAAAACATATTCCATAAGATTGATATCATTACTTCCATACAGCTTAATTGCCGGGGCTATTTGTTCTATAATTTTCTCTATTACATTCCCATAATTAAATAGTGTGTTCTTTATCATATTCCAACCCTCAATTACATCTCCTGTAATTGCTCGAGAAAACCAAATGGTTCAGCACAGCAGGAGAGCACACAGCAACGCAGTGAGATGAAAAACCTTCAGTATCTACATTTTTAATGAGGTTCGAACATACAGCATCTGCATAAATTTACACCTGTAAGGTTTTTTTTTCTTTATAGTCTGCTGTCTGCTGCATCTGTGCATATGATCTCAAGCTCACTTCCTTGACGCCTGTGCAATCTGAAGCCTGTGAATATGTACATTATGAAGTTACAATAGCATCTATTAGAGCTCAATAAAAGATTAATTATACATAAAAGCTTGCCACATAAGATGTAAGATAAGATGGTTGTATATACAACATAAATTGATTATTTCTTTGAGTTTTTATTTTCTCAGTTTGTACGTTTTGGGAGGTCTTCTATTATTGTGCTCCCTTTGGTCATTCAGTAAGTTTAATTAAAATTCAGCCTGGCCCATGCACCTTCGATGCCGCCCTTGCCTTATATCTCTGGGGCATTATTTAAGGAAGAAAGTTTAATGAGGATGGTTTGATAGCATTAAGAATGAAGAGACAAAATCATGTCTGTCCTGTTGTCACAAATCTGCCAATTCTCATTTCAGCTCCGGAAATGCCGTTTCGGAAGCAACAATAATCAATGAGGATGGATGAGCACATTTAAATAGACTGCAAGAAAGTTCATGCTAATTACGGGAGCATCATAGCTCAGCAAGAACCAGGTCTCTGATGAAGCCCTGTGGGCCAAAGGTCAGGTAGCCAATGGTCGGTTCATCAGGGGTCCCGAGGGTGCTCCATCTGCAAGTCCTCGTCTCAGCTCCGATGGAGTATTTGTTTCAAAAGGCAGTTTGGTGGTGACCTCAAAAATTAGATTTGATCCAAAATAATATTAGTAAGCATAATAAGCAATACGAGCTAAGCCAAGCTAAAAATACCAAACTGGTGGTAACTGAGTGAAGGTGGGGGTTTTCCAAGAGGCCTCCATGTTTCTTTGATTCATTTACCCATTTTGGGATATGCTGGGGGTTAGGCAGAGTTTGTCTGGGCAAGATGGTGACCTCAACAAAAAAAGAGTCTATGTTTGCATCCTCGTGATTATAGTTTCACTGTGTAAGTAGCATTGTGATCTGGCGCCAGTGACAAGAGCAAACATTCTTCTGTTGCTTTAACCGAGTTAAAGCCCTGGTATCGCCAAGATTTGACTTTTTGGAGTTGGGAAATTCCAATCAAACTCCATTGAGGTTTTCCTTGATATAGTTCTACTCTCTCCCCTTTTTTAGTTTAAAGCTTAGTTTAACACCCCCCCCCCCCCCCCCCCCCCCCGTGCCCTTTTTTAACTGAAAATGCACATGCATGTCCCACCACTCCCAGAAACGTCAACAAGTTGGCGACCATTAGTTGTGTTAAGTGTTCCACGCTCAGTTTTTTGATCACTTTGAGTGTACGATCCAGGTACATGCAGTGCACTTTGCAAATGTAATATTATCAAAATAGTTCAAATAACTACCTCCAAAGATGAATATCCAAACACTGACTAGACAAAACTGAGACAACGTGCATTAGAGTGACTAAAACCAGGCAAGAATGAAACCAGGGATTGGCTCTGATAACTCATTCGAAGAAGAAAAGGTCAGCTGATGGCAGACGTCAACTCTGACATGACCAAAATGCCAGATGGCAGACCTGTTCTGCAAGCTGGCCTTTAGCAATACGCCAGTAAAATCTTTGTTTTACACTTCTGAGTATGAAGATGTCTATTTTAGTAGAATACATATCAGCCTGCATTCTCCTGAGGAATGGACTGTCAGTTCACAGAGAGTTCAGAAGGTAAGTTTTCCCCCACAGCTCCTGACTGACATTTGATGTTTACATGAGACCAGTGTAGTAAAAAAGCAATCCGGGGATCACCAATAGGGATGCTTCCTGTTGCTGAGCAGAGGGAAGTTGGAAGAGGAAAGTTGGAAGGTAAAGACGAGGGATGCAGCGATGTGAGTTTCTGCTCTGATTTACATTTATGCATTTAGTTTATGGTTGCAGTGTCAGAATTGCCAACAAAAATCCTCCTGACAGAACAGCATCCAAACCAGGATTAAAAAAGGGTTTAAGATCTCACAGATTAAATAAACAAAAGCACACTAAACATCTCAGGGAGATACACATGACAGAGGCTGCTACTCTACTTGAGCCATTCTAGTGGTCATACCTGACACCTGATCTTACTATTTAGACCATAACTATTGATCCCTGGTATTAATATCTGATTGTTGCACACTTAGAAATGTCTGTGGCAGGCTGACCTCAGAATTTCACTGCAGATACTGCAGACATAACTATATTGCACTATTCTGAGATTTTTTTTGTTTAAAAAAACATATTAAAACTATTAGAGCGATTAACACCAATGTGTTAGTCACAGATATCTAGATGTTTCATGCTTGTTGGATTTTCTGAACACAAGACTGCAATAGCGAAAATGAGAAGATAGTGAAAAATAAAACAAATGATACCATTTCCTTTGCTGTTGTTCTCTTAAGTAAGAGACTGGACCCCACATACAGTCCAGAAAGTTCTCCAAGCAAAATCTTGGTCTTCTAAGTGATGTCTTAAGCTTATAGTTACATAAAATCTCAATGTACTTTTCTGCATTTATTTTGCCATGACAATAGCGTATATTGCCTTTCCCAAGGACGCTAATGGAACCCCGTAGTATCACACACTCTGTTTTTTTGTTTGTTTGTTTGTTTGTGGCTTGTACCAGTCTTGATGGTGCTTTTCATCTTCAGTCCGAAGCACATGGAATGGAATACTGTATGGAATACTGATTCATCTGACCACCAGACATGATTCCAATGTGTCCACATTTTTCCGAACTCTGGAAATAGGGATAATAAAAGCCCTTTCTTTTTTTCTTTACTTTTTTGTTTTGATTAACTTTATGTTTGAATGTCTTTTGTTTATGTAGCTAGTAGGTGCTGATGGGTAAGTGGTAGGTGCATAGCATATAGGCCTAAACACATTAATGTAACTCAGGGGATTATTAAAAATATTATGTCAAAGTGTACGTGTAGGAATTATGCTTTTCCATGTTCTACAGTATGTGGTGTTCTATCGCATGGTCTGGGCTGATCCATGCGCCTATGCTTATGCTGCTCAGGGTAGCTCCAGTGATTACAATTAAGCAGCTCTTATCCCTGGACATAATCAAGGCACACCAGAATGTAGAGGGTGGGGCTAATCCTCCTACGGCACAGACCCACAGAGAGGTGTTGTAGAGAGTATGGCCTGCCAGAAAGATGAGCAGACAGACAGACAGACATGGCTCTGTTTGGCCACACATACAGACCATACATGACTGTGTGTGTGTGTGTGTGTGTGTGTGTGTGTGTGTGTGTGTGTGTGTGTGTGTGTGTGTGTGTGTGTGTGTGTGTGTGTGTGTGTGTGTGTGTGTGTGTGTGTGTGTGTGTTAGTATGTGGCTTGCAGGGGGAACACGGTAATGTAAAGGAATTTTAGTTCATTGAGAAAGTGTGGGAAGGGGTGTGAAAGAGGGCACATTTGGGGAATATTGAGAAGAGGATTTCAATCAGTGCTCTTAATGCAACGCTTAACAGAGGGAGGGCGCAAGAAAGGGGAGTGGATTAGCAGCAAGTCAGCATGTTACAAGGCTCAGGCCAGTTGATATTCTAATAACACCACCAACCAAGGTCCCAACAATTGTGAAGGGAGATGACGTGGAGAAAATCTGATTTAAAACCAATTTTGACACAGGCATCATCGTATGTCTAGTAGAAAAGAACTGCCTGCAGTGACCCTGCAATTTAAGGACACACAACAAAATTAATCCCACTAAGAATGTGAGTCACAATATTAGCAGCTGAATGTGGCCTGAAAGTATTATCACTGCATTCAGAAAAAAGTGTTGCAATAGAGAAGGAAATCTAAAGTCATTAGATGTACATTTTTTTAAATTAAGAATTAGTGGTTGGTACTGACCATATTAAACTGACAATGTTGAGACGTTTGCAAGATTGTTAATGCTCTCATAATAAGGGGCCTGATGCAGGGCATGAGGATTTAGGTAGGCTAAGGAGGTACTAACGCTCACTCATCCACACTCAGCTTAATCTGACAAGTACATCATTTAACTGTGAGTTAATTTAAAGTAGTACATTTCGAAAATGTAGCATAACATCGCACGTTGTAGCTCAAATCTTGCCTTTGCAATTTGTGTCATTACAATGACAAATCTCCTGACTGTTCTCACAATCGCTGAGCAGGAAAAATAGTCTGGTTGAGATTTCTTGATTCATGGTTTTGTAGCTACTACAGTATGTTCATCTGTTTTAGTAATTATAAAAAAGTTTTTTTTTTTTAATTTTATTAAAAAAAAGCCTGTTTTAGAAGAAATGTAAATAGTGAAGACGAGTCATACTTACAACTGACACAGCCTTATTTAAACCAGATCCATTCAGACCTGCAGGTCTCACAGCACTTACTCAAAATAAAGCGGGAGAATTTCAGATAGAAATTAGAAAAAAGAAATATTGCTTTAGGTCAGCTGAAGTGACAGCTGATACTAAGAAAAACACAGCTGATGTTTACCTGCTGGGGAAACTAACCTTCTTCTTAGACTGATGAAACCACATAAAACTGTGTATAAATACTAAAAAAAAATACGTTATTCTAATATAAAACTTCACCTTGTGCATTTATCATAATGGACAACTACCATATTTAAAAGCATAACAATTATTCTCCGAGACCATGTGGGCAGAGGTTCCATACAGTCAAATACTGAATGCTGAAGTGCTGGATGGGCCTCATATGTTTCCCTATTCATTTGTTAAACCTAAATGGCCTTCATTTATGATACCCATGTGCAACGTTTACACTAATTTCTAAGTGATATTTTGGGAATGATACTCAATGAGCTCACATGGATTTGACCAGGTGGCAACACTTAATTTACCCAAATGGGCTCAAGATAAGATGCTCATTTAGGATCCTAGAACACCTGGTAACCCTGCGTCCTTGGCATAAGCCACATGGGGCCCACATGCAAATGTTGCCAGAAAATTTAACATTAGCAAATTATTTTAGCCAGTTCTTATGTAACTTGAGTATCTTCATAATATTCCAATATTACATGTCACTTTTTGTGTGAATATATCTTTAGCCTAATTATACTGAGATAGGTTGTATTTACATGCACAGCAAAAATCAGAATATTGATTTTATTCTAAATAAGATGACATTTTAGTTGTGATGTTTACATGAATTGCATATTATTCACATTCCTGTTTATATATTAGAGAGCGCAATCCGTTTAATAACTCATGCACACATTACATCCCCTGACACAATTGCAATGTTTGCACTCATGCAAATCTTTAATTATATCCAGAACCCTCCAAACACAGGACTTTACACAGGCTTTTGCTTCACTTTGAAAGCACGTCTTCTTCTCTCCAACCCCTTTCCTGCTTTGCATTAGCTCAGATGAAATCTAGGGTATGTGTTGTAAAAAAAGGAGTGTGTACAGAAGTTGCCATAAAAATGACAGTAATAATGTCATTAAGGCGTATGGCTTATTATGATTAAAGCAGTTCTGGCTAAATGGGTGGAGTCAGTTGTCCCTTGATTTTTGCAGTTCATTCTAACGAAATCTTAACAAAAAACAATTAATAACTATAGAGTTTATTTAAAAACAGTTAGCTCCATATCATAGTGTATGGATTTTGGTTTTATTGAACTTCTAGTACTGTTAGGATTGTTTCTTTGAATTTTATTCTATTCACTCTGTTTTATGTTTGTCTGTTCAACCCATGTTCTCCTTCACTTTGCCACCTGCCTCTCCAACCCATGGGTTTGCATATGTAGATATAGCCCTCTGTCTCTTTCTCCCCTTATCAGTCCAGTTGTTTCTTTATGCCCCATTCGGACAGGATTAAAATTATCTGGGGACCTGCGGTGATTTGTAATAATCACAAAGGACGTCTGTGTTTTTAATCCTGTCTGAATGCACCATGTCTGTGATTTGTAAAGTAAAAATTCCACCACAAATTACCTACCCTATTTCAGCAAACACAGAGGTCATGAGATCATTTTAATCCCGTCCGAATACAAGTCAGTGATTCGGTGATTTTCGGACTGAAATCTTTGCAAAGAGAAAAAACATTTTCTTTGCCTTTTCTGCTTCTTTCCACAGGTAATTAGTCAGATAGTGATAGTTAGGGATAGATAATGAGATATTATATTACAACATCAGCCTATATTCACCCTATATAGTGTAATGATCTGATATTTTTAACTGATGAACATACAGAAATGAATCAACATTAAGAAGATCATGAAACAAATCAGCAGAAGAAAAAAAATGAGACAAAGACACGATTGGCGGTAAGAAACTTTCTTCTTTTTATTTTTCTATCTTTATCAAGCTGAAAGCTTCTCTGACAGCACAAAACCTTTGGGGCCTCAACAAAAACTCCAGACCTGGTTACGTTTACCGTTAAGTTTCCTATTGCCATGGCAACTTAAAACAGACTCATATGCCATTTTCCGGTTTTGTCACTTGTCAAAATGTAATGTATAATCACTGAAATCTAACAGTTGAGTGTCTGATCTGATGATATCAACTCAATCTTCAAATTTAATGATTAAGAAAAGGTAATTGTTTAATAAAATGCAATGCCTCAACATCACTTCTGGGATCAATGTCTGTTAATTATGGTAAAACATAGACTTCACTTATCCAGCATGAATGCACAGTACTAAATACGGATGTCGGAGTGTCATTTCAGGTCCAGGGGTAATTTTAGTCCAGTGCGACATTAGTCTCTGTTTTGAGAGTCCGTTGGCCTTATCTGTTTCATAGTTTGAGTTCCTGGTCTCTGGTACCCTTTGCTGCTTTGCCTTTTTTCTATTCCCTTGCTCTATGTATTTTCCATTTATTTATTTATTTATTTATTAATAGTCTTGGTAATGTTGGGTCATTTTTTACTTCTATTACTAAAATGCTTGTTTGTTTACTTACTTGTTTGTTTTAAGACTTATTTATCTGTCTTCCATCTTCTGCATTGAGACCTCCACCTACACCTACATGGCATGAGATGTCAAATAAATAAACAGCAAACATGTTGTCCTCTTATGACATGACATCATACTGTTTTATCTTCTGATTAAACTGTAAAATAAATATTATATTTTTTGCTCACATATTGTGTTCAGTATACGCTGACAATGTGTTGATAACATTAGTTAAATCCTGTTCCAACACCAAGCGCCAACCATCTCACTTCCACATTGAAGCTCATGTGTAACTAAGTTTTGCTGCAGTTCCTCGACTGACCACTAGAGGCTCCAAATGTGAGTCAATCTCCACTGACTTCCATATAGAAAAAGGTTGCTTTAAAGCAGAAATAAACATATTTACAGCCTGGTTCAAACATCCATGACAACTCTGAGGGGGGTGATTTTTTTTTTGTACTACGCCAGGAGAGGTTATATCAAGTATTACATTTTTTACTAAAATGATTGATTGGCAGTCAGCTCAGCCAATCGATAGCAGTTATCACTTCCTTAATTGTAATCATCATGCTACCGCCCTTCAAGGCAAACACCCGTTTCTATTAACCCAGCATCAGCTAAACGCGACTGTCAGTTTCAATATTGCCATCAATGTTGATATGTAAAACGATAGGATCCGCTGGAATAGTCTCACAACAGCTCTGCAAATACTTCGGCGTGGTCTGACTGAAGGAGCTGGGAGCAAAGCTAACTTTGATTGACATGCAGTAGGCGTGTTCCTGTCAGCTTCCTGCAAGGGGTAAACGAGCTTCAAAACCGGTCGTCAGAAACCAATGGGTCACGTGACACTAAAAAGCGATGCCCTCACATAGACAGGTTTGCTCATTTATGCTCATTTACTTAAGAGACCATGAATATCTGGTTCCATGTTTTAGAGATTGATGGTCAAGAAAGATACACTGTAATTACCTATAGTTTTGATGGACTGTTTTTCTGTGCAATTCATGTAAAAATACACCATATGGTCATGGTATCACAGTTAAACACCTTACTTTCACATAAGGTGGTCTTTAACAAAACCTATAAAATTAGCATGAATGACTTAATGGATACTGCTCTTGCACAATTCAGTAGTCACACTGTGTTGACTTGGTCCGTACAAAGACATGAGTTATAGGCTTTGCAGGATGGCTAATGCAGAGCAGGTGCCAAGCAAACAGAGTAGAGCCTGGATGTTTGGCTGAGGAGACTGGAGAATGGGAAGGCCAGGAAGGTTGGAGGTGAATGTTAATCGCTTCAGGAGCAGGAGGCAGAGCACTGCAGGTGTTTTTCCCACAAAGGTCTATTCACTCTGTCTCCGGATTGGCTTTCCAGTGACCGCTCGCTATCATGCACCATTTCAGTCAGCTCACAGATGCCAAAAAAAAAAAAACACCTCATACACAATCCATCACAACAGAGGAACTTCATAATCATTTCTGTCTCCACTTGTATCAAACACACAAAGCTATGCCTGCCAAAGTCCCATGAAACAATTAGTTGCACTTAGATAGTGTTGTTTAGCCTTACCCTTAAGTGAATCAATCAAACCACAAGGTATACATTTTTAACACATTATGCAATATCAATCAAAGGTGTCAAGCATTTCATTAATCTATCAACTGAACTGGCACACACCATATTATTTACAACACTGTTGTTGCTCTGTAATTCCCATGCACAGTAAGAAATGAAATGCTACACTGATCGTGAAACTATACTGAGATGGTTGTAAAGATGATTAGCATCATATTCCCTCTTAATGTAGAACATGCCCGGAAATACATCCATGTTAGTATGTAAACTGTTTTATTCAATTGGAAATAACTTTGCCATTTAGTAAATTTCCACTGGGGAAAGGAAAAAAAAAACACCTCACAACCACAGTGGCCAGATCCAGGACAGGGCGGTGCAGACTACCCATGTGATTGGTATTGCGCTTATTCTTATTTATCAGTAGAATGTCTGAAGCTACTCTCTCTCAGCGAGTTAGTGAGCTACTTTTATGATGGATATTCAACAGATATTCGCTGTAAATTCACTACAATAAGCTACCAACTACTAAAACATTGAAGATTTTTCTTTGAAGTTAGTCTTATGTTGGATAGTCGACAGATATTTACCACGGATCCGAGACCCTCTACCGAGCAACCGTCAATAAATTACCAACAGAATGAAATGATGAAGACTTTTCTTTTCAGTAGTAGTAATTGCCCTTACATTTCATAATACAGAATGTAGGACAGGTGGAATATAAACTTAACACAAAAAGTAAGGAAATGTGTGTGTGGTAGATTATTTCTTTGTTGTAACAATGCTTCTTGGCAATAAATCTTATACTGTTGGAATGCCTGTTTATTTCCCTTTTGAATGATGCCGCATTTGTAAGGATCATGCATTTGTAATATAAGCAGCAGAGCTTAGTATGTGGGTTGCACCCATGAAAAAATTGCCAGATTTTCTCTGCCAGTGCCAAACAGCTTATTTTGCTGTCTCTATTGACTCTTGTTTTGAGCCTCTGGTAACCCCAGTTGAGCACCTGTGAGTATGGTCCCTGCTACAGTGGTCAGTAGGTGTCTGCTCCAAGAATCGGCATGTCACGTTTGACCGATCTGGATAGGGCCTGTGGCATAGGGCAACTTCAAGCTGGTGTTCCACAAAACCAAATTGCAGCATTGTTTGGAGTGAGCCCAACTACCATCTCCAAACTGAAGGCCAAGTTCTATATACTGGGGGATATCAGACAGGCTGTGAAGTGGGCGCCCATGAAGACCGTTTTCTCACCCAGTTACCACTTAGATACCATAGGTTATCTTCTACAGATTTGTACTCAAGGTGTACTGGACGATATGGTCTATGGCTCTCTGCCCAGACAATCTGGAATAGACTGTACACAGCCAATCTCCAGTCTTCTGGGGCTGCCAGGAGGCCTGCCATGACTGCCCTTCACCATCAGGCCTATTTGTGCTGGTGTCTGGCAACATGTACGCTGGAATTTGATCATGTGGAGGAACGTTATGTTCAGCGATGAGACCAGATTTTGACAACAGCAGTTGGATTGTGGGGTCAAAGTGTGGAAAAGACACAGAGAACACTATGCTGATTGCTGCACTGATAGAGTAACATCTTTTGGTGGAGGCAGTGTGATGATGTGGGGCAGCATCTTCCTCACTGGAAAAAAAAACCAGGCTCGACTTTATTGGAAGTAATCTCATTGCAGAGAGATATTGAGATAAGATTTTGCAACCAGTGGCAATCCCATATCTCCACAGTCTGGGACTGAACTCTATCCTCCAAGATAACAACACTCACACCCACAGAGTGGGATTTATCAGAGACTACCTCCAGAATTTAGGAATGGAGAGGATGGAATGGCCTGCCAATAGATCTGACCTCAACCCTACTGAAACTTGTGGGATCAATTTGGGCATGCTGTTTGTGCCAGAGTGACCAACACAACCACGTTGGCTGACGTGTGACAAATGCTGGTTGAAGAATGGGATACCATCCCACAGCAGTGTGTGACCAGCATGAGGAGGAGGTGAGCAGGCTGTTGTGGCTGTGTATGGTTCTTCCATACGCTACTAAAGCTTCTGTTTGTTAAATTGGTAAAATTTTAAATTGCCAATATGTGTTGTTTCTTCAAAATTCAGTCATCCAATCCACCAAACACCAAACAAGAGTCAAAGTTTATTTGGCAATTTTTTCATGAGCAAAACCCACATCCCCAGCTCTGCTTCTCATCCCACAAATGCATGTTCCTTACAGATGTGGCACCATTTGAAGGGGACATAAACAGGCTTTTCAGCAGAATTAGACTTATTGCTAAGAAGAATTGTTACAACATAGAAATAATCTACCAAACAGAAATCTCCTTACTTTTTGTGCTAAGTTCATAAATATGTCCAGTTTTATTGTTTTGTTAATTGTGTCTCTTTATAATCCCAATGCATGTAGAAACTGCAAAAAGTTAAGTCACTTTTTTTTTGTCTCCCAGAAGACTCCAACTCTCCTTTCTGCGAGCGTGCATGGCTTTTTGAATAGTTGTTTCTATAAGGCTCTGTGATGAAATGGTGACCTGTGCATACTACTGCAAACGTTTTCATGTTATTTCTATATGTACGCTGAATCATATATGAACGTTTAGCCAAAGCCATTTCTCGTTAGTAACTGAATTGTTAAAAATAAAAGATCACTATGAATAAGAGAGACAATTACAGAATACATCTGCTAGCAAACCTTGGACCTAACTCACCTAAATACAGACCAGTCATTATTGATTAAGGCTCTGCTTTTCATGCTTTCACATAAACCACTGTGTGCTGTGAAAACTCCAACTGCTTTAGAGGTTAGTAGTAGTAGTAGTAGGTTTATATATATATATATATATATATATATATATATATATATATATATATATATATATATATATATATATATATATATATATATATATATATATATATATATATATATATATATAAATAAAGGTTAACGTCCTCGTTAGTTATATCCATCCATTATCTATACCCGCTTTTAATCTTTGCAGGGTCACGGGGGTCTGCCGAAGCCTATCCTGACTCATTACAGGCAAGAGGCAGGAGTACAGCCTGGACAGGTCTCCAGTCCATCACAGGGCCACATACAGAGACAAATAACCATGCACCCCAGCACTCACACCTACAGGCAATTTAGAATTATCAATCCACATATGCATGTGGGAAGAAGCCAGAGTACCCAGTGGGAACCCCCGCAAGCACAGGGAGAACATGCAAATTCCACACAGAAAGACTCCCACCAGGCTGGAGAATCGAACCAGGAAAATTCTTGCTGTGAGACAACAGTGCTTACGACTAAGCCACCTCTGATTTAGATGAAAACTTGCAGTATATTGAATCATCATATACTACACGATTAGATATAAGCAGAGCCAGCCGAAAGCAAAAGAAAACCGAGTGTCTGCTTAGGGCCCCGTGCCACCAGGGGGCCCCTACAAACTCTTAAACGTCAATATTATGATTTTTAAAAAATATAGAGTAATTATAAAAGTTTCATTGAAAAATATAAACAGAAGTTATAATACACACATTTATTACAATGACACACTTTTTTCATTGATGGTGCACAAATAATGCTATTTTAATAAATAATTCCTGCAGCCTCCTGTTCGCCTCTGTTGCATGAGCACCAATGGGCTCCGGAGTTTTTCAAACGAAGAACAAGCCGGCTGCAGCTGCCATAAACATAATAAAGAGTAGACATTGACTGCTCCCGCCTATATGAGTTGACGAGCCGTGTGGCCGCAATCTTGGACCAGTCGTCAATGTTGTTCACCCACCTGCTTAAAAGGAATAAAAATTACCACAACTCACTGGATTCTCAATCAATTTTCCAGCGGTTTTTCTTTGATGTAAAAGTCAGACATGTTGCTGTGATACAGGATGCTTAGTTACACTGACAACGCATGTTTTCATAGTTTGTGCGCCAATAGCAGGCTTAACAGTAATATAATATTTTGTGTCTGTGTCCAACTATATGACGTATGCAGTGTATCATAAAAAACACACGTGCATTAGAGAGACAGTAGTCTATTGGTCAGTTTTACTTAATAAAAAGAAGAAATACTTCTGAGTCTATTAATATAATCACTTTCACAATATATACACACACGGAGATATTGTAAATGTTTAAATACATTTGTAACATTAATATATTTACACATTGTGTCACACACACTGTCCTGTCCAAATTGTCTGTCTTGAAGTGTTGGCTGCAAATCACAGAGAAATGACTGCTGGTAAATCTCTCTTATCTCACAGCAATTTCCCACTTCTTCTGTAACTCTTCATTTTTGGAAAAATCTTCACAATGAAAAGACACTGGAGAGGTGGGAGAGTCTACAGAGAGACATTTTTACAAGTGTCTTCCTTCAAATTTCTAAAACGTTTCTTTAATCTAAGGTTTATGGGGACATTATCCTAGTAGAAGTATACTCATTCATTTTGGCTTCCATATAGTTGTGCAACTATATCACTGACAATGACGTTAACTTTAACTCACTCTGCAGAATCAACTATGTACTTGGGTATATTGTTTTTTCAGGAGCAATGTTGAAGAATTGTGGAGCAAAACCAAATCCATCTGTCCACCCAGGTGTCAGAGCCTCCTCAGTCGATGACAGTATAGCAAGTAAGTACACTTAGCTTATGGATAAACCATGCCCTTTGGAAGTTTGTTGACAATATCTAACACATCTTACAGGGCCATATTTTACTTGTATTCTACCGAGTCTCCAGCACCTGAAAGTGAGGAGCAGTCACCAGCTACTGCATTAACTAATCTGCTTCAACACCAGCTGCTGCAGCAGGTCATTTAACAGGTTAAATGAGTGTACTACTTTTATTGATTTTAATTTTTTTTAATCTTTTTTGTGATTGTAATTCAGATAATATACAAAGAGTGCATATTCAGATTCACAGGTGAGAAAAAAAACACAATTTAGTTGTAGTATAATGAAAAATGTATAATAAATGTTATTTCCATTTAGGTCTCTATGCTTCTCTACCCATTGGCACAGATGTCACATCTACTCCCTGAATAAGTTTCAGCCATCAACATGGATCAAGAGCTCTTCCAGATGACCCAGCTGAGTGGTCTGCTATCCTATCTGACTCAAAAAGGACTTATCTGGTGAGCAGAAGACCACTGCCTGTTACCAAAAACTTCAATTCCCAAAGATGGTTGATGGCCCAAGCTTCAACTACCACTACACCTGTTCATATTGTAACATTATTCAAGTATTTTTTTCAAAGTAATTCTTTTTTTTTTATCTAGTAGTCCCTTTGTTCATTTGTTTTTACAACTGTTTTTTTTTATCTAAGAAGAAAATATGTATGCTATTTGGTTTCATTTTGTAGTGGGAGATCCATGTTTTGCTCACTTAAGTGCATCTGTTCCAAATTTTAAAAACAAAAGCAATTAAACTGGTCAACTTTTTTTTTATTCTAAAGGTAGTGTCTTGACCACTGATGTTTTCTCTTACTTTCACATACAACTTCAGTAAGCTACACTAATACATCATTCCAAAAATTATATAAGTGCAAATAACACCAGACTAATTTTCTGATCTTCAGTAATGTTAAAAAATATATAGCCAGAATGACACCAGTATGATGTACATGAACTACAAACAATGCAAATGGTTGGGTGTGTTGCATTTACAGTGTTAAAGCCCCATAAAGGCTTGGTCCAACCCTGGATATAAGTTTATCCAAATCTACAAATTACAAAATTGCAGTTTTTTTGCAGTTGATGTCTGTCAGGCTCCTTTTACACGTGATATCAAAATGTATACTGAGTGATCCCATCACAACTGGACAGCGCTGAGTACTGGTCTAAACCCACTTGTCAAGTGTCAAACATGGGAGGATTTACATTACTGATCAGTCATGTCCACCCATCCATCCATCATCTGTACCTCCTTATTCCTATTCAGGATCAAGGGGGTCTACTGGCCTAACGTATGTTTTTGGACTGTGATTGAAAACTGGAAAACCTGGAGAAAATCCACACAAGCATGGAAAGAACATGATAAAGCCATATAGATACTTCCCAGCCGGGATTTAATGGACAATGAATGGCTGCATGTGACAGAAAAAAATGGATGAATAGAGTTATGGCCTGATATGGTCAGTGTCCATAGATTTCGGGCAAAAACAGGATGTGACAGAAACTCCTCCTCTGCAGTACATCTCCTTTGAGCATCATATTTGCTGATAAACAAATGTGCATTTCACAGTACATAATGCACTTGAGATTAAAAATTAACTTTTATCCTCAAGTGGTGATTAAAAAAAATCAACAGACAAAACAAATACATTTTATCATAAAATTGTGGCCATGATACAAATATCAGCTGCATACTGATGGCAGTCGTCATATATTGAAAGACAAGTGTTCTGCACTGCCATGTCAAAAAAAGGGCACCAACAGGATTGAGCAACCATGCAAAGAAGAGCCTCCAATTCAGAAAAAAATAATGCAGTGGTTAATATGTCTGAGTTGTCACAAAGGTTTTTAACTCTACATTTTGCGTGAGGAGTTTCTCATTCACTAAACTATCATGTCAGACTGAAACTGTTAGTGGTTCAGGGAGCATGAGGCATTTTTTTAACACATATATTGGACACAACAGAGTCCAGACCCTATTCCCACTGATAATCTTTGTGGTGTGGTGGAGAAAGCTTTATACAGCAGTCAAACTGTCCTATCATTAATACAAGATTGTGGTGAAAAACTGATGAAGCTATACACACAAAAAAAAAAAAACAACAACAACAAAAAACAATGAAACTGCATAGAGCCTATTCAAACAATGCCATGGCACATACGTGCTAAAAAAAAAACAAAAAAACGTTGATATGTTTGACTTTTCTTTGCTTTTTTTAACCTATGCATTAAATGTATAAGAGCAAACTAACAAGTTGGATTCTTAACATTTGTATTTATGTGCAGCCACTCGTTTACCTATAGGCACAGCCAGAGAGATCGTCATCCCATACAGAGACATCTCTGTAACTAATTTAAAAATGAACAACTTTTTTACTGGAAATTAGCTTAAGGTTGGATCATATATACTAGCGAGTGAAATAGTGGGACAATATACCTCTTATCAGCAAATTATCATGTTTAGGTTCATGTTATTTTACTAATATTGAATGTTAAAGTATGCTGCTTTATACTGTAAACTGCCTTTATGGGAACACGTGAAATATGAACAGTGCTACATCAAATCTGCCCGTTAACAGAAGCTTCTTGTGGTTTAGTGCCTCAGAATTTTAAACATTGTGTGTGGCTCGCATTCAAATTCAACTACAAGCATATGCAAATTGATTGCACATGTTCAGAGTTAATTGCTTTAATTGCATGCTACCATATCCTGAGGCCATTAGAGGCCAGCAGGGTGTGAATAAGCTATACAAGTCCTATCAAAGTCTACTGAGATCTCCGTTTAAGGCCTCGGTTCAGGATGGCGAGCATTCGCTCATCCTGACGTTCACTTACAGGGGACATAAATACTACAACACCATTAACCCAACTACTCCATCATCAGTCCGGCCGCTTGACAGACGCCTCTTATCCAAATAAGGTAATTACCGACATAAACCGGAAGACTCTCCATGGCAACTCACTCACAAACAGGAGGAGAAAACAATGGAGTAGTACTGGTAGGTTGATGATTGACAGCTCGATGCGGCGCGCGCTCGCTGTCTGCATCTTTTTAGAGAATATGCTTCACAACAACAAGCGAACGAACACAAATAAATGGCATTGTTGCTACGCATTTGGTGCAATAAAGCATTAATAAGCATTCCACTTCTCATTCGAGCCTAAATAATACGTGAAGACGGCAAATCGTAATTGATACGCTTCATCTACTGGCGAGGGAGGTTGCTTTTTGGCTTTTCCAATAACCAATGACAGCGTTGTTACTGGTATTACAGTTTTGTTACATTACACTCCCATTGAGTCGCAGTAGATTACAAGAACTCGACTCGGTAGAATAATTACCGCATATTTGCACGAGAATGCAATGAGCTGCGGTACCTCAGGTCCTCTTGTTCATCCAGTCTTCGCAGACGAAGTGAGTCTCCTCTGTGATGAAGCACTCCGAGCCACAGCCGAGAAAAAAAAACACGATATTTTTGATGCAACTTGGTTTCTCCAGGTTAGAGGCTGATTCCTTTCTAACCTCGGATTTCTGAAGCTGAAGTTATCAGGTTGCGGTTGGCGTGCCCTTTCAGTCGACGGTGCGAAAACTGAAGTGACTTAACTGATTTAAAAGTTTTATTTGAAGCCTCGGTGACGATTTCACAAATTAGTGACTGCGACGTTGTGTTAAATGAAAAGCAGAGCAGTTTCTTTATCCCTCTCTCATCATCCACACATCGCACGATGCTGGCGGTCGGTCACACTGTCTCCGCCCCACCACCGCGCGCACAGCATTAGAGGAAATTTCTAGCTGATGACTCCTTTTATCTGAAAATATACTGCTATTAAATAATCAGTACGCATTTTTAAATCCTTTGAACTTTTCTCTCTTTTTTTGGTTAAAACTGTTTTTTACATAGCACACAAGACAGGATAATGAATCACAATTATGTATCAGCTGCATATCAGGCTTATTTTATTTCTATTTCCACTTTCTTATGTTTCCTTATAATTAATATATCTATTGGTGACATAATTTACACATGTTTACGTGTTATGAAGGCACTATAAATAAAAAGAAGCCAGGTAGATCTTTTCAAAATAAAAAAATTAAAACAGGTTATATCGCAGCCTATTCTCCAAACACCGCTCGTAAGACCAGAAGCTTTACACTAAAATGCAGTATCCAAACAGACGATTTTTTTTGGGTTGTACTGCCCTATTGAACTATTATCTCCGATTTAGTGTGTTTATATTTTGTCTGTAAAACTGCGTTGTTGTTTTGTTTTATCTTTAATAATCCAGCGTTATTTGACTGTATAGCGCTTTGCCAAAATTTGCTAATTCAAATTTGGTATATAAATAAATTGAACCTGGCCTTTTTAATGATTCAACCTTGTCAAATTTTGATACTTCGCGTCCCAGTCCTAATGTCAGCTTTTATTTGGAAAATAGGAGTACCAAACCGGAAGTTTTGCTATTCGGAAAGAAGTGGTGGTGGACGCCAGACACTTCAGCCAATCGCATGAATGTGCACTCGTTTTATATCTTTAAAGTGTTAAGTTGGGCGGAGTTACTGGCAATTCGTGCCCAACGGCTGTTAGTTGGTTGGGCTTAATATGACACGACGTAACACAAAAAGACAAATCGAGGTTACTCTGTGTGAACGCTTCCTTTTAGTTGTCAACAACGAGTGTTACAGAGTATTTAGTAAAACTATCCGACATTAAATAGTTTATAAAACAGTCGACAAACAGTTTGTCGAGTAAGGATTTGCTTGTAGTCAGTTGTGTCACAATCGTCTTATTTTAGGTAGGCAGCTGCAGTCTCTCGGATTTGTCTCCCTTTTACTTGTAAGTACGCTAATGTTAGCTAGTTATTGGATAGTTTAAGTTTTGTCTTAAATGGTTATTAAACAGCATATGAAGTAAAGCTTAATGTCGACAAGGTTTGTTTGCTGTAAGTCCCATTTAGCGTAATAGAGAATATACTACTAGGTTTGAACAGCCTGTTGCAACGCCAGTCCGGCGTTTCGTCCGACGTTTACCGTCTCCGAGTTGTTACAGACTACCAGTTTCCGTGTAACAAGCATACTCTTAATTCCCTGAGTACACCGAGAAATTGTGAATGGGGATTATTTTTATTTTTATTTTTTTACCGCTATGTATTCGGTAACTTTTTTCCCATGGGAGTTAATATCACAATGAAGATGATAAACCGTTGTGATAGTGCCTTTGGGAAACCTGTCATTCTGAATATGGATTATCTTCACAGACAGGCAAACAAACAGAATGTGCTCTGAACTGTTCATTTATCTCTCCTACAGCCAAGTAAACCATGTAAGTACTATAGATAATACAGCCGCATAACACGTAACACTTCTAAATATGTGCACAGAAGATGAATGTGATGTTTGCTATTTTTTTGTTTTCAGATGTGACTTATATCTGAAGGCAGATGTGGACGGAGTTGTAGCCCTGTCATCAGCTCTCAGTTCATCCATGTGTATTATCTTCCTAAAGTTTGACCCCCGGCCTGCATCCAAAAATGCCTACAGGTAGATCGATCACCCTCTCTATCAAAATATTTCTTTTAATTCTAAGATTTGAAAAGATTCAGTGAGAAGTAAGTGACCAAACGGATCACAACAAGGAAAGGACACAGCAGTCCTAATAAAACACAGATTCATATTAAACATACATAAAATGAGATTTTAAAAAGAGATTTAAAATAGACTAAATATGTTTCCAGTCTGATTTATGTGAGCAGACTGGACCACAGTTTGGATACCTGTATAATTTTGCATGCGACCATGGAATGTGTTCTTTCGTGTGATCTAGGTAAATGGCCTGGGTATGTTAAGAGTTGATACGGTCACATTGTAATTTTAAATAATGTATTAAATGCTTTATTTTAAGCATTAAACTAGGTTTAAGAGCAAAATCAAGCATCTAGCCATGCAGTCTCCATTTGCAAAGAAATGTGATACAAAATGTGTCATTTAAAGATGTCAGTGACTTTAAGTATTCAAGCAGTCGTTGCAGTGAGACAACGCTGCTGAATATTTCACAAATAACCGTGAGTGATATTATTAGGAAGTGGAAGTGTTTAGTGACAACAGCAATTTGGCCGTGAAGTGGAAGACCAGGTTAAGTCACAGAGTGAGGTCAATAACTGCTAAAGAGCATCAATAACTGCTAAGGCGGTGTTATTCGGGGTTTGGGCAAGGTTCCTTATTTCCAAAAAAAGGGCAGTCTTGATGATTCAGTGTACCAAGACATATGGACAATGCTTTCTTTCTGACTTTGTGGCAACAGATTGGGAAAGGCCCTTTTGTGTTCAAACCTGACTGTACCATAGTGCACAAATAAAGGACTATAACATTGTCTGATGAGTTTGATGTAGAAAAACTTAACGGGCTTGCAGAGGACCCTGGCCTCAATTCTAATGAGCCCCTTATGGATGAACTAGAATGGACATCATGAGCCAGGGCTTCTCGTCCAACATCACAGCTTCTCGTCCAACATCTCTGCCTGGCCTCATAAGTGCTCTACAGAATGAATTGGCACAAAGGCCCACAGAAACACTCCAAAACCTTGTTAAAAACCTCTCAATATGAGTGGATGCTGTTATAGCTGCTTGATATGGATATTTTCAACCAAAAGAAGACTCACTCAGCACACAGCTTCAGGTATTACAGCTACAAACCACTGATAAGGCCTGAAATCTGAGTGTAGTTGTGAGCTTAGACCTGTGCCTTCAGAGACACATTAAAAATTACAAAGTCGGCCTTCTATCACCTGAAGAACATCTCCAGGATCAGGGTCTTCTGGTTCAGGTCTGCTCTGTGTCCCCAGAAGCAGAACCAAACATGGAGAAGCAGCATTCAGCTGTTACGCTCCACAGATCTGGAACAAACTTCCAGAAAACTGCAGAAATGTCTAAACCCTCAGTTCCTTTAAATCAAGGTTAAAAACTTTTGCTCACAGCTGACTTTGACTGAATTATACAATCCATTCTGAATTTAAATTCAGTACTTAACTGTAAGTCTAGCTTAAGTCTAACTTTTTTTTCTTTATTCCGCTGTACTGTAGCTAATATTTTTTTTTCTTCCTTTTTAATTTTCATGTTTTTATTATGTAAAGCACTTTGAATTACCTTGTACTATAAATTTGTCTTGCCTATGGACCAACTCCATATCAAAATGTATGACATTTAAATGAATATCATTACAGTCCCCGTTGGAGTAGTGGTCAGACATCTGACTACTTGTTTATATAGTTTATCTTAAGGTGTGGCCATACCAGTGCAACTTAATTACTCTCACAGCCACAGCTTAGATTGAGTGGGAAATGCATGTAAATGCATCTAGCAAGTTTTTAGACAAGCATATGTTCTTTATTCAATCATAAAACCGAAGGGATACTCCAAAGCTGATGTTAGAAAATTCTAACCGATAATGGGAAAATGAATTCAGAGAAGTCAGAGGGAATAGCTTCTCATTGCTCTCCATACTTTTCATTAGTTCACATTTAACAAAGAGCGGCAAGGTAGTAATAATGTCTTTAAATGAATACCTATGAAAAAATAAAGTACCAAGTGGTGAATCAAAAAAAGTGTATTTATGCTTATCTTTACTGTTGAGTAGCACTCCATAAACCCCCTCGAGTTGCTGTTTTTCTCGTTACTGCCGCTATGCTCTTGCAGTTTGTTAGTTTTCTATTTCTTTGTCCTCAACTGTTCAGAGTGCATCTTGGACAGTACTGTATGGTAAACTTTATTATCTCAGATGGGCAATGTGTTGTACAATCAGCAGTATTGACAATTAAATTCATACAGACACACAGAATCACACAGTGGCATGCCACAAAGTGCTGTTAGGGGTTACAATGGTGGCAGCCATTAAATGGCAAGAGCTCATTTAAGAGCTTAATGAGTAAGAGCTCATTAGCTTAAACTGGCATATTTATTAAGACACAGCGTATTTCAGCAGCCTGCAAGTGCCTTGCCCAACAGTAAAAGTTGAATTCTTCTGGTTGGCAGCACAGGCTGGTACATAACAAGCATTCAATGTGGGTAACAATGTGATGTGAAGACCCAGCTTGTTATAATCCCCCAGAGGTTGAGAACAAACCCTTCACCTGGCTGTAGTCCTTCTCTGTCCTTCCTTTTGGGAGTGTACCCAGCCTGAGGAGGTGACAGCAGAGGTGTATTATGAGTACCGATTTAGACGTGGACCTGGGGAAAGATGAAACGTACTTTGTCACACTGAGCCTATATATAGACTGCTGTTTGCAGGTATTGTTTTCTTGTAAATATAAAAAGAATATTAAGCTTGATAAAACTGAATCAGGTGGAAAACAGGATTAAAGTAGTATTTTATTTGATAAATTATCACAGATCAGGATGATAGAAATGTATCTGCGGGTGTTAAATGGCTTCATGTTCAGCACAAATGAGGCACTTATTACCCACATGCTGATTTCCTTTGTTTCAAAATCCTTTGTGTGTGTGTATGTGTGTGCGTACATCACACGCACATACACATACATTATATGCACAGTTCCAGCTGTTCACAGAAATGCACAGCTGCAATCCACCAAGGAGCATTGTTACATACTTGCTTGCATGTCTTTATGTAATTTCATTTGATTAATTAGTGCTATTTAACCATCAATAACTCTATTAGCATTTCTAAGATGTGGCATTTATTACATCCAAGAGGAAAATAAAATGGAGGTGATACGTCTGGTCCAAAATTATTTGGACAAAGACTTGTTTTATACACTACCACAGCAGAAACACTATATGGCCAAAAGTATTTGCTCACCTGCTTTGATTTGCATATGAACTTAAGTGATATCCCATTCCTAATCCATAGGGTTAAATATGAGGTTGGTCCACCCTTTGCAGCTATAACAGCTTCAACTATTCTGGGAAGGCTGTCCACAAGGGTTAGGAGTGTGTTTATGGGAATTTTTGATCATTCTTCCACTGATGTTGCACGAGAAGATCTGGCTGTCAGTCTCGGCTCTAATTCATCCCAAAAGTGTTCTAACGGGTTGAGGTCAGGACTCTGTGCTGGCCAGTCAAGTTCATCCACACCAGACTCTGTCATCCATGTCTTTATGGACTTTTTATGGTCTTTGTGCACTGGTGCACAGTCATATTGGAAGAGGAAGGGGCAGCTCCAAACTGTTCCCACAAAGTTGGGACCATGGAATTGTCCAGAATGTCTTGGTATGCTGAAGCATTCAGAGTTCCTTTTACTGGAACTAAGGGGCCAAGCCCAGCTCCTGCAAAAACAACCCCACACCATAATCCCCCCTCCACCAAACTTTACACTTGGTACAATAGAGTCAGACATAGACTGTTTATCTGGCAACTGCCAAACCCTTTTTGGGTAATGGTTCTGTTTCATCTGGCTTTATAGACAAATGCAGCTGCTTATTAGCAAAGCAATGAAAATTAATGCTGTGGTTCCGGATAATACTTCCCAAGGGCTGCATGTATAAACTGAACAACATTGGCCCTTGCACTGAACCCTGCAGGACACCATAGCAGACCCTCGTCTGTACCTCATAAACAAACTGGAATCTATCAGATAGATTTAAACTAGCCTGGAGCTGCTCCTTTTAATTCCAACAACATACTCTATCCTGTCTGGTAAAATGCTGTGATCTATAGTATCAAAAGCAGCACTGAGGTCCAGCAGAACCAGTATGGACACTAATCCAATATCTGAGGCCATAAGAAGGTAATTCGTGACTCAAATAAGTGCTGTTACTGTGCTATGATGCATTCTGAACCCTGACTGAAACATTTCAAATAGATCATTTATATACAAATGGTCACATAGCTGGCTTGCAATTACCTTTTCCAGAATTTGACATAAAATGAAGGTTGGCAATTGGTCTGTAATTTGCTAAAACCTCTGGGTCTAAAAAGTTTTTTTGAGTAAAGGTTTAAGTACTGCAACTTTGAAACTTAAGGGATAAGTTGATGTGGTCCAGTATTGTCATACCAATAAGAAAAAAAACCGAAAAAAACAAAACATTTTTGAGTAGTCAAGTTGGGATAAGGTCTGATAGACACGTGGATGAGTTAGCTCTTTTGATGACTGAGGTCAGCTCAGGGAGATCTACAGGAACAAAACAGTCTAGAGTCAGGTCAGAGCCTAAGGGAGTCGCTGAAACTGAAGAAATGCCCACAGCCGCTGCGGGTGGGCCTGGCCGATTTCCTCTCTAATTCTGCCAATTTTATTGCTAAAGAAGCTCATAAAGTCTTCACTACTGAGAGATGCAGGAATGCACGGCTCAACAGAGTTGTGGCTCTTTGTCTGGCTACAGTGCTGAAAAGAAAATGTGGGTTATTTTTATTATCCTCTATCAACACTGAATAATAAGTTGTTCGAGCTTTGCAAAGTGCTTTTTTTATATACTATTAGACTATCTTTCCATGCACAATAAATATCTACAGACCTACAAGAGTACCACTTTCTTTCCATTTTACGCAACTTCTGTTTTAACATAGGAATATGCGATTTTAACCAGGGAGTTAAGCTCCTACGGTTGGAGACCCTCTTTCTCAAAGGAGCAACTGCATCTAAAGCTGAGTGCAACAAATCTGCAGTTCTACCGACAAGGAAATCAACATCAGAGGTAGAACCGAGGTCACAGCCCTCAACTACTTCACTATGTTCCACTGTAGGAAGATGAAGAGCAATGGCCTCCCTACATGTAGAAATAGCTTTATTAGATAAACGTCTGCTCAAGTAATTCCTCCTATTTTGCGGTTTAACATTGACGATGTTAAATTCAAATGTTATTAAATAGTGGTCAGATAGGAGGGAGTTTACATGCGACACTGACAGATTATCTGGTTCTACACCATTGGCGAGGACAAAATCGAGAATATGATTAAGGCAATGCGTCGGTTTGTTTACTTTTTGTGAAATGCCCATTGATTCTAGAAGAGAATCAAAAGCCAACTTAAGACTATCGTTGTCAACATCCATATGAGTGCAAAAGTCACCCACTATGATGAGCTTGTCTGTACTTATCAATAAACCAGATAGGAAATCTGAAAACCCAGACAGAAACTCTAGATAAGCCCAAGCAGGAAGCCGGTGAACTACCACTAACAAAACTGGCTTCTCTGATTTCCAGCTCTGGAGTTTTAAACAAAGCATGAGGCTTTCAAACATACTATAATCGCATTTAGGTTTACATTTTATTTGAAGACTGGAGTTATCGATCGCCGCTACTCCTCCACCTCGCCCGTGCTTTGGGGAATATGATAATTAGAGTAACCATTTTTATTATATATATATATATAAAACTTTATAATTTCTTCCTCAATCAAATTCTCTGCCTACCTCCAAACTGTCTCTGCTCTCAGATTCACTGCTGCTTGTAACATTTCCTTCTAGTTTGAGCTCCTGTTCTTCATTGCTTCATTTGTTTGTTCTTCTGCACATTCAGAAAACTTCTGATTGTAGATTTATCTCTCTTTGCTCATGATCCTTTAGTGATACAACGGTGTTGAGAATCTCAGCCAACAGAAGAGCTGCTCTGATGCAGATATGAAAGCTCTCTTACAGATCCTCCCATTTTACTTCACAACATCGCCTCCTAATGGTGACTGGCTACTGGATTCTCTGTATCATTTGCTGAAATGGTTTAATTGAACCAGTTGATGATAAAATGTATACTATATATTTATATGAAACATATATTGTGATGTCCACATGTCAGTCATCTCAAACCAGTTGTAACTATATCCTCAAATGAGTACTCAACATATAATAATCTCTTTAATGGTTGATAACGACAATGATCTTTAACAGTTGTATCTATGAACTAAACTGCAATGAAGTAAAATTTTACGTGTGATCTGCAGAAGCAAGGTAGCAAATAACTATCTGGAGGAGGTGTGGTTCCTTTGTGGTTCCTTCTTTTGTCTGATCTTGACTTTTTTTAAGTTGTTTGACCTCTCCTCAATTCTCCGCCTACCTCCCTGGAGGGTCTCTTTTCTCGTTCAGCAGCTCTTTTAGGTCATTTGTAATCCAGCTCCACAAGTTTAACATGTCACTCTCAAATGTCTTAACAATATTTATTGCCCCCCCACTTAACAAATGAAAGTGTGTCACCATCTTTTAGCAGTTGTCCCAGATACAAAGCCACCAGAATAGCTTCCTCTGTAGTAAATGTTATGGGATTCCATCTATATTCCAGATGAGTTTTTGATTTCAGTAGAAACTGCTTGCCACACAGATCCAAATGAATTGTCAAGGTCTCAACAAAATTATATGGGACACTTCACTCTAACACAAAAGCTGTTTTTACAAAGACAAGGTTCTATAGCTGAATATTGATTAGCTTTAATACTGCTTTATCAGCATGCTTTGGACATGATGCAGCTGGTTGATTGTTGCAGTGATCCAAGAGGCTTCAGTGGGATCTGCCCCTCAGGATCCAATAGCAGATGCTCTGTCCCATGCAGCATCATTAGTGTTAGCTTTGTTTTCAGGAACAGTGGTGGCTCACACAGTGCCATGGGAACAGGCTGTCATTAGCCTTCGACACATCAAGGTTGACCCCGGTGAGGCCAGTTTGCTTTATTTATTTGCCCTTTAAAAGCTCTTACTTTAAAAGATTAACAGGGGACCTTTGCCATGCAAAGACGAAACATGCAGCTGCTGTACAGGTCAATAATTTTCATTGGGCTGTCTTGCTTGTGTGCTTTATACTATCAAAATAGTATGTTGATGAAATTCTGTGACGGTTCTCTGTGTTATATGAATATCTATACGTGATAAGAAATTTTTGATTTGATGCCAAAATGCCATTTTCTGTTTTCAAAATTCACATGGTACAATAAAAGTTACCCTTTCTACTAATCACGTGAATATTTATTACCTTGGTTTCATAACAGCAGGGTTGTACAAGTGATGTTACATTTCCTCACTACACAACTGATGGTAATGACCTGCAAATAAAGACACGTCGTATCTAATAGCTGCTGGAGCACATGCAGGCCACAACACAGTCTCTAAAAGTTAATGGTTGTAAACATAATGGCATCGTTACTCACCAACTTACTCTGAATAGTAATACAGGTCAAATTGTGGTGCAGTGCTCAACTGACAGACTGTGTACATCTAATTGGAAGAGCATTTATTGTAAATCAGATCCCACTCATGTCTGAGCTGTTCCCTCATGTTTGTTATAGTAAATATTTGTGTTACAGCTTTGCCGGGGCAATAAAAACTAATTTGGAATGGGATGAAGCACATACAGTGGTTATTTACATGTAGGAGGCATAGGCAGCCCTCCAAAAGGAGATGTAGATGAGATGATTTACTGCATAATGTCATTTCAGGTTCCTTTAACCTCCTTATTATTCTGTTTTGTTGCTTCAATAAGTAGCTCTCTGACAACAGTGGCGATCTGTGAAGCCCTTAGATATTTACAGAATGACATATACACACACCCAAGACTCAGACTTCATTTAAATGTTAGATATAAGTTATGGACATTATTTCTAAATTGACTCCAACTGCCTTTTTTGCTTTGGAAACTTTGAGATCTACATTTACATGCTTGTGATGTTATGTTAACGCAATAAATTAACTGGTACACAGCCAGTCAGCACAATTAAGAAGTTAAAAATCCCAATTTCACACATTATGGTAATATTAGTGTAAAGATAAGAGTGGCAGTTTAATTTAGTTAATTTTATCATCATCCCATATCTTGTTTTCATCTTTTTATACATCTAATATTAAACAATGTTTGATAGAAATTTATGGTAGAAACTTAAAGCAGTCAAAATACATAAAGTTGGCAACAGTGGATGTGTAAAATATTAAGTTAATTGTTTTTCATGTCCAATTTTCTGTCACAATCCCTTTACTCCTTACTACTTACAAACTCAGGAATTACAAATCAGCCTCTTCAAACTCTGTTCATCTCTTCAGGCTCATATTGGCTGCAAATAGAGATGAGTTTTACACCAGGCCATCCAAAGCTGCAGACTTCTGGGGGACCAACAATGAGATCGTCAGTGGTAAGTTGGTACATCAGAGACCACCTCACCACCACTAACCACATTTATCTTTTAACATTAACAAAAATAATTAATCACTTGGTGCCTCGGGAGATGTTTTAAATATATGAGTCTCATAAAGATATGTGAGTTGAACTTAAAAGAATCATCTTAGTTGAGAACTTTTTAGCGGTGTTTGTCTACCATCACAGTCAAGAATAAATTAATTTCAGTAATAAAGAATAAGTCTCCCTCACTCTAAAATCCTATTCTGCTCTAATCTATCACAGAACATCTCTGGTCACAGTAAAGTAATAAATTGACTGGTGTAGGGTACATATTATAGCCACGCTGGGGATCATCCTTGTGCAGGAGGAAATGCAGACATATCCTCGTTGTTCATCAGTCTTCTCCCGCCTCTGTAATAGTGGGGTCAGGACTCCACTAGGGGCTTTTAATTGATGTCTGTTTTTATGTAATGTGACAGGAATAAATGGCCCTGCCTTATCATCAGGGCTGGGGCAAGGCGAGCCAGGCGTGTGAGTGGAGGGCAGCGGCAGGGCCCTGAGGGAGACATAGCACGATAAGAAGGGAAGTACGCAATAGCTCCCAGTGGAATTTGGAGTGGCTTTCTATACACCCCCAGAGAAAAATGACTGTTTGGCTCTATTGGTCACTGTCAGGGTAAAAGGACCTGTCTCAACACAACAGCTGTAGAAGACGCTTTATCTGTGTCGTCAAGAATCTGAAAAGAAAATAACAAATTTATTTATGGAATGAATTTCTATCATTTCTGCCAGCCTTTTTATATAAAAGGAGATCCTGATTTCATATATGAATGTTATGAATTCAGAACGATATCTACAGGGTGGGGGAGGGGGTCCATATGATTTCCATAAGGTTTAATTAATGACAAGTTTCTTTCTAGATCTCTTTCTGAAAATTAGCCAAGGTAAGTTTATTTGTAAGGCCATTCAATGTGCCTTACATAGAACAGCAAGATGCAAAAGAAACATCAAAAGTATATTTAAAATAGAATTTAAACAACTAGTAAGAGGAAACAGTAAAATCTAAAATATATAAATAAATGCACAAAATTAGAGTTCCAGTGCAGCGTGGGGAATTAATTTCTCTAATTTTCCCTGATAAGCGGCGTCGGATAGAAAGTTTTCACTCTTAATTTAAAACAGCTGAGCATTTCAGCAGAACTGCAGTTTTCTGGGAGTTTGTTCCACATGTGAGAAGCGTAGTAGTTTAGACAAGTAAATCATCACCTAATTAATTGTGTTACTCATTAAGTTAAGACAGGAAGACATCTAAAATGTGGGAAATTACTTTCTAACACAGAAATTGAGGCAAAGTTGGCATTTCATTTACACAATTAAGTTTGGGTGTTTTCCTTTACTCTTTATTAACTGTGATTTACATTTTTAGTCATGTTTATTAAACATATTGCTGCTTTTGTGTTTACCAGGTCTGGACCTGGAATATGGTAAGGAAGGTGGGTCATGGCTGGGGATCAGCAAGCTGGGCAAGCTTGCCGCAATCACCAACTACATGGAAGGACGTCCTAACCCTGATGCAAAAGGAAGAGGTAAACCAATGACAGAAGTTATCCCAGCGAACTACAGTTGCTATGCAGAATACCTGTGTCCATTTTCAAGTATCCTGCGTCAAGATTATATTTCACATTTGCTGGATGGCGTAATCGCTCAATCTACAGTGGCAAGAAAAAGTCTGTGAACACCTTGGAAATATTTAATTTTTTCTCATTAATTTTCTATAAAATGTGATCAGGTCTTCATCTAAGTCACAGAAATAGACACAGTCCTCTTAAGCTGATGACTTGCAAACAATATTTATATTATTAGTTTCTCCTATCTTTATACATTCACAGTGCTGGAAGAAAAAGCAAGTGATCTCATAGACTAATTACTTCAACAAAAGATAGTTAGTCAGTAGTTTACACCCCCTGGAGTCCAATTAACAAAATGATTTTAAGATGTGGTTTAGAGCTACTTTGATTGATTAAAGACATTCAAAACATTTAAGGTTTGCTGTTCATAAGAAGCCCCTGCTAATTTCAACTCTGCTTCACAAATAGCAGATCTCTGAAGATAATGCAATTAAGAGCAGTTGATCCAAGTAAGATGGAAAGGAATACAAAGTAATCTCAAAGTGTTCAGGCATCCATCTGTCCAAAAGTTGGGAAAGAATACTGAGCAATATGTGCTGCACAAATAAGGCACAGTTCACCAACTTCAGAAGATCATCTCAAATGTGAAGCGTGGCTGAGGATGCATTGTGATTTGAGCTCGTGTTGCTCCCTCAGAGCCTTGGGACTATATATTCTCCTTGAAAAAGGGAAAATATAGTCCCAAGTTTACTAAATCATCCTACAGGATTATGTCAAGGTGGCTGTCCATCACTGAAGCTCCAGTTGGGTGATGCAGCAGGATAGTGGGTCTTAAGCATGGATCAACCTCAGTACGAGAGAGACATTCACACTGGAAACCCTACAATGTGGCAGAGCTAATGCAGTTCTGTAAAGATGAATGGCTAAAAAAAATCCTCCCGAATATTGTGCAGGTCTGATCAAAAGCTACTGAAATCATTTGCTTTAAGTCACTGCTGCTAAAGAAGGCTTGACCAGGTATTAATGCAGAGGGTTTACTTATTTTCCCCCCTACAGCACTGTGGATGTTTAATGGGCATGTTCAGAGAGAATTATAATTCTGTTATTAGCTTAAGCACATTTTGTTTGTTTGAAGGCATCAAATGCTTTTTTTACAACTGTGAACATATTTTGTGTTATAGTTACTTTTAACGTTAAGCTTTGTTAACTTAGTAAGGATCTGAAGAGCCTTTTCCTTTGTTCTATCTGAAGGATTCCTAGTATCTAACTACCTTATGGATAAGGATATTGACAGCTACTCCTACCTTAAGAAGGTGTCTGCAGAAGGCCACCTGTACAATGGCTTCAACCTCATCACAGCAGAGTTCAAGTGAGTGTAAGGTGTGAAGAAATCCACCTCGGTGTCTGGTACCTTCACATCTACATCAAAGCCGTTTGATGAAAGCATGTTGATTGCAAAATGTAGACGCTTGTCTTCAGATGATACCGCCATTGCAGTAGATTTTATCGGATCAAAATAAACCTCAGGAGTTGTGAAAAAATATTTAGTATGAGAAATTAAATCTGTGGCATTTAAAGAAATATTTTACTGTACTATGGCATCTTAACATCTAGACGGTGTCATCCCAGTGGCTTTTTTTTGTGGCGCTTGGCTGTAACTGTTGCTGGGAGTGTGGGCCTTGATCTTGGAATGAAACCTCAAAAACAGCTTCTTTATCTCTGCAGTGCTAAGCCGACATAAATGGAAAAAAAGATGCTGAGCTGTGAACAAGCCAGCATTAAAATTCCGCAGGAATACCTGGTCATACTTCAGAGTTTTACATGCGCACGCACGCACGCACGCACGCACACACACACACACACACACACACACACACACACACAAATCTTGAATATATTGAAAATAATAAATGTCCTTTCTTTTTTCCTTTCCCTTGCCTGCTTCTCTTGCCTGATTTGACTGATTGTAGTAAGCCTGCTAATGAGAGAAAAACTTAAGTGGGATCAGTCCACATTGAGGAAGTTGTCAGGGTGAAGGTCCCTGCAGACAGCTGGCAGAGAGATGCGTTTCACCATCTGCCAAGGAGAGGCTGCCGCTTTGATTGAATGCAAACCCCTAGAAATGTATTCCTGTCATAGAAGAAAAGGGGAATGGTCACTTAACTCTACCTGAGACTGGCTTGCTCATTTAGTCTTATGGCCAAAGTCAACTATCACATCTCAGGAAGTCACAAAGTACCACACAGTAACAGCCGGAGACAAAGAGGAAAGAGCAGTGTCTTCCCCGCCCAAGAAAAAAAAAATCATTGCAGAATGCGGTACACATCAGAAGGTGTTCAGAAGAGGTGGTGCTCAATGGTGACTGAAAAATTGGTGGATCACCTCCATAAAACCCTCGTCTAAGCCACTGGACAAGATGGAATCTACTGTCATCTGTCAGTGGCAGGTTTTATTAGCAGTATCCTATTAAGCTGATTTGTTAGGCGCTCCGTCTCTGAATAAGTCTATAATTTCCAGCTGACTGGCTTAAAATGAGAACCTAGTTAACTCTTAAATATTAACTTGAAGGCTGCGTACATGATCTAACTCTAAACAACTGCCGCTGCCTGAAAAAGGGTAGCACCTTCTGATACGAGCTTATGAGAGTGCAGGAAAGGGACAGCAGTGTTGTCTCAATTCAGATAAAGTTTGATTGGTAGAAGTCTTAAGATTTGTCTTATTTCAGTGTGAGATAACCTTCGGTCCAGGGCAGCCACACCCAAACAAACCAGGTTGTGTCTTGTTTCATGTTCACATTTGAAATCACGAGGAAAAGAAAGAAATCAACTTTATTTTAAGCCTATCTCAGGTAATTGTTCGACACAGACGCTGAGTCTGTATTTCAGCAACAAAACGACCCATATAAGCATCAACTTGATTTCCTGTTCAGTTGAAATCTGAAACATGTGCTTGGACTAGAAAAATGTTTATTTTGTCTAATTTGAAAAATCTCCTAAACAAGTCTCATATGGTTTTAGTTCATCTTCATTCAAATATGTTGTGCCTTCATTAGATTGACTGAATAAATAAATAAATATGAATAAATATGACTTCAGCATATTCACTATTATCTAACCTAACTGGGATTATCCCTCTCTGACCCGTGACAAGATAAAGTGGGTGAAAGGAAGAAGTGGATGGACTTTTGAACTAGATCGGCATTACTGTACCACGTTTCAACTAGATTAATAAACTGCTGCTTCAGTATAGAGGAACATGTATCAGAAACTAGATGAATTACCAGTTTGTTTGTTTTTTATGTGTGTGTGTGTGTGTGTGTGTGTGTGTGTGTGTGTGTGTGTGTGTGTGTGTGTGTGTGTGTGTGTGTGTGTGTGTGTGTGTGTGTGTGTGTGTGTGTGTGTGTGTGTGTGTGGGTGTGTGTGTTTGTTTTTTGGATGGACAGAGCCATCAGGATTTGCAAATGTCCTTGTTAGTCCTTCCTGGTGACACCTCACATGAGATAAAAGGAAAGTGAGAGACAAAGAAGAATTTGACTTTGACGTGGTCTGTCCTCTGGGACTGAGCCGTTTTGCATTGGGGGGGGGGGGGGTAGCACATGCACTCTCTCTGCAGATGGAAATGAACGGGGAGTTGGCGTTCTTCTTAATAAACACAGCCATTGCCAGCCTATTTGTTTTCCACTGTAGTGTGTCCAGCAGAGCAGAGGAAATGAGGCATCTAGTCTCTTTCTGAATCAATACTGTAACTACCTCTGATCCGTAGAGGGTTGTTCTATATAACCGGAGGAGGGGGGTCGCCATGATCTATATAACAATTAGAAGGTTTCTCATCATCTGTAACTAGTGACATGATTAATGATGTGGTGGCAGCGGGGTTCCTGCCATTCTCTGTCTTCACTCAGTTCTTGACTGACTGGGTAGGAGAGATTTTACGCTTAACAAAGAAGATATTTAAATTTTTATTGCTTCTTTTTAATTGCAAAACTTTTCCAGTGCCAGTGTCATTAATAATCTCTCATCACATTGGATTGAGTTTTAAATGAGAGATTTGTTCAGTGGCTGCCTTCCAGTTTCTGCAATATTATGTTGACCCTTCCCTTTGGGGAGCTAAAGCCATTTATATTTAAATTCTGATTTCAAACAGTCTCCACCATCTGACTTTTCCACAATGTGGACTCTTGGTCTCATTTTGAGTTACTCTTGCTTTAACGTCGATGCCTTTAGACTATCCATTTTAATGAATACCTCGCCTGATGTTTTGTATGATAAGAAATGTATTCTTTAATAGACTTTCTTTTAAACAGTGTGAATGTTTTATAAAATCATCTTTAGAAAGTGGCTCAGTCTTGTGCCTTTGAGGAAACATTTTCACACAGAAATACAAATGTAGATGTGCATTATACAGCATTATAGGAGCTCTCCACATTTCTTTTTATGAAGAAATAACTATTTCTTTGTGTTCGAGATCATAGTCAGGTGATTGTAGGTTTAAAAGAAGTCAACAGCGCACACTGTATTATACAACAGAACTAAGGCTCGAAACCATGATTGCAGTCTGAGCTTTAACTGCACGTGATGTTTGTTGTTGTGTGTTTATTAAAATTGCTTGTTTGTCTGATAATAATTTCTACATTGCACAAGTGCAGGTAAAAGATGTAGTGAAATCTTCTTAAATTTGCCAGAAGGGAGCAATGCATCCCTGGAAAACTATGAATATCTGAACATGAATGCCTCAAGGAAATATTGGAAGGGATTAGCATAGTTCTGCTTCTACAGTCCAACATACTAAATACATCATGATACATGATGCATCATGTGGAGGAATTTCAGTACTTTAAGAGCAAAGATGCAAACCTAACCTGGACCTCTGCTGTCTGATCCCTCAGACTGCACTGCATCAAGAACCATCATTGATCAATAGCTGATATCACCAGATGGAGACAGGATTTTAGTGAGGAAGTCTCTTCTTAAAGTACTGCATCGCTATATTCACTAATGCCAATTTTTACTTGTATTTTTTTCAATATACAGCTCAACGGAACCTTTGCCAACCATACACTACATCACTTTGCAAAAATTTAAGAACAATTTTTAAAAGGAAGCTTCTTATATCATTATAGTGTTTAAATGAAACTGGACTAAAAACTTGCAATTTTATTAAACGTCTGATTTTGTTGTAAGTCCAAGACACGGAAAAGTCCAGCATGACTCTGTGATCTGGGGCCTTAAGAATGCTTGTAAAATCGTCAAGTGTAAAGTTAGTATTTGAAGCAGAAACGATGTGCTCTTTAAGATGACACAATGTTCAGTAATGTGTTCAGTCAAACTATTTCTAATATTCTTTTTAGCCAAACATAGTTCTGGGCCATTCAGGCCTGCTTTCACCCCCGTAATGTCTTCTGTCAACAATGATGAAATGAGCTTGGAGAGCTGCAATGGACGTCATGTCAGAGGTGACTAATAGAATCAAGAAAGTCTTGTTGGAAAAGAAGATGAGAGACTGACTGAGCAAGAAACCATGAAAGTAACTTAACTTTTATGCCTGAAGGGGGATACTGCTATAAAATAGACAGATTTTGTACTTTTCTTTTTTAGATGTTTCTACTTGGAGCTGCAGCTGTTAACTTCATAAAGAGAATCATGGAAGTTATTAAGTTACACCACTGAAGACTGCACTATATTTTTAAGTAATTATTGATCCATTAGGTTTGTATCCTGAAGGTTACGTAGGTGACTATGCTTCTGTGAGTCCCTGGATGACTTCCAGTAACATGTGTCACTTGGTTGCTCTTCGTTATGAGCAGCTCTTGTGGGACTGGACGCGGTCTACCACGCAGTATTTATAGCAGAGGCGCAACGGTAGGCAACAGGTCACATACGTGACTTTGTTTACTTAAAATCTGGACCTGCGCAGAGTCCGAGAAGACGTCCACTTTATTTACTGCCACTGACCCTCTGGCAGAAACAGAAATGGTATTTCAGTCAAGACCAACAGGAGTGGATCAACCAACTGAATGACTCACATTCCCATACATAGAAGCACTCCGGTTGTGTGGCCAAAAAAAGAATAAATACGTTTCCCGGTTTATTGCCTTATTTGTTTGCAAGATGAAGGTGATGAGACATGAAAGTGCATCTTGTATTTACTCAGAATCCTGTCCAGTATTGTCTGCTAACATTTTAAGTTGGAGGCTTATCCAACAATTTCTATCTGGCAATTGGGAAATTGGAAATTGGGAAACCATAATATCAAAGCAATGTCTCCAGTGCCCTGTATCTCTCTTTTTTTTTTAAGACAACTTAATATCTGTAAATTGCTTGAATAACAGTTTAAACCCCAACAATTGCTGCATTTTCTTGTTGGTGCATGCAAAGAAACTCTACTAACTAATAATGTTTCTTCTTATTAAGAAAACTCAATAATCAGTTAAACCATCAGGGTTAATATTCCTTGGTTCACTAGCCAGTAAATTGTCACTAGATTGTTTCATAATAAATGGCATCAGTCAGAAACTCCTCCTTTCCCTCACTTGTATTTCGGCTTTTCAAACTATCCAATGAACTTACAGATTACAGAGCTTCTCTGTATTTGTCTCACTAGCTTCAAGTTGGATGTTAAAACTCCACCTTTCAGACAAACCGATGCCACCGCTATGGCCGTCGTAAAAACTGACATCACAAAGTTCACTTAACTTCAAGTTCAAAGGAGTTGAGCAACATTCATTATTCACTCTCCTGCACCAAAGCTGTTACAGCGGACCTTGATATTGGATACTATTTCAGAAAGCATAAATTCCCTCTAACTGAGAGATTTACAAGGAGATCGAATACCATATCTAAGTAGTTTTGTGGCAATTAAATGTGTTGGCAATGCTGACTTGTAATTTGAAGCCTTATTTTTGCCCAGTTGTTGATCAAAATGATGTTTAAATTCAGCTACTATAATAAGTTCTTTGATATTTTCCCTTTTGAGTTCCTTCCTCAAGTGAAACAAGCATTTTAATTCCTACTTTCCGTGACTGTAAAGAAAAACAATCATCCAAGAATACTGTATGGTGCACTGTAGATATTAACTTTCACCCTAAGGACTCATTAAGCACATTTGCCAAAGAGCGCTCCTTTAAACATTGTCTTTGCCGTGTCTGCACTCATCCCATTAGCACAGACATGTTGTGATTCTTGGCACATCCTACATACATGGTCATAAACAAGTTTAATTATCTAAATGCAATGAAATTTTCCCATTATCTTCTGTCCCGTTTTAGAGCGAAACAAGACACAGTGTGTTACTATGGAAACAAAGGCAATCCTGAACCCATCCGTCTAAATCCAGGTCTGTGTTATTAATATGGTTGCTGTAGAAACTGTTCATCTCACGCTCACCTCTCCTCTTGGCGTCTGGCCCGTTGAAGTTGGCCTGACATTTCTATATCGATATTCCTCTCAGATCTTGTAATAACCTGAATGACATACCAGGAGGACATCAGAAGTGCTCACTGTTTTATCTATTTGTCTGTCTTCTTCACGTGTCTCTTCAGCAGGAATCTATGGTTTAAGTAATTCATTGCTGGATACTCCATGGAGGAAACTTCTGCAGGGCAAGCAGCACTTCACAAACATCGTCAGTGACCAATCCCAGTCCTCTGATGGGCTGGTGCAAGAGCTACTTAATGTCCTGAATAATGAGGATCTGTGAGTGATAACCAACCACTTCCACACCCCACTCACCACAATATTACACTGCATCCTAAGTTGTGTTTATATGTTTTTGTTTTTTTTTCATATGTTGTGAATTTATGTTATAAGGCAGGCAAAGGCTAGATCTACCATAACTTGCAGTGTAGCATGACTATTGTTTTGACAAGTGTTTTAACTCCCGTAGTTAGTTATTGTGCTGTCAACTTGCAGCCTGCAGAAGTCATAAATAGGAGCAACAAGGGAGTACTTTGCAGTAAAATTCACTTCACTTCAGCGTACATGTATGGAACCAGTTCACAACAAAAGTCACTTTAAGGCACTTAACACAGAATAGGTTAGTTTCCATTAGATTGTTTTGGTGCCGGATCATTAATGCGTGTCTCCTTTACCAGGAAGGACCCTGCTAAAGTAGCCTTCGGGAACATTTACAGGGTGAATAAACGTTCCTGTAGTAGGAGTGGTACCCAGATTGGCCAACAGAAACTACCTGGTGGGGTGTCTTGGCTCTAAATTATTTCTAAATTATGTTCAGCGTTCTCAGGTGAACATAAAACTAATTTGTATCTGGTGGACCAGAAACATTTTGGCTGCAAGTACATTTGATGAAGTTAGAGATTACGAGAACAAAATGATGCCATTTGCGAACAGCAAAAACTGTGTTTTACCGCCACCTCATGGTCAGTTGTGTTATTAATTTGGTCAGAGGTTCTTGTGTGGCACTGCAGTGTCATGGAGACACGCTGGCTGAAGGGCTGAGCCCCTCCTCAGCCCTGTTAGAGGTTCCTGTCTGGCGGCTTCACCCTGAATCCCCGCTAATGGAAACGCACCTGAAGAAAGCAAGTTCTGCACGGGCCACCTGAAGGTCCAAGTCCATTTCAGGCCAATTAAGAGCCAATTACGTTCAAATTTGAAATCCAGTCTATTCTGACTGAAACTCTTCTAATGCTTAATTTCTGTGGAAAAGAATAAATAGTTGATTTGCTGCAGGGTTGTTTTGTTTTATTACTTATAAATGGAAGGAAAATTGGATGTAGGTTGATAATTTACAAACATTCCTGGATCAACACTTTTTTTGTCCAAGGATTTCATTTCAGCAACCCTAAAAGCCCAAGACACATAGGCTATCAACAAAATTAGATTGATTACATTGAGTATTGAAATGTTCATCCACAGAAAAACCTGTTTGAGCAGTGTGGCGGTGATGGGGTCTAAGAGAACACGTGATGGTCTAGATGAAGCTGTAGACTAACTGGGTTCCACCGTCGTTCCTAAAGCTGCTCTGCTCAGTGACAAAGCACAGGATGCCATGAGTTTATGCTCTAATTGAATCAATCTTACTATTACATTTTATTTTGATAGGGATCATCATAGCCCCTAAATACTTTTTGTAGTTAGTTAGATGAAGCTCAAATAAGCTCAAGAAAACTGGTGGGTGCAATGTCCATAGAAGTGCTTCTTCAGTAGGATGGTTGTGTGTTTGTCCAACAGGAACACACCTGATCCAGTTCAGGAAACGCAGGGTGACGGCTACAGCAAGTCAATGATCCAGGCTCTGTCAGCGGTGTGCGTCCGTTCCCCAAATTATGGCACAAGGTCAGTGTCTCCCACCAATGCTAAATCTTTTTTTTTAGTTTTTAATCCCTTATACTGCCTCCTGTTACCTTCCACTCATTGTAATTTACAGGACTGTGCAAGACTGCAAGAGTTTAGGAATCGGCACAGTTTACAACATAGTAATCCCCCATTTAATCAGTGCTCCACAGTGAGAAAATGAAAGGGGATCATCTGTGTTGTGAAGGCTCAGTGGATTAGCAGATACAGAAACTCTCCTGTAGCCAAAAGGTCAGGGTCAGAGTCAGGGTCAGGGGAAGTGTGTCGACCTGGGCCTTCAAAGCACCGCTTAGAAAGCAATTGTTTGCCGCTACTTCTGCATCCTTCCTAATGTTTTTGGTTGGAATTGTTTAAAATAGCTTTACTTCTCCCATATCAATGTTATAATCGGTGTGTTTCTGTCTTCTTGACTACGTAGGACCAATACAATAATCCTGATAGATGCAGAAGGGAATGTTACCTTCACAGAGCGAACCATGCTCAACTGTGACACGAGCAAATGGAGCACCAACTCCTTCCAGTTCAACCTGCAGGCATGAATTCAAGACGGAGGAGTCCCACTCTGTGCCTTTCTGCATCGTCTTTTCTTCCATGCCACTCTGGCCACGTCCTGCAGCTGCACTGCCTCACAGCAACGACATGAACATGAGGACTGGTCGGCACTTTTTCTTCAGCTAGTCACTGGCTGCCTCACAAACATCAGCTGCATGCTTTTTCTGTTCTCGGTTCAAGTTAAAATGCTTCGAAGATGTGCTAATTAAAAAAAGAAAATGCCAAAGGACATTATAATTTTGTGAAGGAAATGATCTTACCTACCTATCACAATAGTGTTGGATTGCTTAAAAAAAAAATTAAAAAAAAAGTCTGATTTACTACTGATATCTGGTAAACATAAAAAAATATTGTGATGCAATATATTATTTTTGGAGTCCGATGTCTGTTTTTAAATCCATGATATGGAGTGAATACACACTTCTGCACAACATCCTCGCTGCAGGCTGAACTGACTTACTATGAAAATGAATGAAATCAAGAATATGTCTGTTTTTTACAGTTTTTACATCGAGATCGCAGCAATCACTGCAATAAGCGCGGCTCTCTACATTTGTAATAACTGTAACTCTGTAATTATAACAGTCAGCTCAACAGTCAGCGTGGTGTTGTTTAGAAAGAGTTTGAGTGTCGAAGGCAACGAGCTCCAATCGCTCAATAAAACGCTCCCTTCATGGTACAATAACACAACCACTTGACTTTAGAGTGTTGCATACCCACTGAAACAGCTGTTACTCATTGTGTGGTTAAATGAATGTTTTTGGGGCTCTCGAACCACAGAAGAAATATTTGTATTAACTAACCTAAGAAATGCAGTCTGTTTTAAACTCAGACTAGCCTCTGCGTTGCCAGTCTTCATTTATTTTGAGGAAAAACGAGTTGTTTTGTTAAACATCCCCCATATCCTAAACCTTGTTCGTGCATAAATTAACTACAACTAACAACTAAAATCAGCAGTACGTGCCTTTTACCTCTCCCACAGAAAACACAAGAGGGAAGGTCAGCAAAGGACCAAAAATACAGGGTGAAACAAAATAAAAGGTGTCCTGCAGCTATAGTTCAAACAAGAACAGTCAGATATGGGGTCAAATAAGTGCAAAAGAGACCTGTGCATGTAACAAACACAGCACAGAAACCCAAATGCATGAAACTGAGATGAGCACGTAGAATTGTGCCTGAGTAGAGTGGAAAGCCATCATTGTGAAGAAATGTTTTTTGACTATTCAGGAAAAGAGAAGCACGCCTGGAAGTCCACGTGCTTCCACACTGTACACCAATGTAATTTCACAAGAGCGAGGTTGACATAAACATTTGTTCATACCATTTCCACATGCTTGTGTTCATTTTTTATAATACTCAATGAGGGGAAGGTGTCTCCTTGATTTTTTTCTAAAAAGAAAAAGAAAAAAGCAACATAAGTCCGAATGTGAAGTTAAGTGAGGCCGAAATCAAAAGCAAGGAGAAATTGAAAGAAGGAAGACAGGGACAGGAGAACTAAAGGAACAGTTTCTCATAGCATTTAAAGGACGGCTGGGAAGCCACGACACATTCCTAGACGTAAAAATGAAAAGGGTGTGACACAAGAACGAGGTAAATGTGGAAAATCAGGAACTGATTGGAATAATTTAACATGTTTGTGTGCAATGTCCTAGATACCAGTAAAAACGCAATTACTAGTGTTTAAGTTTCATAGGATAATATCTGTCATCACACGGCAATAAAAGAAGGGATGTGACAGTCAGGCGCCCCCTAGAGGTTTCTGGTGGTTCTGTTTGCTGTCGCCACCAACTGTGGCGAGTTGAGCCCTGAGATGACATGGCAGTATATCTAGACTCTTTTTTTTAATTGGTTTTCAATCAGCTGCCAACTATAACTGGAAAAGGAGATTAGTTATACGTATTTCTTTCTTTTGTTTTTTTTTTTTTTATATAAGACCATATTCCCCCAGCACGCATCGAGCAGTTTGATTAAAAATAGCCCCCGTTTACCAGTCAATACCATCATTTTTCTTCATCATCAGCAATTCACTGTCAAATGAAAGCTTTTACAATCTTGTAAAACAGCTTTTCCCTAATGACTACAGCTGTTCTGTTCTGTTTTGGTTTGTTTTTTCTTTGTTTTGTTTTGTTATTTAATTAGGGAAACTTTTCGAGGGCTTGGATGAAAAATATCTTGGCATTCTCTTTGACCACCATGATACTCTCTTGACTTATTAAACAAACTGTGAATCAATTCCTGCTTATGATAGATTGTAAATATAAGGACTCAACTTCTTTCTTCCCTGAAGCCTTAATTCCAGATGGGGTTGTTTCATTATAATCACTGCATTCCTGTGTCATCAAAGCCAAAGTCATTAGTCGTGTCTATTAGAAAGTCCTCTTTGCTGTGGTCAAGTTAAACTTTGTCTTTGAGTCTGATTATTGCAGGCAACGGCTCTGCAGCTATAACATGGTGGGCATGTGCTGCACCGGGTGTACTGAGCAAAACGTAAGGTGTCTTTTTTGTTAACGTAACACGTCTGCCCTCTTGTGGCCACTAGGCAGCACAGCCCTCTGCATCACTTTACAGCGGTTGGCAAAAAAAAAACCTTCAGTGCTTGATGAAGGCTACAAGCAACATTAAAACACGGATCGCCAGGAAAAAAGAAAGTGTTATTTGAAACATACCAAAAAAGGAAAGCTAATTTCAATGTACCTCAAATGTTTAAGTGTGAAAATAAATATATCAAAGTTCAGTTTAAATTGCTATGCATAGCTAAAAGTATCCAGACTGCCATTCATCCTGACCTTCTTTGCTTTAAAACTTGTATTTAGACTGTATTTTAGTCAAAAGACCACCATCAAGACATGGCAAATTGACTACAAACACCATAGAAGTATATCAGAGGCACATGGCTGCAAGAACATATTCATGCTCAGAATAAACCTGAAGCCAACTGCAAAAACCTGTCTAGGTCTTTATAATCCAAATGGAAAAAGGAACAATTTTATAAAAATAGCATTTGAAAAGGCGTGATACATAAAATAATAATAACAACAAAAACAAAAAGGTCCTACATTAACACAAGTAAGAAGAATTCAATGACCAAATAGGAGAACTACATAATTATTGCAGTTAATGGCCTGCTTACTTGCACGTGGTGATGCGCTGAAGCACAAACAAGAGAAATAATAAGTTCTGATTCCAGCCAGACCAGACGACCGCAGTATCATTGCTCTCCTACGGTGGTTATTAGCTTCCGTTCACATTAGGTGGGGGATTTTATTCATATGAAAAACTCTTATCACCTTCTTTAAGTTTTAGTTTAATCCAAAAAGATCCTATATACCTGCATTGTAAATGGGTGCGATTAGACTTTCTAGAAAGAATTTAATTTCAATTTTCCTAGGTGTTTATTTAAGAGAAAAGGGATGCATTTTTGGTTATCTGGAATTATAAAGTAACACAAATGAATGTGATGTCATTTGTCCCGGGAAGAATGACAGTCTAGATGTCTGAAGTGATTTTTTTTTTTTTGATTTACCTGTTAAATAAGCAGATTGACTGACTGAAGATTAAATAAACCTGTTGTGCAATTATATGACACACATTAATTTAAAATGTCACTATGGTCAAATTACTTTCACTCTTTTCTAGGGGTACCTGTTGTCAAGCCCAGTTTATTTTATTTTATTTTTTTGTAAGATTTTGTTGAATCAAAATGTAAAAGCAGTGTTTGCTTTATCATAAGTCGGTTTTCTGTAAATTATTTTAAAACATTTTAAAAAAAAACATAGTGGAAATCAATGCACATGCTCCTAAATACTTCAATTGCTGGGAAAGAGTACTTAGTCTTATGTATGGCCTCAAAAGAGCAGTAATTAATCATTAACTGTCAATTGATCATTTTCATATTGCAAGGGTTCACTTACTTTTTCCACCAGCACTGTGAAAGTTTAATTGATGTGGTAAATAAGGACATAACAAATGATCATTGTTTGTGTGTAATATGTTGAAGAGCAGACGTTGGATGAAGATTTGACTGTGGTTAGATTTTTCTTATATTAACAATCATCTTCAGAAATGTGAGAAACTGAGCTGAGCTGATCCAAACTGTGATGAAAGATCATGTGTTCACGACCCTAGTTAATGTAGTGCAACACTTGAGACATGTGTCTTAAATAAAAAAACACAATTTGATTAAAAGGTACATTTAATCAGTACCAGATGTGTCTGTAACCATGATTATATCTGATCTGAAGTTTTTTTTTATATTAGTTCAAAAATATGGATTGTTCATGCAAACTATATTAAAGAGATCTCATCCTATCAAGTATGGATTAATACCCCCTCTCAATAATCGGATATCGTGCACTGTAATAATTCGGTAACCCACTAAGGAGAGGATTTTTTTTTCTTTTTTCTTTTGTCACTGCTTATATTCAAATTGTATACATGGTTGGTGGCAGCTGGTGCATGGTTCTCTTTCAAAGCAATTCCTTGAAATCTAACTCTTTGAATTTGTTTGGTTACCATGCCAACCATTTCTGTATCTGTTCAATTACTGCGGCTGCGATCTGTGTGTCAATACTGAAGATACCTAGACACAGAGCTGGACGCTCTGATCTCAGGTTCAGTTCAGAAACAAACCCAGCATCCCCCTCTCCTGTCGCCGGCCAAACAGACCTCCCAACCTCCCTTGACCCACAACTTCCCTGTCACACCTCCATCTTCTATCTCCTGGATCGTGCTGCTGACTCATTCGATCTAACCAGGGTTCCCAGCCTTTCTGCTCACGAAGTTGGGAAACAAAATGTTCTGATTCTCACATGAAGCTGTGCAGCAGATTGTGTTTCAGTCATACTTCCAGGTCTCTCTTTTTCCTAAGTCCAGTGTTTAAATACCAAACTCAGAGCAGCAGAAAGACAAAGACGACAAACCTCTGATCCTTTTATCCCTCCCAGTCACCCCTGTCTCAGCTGGTGTCTTTCTTTTCTTTAAACCTGCTTGATTATATCAATCTTCTCCTAATTTGAAAAAGTATTTTTTCTAAAAGATAACTGTACCAGAGTAGGTTGACACGTGTTAACCAACCCTGAAAATAGTGTGCCAACCTTCCCCACCAACATTTTGACACACCTCTAAACTGAAAAGTTGTTAGCACCAATTAGTACAAGAGTTTAAAGTTTATATTGAAATAAATGAATGTTATATTTATTCCAGTTCCATTCAATTCAATTCAATTCAAGTTTATTTATAAAGCACTATTTAAAAAAAAACCTCAGTTTAGCCAAAGTGCTGTACAGCATAAGAACAGGAAAATTCCAGACTGACCAAAAAACAAAAATATCCATACTAGTGCAGATTTAAAATAAAACATAAAACAGTACAATAAAAGTAATACATATAATTAAAAACAATTAAAACAAAGGTAATAAACTAGAATCATACAAGTACTCATACACAAGAAGCCAAGATGTCATGCTCAGGTGGGAACGCCAGTGCATAGAGGTGTGTTTTTAACAGGGTTTTAAAACGTTCAGTGGTCTCAGCAGATCTGATATTAAAAGGTAGTCTGTTCCATAATTTGGGGGCAGTGAAGGAAAAGGATCGATCCCCTCTGCTTTTAAGTTTAGATCGAGGAATAGTTAAAAGTAACTGATTGGTGGACCTCAGAGCTCTGACCGGAACATGGAGGTTTAAAAGCTCAGATAAATAAGACGGTGCCGTACCGTTTAAACTCTTAAAAACCAGTAATAAAATCTTAAAATGGATCCTGTACTGGACTGGAAGCCAGTGCAGGGTGGCCAGGACAGGAGTGATATGATCACGACGTTTCTTGTTAGTCAGCAGACGAGCTGCTGCATTCTGAACCGTCTGCAGGCGGCGGAGCAACAGCTGGTCAATCCCAGAGTAGAGGGAATTACAGTAATCTAGCCGGCAGGTGATAAAAGAATGAATAGCTCTCTCCAGGTCTTTCAAAGGAAGGTATGGTTTTACCTTACTTAAAAGCCGTAGATGGAAAAAGCTAGCTTTGACCACTGAACCGATCTGTTTGTCAAACTTAAAACCAGAATCAAAAATCACACCAAGATTCCTTACAGATTGTTTACAGTACACAGATAAGGGACCAATCACACTGTCATGCCCATCTAAAATGTTTGGCTGACCGAAGACTATTATTTCTGTTTTATTTTTGTTTAGATTGAGAAAGTTACTCTGCAACCAAGACTGGACTTCCTCGAGACAGATGAGGAGAGGTTCAATTGACTTTTTGCACTTAGACTCTATGGGCAGGTAAATTTGTAGGTCATCGGCAAAACAGTGGAAAGCAATTTTGTGTTTCCGAAAAATGGAACCCAAGGGAAGCATATACAAAGAAAAAAGAATTGGACCCAATATGGAACCTTGAGGCACCCCACAATTAAGAGGGGATGCAGACGAGAAAAACTGGCCCAAACAAACAGAGAAACTCCTGCTTTCTAAATAAGACCGGAACCAATGTAGAACGGTGCCTTTAACGCCTACGTAGTTCTCAAGCCGTGATAGCAAGATTTGGTGATCTACTGTATCAAAGGCAGCAGTGAGATCCAGTAGAACCAGAACAGTCGGGTTGCCGTGGTCCGCGGACAGGAGCAGGTCATTAAAAACTCTAAGGAGAGCAGTTTCGGTGCTATGAAATCGTTTAAAACCAGACTGGAATTTCTCTAAAGTATCATTAAGATCAAGATGAGATTGTAATTGGTTAAAAACAGTTTTCTCTAAAATTTTAGATAAAAACGGGAGCTTTGAAATTGGCCTGTAATTCGCAAGAACTGAAGTGTCTAGATTAGGCTTTTTAAGGAGCGGCTGCACCACAGCATGTTTGAAAGCAGCTGGAACACAACCGGAGTTCAAAGATGAATTAATCAAACCAACAACACACAGCCCTATGCTGTTAAAAACATTCTTAAAGAGCCGAGCCGGGACACTGTCCTTAGGACAGTTCCATGTAATATGTCCTCTAAGTCCCTATATGACACTGGTAGAAAGTATTGAGTTAGAGGAGGAATTTTAAACCTAATTTAAAACCAAATATTCAGTGTTATTTTACACTAGTTTGCAGAAAAAAGGCCCCACAACATTTGTTTGTGCATCAGCGCTGTACTATACAATATGTGCAGATAATTAAGAGTTTAAACTACAACAATTTGAAGAGTATTACACTACTGCTTTAAAGGGAACAAAAGCATGTGTATAAAATCAGAGTTTGTGTTCTTTTCGAGAGGCTTTTAAACATGATAATGCATACCTGCTTTCTTGAATAGATTAACTCTTAATATGTGTCACCTGCACAATGCCAGGCTTACATTTAAGGAGTTAAAACCTACAAGATGTGAAAAAGTTTTATTTCAGTTAAAACTGCATTCTATCTTTGAACTTACTGACTATATATGACAGTCAAGATGCTGTTTTTAAGGCCATGCACTTTTGCTCCAAAGTGCTATTTAAGATAAGACATAGTGTATTTGTCATTATAATGGATACATCTGGAATATCAGTGTTAAATCAGTGTCCTCTTGGAACTGGGATTACATTTGTTAAGAATGTCCAAAGTAAATAAGAAATAGATTAATTCGTAATATAGCCTAAAATTATATGAAATTTCATATGAAAATTTGTTGTTTTTTATTCTTTGGTAATAATGGCTCTGGTGCCATTATGGCAGTTTACCAAAAGTGGAGAATCAAACAAGTCTTATAGGATTTCAAAATAATTAGAACAACTTTGGAAAAATGCTTTGTAACTTCAGCAAGTGGAGACAATTGTGACAAAAATTAACATTAAGCGGATCAACTCCGATGTATAGTTGATTTTATTGTGTATGAAGGCGCGCAGCGAAGATGCATCTAGTGACCATCCCGCGACTGTTCGTCCTAATTAAACATCGTACACAGGTGTGACACAGGTGCAACGCTCGCCGCCGAGCCGCGTGTTTTCTTAAAGCTGTGATATACTCGAAAGCCGACATATTTTCAGTAGCCGTGAACATGAAGGTGCCGGAGGCGGAGTTCATGAGCGATATCTTGAAGCAGCTGACCGGGGAGTCCGCGCTGCCGGTGTACAGCAGCATCGAGAAGTTCAAACGGGAGAGGGACGGCTTGTACTACGTCGCCGAGGACTTCAGTGAAACGGTGAAAAAACGAGAGCTGGTAAACGCTAAGGAGAGATTAAGGGTGAGTATCGACGAGGGTATTCTGCACGAACCTTGAATACCGTTTGGTAAACTTTTTTTTTTTTTTTTTTTTTTTTTTTTTTTTTTTTTTTTTTTTTAATTATTATTATTATTATTATTATTATTATTATTATTATTATTATTATGTACGCACGTTTCTGTAGTTGCGTCACTTCTCTCCTTTTTGTGTTAAGTATTGTACACGCTCCTGGGCATCCTAATTATAGGTAATCTAATACGGAATTGATCTGTAAAGCTGTTCCTTTCTTATTTACCTCGAGAATAAAGAATTCACGTGTGTGTGTGTGTGTGTGTGTGTGTGTGTGTGTGTGTGTGTGTGTGTGTGTGTGTGTGTGTGTGTGTGTGTGTGTGTGTGTGTGTGTGTGTGTGTGTGTGTGTGTGTGTGTGTGTGTGTGTGTGTGTGTGTGTGTGTGTGTGTGTGTGTGTGTGTGTGTGTGTGTGTGTGTGTGTGTGTGTGTTTTTAAAAACTCCGATTAGCAACTTAATTCAAAATTTGTTTTGGCTCTATCACCCTTTTGATACGTTTTAATTTTTTGCATAGATTAATGTTGTGGCTTGTTTTTTATTTTTAATTAAAAAAAAACTTTGACTTTTTAATTGGAAAGTTAATTGGCTCTACAGAGAAGTGAACAAAGCTCATAATTGGAAAAGTCCAAATGCATACACCTGGGTGCTTCTATTTAGCTGGTTTATGCCTAATTTGGTGTCAAGGTTCATGAAATTACGACTAGTGTTGTTGCTCCATCCCCTCAAAGGTTTTGTCAGATTTTGCTGAAAGTGTAGTAGATGGGATCTACTGATGTGAACTTTAGCTTCTTTTCTTTGCAGATTAGAAACTTGAATACCATGTTCTCCCGACTGAAACGCATGGTTCCCTTAATGCAGCCCGACAGAAAACCAAGCAAAGTGGACACGCTTAAAGCAGCAACAGAGTACATACGACTGCTGCTTGCTGTTTTGCAGGATTCTGACAATGTGAGTAGTCTAGTCACAGTGACGCCAATCAAGTCTTCCTTGTACTGATGTTTGAATGTTTTTTTTTGTTTATTTCCTAGAACAATGGCACTGGTACTGACTTTCTACAGAATGCCATCACCTATAGCCAGATGGAAGGCTTGGGCAATGATCTGTGGAGAATAGATGATGTGAGTTTGTTTTTTGGGTTTTTTTTTTTTTTTTTTTTTTTTAAATAAAATCATGTAGTTCAATGAAATCTTTAACTTCAATGTATCGACATCATCTTGAACTAACGCATATCCAACGTGCAGTTGGACCAGTGAAAGGGGACTAACGATGGTCCTTTTACTAGACACTTTGTGAGCTACACCTTGCTATTAATCTGGTTGAACCGCTTCTTTTCGGCTTTTAGAATTTGTATTAATGCTTTATGGCATGGACTCAAGCAGGTGCTGGACTCATTCGTCTAATCGGAAAGGTATTGAGCAACACTGGTCCTAATGGACATGATGGCGTCACACAGCTGCTGCAGATCTGCTGGCTGCTCATTTGTGACACACAGCTCCCATTATATCACATCCCAGAAGTTTGGCATAGAGATCTGATGCCCATGGGGGCCATTTGACAAAAACGTTTTGTAAAACAACCTTGGGACGATTAGAGCTTAGCAATGTGGCATGCTATTGCATACCCAGCATCCTTCAGAGAATGAGTACGCTGGTCATGGAGAAGGGCATGGCTATCAACAATGTAAAGCTGGATTTCTTTTTTTTTTTTTTTTTTTTCTTCCCCCCTTCCCCTCCATGTGTACATATTGTGTATACAATCCATCCACAACTTGGCACTAAGGGGCCTAAAGTGTGCATGAACTGTGTGAACAAGACGGTATGTGTGTGCTTGTCATACCATAATTTGATCGTACCATCAAAATGTTTAAACAGAAATTAAGATTGTCTGACGAGGCAGTAGATCTTCCAATTCTTTGTTTTCTGTCCCATATTTGGTTATCCTGTGCACTTTGTGCCCACAGTTGCTGTATCTCAGCTGACGGCAACAGCCCATCTGCTTCAAGGTTCGACATGCCGAGATCATTTTCCTCTTGTAACATGATTGTTTGGCATGTTTCCTTTTATGATCTCAAACCAGTTTGGTTATCTTCTTTTGAAAAAGTCTTAATATTGTAGATCACGTGTTTTGTAAGTCACTAGGGGGTTTTTAGCAACTTTTGGTGACAAATCTTTTTTCCGCTTTTGATACTTTGTAGCATTTTGGTTTGAGCAAGGCTGTCTGAAGTAACCCCTGCTCACGCGATGGTGCGTTGGATGGTGATTTCTATTACTCATTGTGAGAATTGACTTGATAATTCTCAAGGTTTGAATTTTTGGTTACTATATAGTGCACTGACTGTACCCCACGATGCGTCATAAAAAGTAGTGGGTCTGTGTGTGAGTGCACAGATGGAGACGTCTTTATGGATGAGTTGTAGCAGAGAGAAACTTTAATTTTACTTGCTTGTTTTCTTCTTGGCAGTTCCTGAACATGTCAGACGAGCATATGGAAGATGGATTCACGATGCCCCCAGAGCTGGACGCAGACGATGGTGATATGACCAGACTGGTGCTGCAGCACTGCGTGATGCCTGCATACCAGTTTGTTATCCAAGTAGCACCTGACCAGACTTCGGTAGTTGCTCGACCCTCCCATACACATGGACACACACATTACAGATGTTTTAAATTTGGAAAAGTGATATCACATCAGCTATTTCAAAAGCTTAAATGTTTGACTGGAAATTACTGCAAGATGAAAACACACAAAGCACTATTAACTTGCTGGCTGAGAATTTTGAATATTGTGAGTTTGAGACCAAAAAAAGTATCTTAACACAATAGTGGAGAAAATTTGATCAATATTTTTGGCACAACTCTTAAAATCTCATAGACTATCGGTTGCAGTTGAGATCTGGACTACAACTGGAGTCAAGGTATTAAAAAGGCCCAGGCGTTCTGTTATGGTGGCGTTTGAGAACAAAAAGTCTGGCAAGCCATTTGTATTTAGTCATCGTTTTTAGTTGCACTGTGACTGATCTGAATTGAACAAGCTGAGACGGTCAGATGTAGTTGTTTGGTCCCCCCCATCCCACTTTTTTTTTTCTTTTTTTTTTTTTCCATGCATTAATTAAAAACCAAAAGCTACATTTTAGGTTCAGTTTGAAAAGTCAAATATTAACAATCACTTGCATGACCCAGCAATAGACAATATGCCATAAATTCTTTGTTAGGGCACAATAATGGCTTTAAATTATTTGCATGCTGCGCATGAAGTGTGTAGGTGATGCACTTCGATATATTCCATGTGGACCACTACCCTAGTTGTATAAATGACCCTCCTTATTTATGGGCATTAACAAAATGTAAAAACTTTTTGCTCTATTCAACAGATGTCTCAACCCTGCTAAGCCTTTCTGATTGCATAGCCCCTAATGGGGAAACCTGTGAGGTTGGTATAATTCTATCATATCAAATGGTAAGCAATACTGACTTTTTTTTTTTTTTTTTTTCTTCTTTTAATACTAGTAAAGATCTCTTGCTTTTGATAGGCAGTGTTTGCTGCCCTCTTGTGCTTAAATGTTTAATGTATTGTATTTGTGCACCAAATAGTGGTCATCCTCAGCTATAGATCTAGTCTGTCCCACAAATTCAAATAAAGTTGCATTAGTACTCTGCAGGATACAGTTGGTAATTTGTGCTCTGGAGCACTGTGATTGGGTGTCCCACAGAGGAAGAGTTGTGGGCTTTTCTACATGTTTGTACTAAGATGGGAAGTTCAACATATCCAGGTTTTTCCAACATTTCCCAATTAACTTCTAGATGTCCAGCTACACTGTTCATAGTGGTGATGAAGAACTTGACAAGTTGGTTTAGGATTTGACTGTAATCCTTCCCTGGTTAAGGAGGTGATATTAGAATAAAAGCAGCTTACAAACATGAACGGCTGCACCTCATGTTATGTCAGTAGTAAAGGTTTATAATCCTGGCTATAGTTGCTACAACCAAAAGTCAAAACAAATATTTATTTATTTTTAAACTCCCTTAATGCTTAAAAGTTTGGGTTTTTATTTCCACTTAGAGTGGAAACAGTGTGCTGCTTGAGACTGTGTATTCTAAAGTCAAATTAGTTTGCAGAAGTTGCTGTAAGATTTTAATTGACAAATGGATAATACCTCTACAACTACAAAAATGTACTAACGTGTGGGTGTTTTATTGCAGATTTATACATTTCTGCTGCATGAACACTGCTACTCAAAATAAATCCAATGTGTTTAGAACCTTTTTTGTTTTCTCAACTAATTGTTCTCAAAACCCCTTTTACAACAGTGATTCAACATCTACAACAGTTTCCATATTGGCTACACTAGTGGGAGAGTCACCAGGTGGGGAAAAACTTTTCATGCCTCATTTTCAAGGAAACTGACCTTTCATTTTCAAGATCCCGCTGCTTTGAAGGGAAGGACTATTCTGAAGATGTTTGCTTTATCCCCGTTTTCATTTACACAGGGGTGGCGATGAAATTGACAAAGCACATATTTTTGTAATGCTTATTTTGTTTTAATTTTGAAGTGTAATGGATGTTTTTGTTAAGTAAAACACAAGTTAATTTAAGCTATGTAAAAATTAAAAATAAACTGCATGAACTCTTGACAGAAGCCAGTGCATGTCTGGCTCACGTCGTTTGTCAGTATGAGGTGTGTACGACTTGTCTGAACAAATGGAACCTCTTCTACATGTTTCAGAAACTTTTCTTTTCTTTTTTTTTTTTTTTTTTTTTTTGTTGGAACTCTACACTGTTATCGACAAATGATCTGTGCCCTACACCAGTCTGGGGTCCTGACTTAGACTTACCACAGATGGGTTAAATTAAACTAATTTCTGGAAGTATATTGCACCATCTAATACTTTTTCAGAGTACTTTAGATGGACAGAGAGGTGAGAACAGAGCAGTAACAAGTCAAATTTAAATGTTTGTAGTTTATAACCAGTGGTTGTTTTGCATTTTTACGATTATGAAACTATGTAGGTTACCAGCAGCTGTGTAAATTCATGCACAGTACAAAACTACCTCACACTGAAACGAGTTAAGCCAATATAAAGTATTTACATAAATTTCAGTGCTGCAGCAAACAATGGCTGCCAACTAAAACTTTTCTCTGGTTTTTAGACCTTAAGTTCTGTCTTTTGTCGTCTTGGAGGAAGTCTTCTAAACTTTCAGCTTGGCTTTTATTCTGACATGCAGAATCACACACAACCTTTTTTTATATTAAGATGAGCTCCGCCAGCAAGTTGAACCCAAGTCTCAGAAGCTCTGGACGTCTCACCACTGACAGCTGGACCTACAGGTCTGAGTTGCATCATTACAGGGTCTAAATTGAGATGCATTATTGGTATCAATATTCTGATTTGTTTAAATCAGCACAATAAGTTGATGGTAGTCAAGCATAAATGTGAGAGGTGTAGGATTCCCACTAAAAAGCAGATATAGTGCCAGAGCTAAGAAGACAAGTGGGGAACTTTCTAAATGTAGTTCTTAAACTAAAAAAATATGTGAAAGGATTGTTTTGAACAATGGTCACATTTGATGTACCCAAACATTTTTCAATCATGAAAGGACTTGTGCATTCAAATCTAATCTGCATCATTCTTTTTCCAGGTTCTAACGGTTCAGTTGGCTCATCAATGGCATGAGGATCTTATTGTAGATCCAAGTGTTGACTAACAATGTAAATATTGATTGTAATTTTAAACTAACTTCCTACAAAAAAATGGTGGGATACAAGGTGGCATTAAATGGCTTACCCTCACTTTCCTACAAATTTAAGTCAATTTATGAGTAAGCTTTTCAAATAATCTAATCTGATGTTCTGGTTTAAAATAACGGAAGATGGCGCCTGCTTAACTTCGCAGTCATTGGCAACTAAATCATGTTTTAGGATGCAGTGGGAAGCATCCAAGATTATGTTCAGGCAATAAACGTAATGATCCAATGTACTGCGACTATTCCCACAGCAATACACCGACTGGGAGCGTTGCTGTGTCATATCCTGGACAGGCGTGGCAGTGGGCTGGTCTAGACGTAGTGGGCGATTGATTTACAAAAAAAAAAAAAAAAATTGGGTCCATTGACCTGGTGTGAGTCGAGGCCCCGAATCAGTCTTACAAAGGAGAGCTGGTGTCGCATCTCAGTACACAGACCTGTTATAACTGCCTGCATCTGCTTGCCCTGAGGACAGCTTCGGTCTGTGGGTGTGCCGCACCCGCGCAGCGGACACGGTCCCGAGGATGCACTGAGGTGAGTACACGCCAACAATGTCGTGTTTTTTTATTTTAATAGTACTATATTGCGCGACATTTCTGATGAAATGACAGGGCGTTGTGCAGGCTTTCCCTGGTGCGCGCATGAATGGCGTGTGCACGTTACATCAGTGGTGTCTGACATGATGCTGTACACGCACCCTCTTGTTCACCGTGTTTTTGTTTTTCTGGGGTTTTCTTCTGCGGTTAGCATCAAATCCTTGCCAAAAATCAAAACAATTTTCGGTGCAACTATGTGGTTCTTGCATTCAAAAGGTTATTTAAAATCGTCACGCAGATTCGTGTATTTCTCTGCGCTCGGGTTTGGCGTGTATTAGTACAGTGGGCTACGTATCGCTGGTGTGTGATGTCACCGCCTCGTCCATGCTGGTGGTGGCCTTTTTTTCTTGTTTTTTTTTTTTTTTTAATCACTTCGAGCTGTCTGAAGCGATCGGTGCTTGTACGACGTTGGGCTCGCTACAGAGAATACGATGCGGCGTTTGGCCGCTCAGAATGTGATGGTTTTTATTTCTGCTCTTTACCGAAGAGTCGTGCGGTGTTGAGCTGTCCTACTGGCCTCAGCATGCTCCGGGAAGCCATGCTGGATCCTTCCTCCTGGTCCTGCTGCTGGTGGTGGTGCTGATGCTGCACCGCGTGTCGGTGTTGCTAGGCAGCCATGCAGCTCACAGGCCACCATCGGGTGGTGGAGCGGAAAAACGCAGCACACAACATTGACATGAAAACGGCATTGAAAAGTGGGGCTGTTGTTATCCGGCGCACTCTCCTGAGCGACCACCAGATTAAATTTGCACTAGCTAAAGAGACTTGTGTATATTGTTGCAAATGCCAAAATAATTATATCTGTAAATCCATATTGAATTTATCATCTGGAGTATTTTGCATTTCTGCAAGAGTATTCTATCAGCTGTTAATGAGTCTGTTTTAAAAAATGGTCGAATAACAGAAAGTAGTCAGTTTAGATAATTTAGCCTATAACATTTTACTTATTTTGTGTTGTTTCAGGCAGGAATCTCCACTGAAAGCTAGTTGAATACATTTGGTTTTGCAAAACGTTTTTAAATTATATGCTACATCCCATCCATAGGGAGCTCTGCATTTAGACTTTTTTGAGCTTGTTCTCACTTAAATTAAATGAGATCATGTGAAACATGATCTATTTAGGATATGTGTTTCAGTGAGTCCCAAAAGTTTATTTATTCAAATGTATTTATGTGAGTAAAAAATATTAGTAAAAGTAGTAGCTGGTACTTACTTACCTGGTATTTCTAACAGCCTCATTTTGAAACTATGAACTTTTTGTGTATTTTGACAAAAATCATCCTGTGTCATTTAGTAACAACCAATATAACGTTTTGTGTGTTGTCTTCCAAGTAACCAAGAAAATGTTGTTGGGAAGGTCTACTTTAGGGTATCTTTACTTAAATCTGAGCAAGATCTTTTTAAATGTCTTTTTAATATAAGAAATGACAACAAAACAAATATTGATCCCTAAAAGAAGAAAAGAGAAAACTAACAAGTTCAATAAAATCATGTCATCTCTCAGTTTTATCCAAATTCATTATACTTTTCATTTCATGCTAATTCTCAAAAGAACTCTATCAAATCTTCACTTGAGTACAATTCCCTGTTCTGAACATGCACCGATCAACAGGGAGAGAGAACCAGTGTCAAGTTGAGGGGACAAGACTGAGACACCAACACGCAAAAATGAAATTTGCCAAGATTACGAACATCCTGAGTGATGCAGAAAGACTACGTTATATCAACTGCATTCTAGAGCAACTTTATTTTTTACCCTAAGAAGACTGATATATTAAGTTGTCCCAAACTTAATCTGGAAAGCCTTCACATGATCCAAAATGCTACAATTAGTTGTGATGTGTATTAACAAACACTTTATATTTCTTAATTTTTCCTGTTAAATTCACAATAGAATCTACAATTGTTCTCCTCACATATTAAGTCCTTAATGACTGAGCTCCGTTATACCTTAAATACCTCTTAGTTAAATATAACACAGCACTGCAGGCTTAGTGATGGGTTGTCGTTTTTTTAAGGGTATCCAAAAGTAGACTGAACAGTTGAGGTTTTATTTCTCCGACTCTGGTGAAACCTGCTTTCATTCTGTATTTGGGATGCCAACACCCTCACTGCTTTTTAGTTTTACATAATTGCTTTTACAAGAGGTTAAGTTGGAGGCTGGTGATTAGGGAGCCAGTAAAGAGAAGCCAGGATGGTTGTAAAATTATCTAAATTATATGTAGTTGGTGTAATCTAGTTGTGAGTCCATCAGTCTGACACGTGATGCTGGTAATTATGACAATATTTGGCTCTTCAAGTTTTAAAGGTGTTGTTTTGCCTAATACTTCTCCAGCCTCTTGGGGGTGATGGGAAGATGATTTTACATTTTGTGACTGCTTCATGAGCTGTCTTAAGATGTGATGAATGTCAACTCAAGACAAGCAGCAGAGTAAAGAAAATCAATACCAAGCCTCTTAGGTAATGATACTGCCTGCTGCTGGATGTTGGTGATGCAGACACAGATGTATAAGCAGTGAATGTCCTCCTGAAAAATATGTTTAAAAAAAACAAAGATTAAAAATCACAGAATTTTTCTGTGATAGTAAAATACACAGCTTAAACCTGGAGAGGGGATAAATGAGATAACAAAAGTTTCATTTCTTTCTGAGCTTTTATGAAACAAACGAGCAATGATACAGCATGGTCTGCCATCACAGCAAGCTTTATGAAGAGAGGGAAGGAGGCCGAGAAGAGCTGCAGTTTGAACTTGGGCTTGAATGAACTCACTGCTGCTTAAACTATTTAATCAAGCTTAAAATATTTGCAAGAAACTGAAGGTAAAATTTATTTTTAGAAGAAAATTACACCCTAAAAAAAAAGATATGGTAAATTTCCTAAACGTCTGAGAGCAGATTGGTTTTGGGATGATAATACCCATTTGTAGGTGTTTGCAAAGGGTTTTTTGGGAAGCTTTTGTGCCCCTAATGTAATATTTTAGCTTTTCTGAACACACACACGGCCTGATGTTGCCAGATTAAAGTTTGCCAGATTAAAGTTTGCCATTTATCTCTAAGCTCCATTAAAGGTTAATCCGTTTGAGATTTGTAGTACTTTTGAATATGACTCTCTTGGGTTTTCTCCTCTAAAAGCCTGCACTGGCAGGTGGAAACATGAAGTATAGAACCAAAAGTGCATGTCGGTATAGAGTGTACGCAGATCATTGTTACAGCGATGCACCAAATCAACTAAATACGTCAGCTGCCAGTATGTAGCCGGGGGGAGGGTGTGGTGTGTTTGAGACCTTATCTATCCCTTGCAGCACAGTTTGTGTGTCTGTGTATGTTTGTGAGAACTGGGGAGGGGCCAGCTCTTGACTGAGATCTTTACGGTAACTCTACTCTTGGTCCAATTACCAAGCTGTATCAGTTTCTAACTTCCTTTTTAGTGGTTCTGATGCTGCCGTTTCCCTGCGAGCTCTTAATGCTCGTGCCTCTGTTTTCTACAGGTCTGCACTTCCATCACACAGGGCCCCAGAGAATACAGCGTCCTTAATGTGAGGGTAGGTGTTTTATCTTCATACTGCCACTTTTAAAAGTTCAAGGAAATGAAGAAGACACAAAATGTTTTTAGAATTGATTTGCATTGTACTTAACAGAGTTTTGACTGAATGGGCAACATTTACTTAATATTTGAAGATTATTGACTGGATTTTAACTTTTTAGGACTCTGAGTAGTTTTGCACCATATGATCCTCTAAGAGTGCTCTGATACAGTCCTTTTGAAGCAAAAGGTTTGCCAAGAGGCATCTCCCTTTTGTACATCTGTCAAACTGAGTAGACATGGCCACAGTGTAAATAAAGTATGACTGTAGAGGCATATGGGTTATACATTTAGGATAGTTTTGTGAACATAAAAAAATTGTAAATTGCAGTTATACCTGGGTTAAGGATTTGGTTTACATTAAGGTCTGGAAACTGAGTTGCGCTGGTCTATACTGCAAATAAAATAACAGGAAAAAAAATTCAAAATTTTGCATTTATCATACCAAAATTGGAAACGCACTCTATTTACAATAGTCTTTACTGGATCTTTTTTTTTTGTTTTGTTTTTTGCAGTTTTCTACGTGGTTACAAAACACCGACTGTGAAAGATGAGTAAGTCTCCCACCCCGAAGGGCACCCCGGTGCAGCGCAGCCCCAGTGATGGGGTCCCTGAGGGCCTCCAGTCTCCTCAGCACTCCACGCCACAATATAAGAAACGCATCTCCAGCCTCCTTCAGAGTCCGGTGAGATCACTGTTTGTCTCTGTTTAAATAGTTTTTTGCTCTGTAGATATGATTATCTTTGTGTGCTTTGATTAGTCTTTTCTGAAATGCCACCTGACAGCTGAGTTGGAACTGGTGCAGGGCGCATGTGTCCATTATCGCGTGGGAGGTCACCAGAAAAGCTATATGGTGCTGATGAAGTTTCAAGTGGAAATAGTTCCATGAAGTTAAATAATTGATGGAAAGAAGCCTGACTCATTAACTGTGTTTAATCACCCTAACGTAGCATGGACTGTTACGTTTGCTCATTAATGCCTATCCAACTCTCTCTGAATGTTTCTGCAGTTTAGGCATACTTAAAATTATTTTGAATAAAATTAGTGTAAAAAGAGCGGCTATTCAAAAGCAACATTTTTACTTTTTTATAAATAAAAAGATTTGCACTGTGTGATCTGTCACTAGATGTACATATGTACACTGGCTTCTGTCTGTCACAGAATAGATGTTAAAATCCTGCTGTTGGTTTATAAATCTCTGAATGGTCTAGGGCTGAAATACATCTCTGATCTTCTGGTCCGTTATGAACCAACAGGAACCCTCAGGTCGTCAGGGTTCGAACAATAAAGAGTTAGAACAGTGGTCACCAACCCTGGTCCTTGAGATCTACTGTCCTGCATGTTTTAGATGTTTCCCTGCATCAACTCACCTGATACTAATTAATGATCATTATCAGCTTGTCATCAAGCTCTAGACAAGTCTGTTAGGGACACAGCTGCTTGTGTCATGGTGTGCTGAAGCAGGGAAACAACTAAAACATGCAGGACAGTAGATGTCGAGGACCAGGGTTGGTGTCCACTGAGTTGGATTAATAAAAGAAAAACTGGTCCACAAAAACACACTTATACCACAAAGTGTAGTTATTACAGAAAACTAAGTTGAACTGCAATACATCTGATGATTTAATATCTCATAGGACCAACTTTAGAAACACTTTAAACTGACATGATCAGTCTTGCATCTCTGTGGAGGGACTTTGTTTTGCTCACTTCAGTGTTGCTTCAGTTCCCTGAGGTTTGCATACATTATACTTCTGCACAGTCATCCTAAGGCCCTGTGGCTCATGACAACACCTTGATTTGCTCTATCTAGCGGTCTACCTAGATAGCCCTCAACCTATTGAGTTGTATTATTTACTGGATCATAGCCTTATAATATGACCCAACGTTAGCCAGGCTTTAGTTGTCAAACAGTATCCTTCACATTTAACTCTGATACTTGGTTTACAGGTCATCCTCCCTCCACCACAACGCCTACAGCTTACATAGCACATGTATGCTTATATTCTGCATTTGTTTTTCAACAAACATGGTGATGTGCAAACATCTACCTTCTCCTCTCTCCAAAGGACCACTGTTCCAGAAGTCTTGTGCTTTGTTTAGCTGCAGCTTGCATCCTAATAATTTGAAGATGGTTCTGCTGCTGCTCTTCTTTGGTGACTTGCAAAGAAAGATATAGAATATTCTAACTTGTGTACTACTCTTAGTTTAATTTGCATTTCATTGTTGGTCAGTTGACTTAGTTCTCTATCCTGCTTTTTCCACTCCTGAACAAAGATTTGGAGTACACATCAAAATAATGCAGATGCCAGTTCCCTTGGCACCAATGCTTCTAGGTTTTTTGTTTTGTACTGGATGTAATAAAAACTGTCGATGTTGACCATCTCCTGGCACATGCTTACATTCAACCAGTAAGTGTTTTTGATTCATGTAGCATCACCTCTGAGGCCTTTTGGCGGACCTTACGCAAGCCCACCTATGTTGGTTGAATAACCCAAATTATTCACTCTATGTGGGATGAACTTAATACAGATTGTTTCTGTTCCCTTAAATGAAGTCGAAACTGTGCTCTCTTGTTGTCCTTAAAGAGAAGAGTCTTTTCGCTGTCATGTGCCATTTCCCGTTTAAGGTTTTATTTACTTGAGTTGTAAAACCTGGGATAGATCTGATATTTTTGTTGTATATTAGAAGCAATAATAGAGAGGGTTCTTTTTCACATATGTAAGCATGATTGTATTTTAATGTATGACTTGTGTTTATGTGCAGTCGTTCAGAGAAGAGCTGGATCTCCTCATACAGGAACAGGTGAAGAAGGGTGGCAGCTCATCCAACCTCTGGGCGCTGAGACAGCTGGCTGATTTCATGGCATCTCATGGTTCCCCAGCTGCTCTGTCAGTCTCACCCTCCAGTATGTGTTAAAGACCTTCAAATAAATGTTGAATAGACAAAATATTTCTAAAATGTCAATTCAATTCGTATTATTAACATAAGCATTGTTAGTCATGGTTGGAAGTAGTCTGTAGGTTTGCTGTCATTTTTGAGAGACTGATTTCCGGCCCTTTAGTATTAGGAGTTGGGGTAACAGCAGTAGGTGTATGAATTTTATATACTTCCTTTCCATTTTCAAGCCCCCTCTACTTGTAGTTGTCTTTACCATTAACTCCAGCATATATGTGTTTTTCTGTTGTTTTTTTTTTTTATTGGAATTCAACTGCTAATCTGGATATTCATTTTATTATTGGACTGTGATCTACACCTCTAGTCATGGCAAAAAGAAGCCAGCTTTACACATTGTGTTGTTTCAGTCGCTAATGTTTTTATGGCATAACTTCTGCACTGCTTTTTTTTTTTTTTTAAATTATTGATTCTCTGTTGCAATCCATTAACACAAATGGTGAGTTACCATGTTTGCAGACCATGTTTTCAGTGAATTTCCGTCAGTACCAGACTGTCGTGTCTTCAGATGACGTAAACAGTGAGAGTATGTGTAGATGCAATGTAAAATTAAAAAATACATTTTCTCCATGTGGTCCCAGTGTTACTCAGCTGTTCTAAATAAAACACTGAGTGGACACACGTATGTGTTTGGCCCCTAATATAAACTATAATGCTGCATTAATCATGCATGCCCACAGTAATTTGCTTGATAATACTGCTAATGTTTTAATGCTCGTTTGACACTGATACAACATTAACTATTACTAGGTCTAAGATTCACAATTTTTACTTAAAACTGGAAAACTAACAAAGTGAAACCCTCATGAAACATGGTTCATTTTGAATCTGTTCTTATTTGGATGAAAAGAGACAAAGTGACATGAAGTTATCAACCATTTTTTTTTTCATTATTATTTGGAAACGGGACCATTCAACTTTTTCCCTACACTAAAGGGAACTCTGTCTGCAGCTGATGTTCTCTTCTCCTCCCATCTCAGACATGATGATGGTTACGCCCATCAATGACCTGCATGGATGGGAGCCTGGCAGAATGGTGAAGGGAGAAAGGTTGATGCGCTGCAAGCTGGCCAGCACCCATCGGCTCTTTGACCTCTACGGCTGGGCTCAGATCAGCCAAAGCTGCCTCACAGTCAGTTTTAAAACCATTTTACATTTTGCATCTTCCCTTATTGTGTTTAACTGAGGTGATTCAATATACACTTTTATGCACAAAGTCTTAAGCACCTCTAGTTTTTGTTGTTTTGTCAAATATTGGAACTTGGGTCTCTTAAAGTTGAACGGAATTCCAATCCTGAACTGGAATTAAAATTGGCTGCAGCAGCAAACATCCATATGGGACAGTTTCCTTAAAAAGAGTTAAATCTGTGTTTTAGATGTGTGTTTTAGTTATGACTTTTGTGTGGTTTTGATTGTGTGAACATATCTAGATAAAACCTGAGAAAAAAAAAACAAGACCAGTGATGCTTAAGACGTTTACACAGTTCTGTATTTAGGTTTCCTGTTCAGTTCTAGTTGTCTGTGTTCTTGTGGAGCAGTTCTGCACTTGATTTAGTTAGGCTGGTTAACTGAAGAAATGGTAGTGGAGATCTGGTGTGTAATGGACTGAGTTTTGACAACAGTAAAAATGGTTTGTTTCAAAAAAAGAATAGAGGTACAGAGGAAAATGGTTGTGCCAATGAGGTCTGCGTGATACCTGGCAGGTGTTGTCAGATGCCTAAAATCGGCACAATCTACTTGCTGCTGTTCTCACCACTGTCACTCCTCCTCCCGTCTAGCTCCGTGTGAGTAAAGAACAAGAACACTTCCTGGTGCTTCCAGAAGGATTGGCCTTCAGTGAGGCTACTGGCTCCAGTCTGGTGAGTCAGGATTTGACGTGATAGTAAAATAATATGAAAATATTTGTGCTTGAAATCATGTATTTGGGTTGAAGTCACTACAAATGTATAATTTGGATATAAGACAACCTCGTGGGGTGTGTGTGTGTCATTTAGTGGGATGTTGAGATTCCCAGGTTACTGTGACAGACCCAGATCAGAAAATAATGATCCATCCTCCCCATCTTGAGCAACGAAGCGTGGTTTCAAAACAAAACCAGTCTTCTTCTATATTCGCATGTCAACCATTGTAAATGCATATGACGCAGCCATCCGTACTCACTGGGAATTCATTTTCAAGTGAAAATGCACTTAAAACTCAGCTGGAAATGACCTTTTGTTGTGGATTGCTCTTATAATGGCTTTATTCAGTTGCAGCTCTATTAAATTAATATTTTGGCTGCATAACAGCTGATACCAAAGATGACAAAATCAGCAGCAGTGCTCCTACACCTCTGTCCTGTTGTTTACTCGTTTATTAAGAGAGTTATTTTCCTGTGATGTTCACATGATATAGGCTTGTCAAGTCAGGTTTATCCAGGCCCAAACGAGCAAGTCATGAAGAGAATGGGTGCCATCATATTACGATTTCAAATTGTTTACATATTAGTTAATCAACTATAATACTGTTGTGCAAACTAAAATAGCATCTGCAGCACATCAAATTTTTTTCATTTTTGAAGATCATATTTAATGTAGTAGTTTGGATGATGAATGTAGCTAAATGTTTTAATTTTGAAAATTAAAAAATATGAATGTGAATTATCTTCACACATCTTCATATCATACTGCATTTGCCAAACCCCAGAAGTGGATAGCCTAAAGCTGGCAACAGTTTCAATAGGGGTACACTGCACAAAAGAGGGGCACAGCGGGGTTGAGTGGCTGAATTCACCCCTTGAAATGGGTTGCTATAATCAAAATTGCAAAGACTTGATTAAAAAATGAGCTGTTGTACCGTATCCTTGGGGTATTTTGACCAAAGCATGTCACAGACATTTAATGAGCACCCAAGAAAACTGTATTGATTTTTATAGGGGAAAAAAAAAAGAAGATATATCTCTGTTCGTGGTTTCAGTCTGCTACAGTTTACAGAAAATTAATAAAAATAAATAGAAACATGTGAATTGATGATTATCAGAAAACATAAAAATCACTGAAGTTTTTTTTCTTTGAAGAAGGTTTCAGGAAATAACGTTTTGCAACTGCGTTTGATACGCTCTCCATAGATTAAAATTCACTACATTAGATTATCCTCCTCCACATGGAGAGGAGCCAGATGAGGTGACTCAGGCATCTGGTTAGGATGCCTACCTGGTGAAGTTTTCTGGGAACGTACCACTGGGAGGAGACCTCTGGGAAGACCTAGGACACACTGGAGGGACTATGGTTCTCAGTTGGCCCGGGAACCCATGCCCCAGATGAGCTGGATGAAGTGGCTGGGAAGAAGGAAGTCTGAGCTTCCTTCTTAGGCTACTGCCTCTGTGACCCAACCCCAGATAAGCAGTAGAAAATGGATGGATGGACATTTGAACATCACTGTTATAATCATGTTACAACATTATGACTGCTCACATTATATGACATGAATCAGGAGGATCGACTTTACCGAACTGAAGGTATATTATCTGGAAGATGTGTATGTTGATAGTGTTATGCTCTTTAACAGGTAAAGGTGAATATCCTAGGTGAGGTGGTGGAGAAGGGCAGCACCAACCTACAAGTGGACACTGACAAGTTCAGCCTACACTCTGCCATCTACTCTGCGCGGCCCGATATTCGCTGTCTGCTTCACCTCCACACACCGGCTACAGCAGCGGTGAGTCAGCGTGGGGTTGGCTCAGCACCTGCTTGTACAGAGAAGAAAGCTGCACACATTTGCTGGTAGCATGCAGAAACACAACTGAATGTTGTTCCACTCATAAAAAAGGGAGCCTTTAAATGACACGTTTTTAATCAGTAGTGAGTGATTATGAATACGGTTTCATTAAGCATTCTTCTGCCAGGGCTTTAATAAGTTTGCACAATGGTTTTCAACATGGATCCATTTTCTTTAATGCATTTTTACTTCAGCACTGTGAATATGAGCTTCTCATATCGTCTTTCAAAGCTGACAGCTAATGGTCTCTAGGTTTCAGCTATGAAGTGTGGCCTCCTGCCTCTGTCCCACGAGGCTCTGCTGGTTGGTGACGTGGCCTATTATGACTATAATGGGGTCATGGATGAGGAGGAGGATAGAGTGGAGCTGCAGAAAAGCTTGGGACCCACCTGTAAGGTGAGCAGACCATAGGAGACCAGAATGAATGCAGCACTGATTTAGCGGTTGCTGCTCCTGTACCGCCCATACGGATTTAAGGAGTAGAGAGAAGAGAATGAGGTGACGTGGCCTTACAATGCTTTAATCATTAAAGCTGGTGCGCTTCTCTGACATAATGTTATAATAATGTCTCCTAATGCCTCCTAGGTGCTGGTGCTGAGGAATCATGGCATTATGGCTCTTGGGGAATCTGTGGAGGAGGCTTTCTATACCATCTACCACATTCAGGCAGCCTGTCAGATCCAGGTAACGCTGCATTTCGCCGCCCTTTTATTTTAACCTAAACCATCAAAATCAAATGCCATGAACCTCAACATAACTTATTCTGCCACTAACCCTAAATACAAATCTTAACTTTCTAAACAGACTGTCATTTGGTCTCATTGTTCACATGGTGTCTGGTTTTGACCTTCTTAATGCTGTAAAAACAAGCATGCACACACAGGAGTGAAAAAAGGCTTACTGGTTGGGGGCTGTCAGTGATGTGGGTGCCTGGAAAGTGATCTAACTTGTGTAGGTGGTGTAGATGCGTCAGTTTTATGCCTGCCCTTCTCTTGATACTCTTTCATGTTACTGAAGCAGCAGCTCTGCACTCCAGTGTTGTGCACAACAACAGTGACATGTGACAGAGCCATTGCTGTAAAACCAAAATAGCAGCAGTAACCTGCAGAAGACTAACTGTGAGGCTCTATCATGCTCATTTACATTGAGTAAAGATGCCTCTGTAAAGGGGCTGCGCTTGCCTAAAATTGAATTTTTTTTTTTTTTTTTTTTCAGGTGACAGCATTGTGTAGTGTCGGTAGACAGGATGACCTGATCCTGTTGGACCGGACCATCCATAAACCCAACCCGACTGGCACTGTTGGCTGGGCTGGCTCCACCTTCGGACCCCTGCATAAGAGCCGTGTCGGGGAACATGAGTTTGAAGCCCTCATGAGAACACTGGATAATCTGGTGAGCAGCAGTTAAATTGGACAACAATGCCTGTACAGTGAGCCTTGGGGGACTGTTGCAGTGAATATATGCAACCAAAACAAATATTACACGCAAATTAAACAATTACACAAACACATTTTTGCAAATATAGTTAATGGAAACGCACTGACCTCCATTTATTGTAGACAAACAAAACCATTACCATGACCAGTGCACATCATACCCATAAACCTATCCAGAACCCCAGCCATGACATTTTACCACTTTGGGATCAGGATGTGATCTTCGTGATTGCTGTTTTTATTGGAGACAAGTTTAAAATTCTACTGAGTTGTTTGATTTATTTGTAAGAAACATCTCCATCAATCTGTCCTGCATCACGTGAACAGCAAGTGCATTTTGAGAAATATTCCATTTGAAAATGGAAAGCTGTTAGTGCACGGCATCTTGAAACGCTGAGTGAGCATCAGCACCGTCTTAATGGCTTGTTTCTGCAACTGCTCCATGTTGCTGCTTTGCAGATGCAAAAACACATGTTGTGAAATATTGTTGCCATTCGCAGAAACATGCTGAACAATCTGAGGTGTGCGTTACGTTCTGTCATTGGCTCATTCGCTTTGTTCTGCAAAGGAAAAGACAGGAGTCCCAGTGGACAAAGATCTGGTTTATGGCGGAGGGAAACTAAGTGTTAAAGATTATCTAGTGCAAATATTGTCTGTACTCTTCATTGAGCATTTCTTTATCATCAAATGCATTCACTGCCTTACTTTGTACAGGGTCACATTAGGACTGACAATTTTATTTACGTGCTCTGTAATTGACTCCTACCAGCGCATACGGCTCTGAGCTGTTCTGTGGGATAAACGTTCAAATGACTCGGTTAAGTGCAATGCTCAGTCACCTACTGCTTCATTCATATACTATTATATATTTTTTTTCAGAACTTTACACAGTATAAGAGGATCCTGCTGACTATTTATACCTTAAAACACCCCCTTCTGTTGTGCTGCAGGGCTACCGTACTGGCTACGCCTACCGTTTCCCTGTGCTGCTGGAGCGATCACGGACACGCAGGGAGGTGGAGGTGCCAGCAACTGTAACGGCCTTCCACCAGTTTGATGACGACGGTGTCCATCCAGCTCTGAAGCAGCACCCGTTTGTTCAGCGCCAGCAGCAGGAGAGGACCAGATGGCTCAACACCCCCAACACCTACCAGAAAGTCAATCAGGAGCAATCGAGTCCTGGACACCAGCGCACCACTGTGAGCCTCTTTTGTATGGGTCCAGGCTATCAGTAGTGAGCACACTGAACAATACATCTTTTCCTTTACCTAAACAATGCTGCATCTGTAGTCCCTGTTCTACCACCAAATTGTGACTTAAAGCATAGTTTCCCCAACTCACACAGAACTGTGAGTGTTGGACTGTGCTTATTTGGATGTGAAAGGATAAAATAAACAATGGAGTAGTATTGTTTTTTGGGGGGGTTTTGTTGCAAGCAAGGTCAAAAGCTTTCCTTATGATTCATATAGGGTAGGGGTCTACACTGTAGAACATTGGTGTTTTGTTTGTCATACAGCTAAGAGAAACGATAAAGCAAGCTGTAATGATATGAGAGTGGTTCTCTTGCATCCGTGGGAGGACCTTGACTTCTCATCAGTCCCTCCCACCCTCCTCTCTCTCCTCTTTTCTGCATTGCAGGGTTAAGCCCACTAAATCCACTACATAACAGACTGCCATCTAGTGGTCTAATATGCCCAAAAAAAAGAAATTGCATTCCATTCAACTACAACAGGGGTGGCCAATCCTGGTCCTCGAGAGCCTCAATCCAGCATGATTTAGATGTTTCCCTGCTTCCACACACCTGATTCAAATGAATGCTCATCATCAGCTTGTCTTAAAGGTCTGCACAACTCTGTTGATGACACAGCCATTCGTGTCATGGTGTGCTGAAGCAGGGTAACATCTAAAACATGCTGGATTGAGGCTCTCGAGGACCAGGATTGGCCACCCCTGAACTACAACATTTGCCCTGATGTGACTGATGAAAGGCTTTTTAGATTTATGGAAACTGATGTGTCTTCCCATAGTGGCTGAAGGCAGAAGAGGTGACACAAGTTGGCAGCACAGCCATCAAGATAGAGAACCCAAATCAGTTTGTGCCTCTCTTCACCAACCCTCAAGAGGTGATTGAGACACGAAACAAGGCAAGGCACCCGCACCACCAAAAAAAATGTACCAATTTTGTCCTCTGTTACCTGATTGAAAAACATTTTGTTGCCCTCAGATCCGACAACAGAACCGTCAAGACATGAAAACAGCAGGACCCCAATCTCAAGTCTTAGCAAGCGTCATTACAGTTGACAGTCCTCCGGTACGTTGTACTGTCTGGCGGCAGAATATTAGACCCATTTATTTTTTCTTATTTTGATCTTGAGAGTGAAAAGCTGTTATTTTTGTCTTTGTTTTCCGTCAGACCCCAGTGAGCCCACCCAAAGCCCCACCAGAGCCTGAAACTCCCAACCCCTTCAACCAGCTGACAGACCAGGAGCTGGAAGAGTACCGCAAGGAGGTGGAGAGGAAACAGGATGGAGGCACCAATGGTATGTTCTGTTGACATAAACTCTGGGAAATTTAATACACTACAACAGTAACTTGGGTCCCACTGGGGAATGGGGAAAATAGTGAATAAATGACTAATTAAACATGTGCAAAAACCAAAGAAAGGAACAGAAAAGTAAAACCCATCACATTGAACTCTTATATAATGTAATTAACCACCTGCAGTATTTATGCATACATTGCTTTTGTGTTCTTGGCAATTGTGTGGAGTGAAATCTGTTAAATGTGTCACCCCCTCACTTTCAGTTCTAATACATTTCTCACTCTCATCTAAACCTCTCAAAGGGGTATGTATAGCATTTTAAACACGTGTATCAATCAGTGTCAATATTCTCAGAACAAAGTTGTCTATCCTTGTGTGCAACAGGAATTATTCGTTGCTTAGTGTGTGCACATCATCCATGATGAACTGGCTCCTTGTTTAAACTGATGACTCGTGTGAAATTAAAATGCTATGCATACCCTGAAGCAAATGAGGTTTTACTTGTGACTGTGGTTTCCTGCACAAAACTAACCTTCTGCACAGCTGAACCTCTACTGTCCCTCACTGCGTGTGTCTGTGTGAATCTTTGTGAAAGTAGGGGAGGAGGTAGCAAATGACACGGAGTCTCTCCCTGCTACCACTCCTACAAAGGGCCCTGCGGCCGGCCAGCCTCCTCTCTCAGGTGAGGTTGGCTGTCTGTCCACTTTGCTTTCCATACTGCTCATCTGACCTGCACCCTGCTCCAGCTTTGACACATGCAATCATGTGATGCTTTTGTTCTTGCATTTTCACCTCGTCCTGAACACTGAACACCAGTGGGCAGTTTTGTTGTAGATGCATAAAAGGTTTCAAATATCCCCTATATTACTTAATATATTGACATATGCTATACCGTGACTGCAAAAGCACATTATTTACCTTGGAAATTATTTCAGAAACACAAGTTTCACTTTTTAACTGTTTCCGAAGGTTAGACAGCAGATGGCGCTAGCGCATTAGTGTACTGACATAAAGGTCATCTTAGTGAGACCAAGAAGTGATTAAAAGTCCAGGAAAAAGCAATGAATTGTTTGGTCAAAAATATTATAAATAGATTTTTTTTTTTTTTTTTTTTTTTTATAAAAAGGTCTCCTGACATTTCTCAGACAGCAGTGATCCCTGTCTGCTCTTTACAAAGATGGACCTCTGCTGTCTTTTTGTGCTTTTCTCTATTATCCTATTTCATACTGTACGTTGATTTGAGTTCACAGCAAATGCAAACTCTTATCAGAGGGCTGTGCAGAGCAAAACTAATTCGGGGGTCCATGGTTGCATTACAGAAGTAACATCGAGTGTCTGTCATTTCTGCCATGAAAGACATTTATCATCTCATATCAGGAGCCCAAAGGCTCAGTCATGTCGCTGCAAATTCAGTGTCATTATGGTAAAGGTTTGTTAAATAAATGTGCATTTAAGGCATACCATGCAAGCCTGCTAAAATGGATGTAGAATCCAGCTTTTATGAATTATACGTCAGAATGTCTTGTGACAGACTGTTAACTCAATTATTGTTTATGTAACTCTTGGCACACTTTTTGCTGTCTGTCTTGCTTGTACGCCGTCTGTTGCATTCTCCATCTGTTCTTTTCTGTGTTATGTCAGACTGCCTTAGCATGTAACTTTGCAGTTTCGCCCATCTGAAGACTCCTGTGTGTGCGCACGTGCTTACTGACTATCCTATTTGTTTCATTTTAACTATGCTTGAGCAGAGGAGGAGGCAAAGACTGACTCTCTGGCCCTTCAGAATGGAGGCGAGGAGGAGAAGCAGATGACAGAGGAACTTGAGAAAGGAATGAAGGCTCTTTCAACCAACGACACCTCCTCCTCTCCTGCTGCTTTGCCAACCAAACTGCAGGGTGGCACCCCCGAGGGCTCGCCTTCCAAGTCTCCATCCAAGAAGAAGAAGAAGTTCAAGCCACCGTCATTCCTGAAAAAGAGCAAGAAGCAGAAGGAGAAAGTGGAGACCTGAGATGGTCGCACAGATGCATTAGACCTTGGTGAAATGCTACCGTGAAACACTTAATAAGAGTATGACAGAGCAAATGGAGTGAATCACATCCGATCTATTCAGAGCCATTTCAGATGTCACTCACAGACATGCTGTGTTTCCCTGTACCACTCACTATATCGATGTTTGTGGTGATTCATCTGAAGCAGGTTTAAGAGCACTGGTGACTTTTTTTTTTTGTTTTTGTTTGTTTTTTATTCACATACCATTTGACCGAGGTCAGATAAATTTCAACAATTTGACACACTAGTTTGATCCCTCACACCGTCTTATTTCCACTCACTGTCCAACCACTCCGCCACTTCGCTGTACAGGTAAAGCAGAACTACACATCTGATCCTGGACGGTTGCCACGTTTGTTCCACTTCCGCTCATCTCTTTCTCATCTACAATTTTACGAGACACAGTGGAAAGCAAAATCTCCATTATGCATGTATCGACATATGTAGATTGACATTCTAGCACGTCACATTTGTTCATCATCGTAGGCATCTCTTAGCATTTGGTTATAGTTATCAGATAGATGTTGCAGGTAATCTGTGAACACAGGTGCAGTACATGTAGAAATATACTGATAGCAGCTGATCGTGCTCTGCTGAATGCTAGTTTTGTGTAAAATTATTAGCTTGTTGAAGTTATTACAACAACATGAGACGCAAAAGAACGCAGGGAAAATGTACTGGCTCGCAACAAAGTATGCCTCCATCAACACTTTTGTCAAAACCAAAACGATAACGCAGAATGAGTTCGTTTCTTGTCAATGCAGTCTAAAATCCAGTAAGAGAAGATACTGGGAGTACTAAACATTCCACTTTTCTCATTTTATTTTAAAGTGTACATGTGCAAAATACCTCTTTGCAACAGCAATGTTCAGTTTCAACCGGTAGCTGTTATCTAAATGCTCATGTGTTGGCTCATAATTGTGATTTATTTTATGTTAGAACGTGCTAGTGAGTGTTGCAAGGTTGCCATGTTTCAGTCATTAAAGATTAATTTCAAGCAGTTGAGCATTTTGTTCCAATTCTTCCTATCCTGATTGATTATCTTGTACCATAACAAATATTTCCAAAATCTTCATGCAGCTTTGAGAAAATGTTAATGTAGTCTTACCGGAACACTGTGAACTCAGGTAAGTTTCTCCTGAAATACGTTAATACCTAATATGTAGCATTTAAAATACATTTGTATTGAACCTATAATGACAACCTAAAGGGATGGTTCAGAGTCACTTAAGCCAGTCCTACTGATAAGCTTTATCTGGGATGGTTTATAGCCTAACTTTAAAGGCAGAGAAACTCAGAGCAAGATACACAAGAATAACTGAAGCCTCTACATTCCTTTAAGTGTTTTTTTTTTTCATTTTTTTTTTTTAATTATTGTGCACGAGTAAGCCTAAGGACGAAGAGTTATGATAGCATGGAAATGTAAAGTCTTTTACACAGGATGGAGCTTGACTTGTAGGGGCTTTAAGAATCATTTCAAATGTTTTTCCAGGTTTAATACGATGTTAAAATTTGAGAAAATTACCTATCCTAATTCTCATCAAAATCCAGGCTCTAGTAGTTTGGATTTGGTAAAACCTTAAATTGTCGTTGTCTATTATAAGCTGATGCTGAAGGATGGCGTTGAAGGTCTCTGAGGCCCATGGGGACCCCGGTGCGGTCTTAAGTTTCCAGACCTGTATGACGTCGGTCATACAGGTCGCCAGGGGGCGCGCTGCTCTCGCACGGCGGGCGGAAGTCTGCTAACGGAGCGCAAACTAATCATCAGGCACAAAGAAGAGTCACCTGTGTAGTTTAGAGTAAGACGCTCAAATAAAAGCAGTTTGGTCATTTATTTTCTAATTTATTTGTGAGCCTAGGGTTTGTTCTGTTGGGTAAATGGGGAGGAGCAGGAGTCGGACTCCTCCAAGACGAGGTAAGAGCCAGGGAGTAGCTAGCCCAGCGCTAGCTCACGTCGACGGTCGCGCGTCTGGTATTTATTGAAGTTGTAGTTTAGTTTTTATTATTTACGGCGTCCATGTAAAGTCAGGCGTATTAAATGCCATCGTGGATCTGGCAATGACGGTAAAAGTAATTAAAACAAATAATATACCGTTTAGGTAAAGGTATAATTTTCGTGTTACTGCTGGCTTTTGTCAACATCCTTTCAGCAACTACGTGATTTAATCTGAACAATGCTGACAACTTTCATGTTTGAAAGATCAGATTGTCTTAATAAATTAGTAACTGGAGAGTTTCTCATTAACAAAAGACATTGCGGGTACAAACCTTTCCTACAGTTGTGTTTTTGTAGAGCTGGATCGCAGATTTCTGATCTTTTACTTCCTAATCCAGCCTCGTTTAAGAAGATCCTCACGTAGGTGATGCGAAAGCATTATCTAGAATTATACTGTCAAAAATACGGATGATTTAATCAAATCAATTTAATTAATTAATAAAAATTAGCTATACTTCAGAAATGATCCCAGCACAGTTGGTAAAGTCAAGCTTTGAAAACACAGCGGCCACTTTGCAGTTATCGTTTTTAAAGTCACGCGGGATTGTTGAAATCATCATCTGAATGCTTGTCTTTAAAAACTCATCCTATGTGTTTTTGCCGAATTCTGTATTAATAAAGATAAAGTGATCAAACAGTGATTGATTGTTGAAGTATGATGGTAATATAAATGACAGGAAAAGCTGCTGTATGGAAGTGCAACAATATCCAGAAGAGTATTGACACTTTCTGAAATGATTGACCAGGATGCTGTTCATATTGAAACCTAATATTCTGATGTTACATGTTCTTTCTCATCAGAAAGAAGACGATCACGCTCCACTTCACGTGAGCGTGAGCGCAGGAGAAGGGAGAGGGACCGCTCTCGCTCCAGAGATAGAGATCGAGACCGTCGCAGGAGTCGCTCACGTTCTCCACACAGGAGGCGTTCAAGGTATCTGTGTCCTGGAGACGGGTTCAGTTTGGAGCTGGAACAGCTTTTGTCCAAGGAGACTGTCAACATTTACATTTTTTGATTTATAAAGGGATCTTCATTGCTATTTTAGAGCCATTTTCTACTTAGAGATTAAGATGAAACGATACAAATTGTAGTGACTGGTCCAAAGATCCGGTTCAGATGAAGTCTGATTTAGTTACTGGGTGAAGAATTGTCTTTAATATCAATTTCTGTGTCTTTATAATTCTATATTTCCTTTTGTGACAACTTAATTTATCATCATGGCACTGATAAATTGAAAACAGTATGAACTAATTTACTTGCAGACGTGTCATTTCTCTGTCATGATAACCCCTCCTGCAGCCATCTTTGCATTTCTCGTGCAGGTCTCCTAGACGTCATCGTTCCTCCTCCAACTCTCCTGGGAGACAGAAGGACAGACATGACGATGACCGCAAAGACGCCAAGGACAAGCCAGGAAAACCCATTCAGATCTCAGGTAAAAAAAGGATTATTCATCAACGTTGCGTATGCGTACATGCTGAAAATGCATAAGGTGTGTTTCTTTTTTTTGTTTTTTTTCTCAATGCTTTTGACATTTTTACATTTATTGATGATTCAGTTTTTGTCCTTTTTTTTCTTTATTACTTTAAATTTCATATAGCTGAGGACATGCAGGGCAAAACTGAAGAGGAAATTGAGATGATGAAGTTGATGGGATTTGGCTCCTTTGATACCACCAAGGTGAGAGTAGAAGGGTGTTGTATACTATCAAGCCACAAGGAGGTGCAGTTTACTTCAAATGGAATTCAGTGGTAAACATGGGATGCACATACTGGTGTTCATTTTATGGAGTTTTATGCTGTCTTGTATATTTGACTGTCTTTAGCAAAGTGTGAGGTATCGACATGCATATCAAAGTAGAAGAAATGTTGCTTCTGTGGCTGAAATGTTGTTGGCTTTTGTTGTCTCGTTAAAGAAGAGAGACAAAAAAGCTTAAATAGCTGATCAAAACACCTCAGTATTTGTATGGTACATTCATTCGTGTTATAGCACACTTGCTGCAATAGTGTATGTAACTGTTTTGAACAGTGATAAAAGTGATAATGGTTGTGATTTATTTTTTTTTTTTTTTTTTTTTTTTTTTACGCAGGGAAAGAAAACTGATGGATCAGTGAATGCATATGCCGTCAACGTTACCATGAAGAGAAAATACAGGTACGTTTGCACACAAAGTAGCTTTTCAGTTCGATCGTGCAGCTGTAATATCACAGTGCAGCTTATGGGCAGTCTTTAGAAGTATGTTCTAAGCTTGTGCTTTGTATAGCGTGGTGTTTTTTTTGTTGTTTTTTTTCTCATTTTTATAAAGTTGTTTGAGAGCCAGTTGTTGCTGAGTTGTGAAGTCACAGCATCAACTTTTAACGTAGCCAATCAACTCTGCAGGTGTTTCTATGTAGAGATTCTCACACTCCTATTGGTGCTTGATGATGTAATCTACAAGTGTTGCAGGGGAAACAGTGATGTAATGTTTTCTTATATATTCATTTTTTTAGGCAATATATGAACAGAAAAGGGGGATTCAACAGACCATTGGACTTCATTGCTTGAAAGTATGAACAGTTCGTCATCCCAAAGAGGTTTATTCTTTTCTCCCCTTACAGTGGTGAACGTTTTCTGTTAAATCAAACTTGTAATGCAGCAAACCTGAATTGACCTTTTTTATGTGACTAAATGCATAATGTAAATGGTTGTACCTTAAGTTGTTCTGAGCTCAGTCTTATTGGGAGACTGAATTTCATGTTGTTGAGATGTTTTTATATTATAAATAAACCTGTTTTAACAGCTGATGTTTTGACTGTGGAAAAGTGTACATGTATTTATTTAGATGGTCACTGAGTCCGCCATCGACTATCTGATCTCTAGGTGTTTCTGCGCATTTATATAAAAACATTCATTCATTCATTCATTCATTCATTCATTCATTCATTCATCACAATCACTAACTCAGTTTAAGTCATCCTAAACTTAGATGTTTGCAATCAAATGAATCCCAGCTTGTTTACCTGGTATATGTGTCTATTGATGTAATTTGTAGTTCTGTGATCGGTGTCAAGTAGTTTATTTCCCCACATTAAGTGCTGTGCTGGGTAACGTGTGTGTGTGTGTGTGTGTGTGTGTGGTTGCTAATTTTGAAAAATAAAGTTGGACATCCATCTTATCTTGGAAGATCAATGCAACATGTTTTGTTTTTTGTTTTTTTTTCTCCCCCCAGACTTCCCAACAATTTAAAAACTCTGGTTGAGATGTTGGTGGTGGTTCTTGAAAACATAATACGTCTGTAGCTGACATCCGTTTTACTTTTGACTTAATATTTTATGTTGCTGCAACTAATTAAGCTGCTCACCCTTGGGTTTTAAAATTCTCCTTTTAACTTAACGTGTGTTTGAATTATTTTGAAGGTTAAATCATTCAGATATTCTATAGTGTTGATGAATGTATGCTTATTTACCATTTTATGCCAATTAAACCTTGCATCCAAGATCCTGCTGGGTAAGATCCCACTAAAAATCATAATTTACATGTATAGAGTTGCGCCTGTAAATTGTTTATCATGTGTTCAAAAAGCTCTCAACTCTTTCCCAGGGAAATGACTGTATTTTTATTTGGTTCCTTCAATAATTGTACATACAATTTTTAAAAAAAAAAAAAAAATTTAAAGGAAAGTAAAAAGATCTAATACACACTTTGTAAATTCAAAGCATTTTAGCAAGTGTCTTATAAAACGTTAAACAGGTTAGTGGGCCTATTTCCCCTCTATTGCCTCACCTGCCCTACAGACAGGAACGGGAGTATTGTTATATTTTAAAGATGCTCTGGTGTAATATTTATTGAAACTACAGAATAATGTGCAGACAGGATAGCCAGGCCACTCCTCCTCTCCAGACTGATGCCTAACATTTTTCATCATGCCTGTTTACTATTATAAAGCAATAAAGACATTGTCAGTGATTCTTGACTAACGTTATAACATGAAGTATCAGGAAATGGAAGTTTAAGTCTCCAATGAAGCTACTGATCAGAGGTATTGTCAGTATTTTCCCTTTAGCTCAAGATGATGTCAACTGTCTCACTTGCTGCATTCACTGTATCACTGAAAGTGTATAAATGAATCTTGCATCATCATCAAAACAGACAAACTGATATTTTAAACAATCCTGGAGATGCAAGTCCTGTACGTCCAAATTGGCATTTCTGACATTTATAATCAAATTATTTTCTATATATTTTAGCAAGTGACTAAAAATATCAATCCAGCTTGGAAAAGGGTCAAATTAATTAGAGACATTAGCCTTTGTTGCCATAAACCAATAGTGCTCATAAAAAGAAATTATATTACAAGCCATGTTAAATTATAGGTTTACTTAAAAAGCAGAGCAAAGGTCTATATCTACCTGTATCTAAAGTAAAAATTGATTAAAAAAAAGACTAAATAGACTTCATATTTGTTGTAGGTTGGGAAATATCCTAAATAAAACATACATTTTGGTAGTGAATGCTCTGACCTAAAGATAAACAAAAGTAAAACATATTCTCTTGATACTTTAGCTATACTTTCACTAGGATTCCTCCAATCTAAAGCAGCAAAATACTCATTTAACTGAAATCAAATTTGGAAACTTGAGCTACAGATTGTCTACGAGAAGCTTGAGAAATCAATATCTGTGTCTGACCGTTGACTCCTACTCTGGACCACATGAAAAAACGCAAAACATATTTTTATAAATATTTTTGAATATATATGTAAGCACTTAAATATATGCAGTTGTTAACAAGAAAGTAATTGGTTTAATAAAATATGAGGCAAGACATAATAGTTTATTATTCCAAAAACCATTAAGACCATTAAGTGTTGGATGATTGATGACTTATGGCACTCGTACAAGCTGCTAACACATATTTTACATGATCAAATCACATCAATGACGATCATTTATAGATAAGTGACAGCCAGACTGAATTTATGAGGGACGGATCAATACAGAACAGTTTTCACCTAGACCTGCTTGAACGCAGTAATTAAATCAAATATGATGGTCCTATTGATTTTGTTTCTTTTTTTTTTTTTTTTTTTAATAAAGTGTTTATTACTGCAGGCACACGAATCGTTTTATTGTAGTACCAATAGTTTAATATGATATCAGATTTTACTTCCTCTCATTTTATGAAAGTCAGACAAATCAAACTGATGTTCAATTATTCTTGTCTCAATTATTTTAGTTTCTTTCTCAAAAAGAAAGAAAAGGGGGAGAAAAGAAATCCATGATGAATATTTAATTGTCCAGTATGGTTTGATAGCAGTAAGCAAGTTAGCAGATGATACAATGCTGTGTTTGGAAAATAATGAGCATGTCTCATGGGCTATTCAGATAATTTAGTTTTTATAGCGTTTATAACAGTTGAAATTAAACAAGTGCTGATATCAATCCACAACTGCCACCTGGTGACAGAAGATGGCTCTTTACGGAAGAATCTATTCTGAGTGGAATATTTGGAGTGGATGTTTAGACCCGGTCGTTTCTCCATTGAGCTGTATTTATTTAAGTCTGTCATGGTCTATATATTTTATTGTTTCCTTAGCTGATGAAGGAAATCCATTAACAAGTTAGAAGGAAATCTCATTATTTACAAAGACAGAAGAGCTACAGAATTCCTTCAACATTGTCACAAAAACGGCATTTTATGATGCAGATATATAAATCATGTGTTTTTCTTTTTACATATACAGATATATAAATTAATGAAACTTTACAGGGGCAGTTCTTTCATTCTTTCTTATGTGCATGTATGGACTTTTAATATTTATAGCTGTATGGTTGTACCACTGTGTTTAATGAGTGTGGGGTGCCACATATGAATATTTTTATTTGTTTTAAATAAAAGTATATTTAACAATTTTTAGTTGTACAAATATCAGAAAAGTAGAAAATGAGAATTAAAAAGCAAAAACATACATCTATTTGCCTAATATAAGAAATATTATTTTATGAATACAAAATTTGTTGAATTTAATTAACAGAACAGTTTGCAAATATACATCTTTAAAATAAAAAGCAGGGGACTGGGCGCCTCCTAATACTGGGAGGACCTGTTCATCGAGCCAATCATGGAACCGAAATAAGCCAAACAACATCAGGGGAGCCAATCACAGCTATACACAACGAGACAGCAAGGCAAAGGGGCGGGGCCCACTGTTAAAAGGGCGTCGTCCTCATAGCTCGTGGTCATTTCAACCAATAGTTAACAAGTTGATCACAAAATAACGAATCACGATTCACAGGTGGGCGGGACGGTAACGGTGTCCATTGTGGCTCCATAACTCGATTTTTCTAATAAGTCTCGGAGCCAAAATGGTTAAACACAGTCCTCAGTGGCTATTAGTTCCAACCCCCCTTGATTATTGACAGCTCGGAAGCCCAATAGAAGCTGAAGTTGTTTCCCCCCTGTCCAATCATGTGGCAACTCACAGAAGCGTCGCGTTAGAGTACAGTAGGTGACTGCTGTGCAGTTTAACAAGCCACTATTTTGGACGCTCTTTGACAAACTGTCTCTGTATGTTGCTTGATGTCAGTCGCTATCTGCGTGTTCAACGAGACGTATCACATGTCATGAGCGATAAACCAGCACAAAACTAGCCAACCCTAAAGCCCCGAACCGATCAGGTTGGACGATATCGTCGTTTGAACTGAAAGACTACTTGTTCCTTTTTTGTACCAATTTCACACCAGGCAAGTGCGATATAACTGCATTCGCTAGTGCTCCTCTCGTTTCTATGACTGAAGCTTCAAAGATATAACTTTTTTTGTTGTCGACATTTTGACAGCTTGGCAATATTGTGAACGTTAGCCAACCTGGGTTGTTTTTTTGTTTTTCTTCTTCTTCCCTAACAGAACAGTCCTCGGAGAAAAAGTATACGTCAAGCAGCTATTCTCACTTTTTTATATAAACAAGCCGCTTTTTTTCCCCTTCCTTCAAAAAGCACCTCAAAGCGAATATAAAAAGGCAACAAATTAAAAGCAGCAAAATACTACTCGCTTTTCAGTAGTGTTGGCGTGCGCCCGGGCCAGCCAGTTACCAACCGCCAGTTAAACAACCTCAAAGGGACCGGCTCGGCGTTTCACTCCGGTTGTTTTCATTCAGGCCGTTTAACTTTTAAATACGCCGAGCGAGACGCGGCAGGAGTTGCTCTTTCACGTTTCCTCACGCCTTTTGAGGTAATTACTGACAGCAGAGCGAAGCACCTGAGTGCTTTAAAAAAAAAAAACAAACAAAAAAAAAAAAAACAACAACCCTAGAGGTAGGACCTGAGGAGGGTTGTGACTACAGCCACGGAACCCGTCATCGGATTGTTATTTTATCGGTGTTATTGTTGAAAATGGCGGCTATCGGAATGGTGCAGATGTTGATCGAAGCAGCGGAGTACCTTGATCGCAGGGAACGAGGTAAAGTATATTTCTGTTCATTGCCATGTCCCCCCCCCCTCTCTCCTCAGATCATTTAAGCCGGCAGTCCTTTTAGCAACAACTCCAGTGTGTGCAAGTCATTTTTAAATAGTCTTCAAATCTGGTTATTTATTATGATTTCATCTTTCATCAAGTAACCGGGCCAAACATTCAGTTTATGAATGTTAACGGGTTTTTAACGGGGGGGGGGGGGGTTGCACAGGCTTCCAAGGGGCTCGTCATTGTTTTTATAATGCATAATGCAAAGATAAACGTGCATTTGCATTTTTCATGATGAAAGAATGAATGCATGTATTTGCAGGTGCAGTCAGATGTGCAGGGAGACAATATTTTAATGAGGGCCCCTCCTTTCCTTATGTTGTGGTTTGTGGGGTTTATTCCAGTTCAGGATGACATCATTGTACAGGCTGCAAGGGGGGAGGAGGGGTTATCCGGAGATACAGTATGTACATAGGTACTGTATGAAACCAATTCATTGCATGCATGCCACTGAAATCCAATTGATCAGGCTCAAATGTGGCAGATCTTGCAGTCTTCTCGTTCCAGACATGACTTGCTCTCACTGCAGCTGTATTTTGCATCCCCACATAGCAGGACATATGACAATTGTGTTTTTTATTCACTTGCAGAAGCTGAACATGGTTATGCCTCCATGCCACCATTCATCATCAGTCGAGAGAGGGAAAGCTTGAAAAGGAAGAACAAAAACAAGAAAAACACAAGTAGCAGGTAAAGGCTATTGAGCTTGTTGTGGGGAAAAAAAAAGATGTCAGGGGGAAGGTGGGTGTCTGGCTGCAGACTCTTACTGTGTGAAGACTTGAAGAGAAGGCTCATCTTCCATCACAGCCACTGGGTATGGGAAAAAAGGTGGAGATTAACCCCAGATTTATATAATGGAAGATGTGGTCTAACTGTTGTACTCTATATTTGCTGTTCAGCCAAAATAGCCAGTGCAGTTAGTTTAAGTCGATCTAATTTAGTGTGACTACTGATGGGAACTCATCTAGTCAGGCTCCATGTTGTCTGCAAGGTATACTAACATTGTTTGCACCAGTGCAATGCGTTTTATGGAATGTATGACTTTTATTGATCAGGTCAGAATCGCAAACAATCTAGCCAGAACAACTCTTTCCTTACTGTTTTCAGCATATAGTAATTTTATTGTTCCAGCTGCCACTTACGTGTTATTCTCGGGCTGCTGAAGTTTTTCCAGTGTAGCGTGAGGAAAAAAAGTAGTGTGTCTACATTATTTTAGGTACTTGCTTAAGAGGTTTAATGTGCAAAGACTTGGCTTTTCTTCTTGTTTCTTTCAGTGTTACTTTTCACATATTTGTATATATTTATGTTTTTGAACAATCTGCATTTAAAAAATATATATTTATTTTTATGGTTCATGGAAACTAAGTTAAGTCAGTGAATTAACAGAGCATCCAGTGTTTATTAAGAGGCCATGAGTGTGTTGATATATTAAAACATCCATTTCTGTCAACATTTTCATCCGCTGTTCTAATTGGTAGATCTGAGCATCAGGAGTGTTTAATTTAAAAAAAGAAAAGAAATGATCTCGTTTAATCAATGCTTTTAATTTCTCTTTACACTTGGTTGTGTTTCTTGTCCCTTTTTTTTTCCTTGTATTGTTTGTTCTACTGTGGTAGCATTTCCTGTCTTCATTTCGGACCTGTTTTGAGAGCAAAGCTTCCAGCTGACGTGTTCTCCCAGTGGAAGTCTGCAGCCATAAACCTACCTGTGTTATTGTTTTTCAGCTCCGCACCAAGCCACCTGTCATAGCCCCTCTTTCAAGTGTGTCCCCACTCCATGCAAGGTTAAGACATTTTTCCCAGCCTAGTGTTTCAGTTGCAGTCATCATTTGTTCAAGGTCCTTACAGACTAGGCTTATGGGTTTTGGGGCATTTTTAAAAAAAAACAAGGTAATGTAGAATTAAGCTTGCCCCTCAATGTTAAAATAATTCAAAAGGTCAATCTTAAGATTACAGCAGAGTCCATATCTGCATGCACATCTGCATACAGCAATCCAATGTCATAGCCATGATTTGTAAAACGCTGTTAGCAACTCTCTCTTAAATCATTCTTGCCAAAAAGCTGCAGAAACAGTTATCTTCTATTATAATTTCTGCATGATTGTGTTTTGGGTGTACTGTACATTTAGATTCTGCATTGTCTTCTGTAAAACTTGTGACTGACAGCAGCAAAAAAAACTGTTTGGCTTCAAAGTGAAAGCCCACTCAGTGGAGCAAACTGGGTCAGTCAAGGTGACTGCAGGAGACATTTTAGTGAGGAGCCCTGTCCTGACAGAGCCATTCAACCTCCCTAAACACTAGTACATTGACTCTGTAACGTGTAAATCAATAATCCCAGCAATCAATGTCTGGCGTGTGATTAGAAAGCCATTCAGTTTCATGATTCTGTGCAGGAGAATGTATTTCCTCTTAAGGTCTGTGCACAGTAGTCACGTTTCCAGTACCTCTAGATTTGCACAAAACTCAAATATCACAAAAGAAAACCTGTAATGGAAATGATTAAATCAAAAAATCTTTCTAAATATCACAAAAACCTTTTTACGTTCTCACAGGTGTTTGTTTTTTTTGTTTTTTTTTCCCCCCAGGCGCTTTGATAATCCAGTTTTTTGCAAAAGTGTAATGGAAGTATTTTTTGCATATTTGCATGTCTCTGGCAACACTGGATGTGACGCAGCTGGTCAATCTAAAGTAATGAAAATCTAGTTTTCAGCTGTTTTTGGCCTCATTAATACGTTGGAGTTGTACTACAACACTACTTAATCAATATGCATTACTGAATTACATAAGGGCTTTGGCTCTGAATAATCACTGGAATGATCATCAGCTGTTTTCCTCCTCTGTTGACTATTTTCTCAACAGCAGTAGTGGCAATTGCAATTATTTCTCAAAGATTAAACCTGTTTTGTCCATCTTGTTTTAAAGATGAGATTTTCATTTTCATTGTTTTGAAGAGAAGTCTCGCAGGATGAGATACGGAGAAGAGTTGCGCTCATAAAGAGAAAAACACCGCTCAACGGAAACATCGACCCCCCCCCCCACAGGGGTATCATTATCGCAATTTTAGAGCTTCACTTTTCTTTTGTGAAAAAGTGTAATGGAAACACGACTCTGAACACACAAAGGTACCTTTGAACCCCCGTTTGTTAAATTTGAAACAATGGCATAGTTCCACGATCCAAAGTGGCTCAACTGGAATTGTGTTTTTTATGAATGCGGACAAGGATGTTTCTTTGCACTTATTCGTACAAAGACGCGTGAAAACGTCTCTGTTGTAAGACACCCACACTAGCATTTTAACTTGGTGACAGAAAAGATCTCTATCCATGCTACACCTCCATAAACTCGTATCACATGGCCGTCCATGCTGTGCTGGAAATAACCGTTGGTGTCGAGTGCTCTTATAATGGCTTTCCTCCTGCACATGTAGACTGGAAAAATCATTAAATTCAGAAATTAGCTACGTAAGAGCTCACACCAAAGCCCACAAATTCAGCAGTAGGTTTTGTTATTTCTTCTGTTGTTGTGGGGCCTTTTCTCCTTTACCCCATCAGTAGGATAAGCAAGTTTATTCATGGTAATGCAAGATAATTCAAAGTGCTTTACATAAAAATGTTTAAAGAAATGCATTAAAATGTAAAAGAGTTTAAAAGCAGAAAAAAAGACAGACAGACATAAATTAAAAAGGATAAAACAAATGAGTTGCAACAATGTCCTAAGTATGTGGTTTAATAATGTTATATATGTAAAAATATATAAATCAAATGAACAACCTGTTTTGGTTAGAGGTTGGTACTCAGTAAAGAGAAAATGTGACAAAGTTAATGTTCTTGCATTGCCACTATGTTTGAAAAGAGACATGGTGTTCAGAGCTGCAAGAACATGCTCTCAGTTCAGCTCACGTCTTAACATGCTTAGTGGCACTACATTTTTAGACACTCCAAGTGCAGAAAAAGTGGGACTAGCTTGGTATGCCTAGTAGACTTTAGGCTGCTGCACATTTGTCCTGATATCCAGTCATAAAAGCTTTTACCCTACCAGCATTTTTGTATTTGCTGCTGTCTCTAAAGAGTGCAGTGATTTTTCTCATTGCTCATTACAATTTAAGGGCAGCAGAGCCACATTTCGTACCAACATGGGTTTCTGCATGCAGATGATCTGATGCAGTGTGGTCTGATATTGGCTGTTGTTCAATAATAGCAAAGACCAAGACTTGTCCTTAATGAATTTGCCTCTTGGGGTTTGTGTTGATCTGTGCCAGGGAATGTTGGATCATCCTTGAATCGTTTTTGTTAATACTTATGGAAACGTAGGTCAGACAGTGATGTATGCATCACTGTATTGTATCATTCAACCCAGGATATACATGCCCTTCCAGTTTCTTTTGCATCCCTAATGGCTGGATGTGTGAAAAGAGGGGGAGGGGAGTCACTGTGTTTCTAGTGAGTACACGTGCAAGTGTGTCAGTAGTAGTGACTCACCCTCCCCCTCATCTCCATCTCTATCTCCCTCCGACACTTGTCCTCACCTCCTCCATCCTTGTTTGCTTTTCTTGCACTGTCTTTGGCAGTCAGTAGAGAACATCAACTCGTCCATGACACACATGAAAAATGAATTTTTCCCCACCTTACTTACAGATTCATGCAATGGAAGACTCCCGGTGATCCCGCCATCCTCGTGCTGTTGTCTCATCACTACATGTTGTTCTTAAGACTTGGGTGGCCCCACAAGTAAATTATTTTCTCAACATTTTTCCTAATTTCCCCTACAAAGAGATGCAAATATGGCACTCCCGGTGGAGGAGGAGGAGGAGGAGGAGGAGGTGGAGGAGGAGGAGGGTATGGTATAGTTGAGTGGCTCGCTCCACTTCCTTAAAACCAGTCTCTATGAAAAAAGGTATATATTCATAGTTGAAAAGGAACTTGTTGAACTGTCAAAGCATGTCAAAGACTTTATTTAGACCTTAGGAAATTGTGTCAATTTTGGGGAAAAATAGACAGAACATCTAGGAATCTTACATCTCAGCTGGCAGGCCTCGCCTTGCCCCCTCTTTTCTTTTTTTTATGGCTTGCTTACTGTTGCTTGTCATTTTCTGTTTTGTTTGCTGTAGGAATATCACAGGGAAATTTTATGCTTGTCTGTAATTACCATTCTTCCAGCTTTCTATGCAGTGTAACTTAAAATCATCTATTATATCGTACTTAAACCTAATTTACAATCCTAGCATATGCATGAATTTGTGGAGAGTGCTATCAATATTTTTAATTTTTTTTAATTTTAATGAACTGTATATAATCAAGTATGTGACACCATGATGTAGAAGCTTGGATTGAAGGAGAGGATTACTCATCCTCAGAATGATAGAATGATCATTTTATCCAGACTTTGGACTGTAGTTACAACTTTGCTGCCAGACTTGTTTTGTATTGGGCCTAATGAAAGACAGTCAAACATTTATTACTGCATATAGCTATTCATGTCATCCATCTCAATTTCACTCTTCTGATCGCTTTAGACTTCTTTCTTTTTCAAATGAAAAATATCTTTAGTTCTCTCTCAAAATATAATCAGTGTTTAGGTGCTGCCAGTCTGAAGGAAAGGGGCTGAGAACACGGGAATAAGAAGCAAAAAAAAACCCCAAAAACTCCTATCTAGAAATCACTGAATTGGTCAGATGTAGATTTTTATGAAATAAAATAAATAAATATCCCTTGACATCTGTGTTTGCTAAAATTGAATAATTTGTGGTTACACTTTAAATGTGCAGCACAGACATCAGGGCAACAGTTATCACAAATTACTGCAGGTCTCCAGGTGATGCTAATCTCATATGAAATAGGGATTTGGTGAGACTAGAATGCTGCCTCGTCTTGTCTTTTACACGAGAACTGCAGTCACCATGAGTTGTAAGGCAGTTGATCCAGTTGCGTATATGCTTGTGCTGGCAGATCCATTTTACCAGTGCACACAGTGGCTAACAGGACAGTATTGCTGTGTAGTGTGTAGCGATTGATGAAGTAAAAAAATATGTGTGACCCTAATATGGTGTAAAAAGGATGACCACCTGAACTCTGGCATCCCATGTTTTCTGTACATATGCTGCAATTATTTGTAACTAATTTTGTTTTTGTTGTTTATCTCCAGATAATTTGGTTTCCATAATTCGGCTGTGCTTTTGTAATAGTTGGGAACTTATGTTTATTTGATACTGGGCACTCTGTGACAGGAATATTGCAAAAAAGAAAAAATTATATTAAATTTGGCACATGCTTTATTGTTCTTAAAACATTTACACCCATGCTGCTTCAACACACCTGGCTCAAATGAACGGGTCCTTAACAGACACCCAAATAATGATAATGATGTATATATTTGATTCAAGTGTGTTTTGAATAGAGAAACGCCTAAAACATTCTGGGCAGTGGGTCCAGAGGACCTGGCTAGGTAGACTGTAACATTTTGTGCTTTTATCTATCTATCTATTTTTTTTTTCCTACATTCCCTTTAATTCCCCTAGAAATGTTCAAACTGTGAACATTCCCAGAATTTTGCAACCCCAGTGATGAAGCAGAGGGTTGTGGCACTGAGGCGCAGCGTTTTCCAGAGCCTGAAATCCGGCCTGAATATACGGGGGTCACTTCCCCACTAGTGCGGTTATGTCACCAGTGGCTGTCTGCCCTGTAAAGGAATGTACACTCGCTGGATGGGGCCAAGTGAGAAAGTGAGCACACACAGTAAATGACCAACGCATGATGATACCCATGCATACACATGACACCCGTCCCGGTGCAGAAGAGCAGCACCGGGAAAATGAGGCTTACTCCCAACCTTTCTTCATCATCTCATGTGGCAATACATCAATTGTTTTCAATGGTTGTAATTGAAATTATTTTCAAAAGTAAGTTGCAAAAATGTGGGAGCCACATGCATTTGAATCGGTGTTTGTGTGTGCGTGCGGCTGAGAGTCGGTGGCAGCAAAGGGTCTAGCATTGCTGAAAATGCAGAGGCTATTTTGGGACTTGGGATGGCGGGATCGGGAGTCAGGTGGAGGTTGAGAGGAGTTCAAGAATGCAGAGGGGATCTTCTTCTCCTGCTGTCTGTCCGTCTTCCTTACCCCGTTTTTCCACGGGTAACTGGCACATTTCCTCCAAAATCTACACTTGACCTTGTTTCTATATCTGCTCCGTCTGGGTGAGTGGAAGTCTAGGCACTACTTACGCTGCAGTGCAGGAGGCACACTGGCCACTAGCACACCTCCATCTTTCATTTTACCTCCACGGTGTTTCCCCTCCCTGTTCAGGACTCCATGTATAATAGATAATCAATCAGGCAATATGAAGGGACATGGTCCCGTCTACTTTAGCCTTCTGTTTGTGGTTGCTGTTGCTATGTTTACCCCTGGGCCTCCTCGACATGTCTGTATGCAAAAGTACCCCCCCCCCAAAAAAAAAAAGCTTCCTCTGTCAAGGCTGCAGCCCTTGAATGTCAGAATACCTGGGCTTTACTTTTCCTGGAATCTCATTTTGTCACACAGCCTATTCTTTCACACTCACACCCCTGCAATAATGCCCTGAACACCAGCGATGGCACACAAAAGAGGGAAACCTCAACCTCACTTATTATGTTTGGGTTTTCACCTTTTTTTTTCTTATTTATTTCCGCAGGTCTACACACAACGAAATGGAAAAAAACAGGTATGTAAGACAATCTTCAATATCTGTGAGTTTCTGTGTTGTTTCCCAGTTCATGGAAACTGAAAAATCAGTTCACACCAGCCCAGTCAGTTTGGCACTCTATCTGTGGAAAATGTTTTTCCTCATTCTGGATTTGAAAGAGTCACTCTAAATGAATGTTGGAGATTATATCCAGAAGTAAGAGTTAAAAAAAGAAATTACAATCTTGTTTTCTGTTTTAAATATGTTTAAGTATTCAGGTTTATCAGGTCACAAATAAATGTAAAACAAAAGGAAAACCTTTTTTTTTTTTTTTTTTTTTTTTTTTTTTTTTTTGTGCTGATGAGGTGTTATTTTCCTTCCTTTTTGTTTGCGCTGGCCTGTGACGACCAAACAAGCTCTAGAATAGCTCAATGTCCCCATAAACTCTGGTTTGGACACATTGATCAGTGTTTAACCATGTCAATGGGTTGCTTGTATCTGCTTGTATACAGGGATTTTCACAGTAATCAATACCTTAATGCGTGAAACTGCCTTGGCTGTCTGAACACGCCATCATTTCTTTTTAAATACATGCGAAGCCATGACAGTAGGACAGTACGTGGTGATCAAACCATGACCTTATGAAGGACTTTTTTTTTTTTTTTTTTCAATCATCTATATAATGAACAAAGCGTAAAATTAAAGGAGTCAAGTTGAAAAAGAACAAAAATATTTTAAACTGTGTTCCTGATAAACCAGTCCTCACTTGACTGAGATTGTTGCGAGAATGCTTCTGGGTCACTGCTTCGGTAGACTGAGACCAACTGAACCAGTGTGTACTCACTGTGCCCTCCTGACACAGAGGAGACATATGTGGGAACGTCATTGTATCAGCTGACTCAGTTTGTCCGTTGGCTCCTGAGAGCAGCCAGTCTTTTCTGAAATGGAAAACTGCTTTGTCTTGACAGCATTTTGTAGAACTGGTAAATTTATTCAGTCTTCAGTCTACGATCACTTTCAGGATACATGAAATTAGTGTTTGGGTCAAACAATTATTTGACCCATTTCATGGACAAAAAAAAAAAAAAAAAAAAAGTAATATTTGGTATATATATATATATATATATTTGGTAATATTTTGGTAGTTTCAGCTTGTTACATTTGCTGCTTTTCTCCGTCACACATAAAAGCACAGAAATGATCCTTTATTTTCTTTGGGGTTTATTCTTGTGCACTGCATGTGGCAACACATCAGAGTTATGACCACGAGAGCATGTTCCTGGCCTTTATCTCATGTTTCTCGCAAGCATGCTGATGATAGACAGAAATCACAGACAAATTGTAAATTAGTCATGGTGATCCACTGCTCTCGCTTCAGTGGGGTGCAATGAGATCCACCTCCCGTCCAGCAAATTTGGCTCAGTGAAATCGCCACACACATCCACCGTGCTGCCTGGTGCCTCCCTCCCCTCTGTGGCGCAGTCAGAAACTGGAGCGTGCCTGTGACTGTGTGTGCTTCAACACACATTTACTTCCTAGTAACATGATGCTGACCACAACTATAAGTTTTTTTTCTTTTTCCATGGAAGTTTCTCCTTGACCAGGGGCTTTCATCGGTCCATGGATGAAAGTGAGGACAGCAGGGTCAAACAAAGTTCTCCACCTAAATTTATGCGTTATAGATTAAATAAAAAATTTTTTGTTCCACTGACAACACAACTGGTAATACCTGTATAGAAATGAAACTTGTATGTTCAGTGTAACATAAGGTCATGGCCTTGGGCTGATGACTCCACATATGCTCTCACCTATTGACACACTAAACCAGAATAACCTGTCGCTTACATGGTGCTGTATGCTATAGCCGCTGTTTCTCTTTCACTCTATCACCATGTGACCTGTGCTGATTGATGACTCTGCTGCTCGTCAGTGTTGTTTAACAAACATTAGCTTGCCCCGCTGATCCCTTTATTATGTCAGAACAGCATAGGCGAGGACATTTGCATGTTATGTAATGGCAGTGTGGGTGCCCTTTGGACCGAGTCAGCTGAGAACCAAGCACTTAGTTTCAGCTGCTGAATATTGCTTTGCTTGTGCATGCAAAGCTTTCCTTTGCACTAGGGTTGAGAATGCCCTCTTGATGTGTCCAGGTTGAAAGATTTTTTTTTTTTTTTTTTTTTTTTTTTTTTTTTTCCTGCAGTGATGCTCACATCAGAATTGTAACCTGCTGTTGTTAATAAACAAACAACCTATCCAGCCACTCCTCGGCTGCCCAAAAGAAGGAAAACAATGTTTCCACCATCAATAGGAGTGTGACGTACACACACCCACTTGTTCAGGCAGCTGCAAGCTTTCAGACAAATGCACACTCCTGACAAGCCTGGAGGTGTGTGTTATGTAACAGTGGGGTTAAGAGGTTACCAACACCCACCAGACATTAGCAACTGAGCAGCTGAGAGACGTGCAGTGGAAGATACACTGGAGATGAGAAATGTAAATGTAATCGTCTCACATGATATCTGGGTTTCTGTTTTAGAGGGTTTTACAACACTGCCATTTGTTTATGTAAGGAGGACCAAAAGATATGCATATATTCTCTTCAAAAAAAAAAAATATATATATATATATATATATATATATATCTATATCTTGGACGTATATATTTTCTAGGGTGGTATTAGTTTCTCAACTGCAGGGCATTGGTATCGGATGATCCATCACTATTACAGTAGTTAATGGCTACCAGTCGTTTTATGTATTTAAAATAAGAAGATGCCAACTGACTAAGGTGTCTAAAATTACTTAACCAGTCCATATTATGTTCTAAATAACTTGTGCATTATATTACACAGTTGGCTAAAAAACATTTCATAATTCATCAGTTGATGTTTCTGTATTATTATGTAATTTTTTATTTGAAATTTCAAGACAATGTTGATTTGCATATTACTGAAAAATATGTAATTCTCAATTTGGAGAAATGTTCAGTGTAGTAGGCTCATGCTTGTGTTTTCTGGGGCCTCCTTTCTCCTCTCCTCTGCAGACGTGCACATCTACGGCTGTGTTTAGAGCGGTTGAAATCCCTTGTTCCCCTAGGACCAGATGCTAACAGGCACACTACCCTCAGCTTGCTGATGAAGGCCAAAGATCATATCAAGGTTTGTGTTTATGTCTGAGCACATCACCTTATAAGAGCAAAGAGAGATATTTATCATCTTATATGGTTTGTAAGTGTGTTAGTATTGTGTGTTTGAGTGTCTGCGATAAGCTCCAGTGGATGTGGGAACGCACACAGGCACACATACAATGACACCATCTCATGAAGAGCATTGTTTTCTCTCCTCTACTGTCTAGAGGTTAGAGGAGAGCGATAGAAAAGCTCAGCACACCTTGGAGCAGCTACAACGGGAGCAGAGACACCTTAGGAGGCGTCTGGAGCAGCTAGGAGTGGAGAGGACCCGCATGGACAGCACCGGCTCCACTCGGTCTTCTGACAAATCTGATTCTGACCAGGGTGAGCCACCACACTGGCACAGACGTGGCAGTTTCAGTGCACACTTACGTAGACGGTGTTCAATCATAACATCACATCTCGGGACTACTCGCATGGAGAATTCTAACCCTTCAAATGTCATAAAAAAGAAACCCATCATTTAGACTGATCTGGACAAAAAATATAGATTAACCATAGATTTTGGGATGTCATGTTTGTAAGAAAATTGTAGTCTTGAACAGGGGTTCTCAGCTGATCTCACTTTGGGACCCACATTTTCCAAAGGTCTTTAATTTGGTACTTACTTTTATATATCTAAACAAAGCAAAAGCATATTTTCAGAAATGGCCTTTGAAAATATGCAAATGTCTTCTGTTTTGGGCATAAAAATGTAAATTTTCTTCAGCTTTAAAAAAATAGCAACTTTTTTTTTTTTTTTTTTTTTTTTTTTTTTTTACATTTCTATTTATGTGGTTCATCAGGTTGATGGCACCTTCCAAAGCTTCATCGAGCAAAGGCACCATATTCTTGGCCTTCAGTGCTTCTCTGACTTTTCCGCCACATTTCTTATTGTGTGTGTTTTTTTTTTTTTTTGGCTTTTGCAATACATTGAGCTATGTTTTAAGACACCTTGAAAAGCCTTTTCTTGTTAAGCTTTTGGTGACTTTTGGGATGTCCACAGCTTCTGGAGTCATCTTTGAAAGAAATAAGGAAAACTCTGCTCGGAATGCATGGAATGTTTAGTTTCTAAATGAAGCTTCAGTTTGCATCGTTTCACACTCTCATGTTCAAGCAGTTCCCTACATACCACATGCTGGAGTTTCTCTCTCTTTATGTTTTTATCCTCAGTGTGCAAAAATGTGCATTTTAAATGCTCAATATCTATTCGACATCTTCAGCATCTATTCTGAACATAAGCACAAACTCCAAAAAAACACCAATGAAACAATGGTACCATAGCTACTGCACTAGTCCATTTCATGTCTGACTTGAAGGAAATTCATGACGTTAAAAGGTAAGACTACTTGAATCTGGTTGATTTTAAAAACTTTAAACACATTTTTTTGTGTAGCATACAATATGGCGTTCAAAGTTGAGCACCTACATAATGTGGGACTCATGGATCTGGGATGAAAATAATTTCTGTAGCACAATGGTGTCATTATGACTTTGAAGAAATGCACAGGTGTAACTATAAATGATAGTCCAAGGGAGTACATCTGAGCTTTTTCTTTTTTAAATGTCTTTATTTGAAGCTGTAATATGAGCTTTTGAGCAGGTTTCAGAAAAATATGAAGATACTGAATTGTCATCCAAAACAGTGATGTGTTTGTCTGTGTTCAACAGAGGACCTGGATGTGGATGTGGAAGGTACAGACTACCTACTGGGTGACCTAGAGTGGAGCACCAGCAGTGTGAGCGACTCAGGGGATGAGCGAGGCAGCCTGCGCAGCAGCTGTAGCGACGAGGGCTACTCCAGCGCCAGCCTGCAGCGCCTGCAGGACACTCAGGAGAGGGCCAAGCAGCTGGGCTGCAGCCTATAAACAGCACTGGTCACTGACCAATCGCCCACCGATTCTCTTCACCTAGTCCTATCCCAAGGTTGTCTCACCACTCCTTTCTCCTCCTCAGATCTGCCCTTTCCCTCCCCCCTCCCCGTTAGGACTGACCATGTCTGAGGCCTCTCCAACAGCCAGGCCTCCACGGACTTTCTGTCCGTACCGTGACTTCCATTCAGACAGCGACACCTCTGAGACACCCAGCCACATCCAGCCCTTCATCAGCGGTCAGTCTTAAGGGTGTCACCCTCTCTGCGCCTCGCCAATTAAACGAGTGGGAATTTAAGGACACTCCACCCCCTACCCTTCCGTCCTTCAAAAACACAACTTTCAGCCAGAGAATGTTACCACACAATGCCCCACTGCCTCTTTTTCTATACCTCGAGCCATGGGAAGCACTTATGAGATTTCACTCTCACTTCACACACAGACACGCATACATTAACACACAAACGCACCGTTTCATTGCTCCTTCTTGCCCAATAAGACCTCTCAAAGGTGTAACATTGATATGGTGTGGGGCTTCTTTTTTCTGCCTTGCTCACCAGTCAGCCACCTGTGCATGGTACCTTGCACTTAAAATTACTTTTTTTTTTTTTTAAAACAAAATTGTTATATTATGAAATATCGCCTCTTAAAAAGACCCCTGCTGCTGCAGCAGTTTCAGTAATGCGACCAGATTAAATGAATGTTTCTAAAACATCTCTGACAGCAGACTTTGGGTCCTTTCACACCTTAGTTTGATGGGTTTGTAAACTTGTTTTATCTTCCCGCTGGTCCAGTTCCCGTTCATACAGGCAATCCAAGTGTACTTAAATGTGTCAATTTAACATGTGCAAATACATCCTTAATGCTTATTGGTCAAATATTTCCGCCTTGAGAGCAAAATATATAAACACACAAAAGTTTCTTTGTTGTGTTTAATGCTTGTTTAACGACAGGACAACCCTATGGGGATTGTCTGTCGCCATGGTGAATTTCTTCATAACTTATATTTATCCATCTCCAAATTATGAAGTTTGAAAATGAAGTGCAGCCACAACTGGGATGAGAATGTTCTGGTTAACTGTCGCCAAAGACACAAGGCTAAAAAAAAAAACAAATATAAAATTTACTCTGTGTTAATCCTGCAGAAAATGTAAATCTACTCCTAATATTTTGGTTCTGTGTACTATTTAACTGCATCAGGATTGGTCCATCCTGGTCATGAGATCCTTTGGGCGATCCAGTTGTTTTAGTTTTCTCCTAAAAGGAATATTTGCACTCACAACAGTTGAAATGAACTGCACTAAGCGGGAAAACAAACGTGTTTTAATCAAACTAAAACTGGCAGGTGTGAAAGCGCCCTTTGTGGACCCTAAACCGTTTGGGCCAACTGTATTAGAATTTTTTTTTTTTTTTTTTGTATCGTCTTTGGCAGGCAGGTTCCCAACTAACCTGTCATTTCATGTCCATACCTGCCATTCAGAAGAAAAAGGAAAACAAAAAAGTAAATCCTGCAGCATGAGATTGTGAAGGGGTCTGGGTTTATGGGAGGGTTGATGGGTGGATTGACATTTTCTGCCTCTCTCTGATGACCGTGGCGTTTTTACAGCATCCTCTTCCCGCGTGTGTATGTCATGTCTGGGCCTGGCGATGATGGTGGCTGCAAGATATGAAAGCTTTTAACACAAGTTAACAGGCCCAATGTAGGTGTATCTTGCCAGGCGCAGGTACTTCACTGCCCCGTTGAGCAGATATTATTAACAGGAAGGGAAGGTCCTAACTACCTAATCCAGTGAGAGACTTTAGCACATTCCACAACATAGGAAAGACAAGCAGGTGAGACAGAGAGCATTATTTTTGAAAGTGGACCTTCCTGCCAATTATTGATTAATAGACTGTTCAGTTTGAGAGGAGGAAAGTCACCCCGTGGCAGTGGAAGTGTGCAGAGAGAGGCCAGAGTTTTTGTTTAATGTCAAAAAAAGCACTAAAATGTTAAAACCACAGGTTTTTTTTTTATCTCTCTTGCCTTGCCTTCATAGCTATTTATTGTTTCTGCAAAAATGTATACCTTGTAAATAGTTTTAAAAAAGATCTCTGTCTATCAGCAAATGTATTTATTAGATATACTAAGTATATACACAAATATATTTAAAAACATTATCTTTAGTCATAGCTCATGTTCTTCATGTGAGATTTATCAGAGTTTCTATTAAGTAGTTTGTTTGCACAGCCAAGTCAGTTAATAGGAAATTTAGAAATGTCTATTTTGCCCCGAGGTTTTTGTGGCTGTTGAATTTGACATGGTGCTCCTATGAGTTTAATGTTTTCTTTGTGATTGATTCTAACTTTTAGCTCTATAAAAGCTGTGTTTCCCCATGGAGGGATAATGGGACAAAAAAAAAAAAAAATCAGAATAACTTTGAAATATTTGAACAAAAAAAAAAAAAAAAAGAGTAAAAACAAGAGAAGCTGGTGACCAGGTTAAATGAGGCGATGAGTCTTCTGGCGGTTGGCACTGTCCCCGCACATAGGAACCTCAGCCAAAGTGGCTGCTCGGCCTTGTGAGACATTAGTTGCCCTTCATTAGAAAAAAAACAACAACAAACAAACAAAAAAAATCATGGGCAGGGAGAGGATTGCAGATTCCTGAATGTAAATCAGCTCCGCAGTGTAGCAGCTCCGTGCCAAAGGAAGCTCCCTGCTCGTGAATGTGCCACTCGCAAATGCACGAAGATGGTACATCCAAAAATCAGAAAAAAAACACGTATAAGATTGTTTAGTCGTCGAGTGTGGCATGCTGCTTATTTTTGTAATGTTAAGGCCCTTTCAAAGAGAGAGGAACTCTGTTGCCGCGACTAGAGGGAAAATGTTCTGAAAAGTAGCTGTGAGTGGGCAGGTGTGTTCACTGAAATGCCATCTGTCAGTGTGTGCATGTGTATACAATGCGAGTGTGTATTTATTTCGTCACTGTCTTCAGAGAGAAATTTGTGGGTTGGTAGAGGGTGGGTGGCTTGAAACATTGTAAATCTATATTTCTGTTTCCCGTTTTGGTGATAAAATGCAAAGAAAAAAAAAGTCAAAAATGATTTTTCCCATACATGGCCTGTTATTTGCCTTTTACCAATTGACGTGTGTGTGTGTGTGTGTGTGTGTGTGTGTGTGTGTGTGTGTGTGTGTGTGTGTGTGTGTGTGTGTGTGTGTGTGTGTGTGTGTGTGTCCATTTCCTGTATGCATACATTTCTTTGCCAAGTGACCATATGTGAGTGTGAGTGAGACTCCCTCCTCCTCATGCTGTGTTGGCATCCACAGTGCAGGCGATGCGGGTGGGATCGCACGCGTGTGTGTCTGAGCATGGCCAGGACAAGGCCGTATTCTCTATATGTTAAGGATAATGTGCAAATTTTACCTGGTAACCGCCAGCACCACCGCTCCCTCCCAAACACCCCACCCCCACCCCAACTCGACCACCCCGGTGCTCTAGGCATCTGCCTTTAGAAGCAGGTGTGGAATCTCTCGAAGAACAAGACAGTCAGACCAGTTGTTTAAGCTACAGCCTTCAGCATCAGGGGAAACTCATACTCATGTATGTATATGTGAATGTTTGCACATGTTGTCCCTGCATAAACCCGTGGCTAAAAATGCCTTACAACAGACACAAATGTAATGAACCCAACTGAAGTAAAACGTGTATATACACACAAAGTAAGACGTGTGTGCTTTTTATATTTTTTTATATATATATATATATATATTATATATATATATATATATAGATATCTATATATATATATCTCTATATATATATGTATATGTATATGTATATGTATATGTATATGGTATATATATATATATATATTATCACTATCATATATATATCTACGCTCTCCTTCTCTATCTCATCTTCTCTCCTCTCGATCTCGCTCTCTCTATCCTCTCTCTCTCTCTCATGGTCATCTGTCTCTCTCTGTCTCCGGTCTTCTCTATCTATATATACGATTGTACATATCATCATGTCTCTGTCGATATAATGTATAGATATGTATCTCTGTGTATAGATAATATAATAATATAAAAAGCGCGTGTCTTTGTTTTGTATCGTGACGGTCTCAGGCGTGGTGCTTTTATGCATTACACAGACGCACCGCGTAACAGCTCCATGGACATTATCACCTGCCGCCTTTCTCCTCAGAAAGGTTAAATATCCGTTTTCTGAATAATAAGCCGTTTTCTGCACTTACTTTTTAAGAATTGGTGAATTTGTCTTCTAAATAAATCACTTCAAAATGTATGTGTGTGGGGGGGTGGGGGGGTCTTTGACAATAAATTGTGGAGCAGCAATTTATATTTGCCAGTGATACTGAAAGAATAAAATATTTGAAACCCTTGTTTACCTACTTATCACATTGTCATGGTCTTTATTCTTGGTTCAAGACACGATAGCCTAGGTAATAATTACAGTGAGAGAGCAAATAAAGACTTCAACAGAGGAACCCAACCCACTGCTTGCTCATATGGTGAATAATATTCATGTAAAGAGGCGATAGACACCAATGAGGGGTTTTTGAACATGGGAGGAAGAGAGAGACTTCATTAGGGCTGTTGATGCTCTTCTGGCTCGGTGGTGTGTTTCGGAGTAATCTGTTGGCCAAATCCCAGATTTGTGTGATCTCCGCCATCTGACTGCTGCTTCATAACTAATGCGCATACAGCCAGAAAAGGAGGAGGCAAAGAACGAGGGGGATGGGTATCTTGAAAAGCATCCCTTCTGGAGCTTTCTGACTGCAGAGGTTGAAGGGAGCCATAGAGTTAAATTTTTTTTTATTTTTGTCTCAGCCACTGATCTGTTTAACTTCTCACTACCTTCAATCATTTTTCACGTTGGGTGTTTTGGTACCAACATGCAAGAGGTAGGAGGTCTAATGGATAAACAGACATGATCAGACATATCCAATTCACTGACTATATATGTAGAAAATGTTCATAGCTGTTCAGTGTAAGATGTGAAGCCTAGACATGCGTTAAAAAGCAACAACATTAACTCGGTGACTTCGTCTGATCACTTTTCACTGCAAACATAGCAGCAGCATATGATAAGGCAACAATTGCTGCTGTGTATGTTTTGGTTAAGGCATGAATGTTTACTCCAAGCTGTTTTTCTGAGGACCGTGCAGTGATGATCTTAAAATAGTGAGTATGCTATACGGTGGGTGAATACAGCAAATCCGCAGGGTCCGACTCTGTCCACACGACCAACACATTTATCCATCCAATATTTAAGTCCCCATCTTCTTGTAAAAAGCAGCATCTAAAAGACACACTTCATGTGTAATTTGTAGATCAAACAGCAGTGTGGTGCTGCAGTGCATCTTAACCTGAACCAAGTCCAACGCACATCAGCCAAGTGTATTGACAGAATGTATGTGCTGATGTGTATATTTTGTAGAAATCTTATTGACAGTGTTGTGTAAGTCAGTGTGTGTTTGTCAGGGTCACGGTGGTGCAGACCCTCTTCTGTGTGTCCATCAGATTAGTCTAATCCAGCCGCTTATCCAGGGTCTTGACACGTACCTTCTCCTCCTGGCACCACCCTGACCTGTCATAGATGTACGCTCTGAAACACCACACTGCACACTCACCCAGACAAGACAATCAAACTACAAGTGACACTTGCCACGACAGCCCAACAGCACCAAACCTTTGAGAACAACCGAGTGAAAACTTAAGGGATTAGGTCACTTACGGGCATCAGTTCATAAGTGGAGCGCAGATAAAGATCCGCTCCACCTTCCCGACTCTGCCCACGGTCACTGTGCGGTGGATTAAGCGTAGTTATTTAATAATCAACGTGAGATATGCATCTTACCCTACACACTAATTGTGTTAACATTTAGTTCATTTAGGCTCATTTGAAACGGTCTGTTCAACTATTCAGTCAAATTATATTATCGATTACTGTCTCTTGGGAAACTGAATGTTACAAGCGCAAAGAATTGTGAAGAGCGAAGGTGACACACCCACACTTATAACTCAGGATCCAAATATCCATCCAAACAGAGCAGGTTTATTTGAGAAACCGTTGATTTTGCCACTGTAATCGAAACTCTACAGCAGCCAGGTGCAACGCAGCGCTGTGGCTGAGTGACATGATCATCTTCTATCATAGCTGATGCTTTAGATCAAGGGATTCAGGTTTGAGTGGGAGTATGTGTGGACATGCTACCAGATGGAGATCTCCGCGTGATTGTAAGAAGGATCCTGGGGGACCAGAGTGAGGAGTGCACATCAGACAAGATCAGTGCATCCAAGACAGAACATAAGCGAGGGAGCTGAGTGACCTGTAGAAGACAGGTCCTAAAGCTCTTCAGAGAAAACCCTCACTTAGTCCTTGTGTGTAGCACCTGGCATATCAAAGCGCCAAAGAAAAACCAGCTTCAAAGGAGCTTGCTGCTGGGGAGTGTTTTATGCCTGGGCCTCCATGGAGATCTGAATTATTGGATGCCATGAAATGCATAAAGATAGCACAACTAAATGTGTTAATCAGGTGGCGGTTTATGCAGGTGAAGACTATGAGTGCCCCTGTGGAATAGTGTTTACTCTGTTTATGAGTCAATTATCTGAAACCACACGGCGGGGATAGTGGAGCCGCACTGGCAGCAAAGAGGAGAAAGGATGGCAGAAGCACACCAATGAGAACTTTCTCATGATAGTTGTTCTGGGCCTGCTGGAGCTTTTTCATAGTTCTGGTAACTGTTGGATGGAGATTTAAAAAAAAATCTGATCTGAGCTTAGTTTTTAGTTCCTAGTGCCAAGTAGGTTCTCTCCTTACAAGAGGAGAGCATGTGCCTTAACTATTAAGTGATGGATCCAGGCGGTGTGCATGCGTAGGAACTGGGTCAACACAGGAATGCACCCATCATTGCATTTAAAAAGTTGTACTAAACTTCTATGCAGTTTATTAAGTGTGATTTTGACTCGGCTACCAATCAGACGCCAGCTCTTACATGACTTCAGCGTTCTTATCTATGGTGCAAATGCAACCAGAGATAAAAAGCCCTTGAAAGCACGGTGTCCTTTAGGGAGCTCACCAGTTTCATTACCATAAGTAAAGTCTTGCAACTGTTTGGAAGGTTTTTGTGCAGCCAAAAAATGATCACCAGTGTTTGTCCATTCTTATTCTGTGCAACTTTCAATCAAACATGCTTTGGACTTTTCTTAATAATATGCAGTCTTGTCAGTGTTTGTTTTATTGTAGACTTGCAAAACATCCTTCGCTGTTAATGTTCCGATCCAAACCTTCCAGGACAATTTTTGTCACAATAATCTGAGGATTAAGGGATAAGAGAATTCACAAATTATACTTTTGCCTAAATATTAACTCATCTAAACATAATCTAGGTACACTCATACATTGCATAGGATCTCAATAGCTGAAAAACACAAACATGAATCACATTTTTATACTAAAGTCAATTAAATTGTGATGCTGTCACACTGTATGTATAAAAAAGGTTATATTAAGTAAATTAGATATACACCTATGATGATGGCACGAAATGCTAGATGATCACCAAAAGTAATTCCGACTCTGGGGATAATTACTCGACAGAAATACTGTGTCAGCTCATTGAGTGGAAGTAGCGAAATACTTGTGAATTAGGAAGCGAAATCTTTCATTTTCTCAACACATACTGGTCAGCTGTAAGGTTCAATGTTACCATTACAGCATGATCAACTGCTTCAGGTAGTTTTACTGAAGAAAGACCATTTTGAGTATTTAATAATTAACTCAAATGATAATTTTTCACACACTTTCTTCTCACTTGCATATTTGTTGGCACAAAATAGACACTTTTAAATCAGTGTGTCTCAGAAACCTGACTGGATTCCTTTTTCATGACAGTCATCCTGACTGATAAAGTAAGAAAAGGGGAGACGGATGAAATGGATCACACCTTAACTGTCACAGATGAACACACCAGTAGGAAAACATGGATTAAAAAAGGATCTTGTATAACTAAGGCTTAGATGGATTGAGAGATGTTATTCACAAGTTAATGTTCTCTAGCACGCCTGGGAGGGGCATATTGGTACATGTGTGTGTGTGTGTGTGTGTGTTTTCTTTTCTTATACTTAACATGACACACAATCTTTACTACAATATCCACTTTTTGCCATCGCATAGCCCTAGAAGCTTCATGTCTCTCTTCCACCCCCCCACGCCCTCACTTAACAACCCAGCATATTTCCTCTGAAAGCCCACTAGTGCCACCACCTACATATGCAATGTTCAAAATGCCCAAGAAAACCAACCTTTAGTTTTGTTTGTACACAAATAAAAAGATTCATCTGCAATACATCTCATGCCATCATATTACTGTGGTGGTTGTACACTGATGCAAAACTGGAGCAGAAAGTCCGTACCGGTACTGTGAAGCTGCAGTGAATGCAGCAGTTTTGTACTACAGCTGATGGGTACTTGAGCCTAAGGTGAACAGGAGTTTCCTGGAATCGACTGCTTGACTGAGAGATTTGATCTTTTAAATAGAATAAATGAAATAAAAGTGCCATTTGTTCCTTTACTATGGTGTTTGGTCGCTATGCCGAGGGTGGGGGTAGGAGGATAATAGGTGGTGGGCTAAGCAAGGTACATAATAACAGAAAGCAGACGTTTCTGAGTATCATTTCTCGATGAGTCACCTGAAAGAGGCCTCAAAACGCTTTGCTGCCCAGCTCTCTCTCTCTCTCTCACTCTCTCTTTCTCTCTCTCTCTCTCTCTCTCTCTCTTTATCTCCAACCCTTACATGCAAACCTTGCATTTCACTGCTCAAGAATATGTGGTCCGATATTTCTGTCTTATGGCGACGACATCTGTTCTCCATTCATGTTGAACTGATCTCTATCTTATGGTTTATGTGCTTTAGAATAAAACACCGCGTAAAGAACATCGTGTACGCTTTCCCCGCAGCAGTTCAGGTTGCTCGACAGGTGTTTATTAATTATGCAATAGCGCCCCCTAGATGTTGTTTCTCTGTAACTGTCTGAATCGATACAGTTTTGATCTGTAGAATCATATTTTGCCCCACAGGGGCAAAGGATGAAATCGATGCAACCATATGCAGTATTTGTTGTAAAATAGTATTACAAAAGATATTTCAGCAGTAATTATTCCAGCTAGGGCAAATATTCTCCTAGAATATATGCCATTGCTGATTAATACAATTGCATGAATTATTGATTCTTATTAGGTGAGAGGGGAAAAACAATAATAAACAAATAATATGAAACATCACATCATTTGGATTATTATATTTAAGATGATGTAGTCCTGTGTTGCTGTTTGGGCTGTGTTGCAGACAGACGGAATGAACAGCTTTGGAGGCGCCTTGTGCGGTGTTAGGAGGTGTTGAGGCTGCAGTCTCCGGATGCCCCCCACCCCCACCCCCACCCCCTTACAGGGGCGTGGCCCTCGTCCTGCCTCCACCCTGGAACAGGACCAAGGCCAGTGGCAGCTCTGCGCAGCACCTAAACGCTTCACAGGACGCAAACTTCCTCAAAGTCTGAATACTGCAGTACTGGAAGCACATTCACCTCTCTAAGTGCCCTTTAACAATCTTAGTATGGACATTTATTTTAAATCGAACTACTTAAAAAAAAAAGGATTTAGGATGTTATGAGTGAGTTAACCTTTATTAAAAGCCTAATTTTAAATGTTATGTTTACCCCATCATGCAAGTCCATACATCCAACTAATGTCTCTCATTCCATGTTTCGACAATGCGCAGCTGAAGGGTGTGAGGGCGGCTGGATGCAGACTGCAGCACCAGAACTCCAGCTCTACATCGATCTCATTTCCCATTCTGCTGCGACAGCAAAGAGAATCTGCAATGACAATGGACATAAAGTCTAATGTAACATGAGGCAGTCCCGTGGCGATATACATACACTGAAAGATTGAGATTATAAGCATGATTTTAGGATAAAATGATTTATATTTGCACCACATTAAGTAATTTAACTCATAAATATGAAAATAGATCTGTTCTGAGATATCTCAACACTAACTTTGACAATAATGTGCTTATGCAAAACTATCATTTGGAGGTGTATTTATGCCTGAACTGCAGAGTGAGCTGCATGAGTGAATTTGTAACTCCCCAGAGGGTGGAGGCTTTCTGCAAAACCTTGCAGGTTTCCCCTCATCGTCTGTTGTTGCTGCGTCAAATGATGCACCATGGCGCCCTCCCTATAAAAGCACCTGTCCTGGCCAGACATCACTCGCATCTCACTTTCTGTCTGTCACGCACACTCACCCTCACACACTTCTGAACTCCACACACTCTTTTGTTCCTCTCCCGTATTAAGCAGAGGCGACTGGACTCCACTGAGGGAAACATGAGTTACTCCGGCGACATTTACAGCAGCAGCAGTTATAGGAAGATCTTTGCAGATGCGCCCCGGTCCGGTCGCATGGGTCTGGGCACCAGCAGCCCGTCCCGTCTGCACTCTACGGGGTACCGCAGCAGCCACCGCTCCTATGGCTCCCCCTCCGCGATGTCCTCCACCGCCTACCGCAGGACGGCGGCGCCCGGCCGCGTCTTCGCCTCCATTCCGGACTCCACCATGGATCTGAGCCAGTCCACCGCCGTCACCAACGAGCTCAAAATCATCCGCACCAACGAGAAGGAGCAGCTCCAGGGCCTCAACGACCGCTTCGTGTCCTTTATTGAGAAGGTCCACAACCTGGAGCAGCAGAACAAAGTTCTGGAAGCCGAAGTGACGCTGCTGCGGCAGCGCAACAGCGAGCCCTCTCGCCTGCACGAGCTCTACGAGCAGGAGATCCGCGAGCTGCGGGCGCGCGTGGAAGAGCTGACGCACGAGAAGAGCCAGATGCACCTGGACTGCGTGCAGATGAACGAGACCCTGGAGCGCGTGAGGGAGAAAGTGGAGGAGGAGACCAGGATGCGAGAGGAGGCGGAGAACACCCTGAAGGACTACAGGAAGGACGTGGACGACGCCACCCTGGCGCGGATGGAGCTGGAGAAGAAAGTGGAGTCCCTGCTGGATGAGATTGCCTTCCTCAGGAAAGTTCATGAGGAGGAGTTGCAGGAGCTGCAGGCGTCACTGCAGGCCACTCAGGTAAACATTTCACACACCAGTATATCCACACACCATTTTCGTCTTTAACGCAAGTCTGCATCATTGAGACCTATTCGTGAGCACATTAAATTCACTTCCAAAGTATTTCAAACTAACTTACTTAATGCGTTGTCATGTATAACACTCAGTTAGAGACCCACAAGTGATTGGCAGCCCTGCATATGAACACATTTTCTTCAGCAGTGACCTTCAGAAACATTTGAAATTTAGCAGACTTTAATCCCCGTTTTTCCTCCTGCGCCACGGCCGAGTCCTCCAGAAAGACCCTGAACACTGCGGAATGTTAAATTGATGGCACTGCAGTTCCGTCTCACCTCCACGCGCTCTCCCTCCCTCTCTCTCCCCCTTCCTCCCCCCTGGACCAAGCACTGCCGACCTGCAGCACCTACTGGGAGCGTCACGTTCACGCAAAACCCCAAATGTTTAAGATAATACAAACTTTTTTCTTTCATGATGTGGGCTTTTGCTAGATTAGGTTAGGATTGTTTGAGTCGTCTGAGTATCTATACTTTATCTGTTGAGATCCGAGTGCTTAAAAGTTGTAATGAACGAAACTTTGGGTGTTTGTAGATCGCGTAATTCCAATTACAGAAGGTAAAGGAGAGGGACAGAAGTGGGAAGAACGAATGCGGAGCAATAACGCATACCGGGAATCCAGGGGTGTGGTCGTCCCAAAGGCAGCACAAAATCTGTGTTCACTCACACATTTCATACCAATAAACTGTCCTGAAAGCGGTGAAACTATAATATTTTACTAAATGAATTTTTGCCGTGCTCTGAGTGCACACAATTGTTCTCCCAAGACCTTTTCATTTATAAACACAAATAAAAACAAGTCCAATTAGGTTTATATTTTTTTTTTCTATAATTTTTTATGGGCCTGTTATTTCTGAAAAGGTTTGACAATCATTGTACATCAGAGTGAAAAGATAAAAGAATAGTGCAGCAGTTGAAAGTATTTCTTCAGGCTGTGTTGTTGGTGGGTAGATTTCTCCAAGGTCTCCAGGCTGCTTCCCTCCTGGGAATATGATTGACATGCAAAATATTGACAGCACAGCTCTCTGCAGCAGAGAAGGCTGAGTCAGCGCCCCACACTTCAGTCCTGCAGCACTTGGGATCGTTAAAACTCATCTCATCAGCACACAAGTCACCTCGCACATTTATGTCTGTCACCAGGTGAAAGTGAAATAGATTCAAACTGCAAAGAGTGCAGCATGAATGAAGCTGAGGACATCAAAATGTGTTTATTCATGGACAGCTTGTGCACTGGCTCACCTTGGCCTACCTTATTCATTGATTAGTTTATTTCCTAGATTTTTTTTCACAAAAAATTGAGTCCATTAGCTCATATATAAACAGACATAAAGTCAACTGCTTGATTCATCTGTAGCAATATATCAGCTCTTTGTTGACACCGACTGTGTAAGTCACGACTACTGGCAATGAAGTACTTTCTTTTTCTTTAATGATCTCTTGCATCAAGGTGTCAGTGGAGATGGACATGAGCAAACCGGACCTGGCTGCAGCCCTGAAGGACATCCGGGCCCAGTACGAGAACCTGTCAGCCAGGAACCAGGTCCAGGCCGAGGAGTGGTACCGCTCCAAGTTCGCCTCTGTAAGTGAGGCCGCCGCCCGCAACCAGGACGCCATCAAGCACTCAAAGGAGGAGCTGAGTGAGTACCGCAGGCAGGTGCAGGCCCGCACCCTGGAGATCGAGTCCCTGAGGGGCCACAACGAAGCCCTGGAGAGGCAGATTGCTGAGATGGAGGATCGCCACAACAATGAGATTGGGGAGATGCAAGTAAGGCAATGACTCATTGGGAGATCTGGGATTACTTTTATACCTTTCTTCAAGAGTCTGCAAGAGAAACCTGCCCAAAGTGGCAGTACAGATTAAAATACATGAACGTTTTGTCTATTACTAGTTAACAATCCAAGTCATATACCTCATAAGGATGAATGATCTTATGTGAGATTATGATACACAAGTGTTTCACCATATAAGTGTGTGTGTTTGTCCCTGTAAAGGACACCATTCAGCAGCTGGAGGCTGCCCTGCGTAGCACCAAAGGAGAGATGTCCCGTCACCTTCGTGAATACCAAGACCTGTTGAATGTAAAGATGGCGCTGGACATTGAGATCGCTGCTTACAGGTCTGTGACATGAGAAGCAACTGACCAATAATGAATCAATATAGATGCAAGTAACCTCATATAACATTAAACTGGATTAGTGTATTATTCAAGAGGTTTTTCCAGTTTTTACATTGTTTACCAAACAAAATGACTGCAATGTTTAAATTTTGGCATATGCTTTGAGGATGAACTGCACACATCTTGGTTTGTACAAAGCTTTTCAAAATTAACTGCAGCAAACGAACAGGGAGCGTTTGAGACAAGAAGTTAATGAGCCGTTGTCCAGGTGCTGTTTTGAATGGGCCACTGTCTGCATTACAATGCGCTCCATTTTTAGTCCAACATTTGATTTTTTTTTTTTTTGTATTTTTAGAGCATAGCTCTTGTGGGGCGTCGAGCGGCCTAGTTTTAAGAAAAATGCTGTATGACAGCAGGAGTTTGAGCTAGTGATCTTTACTGCTTTCCCAGCATTTCCTCTCTACATCTACACAGTGTTTTAGTCTAAAGTGTGTTCAAATCCTTCCAACCGCCTCAAGGCAGACAAGGAGGAGAGGAATTGAGCCCCTGTGCACTTTTTTCTGTCTCTGTGTGTACAGGAAGTTGCTGGAAGGGGAGGAATGCCGCCTGAGCTCTGTCGGCGGTGCCATGGTCCAGTCCGGCTACCCCGGCTTCTCCTACATGTCAGCCCGCACCTACACCCTCGGAGCCTACAGGAAGTCCAAACCTGAAGAGGAGGAAGAGGAGGCTGAGGAGGAAGAGAAAGAGGAAGAAGAGGAGGAGGGAGAGGAGGAAGAAGGAGATGAGGGAGATGACCAGGAGGAAGGCGAGGGTGAAGGAGAGGAGGAGGAAGAAGAAGAAGAGGAGGAGGAGGAGAAGTCATCGGAGAAGGGAGATAAGGGGAAGGAGAAGGAGAGCTCCACCGGGAAGAACAGCAAGAGCTAAACTGCTTGTATCCTCATCGTCAATATCTCATATCACATCCCACCAATCACTTATGGATCTGGTACCTGTTCACGTCATCTCTGTCTCGCACATGCAAACACACATCTGCACACTCCAGATGCCTCACACTTTTAGTGTTCTTCCGTCTCTGCTAGCTCTGAAAACCAGATGGGATTACTTCAAACACGATAAGACAGAGAGGGAACTTTAGAAAGGAATAGTGGCAGAAGAGTTTTAAATCTCTTTCATACACTGCTGTCATCACAACGATACATCTCAGAAGTCAATAGAGCTAAACTGATGCCACAAAAGTTCGAAAATGGAATGTTTCTTGCATAATTAATGTGCCATTAATGATCAATATACACAGTAAAAGCAATCAAAACCTTGACAGTAACAATTTTGTCAGCACACAGGCTTTCAGGACAAACATAGAGATCCTGGAGCATGAGAAACAGCCAGTCCAACTTTTATGGTGCTATTTAGTTTTTACATATAAAAGTTGGTGAGATGCGTCATTAGAGGGTTTTATCACTGAGAGAAGCCCCACCAGCTCATGTCTGAATGTCAGCTTTCAAACCAAGAATGTTTTAAGAAAAATAAACAGCCTCTCTGTGAAACTGGAATTCCAACTCCGTGTTTCACACAGATGCTGAATATTTCCCCTCCTTCCCCATTTCATCCCGCATTTATTTACTGCAGTGTTGCAGCACGGCAATAATTGGCAACCTGGAGCTCAGAAAAAGTGTGTAAATGTGTTGGGAGGATGGGTGGCATTTTCAGATGTTGTAAAGGAGACGTGCTGTAGCTTCTCCATGTGGAAATGCATCTTTGTGAATGAACAATTGTAGAGATTAAATTGCTGCTATGTATATTTTGGGATTATATGACCCCTCCCCTGACTGATTCATTTGTCAAAGAAATTCTCTAACGTTTAATTTTCACCAAACTTTTGAAAGAGAAAAAAAAAAAAATCTTTTTTTTTTTCTCTTCATATAATCATGATGAGGCTTTTGTTCAGTTTAGTTGGAAACAGGAGACAAGATGAGTGAGAGTAGCTGCAAGTGTCAGACAGTTGATAAAGTCACTGGCGTCTCTCAGCAAACTACTGCGAGTGTGGCAACTGCTGCTTTATTGGCAATGAAAGAGTCACATATAAGGGCTATTTTCACTATAACGTTCTATCGCTCTGCCCTTAGGTTTTTCTTTCTTTGTTTTTTTTCTTTTACTTTTATCCATCGTTTCCCTCTCTTAGATTTTTATTTTTCTATTCATGTTTGACAAATGAATCAAGCAACGGACATGAATGCATGGCCTGATACTTGGAGCTTGAATACTTGCTGGATGGGACAGATTTTTTGCTTGTTGTGTGTTCAATTAAAAATAAATAAATCAACAAAAAAAAAACTTGCCTTAACTATGAATAAAAGTTATAATAAAAGATGTTTCCACCTGCATTTCACTTGTTCGTAGGGAGACGGTAGAGAGCTGACACTTTCCAGATTCTTCTGCTATACAACTGTGACTGTACATGCTGCTGGCTCATGCAGTGATATTCCTCTCAAAGCCAAATAAAGACATTAAATAACCCTAAACTTACTTTGTCTGTGTGTTCAGTTTAAGGAAAACGCATATCGAAACAATAAGAAGAGCAGGACTGAAAGTATTTTATGAAAAGAAATGTGATAAAATAAAAAGGAAAGAATTCTTAATAGACGTAAATAAAATTTACACTCTAGATTGACCTTTATAGCTCATCAAAAACAGTTTAAGCTGCACATTTTTCTCTACCAAAGAGAAGAAGCCCATGGCTGAAAATCTATCACAAATTTGGCTGGGAGAGAGTTGTCCACACTGAACGTGTAAGAACTAGAGCTATCTAAAGATGAACTATCTTTCATATATCTCTCTGCCTTAGTGAAGAAGTATATATCATCAAGAAAAGTGTCCAAAAAAATGTAGGTTCCACTTATCATGCCAAAGACAATGGCATACCTCAAACCAAGGAGGTGTACAGAGTGCCAGGTTATGTGAAATCCACATGAATGTCATCATAAAATTTGTGCACATTTTGTAAGAGCATGACCAAATAAAACAACCGAACAACAAACATTCACTAAACCCTGAAGTGGTGATTGAGATTTTAACGGGTCAAAGACTATTCATAGACTGATACTTTTGACTAGAGAAACGTTTACTCACTGGGTTTTAAAGTAGGTAAGTAAAAGTTTACTTATATAGCACCTTTCACAGACTGATGTCACACAGCGCTTCACAATATAAACAATAAAAAACAATTACAATAAAATGCAAATACAATAAAAATAAATGGAAAAATAAAAAAAATTACAGTCACAGGAGGAATAAGACTCAAAATTAAAATAAGATGATGGTCAAAGCTACACGGCAAAACAAGTTTAAGCATTAGTGAAGTTGTGGATGTTGATGAATGAAGATTAAATGAATAACGCAAAAAATAATAATAATAATTTGTTGTGCCAAAGTCCACTTCTAGTCACATGACTGCTTGTCTCATTAGCCTGCAGGCAGCAGTCACTACCTCATGGATGTTCCTGCTGACTCATCTCGTTTTCTCCCTGCATCCAGCAGGAGATAAAAGCCGGGTTTGGCCAAGATGGATGGCAGTGCCAGTGCTGGCCTACTGGCGTTGGTTTCCACGCCTACTAACATCTCAATCTGTGTGCAACTCATTTTACATGCCTGTATACACGGTATATGGATCTTAATTTTTGGTAAAGATCCACCACCTTGGCAAGGTGATTGCCTGCTGCTGCGTAATCAGAGCACAATCAGAGAGTTTGAAAAGTTAACAAAGTCTTTCAGCTAACCAGCACATAGTTACAGCCAGCTCCCAAAACCTGAAGTCCTTCCCTTCTGTACTCTGTTTGAAAAGACACGGCTCTGGATCGTTTAACCCTAAGTAATTGTCTTCATCTGAAGACTGCATACTCACAAAGTCATTCACACTACGCTATCAGGTTGGCCACTGGCAAGTCGCAGTTACTGGCCCTTCTTCAAAATGAGAAGAAAGTTCCTCATATGTATCTGCTGAGCAGATTGCTGTGTCTCATTTTACATAGTAATTTCTACGCAAGTTAATTTTGTCACTTTGGTGTAGAAATGCAATTCCCTTGACTATGCTAAAAAAGGCTGGCGGGGCTTTGTCAAAGTGGTTTATTGGATGCACAGAGAAGAGGGGCAGTATTAACTTGCTTATCAAACTCCTGGGTTAAAAAGATAATAATGTGCCAACATTTTTTGATTTAGGGGAGCACGGTGGCTTAGTGGTTAGCAATGCCGCCTGACAGCAAGAAGGTTCGATTCCCCGGCTCGGCAGGAATCTTTCTGTGTGGAGTTTGCATGTTCTCCTTGTGCTTGCGTGCGTTGTTTCCAGGTACTTCAGCTTCCTCCCACAGTCCAAAAACATGCTCGTTAGGTTGATTGATCACTTCTTACCACTCCTGTGAGCATGCATTGTTGTTTGTCTTTGTATGTGGCCCTGTGATAGACTGACCTCTCCAGACCCCCAAGGGTGGACCCCTGCCTCTCGCCTGTAATGAGATAGGCCCCGGCAGACCCCCGATAAAGCAGCTAGAGAAAATGGATGGGATGGATGGATAGTTAGCATGCAGACGTGTTGTGTTCCCCAAAATAGCAGACCTCTCTGACAAATGTGATATCCATAGAAGGAAATAGGTTTAGTTAGAGAGGAATACCCTGTGACATTACTCAATGGGTTTACTGCTGGGGGTGAAAGGAAAAGCAACGAGGATGTATCTGACCACACCCTGAACCAAGTGAAATGTTATACTTAAGAAGGCAGCACGGCAATACTTCTGTGAAGTTGCCCTCTAAGTACGTGCCCCTGCTCGACCCTTCCTCCCTCAGCCTCGTGGTCCTAGTATGATTGATGCTCATCTATCCACAGGGACACAGGGAGCCTTCTGACTCAGCATAGACCTCTGTGGTTGAGAGTCAGACAGGGAGATTGTCGGACGGCGGATTTATTGAAAATTCAAGACTCCGATCAATCCAGCAGCAGCTTTCCGGACTGTTGGCCCTGGTGGACGGGGTGCGGACTCGTCCTTCATCTGGCCCTGCTGCTGCTGTGTGCGTGCTGAGCCCTGCTGTCAGCAGATTTCATTGTTGTGGGGGTGTGTGCATAATTGAGCCTCTCCTCTTCCTCCTCTACAGTTCTCCCGAGACCCTTGAGATAAAGCAATAAATACTAAAACACAGCATTTAACAGCCACCCTTTGCTGTTCACGTAGCAGGGGTGATGCTTGCATACTTAGGTACAGCTAAATACACTCCTTAGTGTACTTGATAGTGTATTTCCCTTGTACACAGGTGGTTAGGGAAAGGTTACTAGTGTTTGCTTTAGAAAAGTAGTATTTGAATTTCTTGTTTAAATACGCTTTTTCTTTATAAGGATGGAAATTCAAGTCAAGTAGTCAGGGAAAACAAGTATTATTCCTTAATTTACTGTTTTTTGTTACTGTTTTCCTTGTCCTCCCCTCATCCCTCTGTTTTTGTGTCCATCCAAGCCCCCCCGCCACCCCCCTCCCACCCCTCCACCCCCCGTGTAACTCCATTGCTATATATAGACTTCTGCATTGCAGATGTCCCAGAGCCCTGCGATTTTGGAGGAGCCGCTGAAGCGTCCCAGACAAAATTTGGGCTGCCTGAGACACAGAGCTCAGGCAAGCAGAAACAGCAGAATTAGAGCTGTGGATCACAGGAGGATAAAGATGTGGCTTGACAGGACTGAACACAGAGCACACGTGCAGACAGATCACCACACTGCAGCAAGGATGAAGTGGTCTCACTCAACACAGCTGCAGTCTTCATCACAGGATGGGTGGGTAGGTGGGTTGCCATGAGCGTGCGTGGCGACACAGTAATTTTCTGCACTAGTTCCCCTTTGGTTTTGCTCACGCTCAAAAAGCAGCATTATTAATATTGTAGGTTTAACTTCCAAAGATGATCTAAATAGTACAAAGGAAGGTACTGTAACACAAAAAGAAAAGAATCAAAGTTCAATGAGGACTTGCAAATATATACTAGGCGTATTAGTAATTGTTTGTGGATTGTAAACTACTCACTAAAACCTTTAATTTCAAGGCACCCAACCCCCCTAAGGTACCTAAGGTAATATTAAAAGATGATAAATTATTCACAGGACCTAATTAAACCAAACATGGCTTAAAAGAAAGCAGCACAGCCTAATTTAATATTTCATCCCCGATAATGGAAAGACCTGAAATATCTTAGCTCATTCATTTATATGGCGAGTACAAATAAATCATATTCTCATGTGGTGACTTCTTAACCTTGTGCTGCTGAGGTAGGCTTGTCTATGATGATGTCGGACCCTATTGAACTGTTGTGTTTGGGCTGCAGAACGCACCCACCTTTAATTTCTGCTGCCAAGGCAGTAGGCCATTAAGAATTAATAATTGCTGGTGCTGTCAGGCCACAGAGCTGGCACAAAGCACGCAAGCACATATAGTATACACATGTTGTGTGGCACAGTGAGCGTTTGCTGCCACTTGGTGTTAACAGTGCAAATTACAGGAGAATCTAAAGGGAACGACAGCAACTCTGCTCTTATGGGTTGTCATTTGAGGCTGTGGTAGTGGATGAAGACACATTGTTTTCTAGATTTTTAGTATTTAGGGAGTGAGAAAGTGAATATGTTTAGGACATTATGTGTCTCAGGAGCTGTTGTTACTTTCAAAATATGTAACTAGCAGCTATGATAAAACCTCTGACACTCACTCTGCCGTCTCTTTTAATACAGAAAACCTGGACCATCCTGTGTGAAACAAACACTTTGACCCTTCCTCTGTCATGTAGTTGGAGACATTTATCCACCATCTATATTTGCTTATTCCAATGCAAGTTCACGGGGATGTGCTGGAGCCTATCCCAGATCTCTTCAGGTACTCCTATGAGAAGCTGGTGTACATGCAGAAACGAACATGCAAACTCTAAACAGAAAGATTCCTGCCAGGAGTTGAACCAGAAAACCTTGTTGGGAGGCAAATTAATTCAATTGTAATTATATAACATCTTTTACAATACAAGTTGTCTCTAGAGACCCAGAACATGACCCCCGAGCAATTATTACATAAACAATGGCAGGTAAAAACTCCCCTAGTGGGAGAAAAACCTTAAACCAAACAGTGGCAAGAAAAACTCCTCTTTAAGAGGAAAGAAACCTGGATCAGGACCTGGATGATAAGAGGGGACCCTCCTGCCGAAGACCAGCCGGGTAGAGCAGGAAAAGGAAGATCAGAAAGAGAGAATGAAGAACAGAGAGAGGAGAGCCACAGATATATTGTCAAGATACAAAAAACAGATATTAGTATTAATTATCGTGGAGCAGGAGAACTACGGGTTCTATGTACATATTACTGGTACGTGGTTAGTTGATGCACTACAGAGACGACTATATAAACAGGTGTATGCAACAAGCGCTTTGATGGTCAGAGGGTGGGACTGCAGGTCAGCAGCTCTGGCCTGCAAACAGACAGAAGAGAAATAAAAGTGGGACAGACCAGCACAAAACTCTACAAGAACAATGAAATACGTCTAGTCTTTAACTACTCTTTAACTACTCAACATTTGTACTAGTCTTCAGCAAGGATGGACATAAACTTGACTAAACTATACTCAACACCACCCTGAAATCATTCTTGAAACAAGTAACAGTCACATTCCTCCTGACAGCACATACAAACAGACCACAAAAGAAAAACAGAGACTGCAAATTTCATAATTTTTTTGATAATCATGACAAACTCATTATTTAATGCAGCATTCCTATGGGTTGTTCGGAGAGCTCCAGTAGCAGCTGTGAGAAGATCCCTTTGACTTTCTATCAGTGTTCGAGTTGTTCCCCGTGCTCCAGGCTGTTTTGGTCACAAGACCATTACGTCAGTGCGACATCAGTGTGATCATGTTTTTGTTCATCTTCACATAAACAGCCGACCCGTTAAAGAATCCACCTCTTCATGAATTGGCTGGCTGTTTTGTAGACCTTGTTTTCCTCAACTAGATATATTACATAAAGACTTACATTCACTGAGAAACCACCTAAAGAGGAACAAAATACCTGCCTTTAGTGGTGTCAACATTTCTCTCCCGGTGTTACCTGAAGAGAGGTACTTTCTGACTTGTTCATCCTTCTAAAAGGTTCACATTCTCTGAGAAATCGGCAGAAATACAGTATCTGATATGAGGAACTCTCTGTAAGTGTCCCGAACTCATTAAGAGTCCGCCTGGTCTCCTATCTTGTCATATCCTTCAGATGACAGCCACCTACACACGTGAAGACCTGCTGGCATATCTGCAGGAAGTGTGTGAGTGTCATCTTTTCACCAGAAGATGGCAGTGAAGCCCTTCTGCTCACGTGTAGACACAATGGAAACAACCTGCAGAGACCTGAAACGAGCCTTCACACAGTCTTGATAGTCAGTAATCCTTCTGCAAAGGCATCCTGGACTTCAGCGAATGTTTCCATTTCCTCCTTTAGTGTGTTCATTTGGGTGATGTATAACACTACTGAGGTGACAATCAGTCATTTTCAGTTGTTTGTGAAGTGACAATGTTTCAATTAAAAGAATTAATTAATAAAAGAAAAATAGGAAAAAAAAAGTACAATCTTTCTTCATTTGGCTTTTGGTAAATTGATAGCTGGTATCAATTGCAAATAGGGACATTGGAGTTGGAATTTCATCATATTTTTCCTCAGTAATGGCAGGTTCTTTTCTGTTCGACATCACCTGCATAAAACAGAAAAACACTAATTGCAGTCACAATGGCAGCACTGTACGGGTTAAATAACACACCAAACCTGACTTGCCACTCGGGACCTGTGAAGGCACACCCAGCCTGAGGTCTGGCGCTGCACTAGTGGCATCAGCTCTGATCATGTTGTGATTTTCTTTTTATTAACTTGAACTCTTTTACTGAACGTTTGTCCATTTTTGAGTTTTTTTTTAAAGAGTTCTTCTGTGTTATCTGGGGCTGCTGTATGTGACGACTCTTACAGATCTTTTGCTCTTCTATGGTGAAACTTTGACTTTCTGACAGTTCTTGAACCATTTTTTACAATTACTCTATTCTAAATTCCTTCTGTATCAAAACCTCTGAATGCCTGAGACCGATCCAAAATCCAATATATTCATAACTATGCCAAACAAAATATTTAGAAACTGTTAAAGACAAAATTGGGTGTGTTTAATTTCAGTGTATAATTAACACTTGAAACATTAATATTGTACGTAGTGACAAAGACAAAAGAACACGAGCGTCCTCCTCCATAAACCCTCACGTTCACACAATTTTCACATTCAATCATAATTCAAAAAAGGTTTAATGTTTACAGTTAAAGTGGAACACCAAACTTAAAAAAAAATTAAGTAGAAAGATTTCCTGACTTCTGTTGATAAATAAAATTTATTTTCACCATACAGCATGGGTAACAACTCATTCTTGCAAATTCGGCTTGCAGTTTAAAAACACACAAAAAAAAACAAAACAAAAAAAAACAAAAAGGGAAAATGACAACTTCTAACAACGCTCTACTAAACATTTTCTCTAAATATTTAATTGTAATAACCAAGTGCCCAACAGGCAAAAAACTTACACAGGTTCATTCACCCTTAACGTTTCTATTAATCCAAAAATATTTCAAAATTTTTTATTTTTTTTTTTAATTGATTATGTGCACACAAACAGCACATGAACCTAAGCAATGTGGCACGCAGTACCTCATGGCTGAGTGCGTCACTACCTGAGGGATTGCTGGATATGTTACTGTCAAACTGAATCTCTTCCAGATGTCAAGACGTACTTATTACCCTCCACAACATACATCAGACTTTACTGGGCGTCATACAGCAAGTACTATATATCAGGCCAAAGGACACTTTTGTTACTTTTACATTCACTTCCCTTTCATGAGGAAAAATGTACAAAACTAGGTACAGTTTTACTATCAATGCTACTCTTAGGCATTATTTGGTCATCTTATCAAAACAGTCACGCTCCTGTTGATTGGTGAACATTCATGAACACATAACAAAAAAGGTTTCAAGCACAAAAAGAAAACAAATACAGATTATTTATTTCAAGTATAACACTTAAAATATCTTATTAATTAACCAGTGAAATAAAAAAGAAACACCTTAACACAGTCTGTAACAAAATAAATACTGAGCACAATTAATCAGACTGAAGCATTTCAACAATCGTAACACAATCTGTGTTCAATGACGTGCACAAAACAGAAAGTGAAGTCTTTTCCGTGCATTTAAGTCCGTATTACAGTGTGGATAATAGGACAAGAGAAGATGCTCCAATGCCCATTTGTCCTTTGTGAGATCAAAGTGCTTTTGTGTTGGAGGATCCAGTAATGCTCCAGGCTGACAGATGATGCAGGATGATGCAGCTTCTGTGGATGCAGCTGTGAAGCTCACTATACGCTCCTACATCTGCAGAGCTGAGAGACGTCGCTCTATACACTGCTTACCTAAAAAGATTGAAAATATTCAGTGGTCACACTGGAAATACTTTTTTTTGTGTGGAATCTACTGCAGCTATTATTTTTGTGGTTTGAGTGTTCTACATACATTTATCTATGCTGTCAATGTCCTTCTGGTCTGTGAGGATGCGGGACAGACCCTCCATGAGCAGAAGGGCCCTATTATAGCGCTGGACTGATGCTGCACCACAGTGAAACATCTCATCTAAAGCAGCGGATTGTACCTGGATATAGTGAGAATACAAATTTTTAGGAGGCTGAGGTAAAGACAGAGAATCTGATGTGACCTTCTGCTGTGAAGTGACCTCACCATGACCACAGTGTGGTTGTAAATGAGCTTCTCTGCAGTCATGCCAGTGAAGCGGTCCATAAGCTTCTGTTTGTCAAGTAAGAAGGTCTGCAGCCGATCGTTCAGGGAGCGACAGTAGGTCACACAATTCTTGTACATTTCATTTAGTTTCCTGATCACTGCAAAAAAGAAACAACAGCCGTTTTATAATTCCAACATTTTTACTATCTTTCATAAACATAAACCTCAAGATTATTTTGTTCAAACTTCATCTTAAGGTTCTTGATTAAATGCTTGCACGATCTCCCCTACTGATGAACTTTGTCACACTTGACAATGTTCAGTGAAGTGGAAATTGCTATTTCCATCCCATAAATTCAAATCAGATCCAATCACCTTCGCATGGACAACCTGCAGTAAGACCAGGTAAAGCTGCTCATTTTTTAATTTTCAACCATAGTATCTAAATGCTCTGCTTCTTCTTAAGGGAATTCATATACAAATATAAAAGGTAAACCTTTTGTATTAAGATCGTGACCATATCTCACCTTGTTTGACTGTAGAAGAGGGCAAGAGTTCGCCTTTTTTAATATTTTCTTTGGCAGTGTGCAGTGCAGATGACAGAAACTCCTCGGCTTTCATGTACAACACTAACTGCTCTGCATAGCTGCAACATCACACAAGAGACAGAAGAGGTTGGGGAGGAAATATGTATGAAAAAAAAAGTGATTGTACGCAAAGAGGAAACTTAAAGGCCTCTCACCTCCACTCTCTACTCAGAAGGCTGATCTGATCCGTCACCAAGCTCTGCTCTAGAAAAGAAATATCAGAAGTGCTAATGGCATCCAACCCTGGGTCCTTCGAGGAAGCCAACTCCATAACACAGTGGACAAATGCCAAAGTGAAACGCAAGTCGCTCAGAGCATCTGTATGAGTCTGCTGTGAAAAGACCACATCAAAAATCACGAATAACAGAAACGGTCACACGGAGTCTAAGTTTGTCTATTTCATGTTTTTTCATTGGAAAATGCACCCCTAGTATGCCGTTGTTATTTGATTCTACCTCCATTAATGTGTCTTCAGGGAGCTCTGGAGGGTTAAAGACCAGATTGCTGTGTGGAATAGCATCCATGACTTCGGCCTCACTGTTTCTCCGGCTTCCTCGCTGGAGTGGGCGACTGCTAAGTTGCCAGGGTGAGTTAATGTAGCTGGGAGAGCCTGCATTTCAGATAAAAGGCAAATACAGCTCATAGCCAAATACCAGATACGGTTTATGTGTATTACAGATGCAGGGGAGTAACTAATATGAACTTTTAAATCGCTTTTTCCACTCTAAAAGTCCAGTCACTTGAAATCACTCAAGATAAATCAACATGTAAGTTAATTGTCGCCTACCTGAGAGCACCCGCGGTATCATGGCATCAGGAAGAGTGTTTCCATGGGATGGAGAACCCATTATGAAGTATGCAGGAGGTGGGCTGTCTGAGAACTGAAATACTTTGGGACTCCCAGCAGGTGGAGCTGTGGAGACAAACAAAAGCAGTAAAGTCAGATGTAAGTTTACGAAACTGCCAACCAGTTAATTACCACGGTTCTGAGTATTCTAGCAGATCCAAAAAAAGTTTTACTTTTTAACTGGCACATTAAGAAATATCACCCAAGTATACTGAAAGCTTTAAATATCTCAAAAGTCTTGATAAGGCATTATCTTAATGCAGTGTTTTAACTAGTTAAAGCACACCTAATTAAATTAAAAAAAAAAAAAAAGTAAAATGTCTTGCTATGAAATATGGATAATCTCTTCTGGCTATACTGTGCACTCTTACCAGTTGTATCCATGTTTTTGTCACAGCTGAAACTCTCGTCACTTCCCTCTTCAAATAGATTTGCTCCAAATGCTGCCTTCAGCAGCATGTCGGAGAGCCTGCCAGTGCTGAGTGATCTGAAAAGTCAACAGAGCCACAGACACACATTTACTATGCGACAGATGGCATGCTTTCATATGAAAGACAGTCAGTTGTGGATTTTTAGAAATTCACATTTCATTCCTGTGCCTTATGGGATAATACAATAACATTTGGAGAATACATAACACTTGCCTTTCCTTCAATATTATATATTCATACAGTGCCCTGACCTTTTAAAGGGACCCTTTTTATTGGTTGACTTCTGGCTGGGGCTGGTCTGGGAAGCAGGACAAGGGTTAAGGGTTTGCAGGTTTGGGACAGTCCTGGTTCGGGTCGGCTTTCTGGGCTGAAGGTGCATCTGAAAGTGAAATCAAGGTTTTGAATTCTTTTGAGCTACTGAATATGAGAACTTGATGCTGAGGATCTGTTATAATCCAGGAAATGGAGAGTGTAAAGCATAAATGACCCATTACATAATGTGAAGACAAAAAAAAAAAAAAACCTTGGAGCTGGAGGTGACCTCTGCAGCAGGTGAGTCAGCCAGCAGTCCGGTCCTTGTGCTGAGCGGCAGAGTCTGGTCTGAGGTCTTTGGGGTCTGTCCAACTTATAAACAGATTATTAAACACAATTATTAAACCATTATAAATAACCGTTGAGTCTGCCATCTGTTTTTTGGCTCATTGCTCTTTCTATAGAGATAAAAAAGACCAGTTGATGTGACTACCTAATGGGGAGGACTCCTGTGGTTGGCCTCCTCCAGCTGCCAGCGTTGGGGAGTTAGAGGTGACATCTAGACCTGGAGCTCTACACCCTCCACGATGAGGCCGGGCGGCACTGTTGCTGCCAGGACAGCATAACATGACCCTGATTGACATGAGACGTGTTCAGACAAATTGCAGTGCTGATAGACAAGAGTGAAAGATGAAGTGAGCTAGCTGCAGAGGCAAAATGGTTGTACTTGCCTGGTGGAGCCATGCAAGCCAACAGGCTGCAGATTCTGTTCCATACGCTGGTAGTTTTGGATCTGAGATGGGACAGGAATGGGCACCGACTGACGGCGGTTATGGCCGTCTAATTCACCCGGGTTGCTGCGTGGTTAAAAATGGTTGATTCAGAGAAGTTGAGGTGCAGAGGAATCGGCATTTAGCAGTGATTTTGTTGACTTCATCAGAGCAATCGGAGATAAACAGTGGGATGTACAAAAAGTAAAGAGACACAGCATAAAATCAGACCAAGTGAGCGGATGCGAGTTCAAATGCCAGGCAAAAAATAAATAAATATATAAATAAATAAAAAATCTCTTACTTAACAGGCTTGGATGGAGAATGTAGGAAGTATGGGGGTATGGGAGCCGTTCCTTTGGTTCCACAGCCTCGCTCTCCCTGTCTTGAGCTCCTAAACATAAGCCTATTTGTTAGCTCCTACTGCAAAATGTACCAATTATGAATTAGGTTTTAAACCAAAAAGATATGCTGTGCATTTCATGGAGAGTCAACTTACTCACCCACTGTATATCAGGCAACTTTCTAAGGGTGATCCAGCTTCTCCCTCACATGTGTACTCACCTGCAAAGCAGTAAAGCAGACAGAGTCAGATGTCTTCTGCTGATGTGAAGAAAAACACAATTAAATAACCCAGATATCTACAGAGGGAGGCTCAGAAGTCTTACTGGGAAACTGGGCAGGAACCATGACATAATCATCTGTGTACAATGGTGTGTTTCTGCTGTCCTGATTGGCTGCGTCTTTCTGTGGGAAGCTGGAGGTGTCCTGCGGAGGTGAGGAAGGCACTCGGGGCTGAAGCTGGTGCATCTCTCCATCGGAATGCTGACGTGAATGAAAAACATATTAAATCTAACTATAAAGATTTACAGGGACAATACCAAGTGAGGATTCAAGTCCATTTTACATTTATTTGACTTAGACATTTGTGTTCGTAATTCAACGTACTTGAGGTGAGGCCAGTTGGGATGTGGAGGAGCTGCTCGAGGAGCTGCCTGAGCCTGAGCAGGGGTAGGAGAGGACTGCAGCCGGCGAGCCTGTCAAAGCACACATGTACCTGTGTTAGGAGCAGTCACACAACCTTTCCACTAAGATGTACAGAATCACACAGGACCCAGCACTTACATTTCTTAGTGGACAAGCTTGTCTGCAAGAAGGGATGGTGGAAGAACTCATCTGCAAATGAAAAGATTCAGAATGTCAGATAATGTTTCAAATTTAAACACTGAAAAGACATTCTGACCATGAAAAGACAAGTGGTTTACCAAAGGTGATCCGTTCTTTGTGGTTTCTCTGCAGCAGTCCCAGCAGCAGGTGTCTTAGGTTTGCAGAAGTCTCCTTTGGGATGCTGGAAAACACAAAACCTTCCTTGTCAATCAATATGAGCCTCTTTTTTTTTTTTGCTGAATTTTTAAATTTAAACAATTAAGACCTTGGATAATATCTGGATATGGGCACATGCATCATGCATTTTCATATTACAACAGGTCTTGAATAAATGTCTTTTTTTTTTTGTAAGAACATTGTATAAAACAATAAGCCATTAAGAATACAGATACACAATGCAATCCAAAACACCAAATAAACTTGGACTACTTTAGCAAATGAATAACCATCAGTGATTCGTAAGTTTATTTTAGCTTTTATAATATATGCAGATTCTTTCATGTTTTGCCCCATACCAGCACGTAATGGTCCAGCCTAGACGCCTCTGAGCCCGGAGATGTTTCCATTTCTGGTAAAAGTTTACACAAGGCCTCTTCTTTCTAACATTTGTAGATGGAGCTCCAGAAAGGCTTTAAAAACAATTACTTGCCCTTGATTTAATCTCAGCTATTGATTAATAGCTGAGATTGATTTATAAGTTCAGTTGTGCACCCTTGCCCTATAATCACCAAGGTTCCTGCAGATTCCTTGGATTTGTTTTTTAAATAGCATAATGCACTTTAGAAGGTGAAATAGACAAAACCCTTCCAATCTGTCCTTGAGAAAAAATAAAGCTAAGGATTTTCTCACACATTTGTTATCAAACTGGAGACCATCTGTCCATTTTACTAATCAAAGGCTCTGCCTCACATTAATATTGTTGACACCACCTGTTTCTAACAACATCATTTTACCTCATTATCACCATTCATTTTCCGCTGCTCCAATGTATTGAAGATCTATAGTAAATTGCTCAAATGATATATGTGAACAGATATAAAAAAAAAGAAAAAAAGACTATAACACAAACCGTGCTAGGTTTGTGACTGTCTGCAATGATAAAAGTCAAACGTGATGTAGATGATTCCCTGGGCTTTTTTGTTTTTACTTGGATTTTCCAAAGGACAAAAGGGTTGTCTGGTTAACCTTGCCAAAGGCTTTAACTACGGTGTCTTAATTGACAATGACACAGCATACTAAGGTTGAACTTCCTCCTTCACTGTGTAACTCTTACTGTTCTGCATACTGTTGATATCTGTGGTTTTAAAATATTTAGGTCACTTACATTTCATATGCACGCTGTGAGCTGTAAAATGTGAATTTTTAATCGAATTTATGGCTTCAGCACAAAAGCTCCAGGCAACATGGCACTCTCAGTCTGTCAGACGTCGCGTGTTTACGTCTGCGTTGAGCTATGTGGGTCATGTGGAAAAAAGATAGCTGCAGAGGTCGCTAGCTGGCACCTCGGAGCCGGTTATATATAGAGTGAGAAGAAAACAAACTATGCCACGTTACACAGAGACATGGCCTATCTTATCATCCAGCTGTATTACTGCAAAAGATCAGAATGACCATGAGCCATACTCAGGCAGGCAAACGTCCAGAACAGAGCAGAGAAAATCAGCATTAATCCCTTTGAACGCTTTCCAGGACGAAGTTCTGAGCGTCAGAGATTTTGTTTTTAATGCGACTAAAATCACTGTGTTTTCTGAGCATATTCTACAAGACTTTCATGTTCATCACACTAGACACTAGATGTTACACCATATATTTGTGGGATTTCAAAATACAGTTTGTTGAGAGGCTGATGGGGAAAGTTCTAGATCTGGAGGGGTTCGATCAGGTGTCTGTATCAGTTTCTTCCACATCAGGACTATTTTTAGTGGTGAGAGACTAACTTACTGACTTCTAATTATAGCCGTGAGAAAATGTGTCTGCAGGCTCACATGTGTTTCAGCTTCAATCACACATGGACAAACGCTGGTTGTTTATAAGAAAACTAGGTGCAGAAATGGCTGATTTCCAAGTGCTACGGGGGAGGGGTTCACACACTAACCTGGGTAACAGGGTTGCGTTGCTTTCGTAGAAGAGACGGAGCTCCTGTGGTGTGCTGGCCTACACAAACACGAAAACATGAATCATATTTGAAAACCATCATTCGCACACACACGTAACAGTACATTAAAATTCATGCAGGGGCCCCTAAAAGAACCTTTTGAATTAATATTTTTTGCTTCCATCATTACAAAAACAAAAGGAGAACTGTATTTAAGTACATACACCACACAAAGACAATATGTGGGTGTTTGATGAACCCAGCAAGGGCAAAGTGAAGTGTTTGCCAGCTAAATAAACACTATCATCAACATCAGCTAACCACAAACTGTCCCTTGGACTTATCACAATGTACCCTCTGACCTGGCTGGCAAAAATAGAAGATAATGTTCCTTTTCATTCTCAGAGGACAAGCATCCAAATTTGAAAAGCAACAGAAAACAAGACTAAATAATGTGACTCCTTTTTTAACTGCAAATGAATATGCATAAGAGGGTCGATTTACAAAAAGTATGGTATGTACTTTCTTATGCGTTTTCCACAGATCAGGCAATTAAAAAACAAACAAACAAACAAAAAAAAAAAACAGTTCAAAAGTATCACTGGAGCTGCCACGTGAACACCAGAAAGTAATAGCCAGTGTTGTGTAACAGTGTTTACTCTGGGTTCAGAGAAATGGCTCGTGGCCATTTCCGCATGCTCCCCTCTGTAAACAAGGCTCATTTCTAACAAGTGGTCAAGTAGTTTCAGCAATTTTTCAATACACAACACTCGGGAGGAGTGTCACCCATCTGACAGGTGGCTTTTAATGGTTGTCTTGTGGATCATGTTGCTCCAAGTTATGAAATCGATGCATCATCTTCAGTTTTAACAGTAATTAGTTTGCCCCTTCCAGGAACTAAAGCAAAGCAATTTCATGAGTTCTTGTGATTGTGTACTTGTGTGGGACAACTTGGAAATTTATCAGAAAACATCTGAAAAACATTTATCAGAAAGCTTTAAATAAATGGAGCTAAAGACCTAAGAAGATGATAGTTTTCCTGTGTCTGCGTGTTCTTTTTGAGGTGTCACTCACATGAAACGGTGCTTTTCCAGTCAGACACTGGTAAACAATAGTCCCAATGCTCCACAGGTCGGCCTTAGCATCATAGTTTTGGGACATGATGACCTCAGGAGCCTGTGGACAGACAAACACAGTTTACAGCTTAAAGAAACAAGAGACGTGACAACCTGTTGGTGCAGGAAAATCATTTACCATGTACATGGGAGATCCACACAGAGTGGCTGCCATAGTGTTTGTCTGGAGGTGCCGCGCAAACCCGAAGTCAGCTGGATGTTGAGAGAAATGACCAGAGACATGTAGAGTTAGTCTGAGTTTCACACACATTTGGCTGTTTAAATTGACATTAATATAAACTTAAAAAAGTTGTTACCTATCTTAATACTGGTATTGATGGAACTGGATCTGCGCCCTTCTGGATGGCAGAGTAAAATGTTCTGGGGTTTGAGGTCTCTGTGCAGGATGCCTTTGCTCTGCAGGACTTTCATGGCCTGTGCAATCTGCTGCAGGAATGCACGGATGGTGTCCTCACTTAAGGTGCCTTTTGCTGCATGGAACATATGACTTCATGAAGGAGAAATTGACATTTTATGTAGAAGGTTTCTAATATTGTAAAAGACATTTACTTCAAATCAAATCAAAATCAAGCTTGTCCTACATGCCAGTACCACCCCCTCCTTCCCTGCACGTCAGTATTTCTAGCTGCCACATTATTCCACCAGAGCACGGGGGGGTTAGTGAATGACAGATGGGTGAGATCATGTGGGGGCCTCGTCACCTGTGCCAAATGTGACCAAGTGTTTTGCTGCAAATAGCTATGCATGTCTCTTTGGCAAGAACTCTGAACGGGCAACTCTAAAACATAAGAAACACTGGCACAATAGCCCCCTGAAATCAAACCACCACAGCAGCACATAAATCTACACATCAACACCCAGAAGGCAAATCTGGCTTGTGAGGAAAAAAAACAATTCATGCTTGCATCAACATTTAATCCATAATATGAAACCTGAGGCAAAGGAGCTTATTTCTGGTGAGAATGACTTCTGGGAATTTCAGTGTGCTGACATCATAAGTTGTGTGGAAAACCAGCTTAATAAAAAAATACAGGCTGGGATTTATTTTTGGCCACTGTTTTCGTGCTAATATCCACATAATAAGTGGGTAACTGACAGAACAGAAACTTGATCACAAGGGTTTCATTTTTTATGGTTTAAGTACTTGGGAGTATTAGAGATTTTTCACCCACTGGCATGTCCAAACTTTAAATCTGACTTACAGTTGTAGTCCCCTGCCGAAATCCTATTATTCCTTTTTAAAAAACATGAAACAGCTACTTAACCATTAGTTTGAAAGGCCACACTCGCCGACCAGTACAATAGGAAACTTTCTTAGAAATGGAATAAACTTTGGCACTGACCCTTTCTTCTTACAGACACTGAGAAGTGGAGTGACTGTCCACCTTTTTACTTTGAGTTTGAATAAAAAGAGCTTTACAAGTGTGCTTTGTAACAGACTTACAGTGAAGATACTCTGCCAGGTCCCCTCCATTACAGTACTGTAAAGACAAAAAAGACTTGGTGTTGTTTCTTTATCAGTGAATGTGATTTGCATTTCCACATGCAAATTGTGCACTGCTTTCAACACACCCTCTGGTACAACTCACCTCCATGACAAGATACACACATCCTCCTATTTCCTGTTAATAAAACAAAATGAAATGCAAATTATCAATAATATATCCACTAAAATATAGTATCAATCACTATCAAGTATGAGATAACGGAAGTTACGTAGGTAAATATGGTTCTGTAACTTATTTTGTGGATGAGTACATTTATGAAACTGTCTAAATAACAACAGCACATTTTATTTATGTAGTGAGGCAGGAAATCATACCAACAATCCATCAGAGTGTCTGCAGCTGCACTGATGGTTACATAACAATGGACAACATGTCATGTATGAGATAGATTTGATAGTTTTCTGGCATCTCATTTAAGAGCTTCTTGAAATTCTGAACCACCTGACAACAGTGCAGGTGAGAAACTGTATCCAGTCAGGTCTCGTGAGCAGCTGTTAGACCCCCGAATCACCTGGGGACAAGGTAGAAGGTGGGGAGGAAGTTGCCTCACCAAGTCAAAGCTAAAAATCTTTACGTCTATGGTGATTATGGTTTAATAATAAGATGGATGTTACACAAACAATGACAAATTAACACTGAAATGTCCACTGAGAACCCATGCAACCTTGTCATTAGTCTTGCCTCTACTGTGAGACAAAACTAAAGTCTCTGTGTTTTGTAAGCCACTGTTTAACCTGCTGCACCCTGCCATCTGTCTGACACAGTGAGAGATCAGCTATGCCTACTGTCTGGCAGGTGTAGGTAAGGTGATAAGAGGGACACACAAACACGCAGGGTAACCTTCCATCAAACAGATGGTGGATGGCGTGTGCTGTGTATGACCGGTTAAGTGATATAGTCATGCTGGCTCTGGCATTAACTCCCCCGAGAGGAAATCAATCACCAGCAACTTGTTTTTACTCTTATGCTTATAAACCATCTAGAAAGCAAAACCACAACCTCCATACTTGTTCCACATGAGCAGCTGACTATCTAACTTTGGGCACTGTGTCAAGTTTTGCATCATCCAGGAGCAAAGTGTCTAAAATGTCTGTGTATTTTCCTGTGGGTGCTGATAGGTCTGTGGAGATGCATGTGTGGGACGAACAGAAAAGCCATCCTTACCTGGTAGTCCAGGAGCCTAACAATATTCTCATGTTTGAGTTCCTGAAGGAGACGTGACAAGAAACACTTCTGTTAAAGGGGAAATTCCCTTTGTTAAAGGGAAATGTGACAATATATATTTCAAAAGAATCCATTACCTTTAATATTTTGATTTCTTTTCCAAGCAGAGATTGTGATTTGGCAAAGTTTTTCTTGTTAATACACTTCACTGCAACTTCCCAGTCACGTCTCTTTTAAAGAAAAAAGAAAAAAAAAACAAATAAAAACAGAAAAGATATAAACACACCAGGCCAACAGACATCAGCAATGCTCAGACAAATCCAAACTTGCCTCAGATAAGAAGCTTACCTCTTTGTGTCTTCCTTTGAACACAACTGCAAAGGCGCCGTGACCAATTAAGTCTTTCCTGTTAAATTCAAATTTCCCGACAGACTCCATGGATATTGAAACGCAGGTGTTAACGGTCAAGTACAAAAACAGGTTCAGGAGGTTGACTTTCCAAGTGAAGCAGACGTGAAGTCCCACTCCAAAACACCGCCGAAGTCCATTTCACTGGTGCAGAAGTCAGTCTGGACAGTTAATGGGTCATAACGGTGGAAGACATCGATGACAACATCACGAAGGATCGGACATCACAAAAAAACGTATAGCTTCTTCTTCTTATAGTCTTTGGTTATAACAAGGTGGGCAGTGCAATAACAATGTGTGTATGTATGTAAACACACGAACAAAAAAGCGTTGCACTTAACTATTCAAGTCAATCCCTGCTGCTGGTCTAAAATTGTCAGACGATTAATAAAAAGTGTTATTTATAATGATAAACACTGAGCTAAAACATTGTTGTCCTCACCTTCTAACCATCCGATATTTATTCATACGTAATGGAGAGCATGCGCAGTGAGACGGCTGTTAGTGATGCCTTCAAGATCGTCTGGTAAATTTGCAACGTTATGTTTTTTCATTATTTCACACTGAACGCTGAACGCCTCATGATGATGGGTTCCTCAAGTGACTATGATTATAAAACTGAACAAGTCATGCTTTAAAGAATGACGCTCTATATTGATAATTCTTTGCATCTATTTTTAGCGCCATTAACCTGCTGTCTCATGAAACATTGATAGCTTATCAACACAAAAGTGCACAAACACTTTACAAACGTTAAAATCCACTTTTTTAAAAACAATATTTCTGCACTCGTCTTAAATACAGCACAATTAAATAATTCGCAATTATTGCTCGTTATTGTCCTTATTATATATCATTATTATCTTGTGGCACTTTACAAGATGCATCCATACAAAATACATAATGTAGTAATACAGTCTTTCAACATACATATAGCTATATTTATATGTATATAATTATTTATCTACATTATGGTAAAAGCATGCAACTGAAAAAGAGTAATTTCTTGCAATAAACAGTTTTTAATATATTGTCAGAACTTGGAGCATAAACAAACTAGTACCATAAGAAAACAATCAATGAAGGTCATATACAAGCTTAGGGATATTAAAATATTTCATGTGATATCAGACATAAAAACTGAGTGCAGAATGACTTACAGTAAATCTCTTTTTAGGAAACTTAATGTTGGCACAGTGTACGTTCAACGACAATTTAAACAAAGTCTCACAAGAAAGAACAACTGCAACAAGCCTTAGTCTTTCTCTTGTAGAACATATTTCATATTATATTGTACATCCTGGAAAAAATGTAAAATATATTTAAAAAAAAAAGACGAAGACAGCATTAAATTTCACAGAATTGTGTTGACTACACAAACAGCATTAACTATCCATTAAAAAGCATAGTCTAACATTTGACAGCTTACATAGATGTGAGGTACTGCAACTATGCCAGCTAATTCATTCAAGAGGTAAAATAGAAAAAACAACTGTGAACATGTGAGCAAAACAGGTTGTATTTAACTGTGATAGTTGCAGAGGACATAGATGATAACACACTTAGAATAAGAAATAATAAATACATTACGTCAGAGTCAAATGGATGGATTTATAATATAATGCTGTGTCCACTATTGCCCCATTTAAAGCTGTGTGAATCAGGTGAATATTGAACAAGTTCTTCCAAGTAAGATCTTATTTTATCCTTTGTGATGATGAATGCTATGAACGGCAGGTGATGACGTAGTTTTAAAGCACAAAGTTAATACTATATTCAAGGAAAATATTTTCCTTAGTCTTTTTCTATCCAATGTTATAAAATTGTACCTAAATTAAACCTGGAAAAAAGGTATTTAATTTTCTGCACATAATTTAAAACTTATGTAATTGCACTGTTTTATTTAATGAAAAAATGTCAGTTATGGTAAATGGAGTGAGTTGAAAAGATCAATATCACTCTCATGTCTTGCAAGCCAAGCAAATCAATTCAGCACATAATTAGCAAAGGAGGAGAAACAATAAGCCTGGCTATGAATGCGGGAATATGACATGTCAGATACAGATTTTATTTGATGCCCATTTTATTTACGTTTTACTGACATACAAAAACAAAGGGAGACCCTTTTCTAATTCTAAGGTTTAAAGTATGAGGGCATAATTCTCATAACTCAGATAAACAACAACACATTAATATATTAGACCATGTCAATATTAATTTAACAAAAACTGGGCCAAATTGTAGTATCAGTGTATGAAAAACAAAGTAGACCCTTACTGCTTCTATAGGAATTTAAAAGGGTAAAGAGCAACCGGGTGCTGCTGATGAAATGCAGTTCGAAGAACTGGTCATCAGCACATGTGATCACCTCTATACAAGGAGATGTTTTGGTAGTTTGCTACTCTGGTGTATCTATGTGTGTGTTAATGCAATGCCAAGCAGAAAAGAAATCATTATTAATCTTAAAGAGAAGCAATTATTGCTGCCCATCAATTTGGTAAAAAGGTAATTTCCGAATCATTTAGAATTTATCATTGTATGCTGAGAAGGGTTAGTTGCAAGCAAAAGAGTGATTATGAAGAGCCTATATTTATATGTGATAAAAGGTGTGCATTAATAAGTTGATATGCTTTTTTCATCTACATCCCTATTTTTAGTCTTTATACTAGCCTCGATAAAAGCCAGTGGAAGCTTCGTAGGGGGCCCTAAAAAAATCATAAACTCTGTACATCAAAATTTACTACACATTTTGAGCCTTGCTTGCACATTTGACAGGCAGGTATGCAGTTTGAGACTGTCCGCCAGTCTCTGACAGGGACTAACACAAAGCTGCAGGGCTTTCTTGCATGTGCTGCATGTGCTGTTGGGGGCCTACTTTGTTAGTGACAGATGTCCTTTCTCCTATTTATTAAATTGACATGGAAGTTGCATTAATCTTTTCATCAAACACTCAATAAGACAACAAATGAGCCTATATACAGTGTACAAATGTACTATGCAACAGAGCTACACAATGTGTGTTTGTCAGATGTGTTACTCTCTCTCGCTTTATCAATCTTCTCCACAGAAACTACAGTTTTTACTTTTATGACGACAACGTGAGAGAGAAATGCAGTCCTAAGAGTCTGTCTTTAAGAGTGAAGTTATCATTTAGCTACGAATCACCTCTTTTGACATCACTTTCACTGGAGCTGATGAGTGTCCAATTCATATTCCAGGGAATACTCTGGCCAGTATTTGCCATTCCATATGAGGTAGCCCCAGATTGCTCTCCTGCCACAGATGTGAATGGTGACTTGACTTTTTACATTGCGGACAGGTCAATGCGGTTGGCTGAATTAGTGCTTTTGTCCCAGGTGTTCATCTTAGTGGGGGTTGCACCCTCTTTGTTTCCATTCATCTATGCAAATGTTAGGAAAGGAGAGCATTAGACTTGGCATTTAAGAGCCCAATGGCTTATTTTGGTTGTATTAAATTTTTAAACATTAGCACTCACAATATCAGAGTTGAACTGTTTCGCATTGATGTTTCTGATGGAGCTGCTGGTAAGAGACCACACCTTGGTTTTGTGTTTGAATGCAGCTCTGACCTACAGCAAGAAGTAGACCCATTACACACTGCCGTGACCACGTCAGGCAAAATCTTATCTAAATTTGATGAAGAACTCGGAAGTCTAACTGTTAGAAAACATAAAATATGTAAAGCATTTAGCACCATACCTCAGAGTTGAGGAGACAGTGAAACAGGAAGACAAAGAACCCCTGAAGGCAAGAAACAACAAAGCAAACAGTTTCACAATGAACTCAAAGCAATTCCTAAGTCAAATATCACATTGTGAAGAACTTACTTGTAATGAGTTGAATACAGCAAAAATATACAAGAATGGCAAAGAGTGTGTGTTGACAGCGAGAACGCCAAAGATCCAGGAAATGCCTAGAATGGGCAGGAGGACAGCCACCGCCTTGATGGTCAGCCTTTAAACAAACCAAGAGATAACCCCGCTTTTAACATTAGCGTTTGATAAAATAAATGTATTCCATAATTAAAATAATCTGATAATGACGGCAAATAAACTCACTTGACAGCATTGGCATCTCCATGAACCTTGTAATTTTCCCCGCTGATTCTAGATATGATCCTGGTCACAGATATGAGAATGCCAATATTCACCTGGGCATGAGAATGACAAGGATTTCCTTTGTGAATGCCAATTTTTAATTAACACACATTACTTTGTAAAATAGACAACAAATGACAAAAAAAAAAAGTATATATATATATATATATATATATAAATAAAAAAAATATATTGTATTTTCCTCACCACAATGACAAAAAGAGCAGGTGCCACAAATGCCCAAATAGCTCCATTATTCAGTGATAGCCAGCAGCTGAAACAACGAGAACAACGAGGCAGAGGGAAGGATAATAGAGGTCACATTTTACTCCCTTGCAAGCAAAAAGGTTATAATGGTATAATGTAAACGTGGAATGATATTTTGTTAACCTAAGAGATTTAAAACAACATTAAACACAACTGTTTCTAATTTCTTCCAGAGGTGATGTCACTCTGTTTCAATGACTTTAAGGGAATCATGAGAAACATGAAACAAAGCAAACAATTCCCCACATGCAGGTCATACTTACTTGTCAACATTACCGTAACTGTCAAGGGCTGATGTCACAGACACCACACAGATCACCAGTGGAGAACCTGGCACATGGATACAATCAAGCATTATTTACCTGCTCAAGAATTGTTTGGCAAATATGACAACATCTCCCAGTCTTTTTTGTCTTTCTTTGCTATATCAGTCTATACCCTTATACTGATGTGTTCACTTATAGACATGATTACATTGTTAATATGCTCTTGCACTTTAATATTCATATGCTATATGAATCCCCATGGGACACTTTGTGGTTCTAATTTTAACCCATCACAAGTTACACTAGGATGCCATTTTTCTGGCACCTGGGAAGCAGTTGGGGGGTTAAGGGCCTTACTTAGAAGCCCACAGTGGTTCACCTCTGTTACCAATCCAGGGACTTAGGGTGCCCAAGCCCACCTCTGTAACCACTAGAATTCCTTACTATGCAGCTTTTGAAAATAGAAAAAAACTAACTAAAGATGTATATTAAGAAATTACATATTATGAACCTTTTTTTTAAGGGGCAATGTAATCTCTAATAAGTCTGCAGGATATATCTTTTAGGTTTCAGCTCAATATCTTGAAAAGATGGATCATTTTGTTGTCTTCATAAACCTGGCTTTTGGTCCTGCTCTAGATGGGCTGTTACAGTGTCTACGATTTTTAATTATTTAACAATATTTAACAATGTCACTATTCTGACAGGGTGTTCTGGCTTTTCCACCAGCAAAATGAATAAAGGGAAAGAGGAGGCCGTCTGCACATGCTGTGGGCACTGACAGTGGCAGTGGCGTCACAGCCTCATTGAAGACCTGTGCAGAATTAAATATTGGCTGTGGGCATTTTGTAAATAGTCTGAGCATTTAGATGTTTTCATAGTCTTTATTATCTTTTCCAAATCAAACAAGACCTGCCATTTCTTACAACAGGGCACCTTTAAAGCCTGCATTCTTAATGATTGCTTGCTAGCAGGTCTTTTCTTTCCTGCTGGTTTCCTCCCTTGTGGTTAAAAATAGTCCTAGAACATTTACTAGTCACCCAACACTGGGTCTAGTTACCTTCTATGTTTCTAATAGCTCATTTCCCCCAAAATAGCTGTGCATATTACATTTTCCTAGTTTCTTGACCTACCAAGCACGCAATATTTCATTATTTCACCTTTACTTGTAGTCAACCTTTCCTACCCTTTGTTTCCTTTTTAAATCTCAGCAAATGGCAGCAGCAACAATTCATAAATTGTGTGCGTGTACATATGTGTGTGTGTGTGTGTGTGTGTGTGTGTGTGTGTGTGTGTGTGTGTGTGTGTGTGTGTGTGTGTGTGTGTGCGTGTATGTAACAGCTATAATTCTAGCTGTCAGACAAATCTCTAGCACATAATTTGCAGATGGCCACACAAAATTCTAATTATTCTGGCCAGAGGAAAGGAAGTCATAAAAAATGGGATCATTTTGCACTAATGGGTTCAACATGTAAAACAGAGTTTATGCATTCTTCAGCAGCCAAAGACAGTCTATGTATGTGCCATATTTGTTTTAGATGTCCATCAATTTCAAGTTCACTCGAGATCAAGAGTGGTACTCAGTGTGGACTTAATGAACCTTGTATCAGTTATGAATCCTTTTTTCAAAATCTCCTTTGAGCAAGGTGAGTTCAAACAATATACACCATGTTCTCCATGAGTTCGATGCTGGACATTGACTCAAGCTAGGGATAATAGAGTAAAATACTATAAGGATAAAAACCAGTAAGACATCATGGTGGGGAGACAGGCATCCATTCACATCTTCATTTTTACAGGAAAACAAAAACTTACCCCAGCCAATGCCATAGTAGTAGAAGTGTTTGCTCCCTTCAGATCCAAACACCTTTACCACCATACTGTAGAGATGAAGGCCCTCCACCAGCATCCAGGCAAAGGCGCTCAAAAAGAAGAAGTGAAGCAAGACAGCCATGACCTTGCAGGCAGGCTGAGAGGAGGGAAAAAATGTTCAGGCATTTCCTTTAATTTCAATTTTCCAGAAATGTGAGCGAATATTTGTGCTTTAAAACTCAAAAGTCAGTTTTTGAGTCATTTACTTGTTTGTTTTTAAGAAATGCTGCACATCTCCATGGTATTCTGATGTTGATTCAATCATCTCTACGATACAGTATTCATAAGATTTTTTTATTCACTACTTTATACTAATAATCCTAAAAACACTACAACAATCATCAGCATCATGATAACTGTTGCTGTGATCATCATTGATATTGAAGAAGGCTCAGTACTGTGTACCAACCGTGCCCGGGGTAAAACCGGCACTGATGAGCAGAAAGATCTCAGCCACCAGGATGGCGAAGGACAGGTTGGCGTGGATGTGGTAGCGTTGGTTACGGATGGTACTAACAGACCTGCAGAGCAGTAAAAAGACAAACCGTTGTGAATAAGAACAGTATACATAATATGTGGAAGCTGTATGTTTGAGCACTCATGCACATTACATGTCTAAATGACCATATATGTAGTGCATGGAGAATTATAAAAATAATTTAAAAAATATGGTAGCCAATAAATCAAGATAATAATGTTCATGAGTAATCCTATTAATAATATATAGATAACTGATAACAATAAAATGTAATTAAACGCTGCATGGCTGTATCAGACTGATGATACTTACGACAAAACTGCAAAGGTAACCAGGGTGATGGCAAGGCAGAAGATGGAAATTGAGCACCCTACATATCCAATGACTGATAGTGCCATCGTGTGGCCAGTAGTGAGCTGTGTAAACAGAAACATTGGACAAAGCAACATGTAAAAGTATGTTGGCATATGGTGCAAATGCCAAATAGTCAAATCTATTTTTATAAAATTAGCATAAACAAAATTTACTTGTCCAAAAAAGCTTATTTGTGATTAAGATTATTGTGTTTTCCATATGCACATAACTATGTTAGGTGGTCTGGCACTTTCATTTTGTTTTGGAGTTTTGGCTATTTTAAGAGTTTGGTTTTGATTCTCTATGAACTGTCTGCACATGTGGCTTGTCATTATGAGGGCAGAGGAGTCTCAGTCTTTCAGAAAAAGGGAGATGTAGGATGTTCCCTTGGAGCTGAGGGATGAGGCAGCCCACTAATTAGAGACCTACTGTAGGGAAAGTATAGCATCAAATAAACTGCTGTGCCTTAAATATAGAAGTAGCTGGACTTAGCTGCAATAAGAAGTCATCTTTTCTATTCAAAAAAGCTATTGTGGATGCTAACCATACTCTCCTGGCACATGTTCTCTGTAACAAAGCGTCGGAATGTACATATATGTTTTGCATTTGAAGTGTAATCAGTTAATGTGAATATAAAATATTGTGTAGTCAGTGTTCAGTGACCACAGATGATCACAGATGTTTTAAAAAATAAAGCCCATGCAATGATTGTGGCTTTGATGAAAGACCCAGTGACCCATGCAGAGACGTATTCCAGTACTTCAATGTAAAAGTATCAGTGAAAATGTCCCTGTGAATAATTCTGTCTGCAACTGACCAGCACAGAGGGACGACAGACTGCAGGAGGAGCCTCTGATTGGTGGATAACTGTGTGGTAAACCACTGTGTCCAGTCCAGTTGCAGTATGTTCAAGAGTACAGATACACTTTGGAAAAAGGTTAAATGACTGGTACAAAAGAATAAACCTTAACATGTAAAATCCACAGTGAGTTTATTCTTTTCCAGTATCTCAGTCAGCTGTTGTAATTTGGTAGTGAAGAATTTTTCTGCTTTCAATTCAATTTAATTTTATTTATATAGCATCTACTACAGCACAAGTTGTCTCTAGGCACTTTTCAGAGACCCAGAACATGACCCCCGAAGCAATTATTACATAAACAATGTCAGGTAAAAACTCCCCTAGTGGGAGAAAAACCTTAAGCCAAACAGTGGCAAGAAAAACTCCTCTTTAAGAGGAAAGAAACCTTGAGCAGGACCTGGCTCTACCCGGCTGCCGAAGGAAAAGGGGGATCATAAAGAGAGAATGAAGAACAGACAGAGGAGAGACAGACACACCGTCAAAGGTATGAAAGACAGGATACATAAGTATAACTATCCGCCAGCAGCAAGTTGGTTTTAAAAGTGGAGGGGGTATCAGCCTCCTTAACCCAAATTGGAAGTTGGTTCCATAGTGATGGTGCCTGATAACAGAAAGCCTGTCCTTAAAATCTACATTTGGATACTTTAGGAACTATGAGTAAACCTGCACTCTGAGAACGGAGAGCTCTATTAGGAACATATGGTACTATCAGGTCATGCAAATATTGCGGCGCTAGGCCATTTTGGACTTTATAAGCAAGTAATAAAATTTTGAATTTGGTTCTGAGTTTTACGTGGAGCCAATGGAGGGACGGTAATTCAGGAGAGACGTGCTCTCTCTTGTTGATTCCTGTCAGCACTCGCGCTGCTGCATTTTGGATCAGCTGGAGGATATTCAGAGAATTACTTGGACATCCTGCTAATAATACATTACAGTAATCTAGTCTAGAAGATACAAACACATTAATTAGTTTTTCATCATCACTCTGGGAGAGGATGCTCTTAATCTTTACGATATTACAGAGATAGAAAAACGCTGCCTTACAAATCTGATTAATGTGCTGTTTAAATGACAAATCCTGATTGAAAATAACACCAAGGTTTCTCACAGTTTTACTGGAGGCCACCACAACACCATCTAATCCTTTCCTAAGGTGTTTGGGACCAAAAACAAAAACCTCTGTTTTATTGGAATTTAGAAGCAGAACGTCTATGGACATCCAGTCCTTAATGTCCTTAAGACATGCTGAAGTTGGGATAATGGTTCTGTTTCATCTGGCTTCATAGACAAATACAGCTGTGTATTATCAGCATTACAATGAAAATTGATGAAGTGGTTCTGTATAATAATTCCCAAGGGCTGCATGTATAAACTGAACAAGATTGGCCCTAGCACTGAACCCTGTAGGACACCATAGCACACCCTCGTCCGTTCAGAAGAAACCTCATGAACAAACTGGAATCTATCAGATAGATAATATTTAAACAAGCCTAGAGCTGTCCCTTTAATCCCAACAACATGCTCTAACATGTGCAGTAAAATGCTGTGATCTATAGCATCAAAAGCAGCACTGAGGTCCAGTAGAACTACTATGTTTTTTCATTTTTATACAAATGGTCACATAGTTGGCTTGCAACTACCTTGGGCTATAATTGGTCTATAATTCGCTAAGATTTCTGGGTAGAGAGAGGATTTTTTGAGTAAAGGTTTAATTACTGCTTAAAATATAAAAACCTGTGACACAGTTTAGTGATAAGTTAATCTGGTCCAATATTGCTGTACCAATGAGAGAGAAAATATTTTTGAGTAGTCAAGTTCAGATGGGGTCCAAGAGACATGTGGATGATTTAGCTCTATTGACGACTGAGGTCAACTCAGGGAGGTCTACAGGAACGAAACAGTCTAGAGTCAGGCCAGGACCTAAGAAAGTCAAAGAAAGATGAAGACACACCCACAGCCACTGCTGGGTGGGCCTGGTTGATTTCTTCTCTAATTCTGATGATCTTACTGCTAAAAAAAAGCTCATAAAAGTCTTCACTTTTCTAGCTGCAGAAAGGCACGGCTCAACAGAGTTGTGACTCTTTTCCAGCCTGGCTACAGTGCTGAACAGAAAACGTGGATTATTTTTATTATCTTCGATCAACAATGAATTGTAAGCTGTTCTAGCTTTGTGAAGGGCATTTTTATATACTATTAGATTATATTTCCACAGATAATAAGAATCTACAGACTTACACAAGAACCACTTCCTTTCCATTTTATTTCAGTTTCAAGGTAAGCTCCTGTACATGTAGATAAATTGTTCTCCCATGGACCTGCCTGCACTTGTATTTTACATTTCAGAATTTAATACTTCCACTTGTGTTTGTTTTTCCTATAATTAATTCATATAATAATTTTTTTTTTAAAGTTTTGGCCACCTTTTTGCAGTGCAACCAGCGATCACATTTGCAAATGACCCTGTTGTCATGTTAGAAAACAGTTGCTTGTTAAAGCAATGTAAAATGCGAGCATAATCCCAAAAAAAACAAAACCAAACAAAATACCTTCAAGGGTACAACTTGCATAAGGATTGCAAAGTTGGTGAGGTGGTTGCACAAGCACACAGAATAAGACATGTTTCCATCAGAGCGTACACAGCCTTCATTGGACCATACTCCTTCAGTAGAACTGAAACAGAGCAAAATAAGGTATTATGCACATAGTAAATATGATCAATGTGGATATTTAAAAAAAAGAACATATATGAAGAAAAAACAAACAAACAAAAAGGACTGTTTTCATCTGAACGTTGCTAACAGTGATAAAGCAAAATCTACTGTGGGAGGCACATATAAATTTTTCTTTTCTGACTTACCAGGGCAGTTTGACAGGATAATCTAATAATTCACATTTTTCATGACCTTCATGGCAAAGGAGAGTAAAAGGAGGAAGACAGTGTGTCAAGTTGAAATGTACTCCCTTTTAAAATGATTGATGCTCTTTAAACAGTTTTTGGATCCATTTTTATAACATAAGAAAGCTGTTGCTCAAAGTAAAACTGAAGCAACAGCATATAATCCTGGATGTTTTTGATTTAAACAAGTAAAAGGAAATAGAGACTTTTCAAATAACTGCTTCTTTCTTTTGATTTAAAGCCCTAGTCTAGAACATTAAACAAGTAATTCAACAATCAAGATCTTTTTGTTTTCCTCTGGCTCCACATCTGAATGAGAATTCTGGAACCTACCTGTAATCCAAAAAGGCACAGTAGAGGAAGACTTTATTGCTCTGATTTAGTACTTGGTCCTGCTGTTCTTTAGTCTGAAAAAAAGAGCAGGGAAATTAAATTAAGAACTTTAATTTAAAAGGAAGGTACTTGAAAGGGAACAAACCAGCAAATCAAATGACCAAAGACTTAGAGTAACCTTTTCTTAGACACAAAAGCAGGTAAGGAATATCTTACACATCAATTAGCTGGAATATTTCGCCAACTTTTAATTGATATATTGAACACACATCACAAGTTGATAGACTCAAATGAAAATTCACTATGCAGCAGATTTTAGGGTGCAAATGCTTAATGCATTTTAAAACTCGAGTTGCATAATTGAACCATTTATTTTTCCTTTTATGTTTAAAACCCAGTAAAATATGTAAGTTTGCTCAAGGAAAATGACAGACTACCAAAGAATTCACATTTTTCAGCTGAGTAGAAATCCCTCTTGTCCTCATGAATCTTATTTGATTATAAATCAGTTTTTCCATGTCACTCCTTAATATGAGACGTGGAGTCTCAAGGGATAGTGAGCTAATGCCTACAATGCAAGAATGCAGTAATTGGGGCGTGACCATAGTTTAAGGTCAACCAATTACCCTCTTCAATCTATCATCCATAGAAAACAACACTTCCACAGGCTGGTTGGGTTTATACTGAGAGACCATACACCTCTTCTCATTCCATGGACCTCAGCTCTCAGGCTGAATAAGTATGAGATTGACTGTGTCTGCAATATTTCCTTTTGGAAAAAGTGAGAGTGCGAGTGAAGCTGACAGTCAGGCTGTCTGTTTCCTGGCCCACAGGCCCAGTGATTCATATTACAAAGCACAGCACAATACCTTGACTTTGTTTTGCGATCACATTGCTGCGCTCTATTCTTTCAGTTTCACACATGCAGCTCTTTATTCACCACATTCTGTGACACTTGAGGCAAATGAAAGGCACAGAAAATCACATTGCCGATTAGAGGATTCAGGATGGGTCTAGCAGCTATGAGTGTGTATTAAATCCAGCCGGTCATGGCCAGCTGCTGGCAAGCAAACCTGTGGATTAACCTGCATTTCTATTTACTAGCATTTCTTCTAAGGTATAAAAGAAAGCAGACAGAAGAGAGACAAATTGCAGCTGGCATACTGAGTCAACCTTTAATGCTCTTATGCAAGGAATTAGTACTAATTATCAATATTAACCAGAAAATGTAAATGTAGTCTGATGGTAAACAATCCATCAAAGCCTGATTTGTTCCAGACACTAGCTGAAATATGCATTAACTAACAGACCATCACAAATATAAAGCCACGTTTCCCCTGGAGCAACTGTCTGTTGGTAGTTAATCCATCTTGCGTTTTCCAGTTTATATCAGAGGAGAATTGCAAGGACCTGATACTCACTGGTGAGTATTTAAATGTTCTCCAAGATCTGGCAAAGCTTTGAGTGCTATTGTTTCCCTCATGCCCCGCGGCCTCAGAATTTACCAGCCAGGAGCGCAGCTGGTGCTCCAACTCTTTATTAACAACAGAAGGTCAGCAAACACCACCCTGGAAATTACTCTGAGCCTCAAAAGAGGAACAAAATGGACTAGGTGAAGAGAGAGTGAAAGCTAGCGACCGGGGAGTGATGCAGAAAGTCAGCTGATCAAAGAGAAGAGTCTTAGAAAATGAGGCTGATTAACCACAAGTTAATAGACTAGTCATAATCTGTACGAATGTCAAACATAGCACCCTTAAAAAGGCTTTATGTAAATGCTTCTCAGTTGCTACTGATTTTCACAGCTGTAAAATTACATAACAGCAAAACCTCTGTTAATTCCACAAAGAGCTATCCTACTGTGAAAGATCTTCTTCACTCCCAAAAGTACAAGTATAAAAATATAAAATATCTCCCTACAAACATATGTCCTGCATTCCAAAGACTTACACATTCAAAAGTACACGTTTTATTTGCCAAAGGTTCTACGGTCCTGTCCATAAACTTTGTCTATCTGGAGATTTTTTTTTTCTTTTGGTTGTTTGACTTTTTTGTTCAAATGACAAAAAAGGCACAGCGACTATAGCTTTAAATTCATGAAACTTAACGTGAAACACTGTGACCTAGAAAAAACCCTTAAAATGTAAAACTATTGACTGCTGAAGGTATTAAAGTTGAATCAGATGTGTGGGGAAGCAAATAATGCAAAACCATGACGTAACTCTTTTGGAGGATCTAAAATAATAAGCCTGTTGCAGTGGTGGTTGACACCACCACATTTTTTTTTTTTTTTATGCAGGTCAGGCTATAGTTTCTTGAGCTTATACTTTTTTCTTTCCATTAAACTTTACATCTCTTCCACCACTGACACAGAAAAGAAAGCGGCCAGCACTCAACAGCCCCACCCTTTACATTTATTCATTTTCTAATTTATCAGTCAGTTATCTGTAGTGTCATAAGGGTCTGCTGGAGTATCCTAGTTCTCTTCAAACAAAAAGCATAGACTCCGAAAAAGTCACCATCCCATCAGAGGGCCACTTTTAGACAAACAATCTCATATCCTCCAATGGGAAACCTAGAACCACCAATTAACCTAACGTACATGTTTTTGGACTGTGGTAGGAAGCTGGAGTACCCAGAGAAAACCCACAAAAGCACGCGGAGAACATGCAAACCACAAAGAAAGATTTCTACTGGAAGTCAAACCAGGAACCTTCTTGCTATGAGGCGACAGTGGTAACCCTAGAGCTCCACCTTACAGTTTAAATTGAACACAAATGTACATCAGTCCTCATTTCCCTGGTACCTGACAAAACCTCTTATTGAATTGGCTGTGGTGCTTTTCTGTTTCATAATTATACAAGTGGACATGTCCAAGCATGGTAATGGATAGCAATCAAGGTTGAACTCAAAATAAAACAGTTTCTCCCTTTAAGTCTTATGAGCATGATAGATGAGATGCTTTGGACACATAAAGAGGAGGGACGGTGTCAAAATGGGCAGAAGGATGCTGGAGATGAAGCTGCTAGGTAAGCGAAAAAATAAACATAAGATAAATGAGGAGATTTCTGAATGTGGTGACAGTTAATGCAGTTGGCTGCTGTGCAGAGGAAGATAAAGAAGACAGCATTAGGTGAAACTACATGATCCATTCTTTGTACCCCTGAAGAGATAAGCAAAAGAGGAAGATCCTGAGTAAGAGATGGTAATAGTCTTTATGCTCATAGACTTTATGAGGTGAGCTTGAAAGTGACAGACAAAACAGACAGTCTGCCTTTTATTACTTCATCCAGATTAGGGATTGAACAGAAATGAACATTGGATGCTGTGGTTGGTTTCTTCAGGCAAGTTGCTTTTAAGGAATGGTATTATCTTAATGATATGGACTGAAATTGAATGAATATGATCATAGTGAAAATGGAAGTAATAACTTAGATATGATTAGAGCTTCATTTGCATTTACATGGACTGAGGTGGACTGTATTTAACAGGACTCTCTGCTAAGCGCCCTGAGATTACTTTTGTTGTGTGTCGGGGCTATATATACTGTATATGAAATGAAAAAAAACCCCAACTATTAAGTAGTAAAGAGGTAAAAGAAAAAAGTAATTATGTTATTTCAGACAGCTGATGTTTACAAGTGATTGTCACACTGATTAGGGTACAAAAGCAGGTCCCATGGTTCTTTGATGAGCACAAATGTGCAGAGGATCTTTACTTTTTAAATAAATATATGTCATTAGTTCCAGTGACACTGCTCCACTGCCAACTGTTTTCCTGCAATGCGTCGCTGGCTTGAAATACAAAAAAAAAACAAAAACAAAAAAGACAAACAAGAGAAACACAAATATCTTAGTAAGTAAGTAAAAGAGATGCCAAAGTTTTAAGACCCACTGCATTCCTCCTGCATTCCTTATTGTTCTAACTTTTTTGGATTTAGGGTTGTAATGTATTTTATGTTTTGCGATCAGGATTTATTAAGTTTGTTTACCCTGATTTCATTGTAAAGGTTAATGTCTTTAGGTGTCATTGTTCACAGTTTGTGAGAAGAGATGCCCATATTTGCATCCAGCAACTATTCTTGCTAATCCTTAAGGGTGTCATGGGGGCCTGGCCCCTACCGCACATCTCATTCATGGTAGATGTTTGGTTATTTGTTGATGCTAGATTGCCCAGAGGAGTCAGTGTGTATGCAAATGTTTGTCCATACGTGTGGCCCTGCAATGGACCTTTCCGGGTTGTGCCTTTCCCTTTTGCCTAAAGAGAGCTTGGATGAGCTCTAGCAGATTCCTGTGACATTAAACAGGAATAAGCGGCTTTGGACATTAGATGGGTGGAAATGTTCACCGTACACTGACTGTCAGTCAATCAACATTATGCAAACCTGTAAAAGATTTTCTGCATATTGACAAAATCTTATGTGGGTTGAGTGGTGTAGACTTTTAAATATGCTGTTTGGAACCCCGCCCCACTCCGCCTCCACTCCCATCAACACACACACACGCATTCAGTATACACACTTGGCATTACAAGCACATTCAACATTAACATAAAAAAATAAAATAAAAAAAACAGTGACAGCTGATCCATTTATCTTCCTTACCCAATGCAAAGCCAGACCTTTTACTTTAAAATGTCTAAGTTCTGGGAAAACTGATGATGGATCAAAACAAACGCTGTCATCCATCATAAAACAATTTGCAATTTGTGTAACTACAAGCCTCCCTGTGGTCGAGTGAAAGCCTCAGCAACACTCAAAGCAGATGTCCCTGAACATGAGGCAACTCTGGGCCAATTTAAATTGACAGTTGGTTCTTAAGTAAAGCACTAATAAAGAAAGAATGGAGAAAGTGAGACACCACCCACCGTCCAACAGTCAGATTTAAAACAGACATGCTTGTGCTGGTTAAAAAACAGTGTCCTTGAAGTGTGTGCAGCACAAACAAACACAGTCCAGACCAATTCCTTTGGTCTTTTCTGTCATGCCCTATGTCATTGTATCAGTTACTTTTTTGTTGCTGCAATGTTAATGTCAAGCCTTTGTTATAATGTTCTGTATTATTTCCTACCAGTAATTGGGATCAGATTCAGCAGCAGCAAATATTAACTTACAAAGAAAACTTTAATAGTAAAATATTTTTCACTGAGTGCAAGCTGACACACACACACACACACACACACACACACACACACACACACACACACACACACACACACACACACACACACACACACACACACACACACACACACCACAACACAACAGTGTGATTTGTAGCATGAAAAGGAAGGATCTCCGTTTCCTTCAGATGTTCCAAGTATTTTCACAGCACAGTGAGCCAGGGTGTAATTTTTACTGTTTGCTTTTAGCATAGATAGGAATTTTGTAGCAGCCAAGACTCAATAAAAACACCGAAACTCATCTATCCCAGCCCACATTCCTGTAAACATGATTTAAACTATCGTCATATATTATGAATGCATTAAAATAAAGTAGTGGCATTACTTTACTCAGTCCAGTATACTAACAAAACCGCAAAACTTGCTCTGGACTTTTAGAGTAAAAAAGAGCACTGAGACGCCTCATATAAAGCTTCAGAGCCTGTGACTGATTGAGCACAGACCTTTTCATTGTTATGGCAGGGCATTTTCAGTCAGACGTGGGTCTTAAAATGATCCACAAACACCATGCAGAGTAACAATTTGAATCTGTCCAGCAAAACACAAAGGGCCTTGAGTGAGCTCATGCTGTCAGGGGACAAGTAAAATAATGTGCAGCTGTGGTCTCAGCTCAGTTTCTGAGGTAGACACCAAAACGCAGAGATGTGTTGATAGTCGCGCTGGGTGTGAAGAAATTGGGGACAATTTAACAACTCTAGCTGTTAGAGCGTTTTTGTAACAAGATGAGTGGTGGGAGTTCACAGAAAAAACAACAAAGTGTTGTTTTTTTTTCCCCCCTTTTAGATGTAACCAGACATGACAATGAAATAGGTTCTCCCAGCTTGAATTCATGTTTTACATTCCTAAAGGCTTTCATATAGCCCATTGCAATGCTTCTCTCTTTTTTTTTTTTTTTTTTTTTTTTAGAGGACTCACATGCTTGCTTCTGCAAGTTAGGGACTGCATAGAGAGCTTCTTTTATGAAGTACTGTGGGAAATATGTGTGAATAAATAAGATTCATAAATGTCGATAATCTAGAATAAAAGCTGTACTTAAATATTATTGTACGATCTATTGTACGCATGTCAGTAGTGAAGTGACAAAGATAAAACAGACTTTTGTGAGCATATAAATAACAAGTCATGGCAGTAGGCTGTGAAGTCTGAATGTTGTGCTGGTTTAAACAGTAAAATCAGGGTTTTACAAAGCAGGGATTCTGCAACACACTTGAAAAGATAGTTTAATACCAAATGGCCTAATGTGTGTTGAAAAGCGATAAGGGAAAGTCAACAAATTTATCTCATCAGATGTACAGATGATGTTCATTACTATTAACTGTATTTTATTATGGGATGAATCATGAAGTTAATAAATGATCAGAAAGTTGCAAAGAAATGACATTTCTTTCTTATGAATACTTGTTATATATCCCCCAGCCAGAAATGTCTGGCCAATTTGGAAAATGTAAAAAGATCCTCTGAGCAATGAGCCATATCCAGCATTATCCATACATAAAAATGGCTATTTTTCCATTTTCTTATTTCTCACTTATTTATTTTACATTTTAGTGTAACAAGAATCTGTAACTTTTTTTTAAACGTGACAAATAGCAATGACCAGATCTACATCTGTGATCGATCAGTGTGTTGGCTCACACAGCTTGTGATCGTGTGTGTTGGTATAGGGATGGGCGGTGGTTCCCAAGAGTGGGAAAGAAAGGCAAAAGAGTGTTTGCTCCCAGGGAATAAGCTGGGCGTGGGCTAGGAGCTATAAAAAGACGTGGCCTCTATTGTGGTACAAAGGACTGATACTATCATTGACTCACATGAATAAATGGTGAAAGTGTGGGTGTCAAAAGCGCTAAATAAACTTAGTGAGTTTCGTTAAGTAAAACAATCAGTCTATTATTTTCCATGTGCAGGAAGCTCCAACAAGTCTAGACGTCTTTGTGAACTCAAGGTGCAAATTTTCCCTATCAGCTGCTTCATCTTTACTCATTACCCACATCTTTGTTTTTTTTTTATCATGGAGAGAACTGGTGCTTTTAAATTAAATGTAAATCTTTGGTTCCAAAGTTTTTTTGAACAAAATTTTAACTGATTTAGAGTAACTAACTGTCCATATAACTGAATCCTAAATGCAGTGAATACAAAGGTACAGACAGAAGCAATTTAACTTAGCTCAAGACAGGGCAACAAAACAGGCCAAAATAGTCTTCCAGCACAATACACTCATATACAATCAATAAAATATTCAACGGATTGTTAATGAACAATACACAGGTCGAATGCAAGGATAAACCTCTCTGCTAACTAAAAGAGGTTGAAAGCCAAAAAGCCAATTGACAAGTTGTCAATCTCATTTTGGACATGCATAGTTTTGGTCAGATCCAGTCTCGATATCGAGTTTGGAAAAAAACTAACTTACAACAGAAAAACATAAGGTTTGGAAATAGAAGAGCTCAATAAACAAACGGGCAAATATATATTTACATAATTTATGGTGAAAAGTCATTTCATAAAGTATCCATCCATCCATCCATCCATCCATCCATCCATCCATCCATCCATCCATCCATCCATCCATCCATCCATCCATCCATCCATCCATCCATCCATCCATCCATCCATCCATCCATCCATCCATCTATATTAAACTTCTCTACTTAAGACAGCACCATAACCCAAACCCAATTAGTGCTTTCCACCCTTTTCTAATCGAGAACTATTGTCTCAGATTTGGGGGTGCTGACTCTTATTCATGAATCTTCACACTTGGCTGCGAACTGCATAAGTGAGCCATAAAGATCGTGACTTGATAAAGGAAACATGATCCAATCATCCACAAAAACAGAAGCCTAATCCTGAGGTCACTAAACTGGACTAGACTTTGGCAAAAATTCTGTATATAAAAGTTATGAACACAATTAGTGACAAAGGCCAGCCCTGTCAGGGTCCAAATTTTACTGGAAATGATTTCTAATTACAAGTGGCAATGTGACCAAACTCCCGCTTCACTTGTACAGGGACAAAATAGCCTGTTAAAATGGACCCAGAACCCCATACTCCCAGGGCACCTCTTGTCGTCTCATGTCAACAAAGAAAAAGTGAACTTGTTGGGCAAACTTCCATGCAAGGTTTTAGAGGTGGTCCAGTGTTCCACTGCCAGGACAGAATTTATATCATTTCTCCTGCATCTGAGGTTCGACCATCTATTGGATTCTCTTCTCCAGCACCCTTGTATGGACCTTACGAGGAAGGCTGATAAGTGCGATTGCCGTATAATTGGGCTGCACCCTGTGGTGTCCCTTCTGGAGAACCACCCCTCAAGTCTGCCAATCCAGAGGCATTGCCCCCAATGTCCACGCGATGTTGCAGAGACATGCTAAGGCATGTTAAGAGACATGCTTGAGGAACTCAGGGCAGACTTCTTCCACCCTCAGAGCCCTGCCACAGAACTTTTTAATAACTTCAAAGTCCCACAAGCCAACAAAGTGCAATAGGACTCCTTAAGTGTGCACTTTTGCTTTACTTTGGCTGGAACTAGGCTAATTGTATCTCATGTGTCAGCAAAACTAAGTTAATTAACTGTTGGCTATAACCTGGAATTTAACCATAGCTAAAAGAGAACTTGACCTTGTCCAGCAAATAAATAGTAACATGTTGATGTATTTATTTTTAAATAGCATTTTTAAAATATGAACATTATTAAATAAAATAAAAGTAAAGGAGATTAAAGACCACCATCACATAGTTCTGCCTTGTTCCGCCCATCACCTTGGACCCTCTTTTGAGCCGCCAAGCTCACACTCCATTTTATAACCTTGTAAAATCAAACACCCTTGTCAAAATCTGGTTTTTGAATCTTCCAGGTTTACCCTATAACTAGACGTTGCCTGTGAACTCAGACTTTCCTATTCATTCATTTCATACCATCAGTGTAATGCTTGGATGGGAGAAGAGGACGCAGAGATGGTGTCAGCCTTTTTTATGCACGTATTAATGTTTAACTACAGACCGCAGTGCCTCCCACCATCTTTATTTTTCTGTTCAACTATGTTAAAGTCTTCTTAAACTGTGTCATCATTGATGTAGCCATACTACAATCAACACCACAGTTGAATGGTACGAGAAAGCACGAAAGCCTCCACAGTCCTGATAACACCTTGTCAGGGTATCAAACCTGCTGTGAAACCGCAAGAGGGAGTGGCATGATCTCACCAATGTGATTCTCCGTGCTCAGAGGCCATCAATCAACTGTGCAAGGTCACTCCGACATCAACTACTTTAGCTTTGACTTTAATGAGCAGTATGTGCTGTAACACAAGGTTCTTTACGGGTTGGTGATGCCATCAGTCAACAGTCTGATATGTTCATCAAACCAAGTTTTAGATAACGAAAACTGAAGAGATTTCAGTTTGATCCATCTGTTGAAAAAACAGATAGGGAAGCTAAGGTATTAGACCTCAACAAGGTTTTAATGAGGACACTCAGCACTTGTCTATTCTCAAAAAATAAACTGAGCAAGGCAACTTGGTGCCATGAGAGGACGTCTTTGAGGTTTAGATAACATGTTCAGATCATAAAGACCATCATAAACTATTATGGCCATATACTGTGTGAGTTGGTGCCAAGCTTGAAAGGCGATAAGTATCCATTGACTGCCAAAGACATTAAAGTTCCAGAAATAGTCTGTCTTTTACTAATGCTGACCATAAGTCCAAGCAGCAAACCGGTTACAGCAAAACAAACTGTTTCTGGGCATCATCATGGCCAAAAGCGCTGTTTGCCAAATTACAATGGAGTTCCTCAATATAAATCATCATCTGAGCTATATTAAGTTAAAATGTGCTGGCATGCTGTGTTCCAGTCAGCATTCATAATGAGTATAACAGAGTATTTGTAATGGGAGAGAGAGGAGAAACTGCAAGGAATCTAATTTATCCTTACATCAGAGGGAATGGTAACCCAACAAAAATAGGAACACCTTGACTCAATGAACAGCAGAAGTGATGAGCATCACTACCTTTTCCATAACAAAGAAGACAGTAAGTAGCTGAGGTGTCAGCTAAAAAAGAGAAATCATTGTGACATGAAGCAGTCCACATAGTTCAAGCATACGTATTTATTTACCAGGGAAAATGAGGACAAACAATACAACTCTGTCATGATTTAATGATGTTGTGTGACTTTCTTTTTTTTTTGTATTTGTGTGTGAGTAGGAACGGAAAATGCACTATTCACTTCAGTAAAAAGTGAATAATCCCAGAAGGACTTTAAAGTCAAGCAGAACAACAATATTGTGGTGAAGCCAACTGGTTTTGTTAAATGACATCCAATATGACATCTGATGTAATCATAATAATTATGCTTTTCTGTGATATCTAATACTTTTTAACGCACATTATTTAAGGTGAAAAGAATGGTTTTAAAAGTATTGATAGTACATGAAAGTGGAACTGCTTTCATGTACACCACCACATTTTTGACTTTGCAGGAAAGAAGACTTATACAATACATCTTTTAAGTTTCATTACATGTTTCAGTAACATTTCACATGGAAAACTGGCACAGTCCCTGCTATAAAGCACAAAAGAAAAATCTGTTTTTCATAAAGGAAAGTTATTGTTCCTTTCAAAGCTCACCAAGCTTGTGATTCAAATGCCTATAATCAGCTTGCTTTCTGGACACCACATGGTCGGTGAGGGAAAACTAAAGTAGGCTAATGAAAACCAAAGAAGGCTTCGCTCTTTGTGCTTGTGAGTGCACAGCTGCACAAGCCCTGGTCAAGAGCACAAGGCTTGAGCTTGATGGATTTGGTGTGTGCGATTCATCTAGTTTAGTCACGGGTAGACCATAAAGACATCTTCCCTCTTATAAGGTGGGTGTCCCACATTCAGCAACTACATTTGCCAAAAAGGAAAACCACTCCATTATCCCAGTATTACTCACTGATGGAGAATGTAAAGAACCGATAAAGACCTCAAGAAATTGGGACATAAGTTTAGTACATAGATTCTGGATTCTTACCAAGACATGGGTGAGAACAATCTTCATGAGAGGTGCTCCAGAGAGGTTGACCGACAAAGCTGGTGTAGGCTCCACTTTTAGAGAGATAAGACAGCTTGCTACCTGTATGTTGTGCTCCTTGAAATCAGCCGCTTCATTAATCCTGAGACAAAAAAGGGAGAACAGAGATAATAACAAATAATAATAAATAAATAAATGCTGGGAAAGCGGGGTTAAGGTCTAGGGTCTAGGTTTTGACGGGGCCGCTCCCCCTACAAAGTTTTTTTTTTTGTGAAGCCACTCTATGGTGGATTTATATATATATATATATATATATATATATATATATATATATATATAGCCTCGCTGCCCCCACTTTATTACACCAGAGGTATGATGTCTTGATGCTGGAAACTGTGCATTTTTGAACTGTGCATAATGCTGATCATTCTCCCTGAACAATTCAAATTTTGTTTCATCAATCCACCAAAAAAATTCCCAGTGGTGCTGGTTTGCCAAGGAGCTCTTTGGCAAACAACAAATGTGTAGTCCTGTTTTTAATTTCGAGAACAGTGGTGGCCTTAGTGGTGTTCATGGTGTGATTGCAGCCTAAACACTGAAGTACTTTGTATCACCTTCCAGCTTTATGTAGATCAGCTACTCTTCATCGTATGTCCTCACAGACTTCCTGTATGCTATAATGTTTGAGTGTCTTTTAACTTTCGGTGTACCCCTAAACCACACCTTCAAATACATGTCATTAATTGGACATTTGTTCCAACTACTGACTCCAGTTAGTATATATCTACATATATGATGCTGTGTAACACATTCCGGGCTTTCTGATTGTGTCACTAGAATATTAGACAGCGTCACAATTATACACAGAATATTTAGTCAGAATGACTTCTCTCTTGTGTAACTCTTATGGCAGATGCTTGTCAACAGATTGACAGCGGTGAAAATGACTGAATCTTCTGATACACTGTGAGGAGTATGTAAGGGAACCTAGAGAATGGTTCATGTCAATACATGATCGTACATGGATGCTGCCACTCTAACAAAACTCATATTCGTTGTTAGTTTTTTCCACCTCTCCTCAGGTACAATGAAATCAGCTCAGGCCCAGAAAATGTAACGGCAACTCTGGATCCTGTTTGTCTATATTTTTCCATTGCTTGGCATTGTTTTTATGGATATAACAATGAACAATGTTCACTGACAATGGATTTTAAAAGTGTTCTTGAATCCATTTTTTTTTTTTCCTATAAGGAATGTTATTCTTGTTGAACTGTGTGCTCAGGCAGTCTTTCCCTGAGCAGCAAACCCCACCTTATCTTCACTCAGCCTCTCTGGGATGTTCAGTTTACTTCCATTTATGTTATTGACCTGTTGCCAGTTTATGAAATATTCCACCAGGAGTTTTCGTAGCATTAGGCACCAGTCTTAAGCTTTAACCCCTCCATGTTTCCTGGCATCACGTTTCAAATGAGAGTGTGCTAAATTTCAATCTCTGTCATGTTATACTCTTTTCAGTAAATATTTGGTTTAAGCTGTTAGAACAATAATAATTTTTTTATGTACATTTTAGACAGCATCTCATCTTTCTGTGACATTGAGTTGCAGTCTAATAAATTATACAAAAGCATTCATTTTGGACATCGTAAGGCACTTACATCAACCTTTGAGTGTTACACACATGACCAGAGCATTTACATGGGACTTTAATCTTACGTCTACTCAATGAATCACAAGCAGGAGTGCAGCACCTGTTGTTTGTCAGATGATCTGATCTGTGATCTGGGGTTTTTACAGGAACCAACTCTCAATCCTGATACAAAAATGAACCTTTTCATCTACTAGGGAACACAAGAAATTCTCCCTTAATTTAAACAAAAAAGCGTAGCCATGTGCTTTACCTGTGGCTCTTTGGTTTCTATGAAGTTTAAAGTAAAAATAATAATAAAAAAAAGCTTTTCTATTGCTGTTTTCTCATGTTTGATAAACGTAAGTACTGGAACATAGCTGGAACAAGCTGATGCAGTGATGTGAAAATAAATGAGGGGGGTAGTGGTGGGATAGATATGTACAGCTATTAGCAGGGTGTATCAGTCAGTGGAGGTTGAGTGGTGAGATGAGAGATAGGCAGAAATGACAGATAAGCTGCTGGCTCCAGGCTTCAGCTGTTCTATGCTTCAGGAAACAGGGCCGCCTTTGTGCCGTTAGATTACCCGCTCAGTTAAAACAAACAAATAGTGCTTTTTTAAAAATTTTTCTTTAAATAGCAGAGACCCAATAAATGTTGCCATCTTCTTACCTGGTCTTGAGAGGGCTTATCTCTTTGTAGTGCTTATGCATGTTGTGGTAGAAGAGGCCAACAATGGTGGTTTGAGCTGCAGAGAAGAACAGAAACATACAGAAACCGAGTGTGAAAAAGCCAGGAATGTAAAACAGTTCTGCTAAAATGTTCACAAAGAAGAGAAGTTAATTAACGCAGCTTTGCCACCGCACGTTGGCATCGGCAGACTAATAGGACAGTGGTGCACTCGCACTAGGGTGAAAGGGAGAGTCCCATAAACCATGCGGATGCTGGGAAAGCTTATGAAACAACTACATGACTTCAGTGTGAGAGCAGGAGGTCTGGGCCCCCTCCCCTCGTCTGACCTATCAGTTAGCACGGTCCCACCTCAATACTGTAAGATAAACAATGAAATTGGAGGAAATCCTTAATGGTCCTGTTCCTGTGTTCAAAGGCCTTCCAGCTGAGACCTCCTGACAAACGTTTGGAGATGTTATAAAAGCAAGCATGAGAGTTCAGACTAAATATCATTTCAACAGAAAGACTTCCAGCAACTCTCCCAAGAGTTTACATGCGGTGGCGGTTTACTTGTTCCGTTCTAACAAGAAATATAGAACATAAGAACATATGTAAAAGACCGTCCAAATACAACAATGTGTTGTGTTCGCTGCTCTTAATTGGCTATAAAACCTGCCCGTGGGACATTTTATACAGCCAGATATTCAAAGTTGTTAGTTAATTTGATCCTGGCTCTAATGTGTCAGGCAGTAAGATTGATTCAATTTCAGATAATAATCCTTTCATTAATTGTTAAAACAGTTACTTCTGGTGTTTGTAGAGCAAAACATTGCATGGGGCACCCAGGCACAGCCAAGGGAATCTGACCTGAACACAAAGTCATACAAACAACGTTTTAGTGCCCACTGTAAGGACTCTTTTACCTCACTTTACTATGCGCGCCCCTTCTTTTTATTGATGAGTAGGGAAAGTGGAAAAAAGTGCACTTTCTTGCTCTCTCTGTCTTTCTGTTTTGAACAAAAGCGTAAGTGCCATAGCTGGATTTCTACAGTACACTATAAAGCCACACAAACACTCTCAAATCACTGCTGTCGTACATGATATGCTATTTTAGCCCTCTTAAATCTTACCATTATAAATTACAGGCAAATAACAGGAGCGTCCCAGCTGGACAATTTTCTCTTGGCAAATTCAGTGCACAACTAAGGTTTAGTATTCACTGTGAGCCCAGCTACTGTTTTCTGTCCAGAGAATACTCAATAATAAGTTCCTCTTTGTTCCTTACTGAAGACATGTCAGCGAACGTGAGCAGGTTGCAGGACTTGCACTTACACTGCATGGCGAAGGCCTCCCCGGGAACAGAGATGTAGTTCTTGCCTTGTGTCGGGAAACGGTAATGTGGCAGGTTGAAGTTTTGTGGGAATTTCATCAGAGAGTAATCTGTTGGGGTCACAGGTTTAAAAAAAATATGTGAGCTAATGGAGTGTAAAATGAAATAAAATAAGAAAAATAGAAAACTTTCATCATCTACTTATCGGACTCACATCAGCCGTCTACTTGGGGAAACTACTGATCAGCTCAAGACTCCATTACCACAAAAACAATACAGTGATTTACAGTACATTACAGAGAAGTGACACCATTCTGACCTGCAACAAAAGATGTTCCGCCCAGTGATATGGGAACGTTTGGGCTGGGCTCCAGGTGAGTCACCATATGCTCCATCACTATGTCCACTGTCTCGATCAAACCAGTGGCCACCTGGGCGGACTGCTGCTAAACGACAAATCAACAAGCTGCTCACAACAACTGTACATGCAGTTTCACGTCTTCAGTATGCAGCCTCTATTTAAGTGGACTTGAGATATAGATATAGAGAGATATAGAGAGAGAGAGAGAGAGAGAGAGAGAGAGAGATAGAGAGAGAGATAGAGAGAGAGATAGAGAGAGAGAGAGAGTAGTAGAGAGATAGATAGAGAGATATAGTAGTAGAGATAGAGAGATAGATGAGAGAGAGAGATATAGATATAGATATATATATAGAGATAGATGAGAGAGATAGATATATATATATATATATATATATATATATATATAGTATATTATATAATATATATATATATATATATATATTTATGTAAGCTTGTAAAAACAGTTGACACCTTCACAAGAGTCATTTTGAAGAAGAATAATAAAAACCATAAGGAATATGTTGGATGTAATGCAGAAAATACTACTATGCTTAGTGTTTGACCATTCAAAGACTTCATTTTTGGTGATTTCTTAGGTGTTTCAAAGAGTGTTTCAAAAGCAAATAAACAAGAACTAAATATCAAGTGAACTGTATGTTGGTTTTCAACGGTAGTTTGATGCTGTTTTTCTGAACATATGTAGAAGAGTCATGAAAACTTTGAAAACTATCATTTTGCTTTGATAATCTTGGTTGCAGTGGAGAGTCGAGAAAAATCCAGCTTTTGAATGGGCAGAAACAGGCAGCCAAAACACTGGCTGTTTGCAGGTGTGAGTTTGTGATATTGTAACAAATCTTAAACACAGTAGTGTAATTAACTGTATGTCTGATGCATTTTCACTTTTTCAACATTTTTCCTTTAATATGATTTGCATATATGCATACAAATGTGAAATAATGTGCTTAGGTCAATGAGAAAAACAAATACTACACACACAAAAAAAAATGAAATCAACATTTTATCAGGCACTGAAAGCACACCAAACACAATATGTTTATTGGCTTTAGCACACTGTGCAACAAACACAGTATCTACTCTCCATGCCTGACAGGAACATCTGTTTTAGTTTGCTGCTACGAAAACAAGCATGCCTATTCAGAGCAACCAGTGCGCAGAAAACACACACTTGTGTTGTAATACGAGAGCACGGAGATCTACCAAGGAGTGTACAGTGAAAAGTTCCAAGTTTACATTGAGAGAAATGTGTTGCAGAACACTTTGAAGTCATCAGTCCTGACTCATGACTTTGTGTTATATTTGATTTTAAATAGCAATGATGCACTGGCAATCTGCCTGTTGCTGTTACTGTTGCTTACAACACGTGTCGAAAACACACTGTACTAAATACGCGGTCTCGAACTCATCAACTGCGTCACTGCCTTCGATGTGAGTATCCCGCCAAAAAATGCATATGTTGTATTATGTCATGTTTGGAAGCTTCCCAACACAGCGTGACCTCATTTACCTCTGGCAATCCTGGAGAGGACAGTACTTCCTCCACACTTTTGAGAAAGGCCTAAGTGGAAGAAAAGGGACATCACAGAACTTTTGAATCATGTGCACATGGGTGGGCTTTGTGTCTTTGTGTGAATTGATTTTGCAACTGTAAAGTGTGTGTTGCGCTGTGCTCCAAGACCTGTGTGAGGTTGTTGGCGGTGCTGTGAGGAATGGTCTTGTTGGGCAGGGCCTCGTGGAAGTCCAGCACTGCCCTGGTGTCCAGGTCCTGGGAGCTTTGGGCGGCCTCTCCATGACTGCTGACGACAGGAGGACTCACTTCAGTGGCTCTCAGAGGGGGCTGCACATTTGGCATCGAATGAAATTTGCTATCAGGAGGTGGTTTCCGAAAGAGCACAAAGTTCCAGCATACACAGGATGTTTAGAAACTGATAGTCTGAATTGAGGGAACACTCTTTAGACAAGTGATTCAGTGTTGTTATTTTTCTTCATAGTGTTACACGGAGCCTTTTTGTGTAGTGTTTGGCAGCTGTCTCCTCTGTCATTGATTTCCTGGATTGTTTTCTACCTCAAAAGCCCTTTAATAAACAGGTCTCTTCACATCTGCTCTCAATATGCTTCTTCCCATGTAGTGACATAAGAAATCAAAACTGCTGATTCAAGGAAAAGACCTTTATCTGACTTCCCGAGATGACTTTGGTGCTTATTTTTCTCCAAAACATGTCTGGTAATTTCTAATACAATATCTGTGTGGACGCTGCATTTGAAGATCCAACACAGCATGCTCAGACCTGTGATATACAGCTGTTATTTAGTTACTCTGTGGACCTTAAATCCCTGTGACATTTGAATTTATGGACTTACTGCTGTTGGTACTGTTGGAGTGATTTCTTTGGAGTCCCTAAGTGTTGTGGCAGAAACCATGGTCTGACCTAAAAAAAGACAACACAAAGAGCTCGTTTGAATTATGACAGGAACCAGACTGTTTACCTGTATATGTGGTTGTATTTTTTTCTGTTTAGATAGCCTTGACTTTTTGTTATTTTGTTATTATGGCATTTGTTGAACCTGAGCAGAGCAAGCTGCTTTGCTGTGGCTGGATTTTATCACCGTAAAGCTTACATTTTGATAGTAATTCTCAGTCATGAAAGAGGATAGATTGAAACCTCACAAAAAACATGTATGATCAACCAAGCAACACTCTTCCACTAGACTATGTAGAGGACTAAGATATTTTTAGGGCTTTTGCTGTCATTTAATAAAAACAGGCTAACGTGATACTTGAAAATGACCATATATGGACATAAATTAGGAGTATTAGTCTAAACCATTCCTGCTCTTCTTTAGTTCAATGTAACATTTTATAGGAGGGCTCTGGAGAAGTAAAAATATTTCTCTGTAACCATAACAGTCAGGCTCTTTGTGCCTAGAAATAGTCTGTGAAATATATTGCTTTTGGTAATAACGTCAGAGAGGAAATCAAGGCCCTTTGCTTTTTATAAATACTTCACACATCAATTGAAGCTCTGTCAGTATACCATGTAAAGTTAGCAGGTACTATTACCATTCATGCTGAGAAATCAATATGATTTATACACAACTAGAGAAAATACATGAAAATACCCAATTTCATTTTGCTTCGGACATTTGTGGGTTTTCACACAGGAGAAAGCCGGTAATTCTGAATTCTCATAAATGCGAACCATTTTCCCATTTATGGCACTCTAGTGACCAAAGTAAAGCAGAACACAAACAATCAAGAGTGTGGAGGATTTTGTCCTTGTGTGTTGTAACTTGTCACATTAAATCATAATGATCTACCCCCGTCCAACATGCTGCTATGCATGTATAAATACTTATAAGGCAGAATGATTTGAGCCATTGCACTTATATGGTGGAAGAATGGAGGTAGGGTACATTTGGGTTGTTTAATATCTTGCTGTTATGCATAAGCGCCATGGATGGAATGTTCTGTGGAGAAGGACGGATATTGCTTTTTAACCCCTGTTTCCTGAGAGTCAAAGGGGAGGAAGCCTTTTAATAGATGTGTCATTTCCTACAGTGATAGTAATTCTGAGAGAGCTTGGTGTCCTACCTATGGCTGCATTGTAGTAGAGCAGGATCTGGTCAGGTGAAAGGGCCCTTTCCCAGATGACAAATTCATCAAAGGCCCCAGTTACATAGTGACCATATGCCCTGTTATTGCCGGTTCCAATGACAAGGTCAGGATATGTGTCTCCATAGTTGTCTGTGACAACACCAACTGGGTCAGCAGCATTCAAGGTCCCATTGATAAAGACCTTTAGACCATCCTTTCTGGTCCATGTAAAGAGAATATGTGTCCAGTATGGCCCTGATAGTTGAAACAGAGAATGACAAAATTAATACACATTATGTCCTGATTGAATTTGAAACTGCACCTTCCCTAATGCATTTTAACAAACGGGTTGCTTTTGTTCATAGAACATATCCATCCATCCATCCATCCATCCATCCATCCATCCATCCATCCATCCATCCATCCATCCATCCATCCATCCATCCATCCATCCATCCATCCATCCATCCATCCATCCATCCATCCATCCATCTGCTTTCTATCCCTACTCCAACCCTACGCACTTCACTTCGGTGTCTGTCATTGGCGGCAGACTGAAGTGCACACCCTCAACGGGTCATCAGTGCATTGCAGGGCCATACAGACACAAACAAGACACATGTAGCACCGAGGGTTTGGGAGTAACGTAATTTCGATTCTCTGTATGTATCTTACATGTGGTAGAATTGACAATAAACTTGACTTTGACTTTGGCTTTGATGTATGCTCACAACCGCACCAACAGTCAGTTTAGAATCACTGATCAACCTAAAACCCATGCTTTTGGACTGTCAGAGGAAGCTTGGGTACTCATAGAAAAACCACGTAGGCATGGAGACAAAATGCAAACTTTACACAGAAAAACCACAGCCGTTTTTGAATGGGCAACCTTCTACGTGGCATCAGAATGATGTCAAAACGCTCCACAAAACACATGCGTCGTTCTCTACCTCCCCATGCTCTTTGTGTGTGGCTTATGCAGAGTAGCTAAGAGGACTAACCCATCAACCAGCATTTATGCCAACTGTAACTGAAGAGCTTGCATGATAAATGCCAAATAGCGATCAGAGTAGTACATGAAAGATGAATGCAGCCATGAAGATTGATGATAAGGTGATTGCAGTCTTTCTTTTACTCAGCCCTATGCAAATAGTGGGGTGTATAGACATCAACCGGAAAAAAACAACCAAATTGTCTCCTGATTTGTTGCTTTAATAAACATTTTTGTGATGTGTATGGCCTACTTTGCTAGAATATGTATATTTTTTTAACTTTAAATCACTTAAAAAATAGTAGGGTTAGGCTAACATGCCATTTGTTGCTATCAAGATATGACAGACAAAAAAAAATCAGACTGGATTATTTACATGAATTGTCTAGAAACTGGTGAGGGGCTCAGAGTCGGTCATCCCTCACCAAGAGCATATACAGTCTATGAGTTGATAAAGTTCCTACAGGATGTTAACCATGTTATTTGGCTCATTTGTATGTAAATACAAATGAGGACAAATACAGCAGTGGACATAAACCAAAAATACTGGATACATTATTTCCAAAATCATGGCACAGCGAACTAAAGGAACTTTTGCTTAGCGAAGAATCTTATAAACAGACAGAAGAACTGTCTCGATTAATAATTTTATTCTGTTTTATTGTTTTATGGTATTTATATGTCATGCGTGCCTTGGTCTTTCCAAGTAATTTCAAGATGCAAAAACAACGAAGTAAATGAACAAGAAGGAAACCACAAAAGACATCACATTCACCGTTTGAATGCACATCTGCCACAGGAATATAACAGCCAAAAAATATTTTATTTGTGGTTACAATATTAACCATGTGTTTGAAGATCTGTCCCATTGTTCAACTTACTTACTTCTTCGGAGATACATTTCTTTTGGAAATAAGTAACAGCCTCAGACACATTTACTGAACGATCACTAATGCAGTTAGTACTTTCACAGTCGTTCACGCGACACCCAAAGCTTGTCTCCACACTGACAGATTTTGACATTCTGTCCTAAAGGTCCGACATATCACACTGAATAAAAACCAGATGTCATTTTAAACTCTGAAACTAAGCACTCAAACCAAAATTGAGTTGTTACGCCCTTGAAAACAACCTGGAGTGATTGCAGAAAAAACAAAGATGACAGAAGTCACTTGAGAAGGTACTACAGATTGGTAGAGCCGTCACGTAATGCTGCACCTCACATGGTTTACTCCATTTTGTCATAACAGTTCACTGAATCATTTCACTACTTTAAACATTTTCTTCAGAAATGAAATAAAATTAAGTGTGAAACTTTGACTTCTATTGTGTTTCAAATAAAATCCAATCCAGGGTGACGCTTATAACAAAATATAATTTCATCTAAAGTGAGAAATGATCCTATCTCATACAAGTTATATGTTTATGCCACACCACAAAATTTGTGAAATTTTATAAAATTAGTAGTTTTCAAAATGAAGTATATAGATTGAAATACTTTCCTTATGAATGCTTACATACTAAAGGAACATTTTGTAAAACAAAAGGAAATGCTTTCACAGTACCTGGAACTCTTATGTTGGCTTTCCATCTGTGGTTGTTCCCTCGAGTATAAAACTCCACGTATCCTCGAAAGGGGTTGGTATACACTGAGAAGCCATTGGAGATGACTTTGCCCCCAGAGGCTACAGCAAAACGCGACTCTGGCTCATGGTTTTTCCAAAAAAAGGAGAAGGTAATGCCTAGAAAATAGTAGCCATTTAAAATAGTGTTGTTTTTTTTCTAAATACTGATATGCATAAAGTATGCTGCACGAACCTTCGGGACCACACAATGTAGGATCACTAATGCAGGTGTTTTGGTAGTTTCCAAAATGAAGAAAGGTGCCACCATTATCACCGTCCAGATAGATGCCCTTATTGACCATACCTTCAACAATGTCTGCAGCAAAACACAAAGCATAGACCATATTTCACTTGTAAATGCAGAGCTAGGCAATCTGTTGAATAATGAGTTTGCTTATTCTTCACTTTTAAAGCCATTCAGTAAACCAAATCATTCAAAGTCAATACATCTTTCAGTCAACTAATCTATAAGCGTTTTACAGGTTTACAAGCAATGAACAATGATTGTTTCACATCTGGCTTGACTAAAGCCGAAGAATGGTATAGTAGAATTTAAAGGAAAATTTTGTGCTCTAAGGACAAAAGTGAAAAAAAAAAGAAAAAAAAAACAAAGGAAGAAAGCTGTGAAATGCTCCACTCAACCATGTGGAGGTGAAAACGGACCAACAAAAAGCAATATGTGATGCAAAAATGAATTTCAGTGAGAGGGAAGTGATCGATCCTCACCTACTGTTGCAGAAATGTTAGTGTAGGCAGAGTCATTGGTATACACATAGGAAGAGTTATGGGAAGAAGGGAGCACAGTGTGGTTGTGGATTCTGAGAGCTGGACAAAGACAGTAGAAAAAAAACGTGATTCACATCAATACAGACACTTAACAGAGGAAACGAGAACAGTGAGAGGAAGGCAATGAGAGGGATGTGCTGCACAGGTATGAGACAGAGTGATGCTGAGCTGCGTGAACAACGGCAGCGCTAAAAGAGATCTCGGAGTGACACCACACATCATGCTCACGTCTATACCCGATCCCTCTTCAACTTTTGAAACATTTTACTGAGGATGTTTGATAAAGTGGAAAAAAAAAACTGATGATTTCAAAAGAAAAATCGATATCAAGATCAATTATTTGCATTTTTCTAGAAATCCTTTAAATCTTTAAATCTCAATGTTAGTAATACTTTATATAATAATCTCAGCTAGAAATAGCCTTGCATCTCAGATACTATGTTCTATAACTACGATAACAAAAAAAAACAATTTGCATAAAAACAAAAAACACTGAGCTAAGTGGAACATTCAAAAAGCATGATGACTGTGGTTGGAGTGTGAATGATGATGAATAGCAGGTTATTTTGTGGCACATTCCCAGGAGTACAGTGGCTATGTATGGACATACTTATATTACTCCCGTTAACATAACCTGGTCTGTTCCCAATCTGGTCCCACAGTTCATGGATTCCGTCCACTGCATCAAGCGGCCAGTAATGTGAGGCTGTGGCCAACACCTGCAGGCCTGAAAAGTTCACATGTAAATAAGAATCAAAACAGGACATTAGTCTTATATCTAAGATGTTCTTTTCTCAGTATCCAATTTTGGACTTTGAACTTGTGAACCAAACACTGCAAAACTGTTTATGCAGTAGACTATTACAATGAATAAAAAGAGAAGTACACAAACAGCGTCCTCTGACTGAAAGCCACAACACAGTTAATGGCAAAACACAAATGACTGTACATTTCTGATCAGGTGTTTTGTAATCATCACAGGAAAACAAAGCAATTACACAGTTTGCCCCCCAAATAATGCTCACTACCTGGATGCTTCAGGTTCGGCACCACATGAGCATAAACCTGTAAAAAGAAAAATCAATCATTTTTTAAAGACTGCTATGTAAATAACGATAGGAACATTTTGAGACTTTTCATAACAGGTCTTTCGTGAGCTTACCTTGATATAAGAGACAACAGCTGTAAAAAGTTGGACCCGCAAACAAAATTCCATTGCTCTTGAGTAAAGTACCCTATGCATTATATAAAAAATATATATAATTTCTCCCCTAAAAATGAATCCACAAGGATTTTGTCATTTTCCAGAATGATAAAGAGGTCAGATTTATCATCAGTCCATGTATTCAACCCTAGGATTGTTTTGAGAACAGCTTAAAAAAAAAAAAAAAAAGGTCTAGAGTACACCTGTAAGGCTGAAAAACCTCTTAAATGAGCTTGTCATGGCAAAATCTAAAGTCAGGCAGACAGTTATAATCCGTGGTGTTTACTCTTGCAGTGTCTTTGAGTATCTGGAAACTGAGGAGAGTTAGGGAGCTAAGTGGAGGCGAGCCGGATTGTTGGACTCAACGTGGGAATTGCAAAGCGTGATGTCACTTTTGGACTTTCTGAGGAGGGGCGTTAAAGTTGTGAGTGAATTTGCTTGTTTGTGCGTAATTAGAGATTACGCGAATGAATAAGGTCGGAATTTGTTCTGTGCCATCCGAATAAACACATACCAGTGGTTATTCAAACTATGAAAATAAATATTAGTTTTGGAGTTGGATTAAATTATGGGACGATAACGGGACGCTCCACGGCAGAGCAGGGATTTCTTTCTTTCTTTCTTTCTTTCTTTCTTTCTTTCTTTCTTTCTTTCTTTCTTTCTTTCTTTCTTTCTTTCTTTCTTTCTTTCTTTCTTTCTTTCTTTCTTTCTTTCTTTCTTTCTTTCTTTCTTTCTTTCTTTCTTTCTTTCTTTCAAAGCTTGATAAAAGTAAATGCTGTTAACTTAGATTTAAGTACCAGAGCGGCAGACTTGTAACGGTTTGTAACGTTTAACATCCAAGTCACAACAACACTGAATAATCTACGGAAAAACTGACAACACAGTTACACTAGAAACATCAAACAGAAAGGTGAGCTCAAAATAGAATCATTCAAGCTCTATTTTTTATAATTATTAATATTTTTTATTTCAGTAAATTCTGAGTTATTGGCAGAAAAAAGCTCCCTCAGTCTCCGGAATGAGCTTGATTACAAATTATGGCAAACAGCGACACTGTGTGGCCAAGTAAATACTAGTTTTCTAGCAACCCAGTCATTGGTTAATTATTTTTAATTATTAATGATCAAACCTTCTCGTGTAACTGTGTACAGTGGCTCAGTTGTTATAAAATGAAAGACGAAAAAAAAAGTTAAAAGGAAAGACATAAATGAGGCTGCTCATTGCCCCTTCTTGTTAGGTGGAATTGTTCATTTTATCTTTTTTTTTTGTTTTAACAAAAGCAACACTTATTTCATAGATCAATTTCAGGAAGTATAGACGTCTCTCCAGAATTTCGTTTACTTGGAATATTATTAAAAAAAAAAAAAGTCCAGTTTAATTGGTGTCTCCGCCCTGAGGCTCAACAACAGACCTGGATGTGTGAGTGTAAGAGAGGAGAGGAGGCGTAACCCTGCTGCCGAGGCGGTCTTCTGCATCTGTTAGGAATACTGTACCGTGACATCTTAAAATCATTGATTTAAGTCTTTCTTTTATCTCTGTCTGTTTATTTTTTAGAGACGCATCTCGGAGTAAGTTTTGAATTACGACTTTTAAGAGCGCACGCGGTCCGCTCTAATTTCGGCAACTGTCCTCTGTTAATCTGTTGATTCAGGCCTGTATTTCAACGAGCAGCTGATCTCCGTAACAGTTATCATCTCAACCTGCCACCCTCTGCTCCCTGGGTGGAGAAAGCCTATTTCCACATGTGGGGATTTTTAATATGATGCGCAGGTATTTTTACTAGAATTACCTTGATAGGAGACGCAGGTCGGCGTGATGAAGGATCGGCTGGCTGAACTCACTGCCGTAAGTGTTTCTCCCAGCTCTGGTCAGACATGACCCTTGAAGTCATAAAAATCTCACACGTATTTATTTTTTTAATTTATTTTTACCCGTATAGAGAAATGCCCGCGCTGAGGCGGACGTTGCGGTCACAGTGCACTGCATAGATGGCTTCATGGAGGACTTTTTCAGGAGGGTGGGTGTTATTGTGACCTGACGGACTGCACTGAGAAGATAACTGAGGATACGGATTAATAATGACAGTTTATATGGTTGATTTAGGTGGAGGAAGTCAGAGGACTCATTGATAAGATCTCCTCCCAAGTAGAAGAGGTGAGGAAGATTCACAGCATGATCCTGTCTGCACCCAACCCAGATGACAGTAAGTTTGTCTTCAAAAACCTCTTTGACTGGAGTCTATGTCATTCGAACTTTTACCTGTCTTAGGTTTTTCATAAACTTTGGTTTTAGATCTACAGTTGTTGGTGATTTGTCTATACAAAATGCCCCAGATTTGACTTTTGTTGTGCATTGGCATTATGTAAGAAGCAGACAGAACTACTTGGACAGAGTTGAAGCTTTTACAGAGAATTGCAACAGATGTCTTGCTTCCTTTGTTGCATTTTACCGGTTGCAAATGAATGGCTTGCAGGCCGGAAACCTGTACAGGAAACAGCACCGAGGTTTTTCCCTAAACCCCAGAGACCACTGTAGTTTGAGATCTGCCTGTTTTTATTCAGGGCCTCTTTGAAATTTCAACACTTCATTTCTTTCACATGTTTTTACAAAATATCTCATGTAAACTACATTACTAAAGCAGTCAAGTAATCTAAAACCATATACTTGGAAATATATGTTATTGTAACAAAATGAGACTTGAAAATCAGTTCCCGGCCTTCATCAGTTTAACTGTGACAGTTTACAATGCATCTGTGTTGTTTATATATGTGTAAAGGTCACCTGGGAAAGAAACAACGGGCTTGTGCTTGCTGATTACTTCAATACTTCTGCAGGGTTGTTGCAAAGAGACGAGACAAAATCAGTAAATCCAATATTTACAGGAGCCAGAGCCATGGTGATTAGTTATATGGCATTTTCTTTCTTGCAAGCAAACTCAACCTATTGTGTTTTCCGTGTGCTTTTTAAGGAACAAAGGATAAGCTGGGTACATTGACGAATGACATCAAAGGGAATGCCAACATTGTTCGAACTAAATTAAAATGTGAGTTCTGCCAAAATGCTCAAGGTTTCATAACGGCAGCATGCAGACGTTCATGTGGTAATGAGGGTTAATGTTCTCATCGTAACTCTCTCCTTGTGAAGCCATGGAGCAGAGTATGCCAAAAGATGAAGGTGCTAACAGGACATCTGTCGACTTCAGGATCCAGAAAACACAGGTCAGAAACCAATCAATTACTGGCAACTCATGACATGCAAATATGACATTTTCTATATGTATAACGCCATCAACTCCCATGTTACAAGTGTGCCGTTATCAGGGAATAGTCATTTTCTTGTTGCTTGCCCAGAACTGCTAAACATACACAAAGAACACAGCAATTTTTTTTATATTATGTAATTATCTACTTTATCTGTTAAATCTACCTTTTAATCTTTATTTACAGGCTGTGCACAGGTGCCATTAGTTAAAAACAATAAATTACCACAAATCAGAAAAGGTTTGGATGGTATAGAAAACACAAACAACATAGATAGAGATAGAAAAAGAATAATCAACAGCAGCTGCCCTCCTCTGGAGAATGAACCAAGGTTATGTTTTCATTTAATTAGGTGTTTGTGGTAATGAGGCATAGCTCCCACACATGTCCTAAAGCCCCATATTCCTGACATGGTTTTAGTGAGCAGGGTTATGGAATTGGGATCTGTGTCTTTCACCTGATGGTAATTAGAAGAGGACATTGCATAGCATGATAGGCAATGTTTTGTACTGGTTATTTCATTAGAGAGAGAACCTTAGAGAAGCTATCTGATGTTTGGTCCTATCAAATATATATTTCATTCCTGAATTTCAATTCCTACATTGCAAAGTCAGCTGGAACATGTGTAAATTAGGGCTCTTAATGAGGCAAACCATATAAAAGTATGTTATTTTAAGCAAACTATGTTAATCGGTGATGGTCATTTTGTACAAAAGCAGAATCCATGAAAGGTAGATTCTCTGAGGAGCAAAGATAGACAGAACAGCTTCAGTTTAACAGCCAGTGAAATGTTTCAAAATAATATTCCTCAAAGACGAATTGGAAGATATTTGTTTCTCTCTCCCTTTGGATAACATACTATCATTAAAAAGTTAAAGAAATCTAGAAGAATGTGAGTGCTTGAAGAACAAGTTTCAATGCTTAAACTGGACACCAATAATCTCCAGTCCCTGACACCAGTACTTAAAGAATCATCATTCATGAATCATAGCAATCAAATACTCTGGGAAACCTTTGCCAATCAATATTATAACACAATTATTTATCATAATATATAGTATTATTCTGGGAACTGGACACCATGTGCTTGGGATCAAGGAATGTAATCACCAGTAAAAGCCAAAAGGCTCTATGATGGTGTGAGGTTGTACTATAGTCTGTATAAGAAGAAAGCTTCTTGAACGAAGTACTTCGAAGGTGTCGCCAAATTCTGCACACATTACAAAAGCATGACGACAGAGAAGCTGAAAGAAGAAAGTATTAGTACACAAATTGTTCCTACCAGTACTAGAATATCATGATGATCCAGCAACAATCACTTTGTACTTTTAGACACCTTAATACATGTTTGCAGGGACAATGGTAATAAATAACAACTAAAACACTTCATCACTTGGTATTTTGATTGCTGTTAAGTGTCGTGAGAAGAAATGCAACATCACAAAGTCACTGCTGTCCCACCTTTTTTTAAAAATATATATTTTGATTGATTTGCAGGCATGACATTTAGAATTAGATGCATCTAAACACAAAATAGTTTTGGCTCTTACTGTCTTCACTGGAAAATAAGTTTTTTTTTTTTTTTTTTTAATTTGCATTTTCCAAACTGTCACTACTGGTTTTTTTTTTTTTTCAGATTTTATATCATAAAATGTACTTGTTTTCCAACAACGCCAGCATTTGAGCTGTTTTTTTGGGGCATAGAGTCCTAAAAGTCTGTATTTATAAATACCTACAGTACATTCTCCCCTTTGTTTCAACTTGTCCTTAGCACACTGTGCTCTCGAGGAAGTTTGTGCAGGTCATGACCCAGTACAATGAGACTCAAGTGTTCTTTCGGGAGAGAAGCAAAGGAAGGATCCAGAGACAACTGGAGATAAGTAAGTGACAAATTTGACCACTGGATGTATATGATGCCAGAAAACAGGCTGCATGTATGCTTTTCAAGCTTTAAATACTTTGCAAAGCAATTACAAGCCCGAAAACGCACTTTTTGTTGTTTTTTTTTTGTTACACTGGAACTTTGAATCTGATAGCACATTCTTAATTTATGTGTAGAAGACTTGTTAATCTGGAGAAAGAAATACTGGGATCCAGGAAACACAATGCCAGCTTCCTCTCTGCTTCTCCGGACTCTAGCCTGCCTGTGGCAAACAAAGACCGAACGCATAGCAGTAGTTTTCCATGTTTCTTTAAGATGTGATGCCTTCCATCTGCACAAAGATCAACAACTGATCACATTTAAACACTCGCAATTTAGTGTCTGGATGGAAACTGAGTTAGTATGGATCATCTGGTTAAATTCAGAAAGAGAACTTTATAGAATATAATTATTCCGGTGTGTAAAAATGTGTATAATAACAGCAGTAGAGCTAGAGTTTATATCTCCCACCATTTTTCAGGTTCATATGTTTGGCTCTCTCTGTTAAAAATGCTACAGTCGGGTCTAAAGCGTTATCCTCATATGATAGACATGAGACAATAGTGAAAAAGCAGGAGTGTTTCCCACGATTCCTGTGGCAGGCATTCATGAGAGCCTCCATGAGTCCACACTGCAGACGGAAGAGCATGATACTGGAGACGCCTAACTGTGTTTGTGTTGCCTGGGAAACGGGCATAGGGCTCAGGGGCCCGTGTAACAATAGCTCACCTGCCGCTGACAAAACACACAAACCTCGACCTGTTCTCTCATAAACTTAAACCATTTAGTCATCATTCAGAGAGGGTAGATGATGTGCTATATATCTTTAAACAAGCAGTGCTTATGGTGTGTTTTACTCAGTTTGTTCCTTATGAGGAGTAACCGCTGTGAAAGGTGTGGGTCGCATAAGCATCTACAGACATCTGCCTCTCCAGGGAGAGTGTTAAATAACAGGAAGCGAATGCTAATGCTTTTACAGTTTTAGCAAGTGTTTCCAAAGGCACATTTGGACCAAACAGTTTTAAGGGCACTCTGAGGATTCTGGAGATTGGGGAGCTCATCTGAGGAGGACATAGCATCATTTTATTTTGATTTCATTTTTTTTTCTAGCAGCATTTGCATTGCAGATGCAATATGAATGTTTAAGTCATATAACAGCCAGCTGGTGGGTTATTCAGAAATGGAAATCGCATCATAATTCATCTGGGTTATTGGTTCATTAGGTCCCAGAAAAGTTGTTTATAAAGCCGGCTTTTTTCCAATGTTCACAAAATGTATTTTTCTACACTTGTGCCATCTGGACCGATCACCATGCGGTGGTACAGCTGTGGCAACATCATATAAACACTGTGCCTCCTTCGAACTAAAAAACATCCTACAGTTCTATTGACTACAATCAGTCATTTTCTTATTGACTAAAAAAGAAAAATGATAAAAAGTGTTTTAAAAACCTATGAAAAGATAAATACCACCGTCCAAGACATTTATATATATATATAATATAATTTTAATGAGTCTCAGAACGCAACACATATTTATTTATGGAAATATAATGAATTATGCGCAAAGTATCTACTGTAATTCTGATTTATGTTATTTTTGCTGGGCCAGCCAAAACATCATGACTCAAATATGATTAGTAAATAATCTTTCTCTGCATTTTTATTTTTTTAGCTGGAAGAGTCACCACCAGTGAGGAACTTGAGGACATGTTGGAAAGTGGAAATCCATCAATCTTCACATCTGATGTATGTTTCTAATGTATTACTGTGCAGTGTTGGTGCTGCTGGGTTAAAGGGTCTTACTGCCATTTGGTCATGGAGGTGTCAGTAGGCAATGTCATATTTGCAGCATTTTATTTCCCCCTAAAGTTGTCTAAAACACGTATTTGGTGTTTTTGGATTCATTGACATTGTGCATTTTTTTCCTCAGATCATTTCTGATTCCCAGATCACACGGCAGGCCTTAAACGAGATAGAGTCACGCCACCAGGACATCATTCGTTTGGAGTCGAGCATCAGAGAGCTTCATGCAATGTTCATGGACATGGCAATGCTGGTAGAAACCCAGGTAATTTAGTTTAATGAGAATGGAAGCTGATTGACTAATTCTGTTAGTGATCCAAGCTCACGCCTCACAAGTGTAGCAGTATAGAGCTGAAATAAAAAAAAAAAATCCCAACCTGAATACAGACTTTTACAGGGTGATATGGTGAACAACATTGAGAATAACGTTTCGAATGCAGCAGAGTACATTTGTCGTGCAAAAGAGGAGACCAAAAAAGCTGTAAGATACCAGAAGAAATCACGGAGGGTATGTGTTCCTCTCAGTAATATGTTGCCAAACTGTCTCAAATCCGAAACTATGCAAGGGTTATGGTTAAACAATATGCATTTTGAGTGACAACCATAGTGATGTGTGACATTTTGAAAGTTCTGTTTTTGTTGAAATTCACAATTTTTCTGTTCACTTGGCAGAAATGCATCATCCTTGCCTTTGCTCTGTTGATCCTGCTTGCCGTCATTGCACTAATTGTTGGCCTGTCTGTCGGACTGACCAAACCTCCTGCATGAACCCAGCTCTGCCTGTAGTGGGAGGTAACGACACGTAACCTCAAACTCAAACATTTAATCAAGTCATTCATTTGTCTGTAAAATATTTCTCTGGAGTTGTAAGCAGCTCTTTCTCAGGTACAGCTACTCCGACTCCTCACTTGTCCTGTTTTTTGTTCCACAGAAACATCTCTACTTTGCCTTGAGTGGAGGTTTTTACTTTTAATCATCAGCTTAGTTGGTGTCTTTGAGCGATGGAGTTCATACTTCTGAATCAGCAATCGGCGATGAAGCTTTGAGCAGCTTCAAAATAAGGCTGTTCAACACCATTACAGAAAATTTAAAAAAAAATCTTTAGCATAATGAGGTATAATATATGTAATGCACTTGTTAATAGTAACCAGAATAGGAAACTATTTTGGAGCAGTTCTATGCAACAACAATATGTATATCTAACTAACAGCACAGCAGACTTATAAACTGTTGTTTGGTTTTTAATACTGCCGTTATTTATTATTTATTGTGCTACTTACTGTAAAGGAATAGCTTGGCATTTTAGGGTATTATTTGCATTCTTGTTGAGAGTGAGATGACAAACTTGATTGCACTCCCGTATCTTCACCCATGGAGATGTTAATCAGTCACCCAACAAATTACCAAAAAATTAAGCAACCAGGACTTCTCCCCAAACTGTTACAACTATTACAATTATAGTTAAATGACAGCTCTTCTTACTGTGTTTGTGCTTGTATAAAGTTTCAACTCTTAATATTCTCTTTGCCTTTGTTTATAAACTTTAATTCATCTGAATTGATGCACTGATGAATAAAAAAGCTATTACATCTCAGGAATTATTTTGAAATAGAAAAATATGGGTGATGGGAGGGGGGTGTCCCTGTGATTTATTTATTTTTTTTTCTTGAGCTAATCTTGTCTTAGAATAAATATTTTTATCGTGATCAAATGAAATTTTGCAATGCTACAGCAGTGCCTTCCTTATATATTACTAAGAAACCTTAACTTGATGTGTTGTATTTATTGTTGCCACCAGGTGTGATAACTGAAATGTTTCTTGTTTATTTCTTGGTTGATTACTTTATTAGCACATATATTCATTTTTCCATATGCTGTGTTTTATACTGGAGCAAAATACTTAAATGATCTGATTAAAATGTTTATGTAGTTTATTGTGCACTTTATTACCTTTTATACCTTCAAGCTGATAAGAATTGAGATGAGCTACCAGCTAACATTATATTATCACTCTAGATATTTTAAATTATAAATCTGTGACATTCGGAGCCAAAATAGAGGTTTTTTTTCCCTGTGTTCTTTCAGCACTACAAACATTCAGAGGTTCAGTTCAAGTAGATGAAAACAGATAGAAAATGTTTGCTGTTTACTTGAGGCCTAATAAGCACTTTGCACAAAGCGCTTGATTTCCATGTAATCAGCCAAACAAGATAAGTAGAAAGTGTAAGTGGCTCACTGCAGGGTAAGTTCTTTTCTTCCCTTGTTAGATCAAAAGAAACTTTAGAGCTGCACTAAGCGTGAAGTTAAAGTGAATGTCCTTAAAATCTAGCCGTGACTGTTTCCATGCTATTGAGCAAGAAACCCTGGATGTTATACCACCGGATATTATGAACTGACCCTCTAGAAATAAGCCTAATATTCCACAAATCTAGTCAAAATTAACATATTTTAAGCAAAAAAATATATATATTTGCCATAGGGGAAAGACATATTTTCTTGGCTAGAATTAGATAGAGCTCAGAAAAAAGTCTAAAAATAGTCTTCTGATTTTATTGAAACAAGACTTTTTTACTTTCTTAGAATTGGCTTTTTGCAGTGTATTAAAGTTTAAACTGTGGTTTGTTTCGATGATTCATGTCAGTGACGATCTGAAGGTTGTGGAAGCTCGATGAAGCATAGAATTAGCAGACATATTGTTGGAAATGTTACAGATGGATCTCTGCATTAAAATAATGAAATGAATACATACATATGTATGTATATGCGTACATCATAAGAATTGCTTTACATTACCTTTAAAGGTAAATTATAATACAAATTATTTATAGGCGCTTTTCTGACACTCATGGTCACTTACAGATAAAATCAGCTACATAAATCACCGTGAAGTAACAATGGCTATACAATAAGGCATAGACAGATGAACATAAACTGTACCGACAACTGTTCAGGCTTTCCGCCTGTCGGTAGTAGGAAATGCTGAACAGATGAGTTTTTAGTTTTGATTTGAAGTGTGGAAGAGAGTTGATGTTGCAGAGGTCTGGTGGGAGTGAGTTCCATAGTTGAGGGGCAGAGTGGATTAATGCTCTGCCCCTCATAGTACTGAGACGGACAAAGGGAACAGTGAGGTGGAGAGAAGAAGAAGATCAGGTAGGTATGGTAATACAAAGGAGATCAAACAGATATGGTGGAGTAAGATTGTAAATGGCCTTAAAACTAAGAGTAAATATTTTATATTTAATCTGTAAGTGATTGATAGCCAGTTGAGACCCTTCAGAACCTGAGTAATGTGACAGGAGGATGGAGATCTGGTGATGATACCAGTATGGACCAGTATGGCAGCGGGAGGAGTGAGAGACGGATGCAGGCGATTGATGTGGCAACGATGAAAGTAAGATGACCGGATTATCTTGTTGAGGATGACACCCTGAATCAGACCAAGATTATTGAGGGTATTGGGGTCTGCACCAGGTTTCTTAAGAATTGAAGTGACAGCAGCAGTATTGAGGAAAGAGGGAACAATTCCAGTGGTGAGAGATGAGTGGATTATGTGTGTGATGAGATGGGCCTGAGAGGAGACTGTGGCCTTGACAACATTAGTCGGGAGAGGATCTAATAATAATAATGCATTTTATTTGTAAGGCGCCTTTCATGGCACTCAAGGTTGCCAAGTTGATAGTTGATAGTTTTCTGATTTAGATTTCATTATTAATTCAGAAACGTCAGTAACAGAAGGTAGAGCGAATTCTGAGAATGACTGTGAAGGGAGCAATGGGAATTCAGATGAAGATGAGATTTGATTATTAAAAGTTCATCTGGACCGGAAAAACAGTCTACACTAGGCAGGGAACCAATGCCAATGATGAGAGCGTCTATCTTATCCCTTATGTTACGTTAAGACATAATACGTGGTGGGTTGGTCTTGGAGAGAGCAAGGTTGACAGTGAACAATATCGGCACATGATCAGAGAGTGTGAGGTAGATTAAGCACACCAAATGAAAATAATAAGGCAATAGTATTAAACTTAGTAAATTATTTTCTTGATCCAAATGATCCAGTATCACGTGCAGTATATGCGAGAGGTAAAACGAGGTAAAAGCTTGTGCTTTCGGCACCTGACATGACCCAGCAATAACGACACAAAAGGTGATACGTGTTAATCAGTCTGCACATCGTTTGGAAAACTGTAAACCACCTGCACTTTAAATAAATTATGTGTGATCTTTGTTTCTGAAAAGTCCCTTTAAAATCTATGAATTTGTTATGATAAGACATACGGTTTTTATGCTGATATGCTATGTTTTTCTCTTTTTGAATATAAGCCTTCACATTTAAAAAATAAAATTCTATTTTTGTGGCTTCTTTGGCTCTTAATTGCAATTATGAGACAGGAAAAAATGGGGTAAGAGAGAGGAGAGAAAGACACAATAAAGCACTTGAACCTGGGCCGGCTGCATGAGGACTTGAGCCTCTGCATGTGTGGGGCACAGGTGAGCCAAGAATTTATAAATCAGTCTCAACTGTCCACACAATAATGCGTAAACATGAATATTAATCAATGTTATTTATCCATGTGAGAAAGGCCTTGGTGGCTTAAAAGTTAGTCATGTGTCATGGTTTGTAGTTTAGGTCATGTTTTTTGTTGTTCTCTTTGTCATTAAGGTTAACTAATGTTTATGGACAGATGGATTTCAAACACTTTAAGAATGGTTTTGTTATCTTCTCTGACCCGACGAGCATCACCCGGTCTTCTTCGGAAGTCAACTAGAACAGACGACCCACCAAGGTTTTCAGATCATTCAGAGAAAAAAAAAATACTGTAAAAACATGCTGGTTTACTGTCTGCCAATCAAAGTATCAAAGCATCATGCCATCTGACATCTCCAAACGCTGCCTGCAGAGAGTTACTATGGTTTCTGACATTTCCTAAGTTTTTTTATTCACACAAACTCAGGGTTCTCTTTTTTTTCAGCTACAACACATTGAAGATAATCATTCAAAATAGCAGCATTCAGATCAAAACAGTTTGAACAGGTTTATGTATCCATATGATATTGTATGATAATGGTAATGGTTGTAACAGCTTTGGTCAAAGCACCACAGAGATACAGTACAAAAGCATCATTTTCAATCATGTCTTTACAGCTCTGATCATAACAGTTGATTTTACAGTCAACAACTCAATTCTGCTCCAACTCCATATTTTGCCGAGTTTCATAAGTACATAAGAAATGCAGCATGGTGAGAAGTTGGTGAAGTAAAGATCAGGAATCTGGAAAATTCTCCAATATATATATATATATATATATATATATATATATATATATATATATATATATATATATATATATATATATATATATATATATATATATATATATATATATATATATATATATATATATACACACATATCATTTCTGTCACAGAAAACTACCTGGGCACAACACCAGGCAATGTCCAAGGGGAGCCTTAAATGAGCCTCATCACTGACACCCCATGAATTCAAAGAGCAGCAATTAGAATATAGTAATACAGAGTTCAAGGTAACTACTAGCAATTAACTGATGCAACTGTTCTTTCACCTTCCCCTTGAGGGTCATGGGGGTATGTTGGAGCCTATCCCAGCTTTCTTTGGGTTAAAGGCACTGGTACACTGGACAGATTGCCAGTCCATTGCAGGGCACACCCATTGTTCATATACAATAAATGATCCTTACAGAATAAAGAGTGATTCATGTGCCTCTTTATCAGTTTTTGGACACAAATCTTTGTGTTTAAAAAGGCATCTAAAATAATGACGAGAAGAGCTTTAAGATGCGCCTTCAGATGTTCTGACTTCATGCAAATGCCTTCTTTATACAGTTATACAGCAATCACTAAAGATGAACAGAAATGTATTAAACATTAGAAACTAAATTAAGAATGCCTAACAAGCTAAAAAACAAAGAAATAATTGCAACCTAAAGTATGTTGTGTAGTAGTATGTGCACTGCAGTACAAACTTAGTAAACATTCCTTAAAATTAAAGAAAAAATGACATGAAGTAGAAAGCATTATGTGAGCTATCAGCCTACTTTAATGCACTGCGTGGACCAGCTTTCTTTTGTTGGGCCATCTTTAGCTTTAACTAAGGCATGCATCTGTTGAGGTATTGTCTCAATAAGATTATGCAATTTCCTAATGTTCTTTTAGGTCCAGAGTTGAATACACATTTTTGCCATATCCTGTACTGATGACTACTAGAGCTGAACTGTTGCACAAAGTCTTCTCCAGCACATCCTTAAGATTCTCAGAGAGGTTAAACTCTGGAAACAGTGTGTGAAAATGATGTCTCGTGCTCGCTGAGCCCTGTGAATGTTGCCATTGCCATCTTGTAATGTGCTTTGCCAATTGATGGAAAAACTTGTCTGTTTAGTATTTTCAGGAAGTCAGCTGACCGCAGTTTTTGGCACATAATGTTGCCCAACCTAGACCTGACCATATGAACCCACCCCAGATCATAGTACTGCCCCCATGTGCTGTCACAGTAGAATCTAGGGATCATGCATGCACCACTTTGTTTGCTGATCTTCATGCGCTGTTGCCCGCATTACTCTGGAACAGAATACATCTGGACTGAAAACCACATGACCTTTTTCCATTTGTCTAAAGTCCGGCCTTACAGCCCCAACAAATTTAAGCCTCCTTTCCATTAGTTTCTTGTAGTTTCCTTAAGGCATTTCTTTCTTAAAAACAATGGCCCAGTATCCTGTAAGGTTTTAATAATGTGCTAGATATTAGATAACTCAGTTTAAGTAGTTTCAGCATTCTACTTAAATTGGGTGTTTAATGCAGAATAATAATAAGGCCCTTCTGAAACAGATAAATGACACCACAGTATGTCTTCTGACATGGTTAAATCTCGTACCCTGACATAATTCAATTATTTTTTTTTATTTATTTTTTTTTTACCATTTCTGTATTTTATTTTATTGCATTGATTCACTTGTCACTTATATGTTTTGATTTCACCTTTCTTGCATCTAGTTTCGGTGGAGTTCATGTAATGCATCTATCTATGAGGAAAAAAGGAACAACATATAAATTAAAAAAACAACCTACCATTTCTTTTTTGTTTGGGTTCTTAAACCCGGAAGAAAAGATACAAAAGTCCATGTAACAAGTAAAACAAAGCAAATAGTTTATTTCACATTATAATAAGTGAATCAAAAATCCTCAGAGTGAGCAATTGCCAAAATAACTAACAGAATGGCCTACCTTGAAACCCAATTGTCCTGTAAATGTGAGACTGGATTGCATAATAAATTGGAGTGCTTGGCTTAAGTGGAATTGGAGCTGACAGCGGATGAAAATTCTCTTGCCAATCGTTTCCTCTAGAGTGGGTTTGTGACACGCTAGCATGGATAACGCGGTGGAAACTGTTTGAACCCATGATTCACCACTGCTGTTTGTGGTGTGTCATTATTCTGCACTTCTCTTATAGCCAACATTTACAGTGAATCACAAGCTTAGAGTCAGTTAAAGCTTTCGTTTTGATCTCTTGTCTAATGAATTAGTTTTAAAGTTGTTGTTTTTAACTGCCAATAAAGCTGTTAGATTTAGCAAAGCAAAATACAGCAACATTTATTATTTTCCTGCAGTTTCATTATTTAGAGATGTTTATTTTTCTGAAAGCCTGAGTTTGATAATTTTCATTAGATCAACTGCTCTCAGAGTAAATAACCTTTAAATGTAAACATAAAGTTTATTTCATGCAGATCTTGTCTTTTAATTACTAGGATATGGTTGTAGATGGCTTTATGTATTTCCTGTGGCAGCTGTGCTCTCTCTGCTGTTTGTGTGTACTGACAATAATCCAACATCCATTATTATGTAACTGTGCAGAATACAGATATTTATAATCTGAACATGCTGGAGTTATGACATCATCCGCCGCTGCTGACTATGGCAAGCGTTGCGAGAAGCATGCAAACTGTTCTGTCATGGTGGGTTATTGCTTGTAACAAACAGGAAGTATCACTGAGATGTATAATAAGACTGGTGCATGGCTTAAACCCAATCTATTTTTATGTACCAGGGGACCATGGGTTGTCAGAAGATTTGCAAGGTGGAGAAATTCCTGCAACAGTCTCAGAGGGAAGCATTGTTGAGACAGAAACAAAGGTTAGCCACAGCACAGAAGAGCAGTTGGATGAGAGGCACAGATAAGGTAAGCGTAGTGGGTGGTCTGCCTTTGTGCTGTTTGTTAATCCTTCTGGGAATAAGCTTTGATTTAACTGTGTCTGGGCATTGGCAGGTTCAGTACTGGTCAATGCTTGCAGCCAATATCTGGCTTCACACTACAGTTTTCACCCAAGGGTCATTACTGTTGCTGTCATTAACAAATTAAGCAACACGTTGTGCCTAGGAATTGTGCTTTTATCTCTTATGTAGATTTTTCTTCTAAAAAAGCAACCCGTTGTAATCTTTAGTCTAGATGCAAACTGCTTGTTCATTAAATTACTAAATATGCCATTATATAATATGCAATTAATAATATCCAATCAAAAGTAACATTACATGACCATTAGCCTAAAACTGCTTGTATTTAGGAAAAAGTTTGTTTATTTAGCATTTAAAATAAACAAATGAAAGTCTCGTTACTTTTGTTGTGGCCAAAAATGACAAACGCCTTCATTTTGATGCAAATTGTAAATAATTTCTCCGTAGTAAATTTTGCTTATCTCAAACTTTGAGCATGTACTTGATGGCACATAACTAAATATCCTCATTGCTAGAGGATACAGTTTAACTTACATTATCTTAGATAGTTTTATAGCAGGACCGCTACTTTCTCATTTTCTCAGTGGGTTATCTTACAGTTATTCATAAAATTCATTAGATGAGTCCTGCAGTCGCAGTCATTTGTTTTTATTGTAATAAGTGAAGAGTGTGTGGAGATTTTTCAGGCACCCTTAGTATGATCCCTCCCATTCAGCCCTTGCCTGGAAACCTCTTAAAAATAAATCCACAATCTGATTAGAGTTAGATTTGTCCTACACATCATATTTCATTTGCATGTGGAGGGTTCTTTGAATGTCTTCAGAATCTGTAGAAGTCTAAAGGAGGTGTTTATTTGAAGCCGGCAGAAACTGCTTCAGCCATCCTCTCTGCAGGCAAACAGCAGGAGGCAGTGCAGGGCCTGCTTCGCAAAAGGCAGTGCTACTATTTTAAAGCAGTTTAGATCCGCATATATGCCGAGTTTTTTTTAAATATAAAGAATACAACAAAATAAACAACCTAATATTTACCTCCTGTCAACATATGTTTTTTATCCCATTATTTAAATATTTTCTTAATATTTATGTCCTTCACATCTACTACTTCTTCTCAATCACAACCTCAACTCGCCATGCTGTTACAGTTAATATGCAGAATCTTTGACAAAAGGGAATGTCAAAGTAGTTCACGCCTCCAAACGTGTCTCAGCTTGCTTGGCTAAGGCAGGCCTGAAGCTCCTTTTCTACCTTCTGACATCATTTGACAGCTGTCTGCTCAGGTTTGGTTACCTTCTAAAGCCCCTCTCAGACATACACTGCTTTCCATTAATCTGGTAACTGAATGTGCAACTGAATGTGTCAGTGTCAGTGTCACGTCTGAACTACCAAGGTGGTGCTTTTATACAATGGTAGTCTGACATAGTTGGACCTAGTTACATGCAGAAGTATTGTAATGGAACAACCTACACAGCAGCAGTATGCTAATTTAACTCATGGTCAGCTCCTTTAAGGAATCAGACAGTTGGCAATGTTAAACACCATGCAAAAACAAATTGAAAACAGCACCGTCCAACAGTTCCTCATCAGTGGTCTTACCTACAACATATAAATCTTTCTAATGTATCTATCTTAGCTGTCTACTTCTTATTGAGATGTGGATACTTTCATCTGGTCTGAAAGATCATAGGTGTATAGTTTAGGCTTCTGCTCTTGTCCTTTAAGCACTGAAATTCCTCCTCTTTATTGGATTAGTTAATGACATCATGCACTTCAGAAGTAAAAACATGGAAATCTCTTCTAGTTTTTATTTGGGAACTGTTGATTTGAAACACTTCTGTGATTTTCATGCATTTGTTGATAACAGCATGATGTAAAGTCTTCACAGACTGAGGCTGTTTCTGAACCATATTTCACGAGTGCATGTTGATTTTGCCAAAAATATAGTATGTAGTATGGAGGATGTGAACGATTGCACATTTTGCAGTATGCTAAAGAGATCCCAGATGGTGGGCTACTTCTGGGAAGGTTTCCAGTGTGCAACTGAGCAGTTAACTTTTCATACTGTATCCCATAATGCAATGATCCATAACAGCAGAAGTGAGTCACAACTGTCGCACGATTGACGTCTTTGGAACCAGTATGCAGCACACCAGCATGTCTCACACTGCTGCTGCAAAATGTGTGTGTGTGTGTGTGTGTGTGTGTGTGTATATATATATATATATATATATATACACATACACTTGACTTTGACTTTGATTTATATGTAGATGTGTGATTTAGGTTCTGCCAAACTTGGTATTAACCATTATTATCTATACAGGGAAAGAGGAAAATAAAAAAGAAGTGTTATGTTTGCAGACCTATTTTAATCGCTGTCTTCATTCAATCTATTCCCTTCACTAATGGCATCAGAGAAGAGTTACAGTGAAGTTGTTAAAGTGAAAACATCCGATGCCTTCCTTGCTCATTGTCAGACTTCAGGACTCTCCCATTTACCGTTTATACAGCAGGTGGAGGACATGGGTTGGGGTTAGGGTTAGTGTTTTTGGACCCATGTATAGTCTGTACTCATTTTATCGCCCATGGTTACAAATAAGGTTCTTTGAGATAGAATTTTAACTCTGTGTGATGTTGTGGTGCCGTGAGTCTTAAACCGTTTGGGATTGCAGAGAGAGCTCTGTCCAAGGCGGAAGGAAGGCTGTAAACAGAGGTAAGGAGCTTCTGTGGTTGCTAGGTGTCTACAATCAGCAAAGCATTTGTTTGGGGCCCTGCTCCTCCTCTGTGCTTTCTCACTCTGCAGTACAAGTGGCGGCCACAGAGGGCAGCCACATTACATTCACTGTGCTGTGCTCCATATCTCCTTATAATGAAAAAAAACCCAGGATGGCCCAAATAATCCTCTTTAATACCCTTCTGCACTGTATTTCCTGATCTGTGATTGGATGGTAATGATATTACTGCTGTTTGTGATAGCTGATTGGTCTGGCCCACTGTGCATTGAATGAGGGTTTGACAAGCCCGGCCCCCAGAGATATTCTGTGGCATAATAACCTGTGACGAGGCAAGGCAGTGCCCCTGTGTCAGCTTTCAAAGAGTCTAGCTGAGAGTCGTGGCAACAAAACTGGCAGCATATACTTGGGTGATGCTAGACAACCTCACCATGACCTTGCCAGCTTCAGTCATAGCTACTGGTTGGTGGTTTGGTGAGAAGCATCATGAAATAACACACACAGAGGTGTTTATATAGATAGTGTTGGTTTTTGCTGAAAGTAAGACAGAGAATGACCAGATCTGATGTAAAAGACCAAAGACATCCTGGAGAGGGAGCACTGCTCAGTGCTGCTGCACACTGCACTACCTCTGCACTCTTGCCTGCTTCAGTCTGTGTGACTAAGCGTGTGTGTGTGTGTGTGTGTGTGTGTGTGTGTGTGTGTGTGTGTGTGAGAGAGAGAGAGAGAAAGTGAGAGAGAGGGAGAAAGGAAGGGGGCGTGTTGATGTGTGTGCTGTGCTGCACAGCCACAGTAGTGGATGCTCATTGAATGTCTCTCTCTCTCTCTCTCTCTCTCTCTCTCTCTGTCTCTTTCTCTCTCTCTCCCTCTCTCTGTCTCTCTCCGTGCGCTGCCTGGCTGTGCCTCTTTCTGTCGAGCACTGATGAACCATTTTATGCAACATAGCTGCCGTAGCCATCATCCCGGTTCTGCTGCTGGCTGCTGTTTTGTCCATCCAGTACAGTAGGGAACTCCTGCTCTTTCATCGTTGCTCTCTGCAAAGGTAATGTACCATCTACTGTCTGCTGTCAAGCTCTGGATGTTTTACTGAGCTAGGGATCGTTGTCCTCACTCTGCTGCATGTTCCACATGCTGCTGCTGCTGGTGAAGGGATAAGGAAGATCAAAACATTTCTTAGTGGGAAGGGTAATTGAAATGCACCCTGCTGCACTCATAGCCTACCCCTGTATGCACTTCTTGAGAGATGGATGAGTCTGTTTTAATTGTTCTGCCCAGGAGTGAACATTTGCCAGTATCGAGAAGAGTCAGAGGACATTAGGCATCTTCACATGCAGTATGGGTTCATTGCCATGTTTTTATATTGTTTCAGTCTCCTGTCCTGGCAGAAAAGATACCATGACATGTTAAAAAAGAAAACAAACAAAAAAACTTCACTTACTGCAGGGAGAGCAGTGTTTGACATCTGGGTGTGATATAACATGATTTTTAGGTTAGAGGTTGGATCCTCCGTTGCCAGTACCATGCTTGGTTGTATTTGCAGAAGATAGGTATACTTTTAAGTTGAAAAACATGACTGATGCCGAATATATATATATATATATATATATATATATATATATATATATATATATATATATATATATATATATATATATATATATATATATATATTAAATGTAGAATCCAAAAGATGTGTGTTTTGTGAGTGATTCATTAATACTGTGTGTTGAAGGGCATTAATAAAGATACATTACATATTTATAATCCGTTTGATTTTTGGCTTAGAGCCTATTTTACAACGACACAAGGTCTACGGTAGACAGTCACCACTACAAATAACAGCAGTTTGGAACAGACAATCACGGCTGACGTGTTAATTTTATTGTGAGAAAATATGTTTAATCTTTATGTGCATGTATTGACAGCCTTAAGGTTGTTTCTGCTGCATGCTTCACAAGGTCAGTCATTTATTGAGCTTCCATAATTAGGACTGTCATTCTTACTTCACACCTTTGATATCAGGGAGTACTCCGACATTAAACTCCCATTCATACTGTAGCTCATTCTGCCCACCTTGACAAGCCGGAATGGCCATTCATCATTTTGCTGGTTATCCCTGAGCTGCCGACAACTGACTTTTATCTTCACTGTGCTTAGGAGACAAGCATTCATATTTCAAGCCCAAATTTGTTTTCTCTCCAGTGAGTTGATTGCAAGAAACGATACACTGTAGGGATGTGTTTGTGGTGCTGGTGATGGGAAGAAGGGCTAGATGGAATGGAATCTGGGGGTAAGGGGTTTAAAGGGTGAAGAAGAGTAGAAGAAGAGTTGCGTGATTATTACTGTTATTATTATTTTATTCCATTCAAATAAGGAGTGTATTTAGTTTTAAGGTTCAGGAATGCCTGTAGAGTTGAAGAATGAAGATGGCTCATGGGGTTTATGGCTAATGGATAACATTTGATATTTAATCATGTGGCTTATGAAGTTGCATTTTTTTTTTTTTTTGAAAAATGTAGAACTGCCTATAATTATTATAAATATAAGTCAAAATTTTACCTTTTTAAATCTTTTTTTTTTTTTTTTTTTTTTTTTACATATTTTGCTGTCTGCTGAGTAATGCATACATAGTAGTCATTTGAATAATTTATTCTTGTTAAACAGAAGCCTTTGAACTGGAAGTTCAACATATAGTCATATCAATGAACTAGAGTATAAATAGATGTCCTGAAGAGCGGGGAGATTATTTTATTTATTTATTTTTTTAATATTTATTATGTTTACCAGAAGAGGATCATTTGGATATTTGATCACAGCTGACCCAGTAATGTAATATCTGTTTAATTTGCGGACCTGGTTTAAGTGTGAAAAATCAGCTCGATAATTCTCTCCAAGGCAAATGTCTTAAAGGCAAAATTGTATACGAGTTCAAACACAACCTTGGCATTTCTGTGATAGTGTTTCTTGGACCTTGTGCACTGATGCTGACATTAATGTCATTTGGTTTGGTGTTCAAAAAATATGTCATTACTCGGTTGAAATGTCAGAAGGATGATGCATGTGCGTTCTGCACATGTACTGTGTATTTTGCTTGTGGTGGATTAACTGAAGATCACTGGTCGTATGACAAATTGTCTCCGGTGCCGGTGATGGAGGGACATTCAGAGAGGAACACTGAATACGACTGCTTCATGGAGGGTGTAGCAGTGTGGGCAGGGCATGGCTCAGAATGGTCCTGAGTGACTGAAGCTAGTAGTAACAGCTGGAACACTGCTGCTGCTGGCGCCTGGATGTGGCCTGGATAAAGCACGTGACCCTGCCACAGTGTGAGGCATTAGTGATATGAACAGCAGTGTCCACGGCCGCTGTTACATAACACTGTCTTCACTGGGAAATCTCTGTAAAGATGGCTCCAGGAGACTCTGTGACAGCAGGGTGAAAGTGCATTATCATTGTCAGCAACCACATCACTACTCTGAATAGTGGACAATCCTGTGCATGACAAAGAAAGCATTTCCTTCTTAGGTATCAAGAGGGTGCTTTCATTTCAAGGCAAAGTTTATGTTCTGTCTAGTCATTTATTTTTCTTTTATGCATGCTCTGTCTGTGTGTCTGAGCATTGCAGTGTGCCTTTTTTATGGACATGCATATGTGTTTTTACATTATGTTTGTGACTATGCCATGGCAAATAGCAGCCTAAATTTGAGCAGATATGTTATTTCAAGTGTCGTCATGTTGACAGTTTGACTGACTGTTGTGGTGCAGACATCTGCTGCTGACATCGCTGGAGATGAGTGCGAGAAAGCTTGTGATCACTTCGGGAATTTGACTGCATTTGTTATTGTTGCTGGAGTTGATCAGGCCTGTTCACCAGTGGTCATCACTCAAATTAAAATGATTAGTTCACCCAGACATTTGTTGTACTGGTTTAAAGATACTGGGTGAAGTTACTTCAGTGTAACTTCACCCAGACGTTTGTTGTACTAGTTTGTATTATGATGATGATATCATCATCATCATCATCATCATCATCATCATCATCATCATCATTATTTTAATAATTGTTATCAAATAATACAAGAATAAAAACAATACAAGGCTTATTCTTTAGATTTAGGTTCATCACTGTTTTATTTCTAGATGAATTTACTGTTTCAACACATATTTCCAGCTCTACCTGACTGGCCTTCGGCAGGAGGGTCCCCCATTAAGATCAAGGCTTTGCTCAAGGTTTCTTTCCTCTTAAAGGGGAGTGCCACTGTTTAGCTTAAGGTGTTTCTCCCACTAGAGGAGAAACTTGCTCGGGGGGTCACGTTATATATATATATATATATATATATATATATATATATATATATATATATATATATATATATATATATATATATATATATATATAAAACATGTGGATGAGTTCTTTTGTACCCTCCCATTAAAGACAGATAAACCCATAATAGTCACTGACTAAAATAACTTTCCTTATTATTTCCTTTCCTTTCCTTCATTGTCATTTACATTCACTGATGGAAATGAGACTTTGTTTTAGAATTGCGGTTTTACAGAATCAATAAATTAAAACAGAAAAAAAAAAACAAATAAAAAAAAAACTGTCCTGGACAAAAATGATTGGACTCTCAGCTGAATATTTTGTTGCACACCATTTTCAGGCAATTTTGACTCAATCAAGCAATATCTTTGACTCTCAGTGAGACTTCTGCACCTGTAGGCAGGAGTGTAGTCCACTCCTCATGCAACTGCTCCAGTTGTCTCCGTTTTGAAGGGTTTCTTCTACAGATGACGTGTTTCAGCTCTTTCCACAGATCTGTATTAGGATTTAGATCAGGGATCATAAAAGGACATTTTTGGACACTGGAATAGTCCAGTATTTTGTTCTTTCTGTTGCAGGACTAACGGCCTGCAACTGAGACCAAGCTTTCTGACACCAAGCCACACATTTCTCAACAAATTGCTTTGATTGTCTTGAGGGGCCATTGTTCCCATCACAGATTCAAGACACCCTGTGCCAGACGCAGCAAAGCAGTCCAAGAACGCAACCGTGCCTCCTTCATGTTTCACAGTAGCTACAGTCTTCTTTTCTTTGAACGCGTCATCTTTGCATCTGTGAACACAGAACTGACATGACTTGCCAAAAAGCTCCAGTTTTGACAGAATGGTCAAACAGGACATTCTCCTAGAAACTCTGTGGATTGGCAGAATGCATTTTGACAAATTCCTGTCTGGCTTCTTTTTTTTTTTTTTAAGTGATTTGCTTTTCACAGTGAGCCCTCCTTGGTTGTGTACTCTAACTCAAACAGCAATCTGACACTGATGTACCTTGACATTGGATTTCACCTTGGATCTCTTTTGAAGTTATTCTGGACTCTGCTTACGGCTTATATTATCCATCTCTTTGATTTGTCATCCGTTTTCTTTTAAGGGTCAGGTCCAGGTCCAGGGAGGTTGGATACAGTACTAAACTTCTCAGTAGAGTATGCAGCTGTAGTCACAGGACCATCAAGCTGCTTGGAGATGGTCTTATAACCTTGAGCTTTAACACTTTGAGCTTTGCTAATAATTTCTTTCTGATCTCCTGAGATAACGTTCTCCTTTGCGTTCTCTGGTCCATGTTCAGTGTGGTGCACACCATGATACCAAACAGCAGAGTGACGGCTTCTAACCCTTTTAAACAGCAACACTGACTAACTGTAAGATTGGTGACACCACTGATGCAAATTAGAGGTCATCCTTTAGTTTAGCATGTCAGTATGGGCAAAGTATTTTGCATTTGTTATTTTTGGATTTTGTCATGGTGTCAGATGGTTGTACTATTGATTCTTCTCTGCAGCAGTGTTGCGTGTGTAACCACAACCATCAAAATGATGAACTAACAAACTAACCTGGCTTTGACACTGATTTACTTCTTGTGTATGTACATATATGGTTGCATTCCAATGAAAAATACAGAATCAATTTCAAAATAAATCGGATGAAAATGAATTTGTCTGAGTATTAATGCATGGTTGTCTAGTGGAAAAAGGTGGACTGCCCTCTTTGGGTTGGGAATGAATTGCTGTTTTTCGTGGAGGAGCTAGTGTCTAGGGATGTTGCTAACAACTGTGTGTGTGTGTGTGTGTGTGTGTGTGTGTGTGTGTGTGTGTGTGTGTGTGTGTGTGTGTGTGTGTGTGTGTGTGTGTGTGTGTGTGTGTGTGTGTGTGTGTGTGTGTAAATCAGAGCCAGAGGGTGACGTGTACTGGGACAGATTCTGTATTAGTTGCAGCCTGCTCATAGATAAGTAGTATGAAACGAATGCATGCACAGATATATGTAGGGGAATTGTATATGCACTCATAACAGTTGATATGAATGCAGCTGCTCCTGATTTACATGGGGAGAAAGATGCACACTGGGGCAAGGTGATGTTTGTACTGCCTGGAAACATGGAAACATTCATGTGGATGTCACTTTTGATATGAACGCCCAACATTTAATATTTGATAGAAGCAGTCTCTGTCAGCAGCACATCTTGCAACATATTGGAAGAAAGTGTAAAAAAAAATTGCATTCACTGTAATACTGTTAATGGGAAAGTGGCCAATTTTTAAAATTTGTGATGCAATAAAGTGCAGAAAATAAATGGATATGAATATGTTGTCAAGAAGATGTATTCAATGAGTATACTTCCTACTGTCATAATTATATGATCTTAGAGTTACATTTCTACAGCGATAAGATTCAATATAGTGCTATTGAGCCCTGGCAAACAGAACTACTAAACAAAAAACTTTTATTTGCAATACAACTTGAAGAGAAGCGTTCTTTGGCCTGTCAACGGTTCTGTCCTTGTTGCCACCTCACGGAGGCGGAGTGCTATTTAAGTCTGTTCTGATTATGTTAGTTGATAATCATGCCTGAGGGTATGGGTTAGGCATGAACTTGCCAAAATCCACAGGCAGTGTTGATTGTCTGGATTTGTTTTGTAATAAAACTAAATAAAATAAATCTCCACAGGTTCAGTGTCAACCTACGTCTCTAACGTTTTGCTTTCTATGTCTGGCTTGTTAATATTATATTGTCTAAGTGACATTGTGCTTAGTTTCGTGTTGATTCAACCGTCTTTTCTTTATCCATACATTATTTAAACTTTATTTTGTGCAGCTTATAGTTTAAAATATGATGCAACAAAAGCAGGACCCTCTGATGTCTAAAGTGGTTGTTAGACATCATATCCAATGTTCATGTCTTTTATGTGGATACACTCCACGCTACACTATTCACCTTTGTTTTTGCAGGTCGGCTGCTCATTCTTTGATAACATTGTTGGTAGGCATTGCTACAAACAGACTTTCCTAATCAGTTCAAGGCACACTTGGTTCTACATCACATTTAATACTAGGGATGGTTTATGGGATGCTAATGGGCTAGAGAGTAATATGTTTGTGTTTATGAGTGTATGTCATTGATTTTAACGTCCGAATGAAGTGGTATTTCACAGTAGATTACTAAAAAAATAAATGCCTGACATTGCAATGGCTTCTACAGCACAGTGACTCCTGTTTTGCAGCAGTTCATGTGTTGACTTAATGAAAAGGTGCATAGCATTATTCTGTTAAGTCTCTGTGGTTAGTTTGATAGGTTTGCCGTCCAAATCTCTGCCTCCATTCTGAACCATCACTGACCAGGAGCACAGGATAATTGTATGAAGATGCTCTAATAAGGTGGATTGAATTAGCTTTGCTCTGACTAAAATAAATTAAAGAGGCCATCATGACACACAAACTCCTAAAAAGACTCATTATACCTGGTCATCCAAATATATAGTAAAATACTGGATTATCTTTATACCAATAAAAAAAAAAAGGATTACATAGCAACATGAGTTTGCACAAATGCTTTTTGCTCGAGTAGTATTCAAACATCATTTCTGCTCAGTTGGAAATGTGTGCAACGTTCTGAATATGCAGAAGATGAAACTAGAAAAAAATTCTCTCAATTCTGAAAATGGCTTGAAACAAAGAAATGTTGACTGCTTTTACTCTTCACCTAGTAGTAGTGGTAGGGGCGGGAGGCAGATTGAAATAGTGCACCAGAGCCTGAAGGATGAGTGGCAACCTAGACCTAAGTTAAGTTTTGGATATATATGAACATAAACTTAAATTTCATTTTCAGTTTTAAAAAAGTTGCTTTAATCAAAATAAGACTATATGAGACTACCTGTGCCCACCACCTTGCAGAAATGTTCATTGTTCATTTCACCTAGCAGGACTTGTAATTAGTAACGGATGTGAAGCAACTCGGTCAGTTCCTACATACTGCTTTTTAGTGAGAGTTGTGCAGTAAATATGTCTATGAAAGAATAAATCAGGCTACCAGAAGATAGAGGAGAGAGAGGAGAAAGAACAAAGGCAAATAGTAGGCAAACAGATGCTTAAGAAGTGTTTTGTTTTCTAAGTAAAGGTAAGCTCAGCCCACATATTAAAGCACATGATGAGAGTTGAAATCCTATTGTTCTAATACCATTTTGAACCAATTAGTAAGAAGTTCTGAAAAAGACAGGTCCTCTTATGTTTACTGGACAACTTAGGCCAATGTGCCTCACTGTTTCATTGTACTAATGTTTTTTCTGCAGTTTACTTGGTATTTGATAGTGAAAAGAAACATTTGTCCGTGTATGAGTGTGTATATGATTAATTTTGTCTTTTGTCTTAAACTGTTTTTTTTTTTCCAAAAAAGAAGGGGTTATCTTATATTCAGGTCAACACGGTGCATTCCTTTGAACGGAGACAACTCATTAACAGAACAGTCCAAACTCACCACAATCAATCATACCTTCAGATTGACTTACGCTTCTTAGGTGAAGGCTAAATAAACTACTATTTGTTATTATTGCATAAGCAACCTACTCCCTAAATATTAATTAATTAGGCTATTTACCTTTTATTATTGATGCTCTGGTAAGCATGGCACGTTCCTCAACAGCAGGCGGCGAGGGGAGGGAGACGGCTCTGGTGTTCAGCTCAGAGGTTGGGAGGAGCATGAATGTTCATATTTTCTATCCATTTTCTGGACTTTTGGGAAGTTGGCAACAGTAGCTTTAAGGAAACCTGTTTGTACTCCTTCTTAAAGTAAAATCTGACTGACTGGTGAGACAAGTCCAATGTGATCGTATGTTATTGTACAGTAGACTAAGCAACTTTTTGAAATAACCCACAGCAATTACATATCTTATAAATTACTTCAGTATCTTTAAAAGTTTTAATTGAGGCTTACATCATGTTAATTGTAATATTGTAATATTTATAAGGTTGTTGACTTTAACAAACGTACAATATAAAGACTATTTCTAATAATAGGTAATAATTACAGGTCTAAAAAAAGCTGAAGCACACACAGACACACACACACACACACACACGCACGCACACACACACACAGACACGCGCGCGCACACACACACACACACACACACACTCACACACTTTTTTTTTAGCAATGACATTAAACAGCACACTTAGATCCTCACATCAGCATGTGAGTGGGAACAGGTAAGGCAGAAGGTTGTGAGCATGCATGGAAGGAAAATTGATGGCGGCCCTACATTGCTTTCGGAGTCATGCCTTCTTGCAGGGGTATGGGGCAGGACAGAGACTGCCTGTGCCCAGATGTCTTCTTGCGTTAGGGAGGTTTTGGTACTGCCTCCTGCCATGAGAAACAAAAACTAATTGCCCATTGGCCCCGGGTTGGATATGTGCAGCTGGGGACATGTGGCTATAAATAGCACAGCTTGTTCCCATGAGTGGCGGGAACACAGCACCATGGTATTAGTATGCAGCAGTAAAACATGGCATGGATTTTTTTTTTTTTTTTTAAGTCATCCTCTGGACATGGTCAGTAATGTCAGGTTTGGGTACAAACCAGGTACAGAGCAGCACCACCACACAATGGTGAGCTTCTTGCAGCACTCCAGGCTTCATCCCCACATGAACCAGCCTACTGAACCATTGTTCTCTATCTGAACACTTTCAAGAAAATATCACATGGAAGGAGCCAAGCGTGTGTCATGACATGCTTTCATCCTCCGTTTTTGTTCCATGAACGCTTTCCCTCCATGCAGTGATGGCCCTCTATACTTGAGTTGAGTTGCAGCTTTCTCTCTGGGACACAAAAGCAGCATCTGGTTCCACCTGACTAGAGCCATGAATAATTTAATAGGGGGCATTATTATATCCAGCCAGCTCCACTAGCTTGGCAATAACAAGCAGTTTAGGTAGTGCTATCAACATTGCCCGCTAAGTGGTCAAACATGGAGTGAGGATGTTATTTTACAGTGTTGGCATATTATACTTTTGTGGGTTTGTAGGTGTCTGGTTGAATGAGTGTCTAAGTGTTATTTTTCAATTATACATTTTGTAGTTCTTTTTAAAATGTGCGATGTAAGTGAACAGAGCAGCGTGAAACATTAATGTGGTTGGAAACATTTACAGTAGCTACAATGCCAATGATGCCAATCAGCTGATACATACATCCCCAACAGCATGCTCCGCTGCTGTTTTTGGTTGTTATATCAGTTATATTTTTAGATACAGCATATTATAAAAGCATTATTGTACCACACCTTGAACGTACTGTAACTGTCAGCTGAGATTATGTGGATGAAATAAGTTATTCAAAAACTTAATTTACTATCGTGTAAAGGTCTTTTTTTCCCACATAAGACACAACTCAATGCTATTCACACAAATACATTTAAGATGCTGTAATTGACTGCGGCTTTGTTCTTTTCCTCTACCGCTCCTATAGCTGAAAAACAAAGTTTTGCCCCTTCGCCATGAGGACAGCTTTTATCTAAAGGACAGCAGCAGAGCTTTGCAACTCAACCCAGAGACCCTGACCCACCAAAGGCTGCAGCAAAAGCTACTGGTGAGTTATTTTATTGAGATAAGGCTTGCTGATACTTGACTTGGCATGTGCAGTGGAGGCATTTGCTTTCAGCTGTTTCTGGGTTCCATGTGCGTCTCCTTGCTTTGGTGCACTTGGTCCTCACTTGTTAGTTTAAGCTTATGTTAGGTCTAATTTGGATCAACATGGTAGTTTTATAGGCTCTTTTACCATATTAGGAAAGGGGTCTTTCTTTTCATCTCTGTCCATATCAGATTCACCTGTTTGATCATTTAAAAAAGATTTTAAGTCATGAAACATCCATAAAATCATTAACTTTTGTCATGGGCAGTTCATTAAACATGAGTTCTTACTATCAGTTTTGTGTTGGAATATATATTCAGGAATCTGGATACAGATGGAAACTACTGTGTATTTACAATAAATGTTAGGCAAAGTACAAAATTGGGTTGATTGTAAAAAAAATCTGTGATAGATCGAGTAATCCCAAATTAATTTGTCATCACATCGACGTCTCATATCTGAACAAGTCGTTGCCTAGATGCTAAATTAAACACCTGGAAAGTCAGTTTCACATCAAGATATTATCCCAGTCAAACTGAATGAGATGCATGATGCATGTGTGCTAATCTTGTCTTAAAGATAAAAAAAAAAAAAATTCTCATTTTCATGGAAAAAAGGAAAAGGAAATTTCCCTTTAGCTCAGATCATTTTTAACCGTATGTTGTCATATAACACTGGGGGGCTGTTGCACCTCTTCACCATTATCTCTCATGGATTAAGGAGACCCAGTAACCGTGCTGTTGAAGACACTGTTGATGGTAAACAGCGGGTATCCAGAGTGCTGGCTTATGCTTCCTCAGGCTTCCTTCAGGCTGTGATCTCACAGCAAAGGCTGCTTGTAATTCCCCCGGCTTTCCCCGACGTCTGTGGTTCAATATGAATGAGGTCCATCGATTAGACCTCAGAGTGGTGCTTGTGTGTAGAGAATTAGTCAAGTGTGTGTTTGTGTGCATGGGACTGCTTGCTTTGTCTCCTGTGTTTCCTCGGCACTTGGCAAGACTGTTGTTTTCGAAGAGTGCAATGTTATGGGTGACATCTTTTAGCTGAGCCATAAACTGAAGCTTTGTTCTTAGCAGTTTCTCTGTGTTAGTGAACAACACAGCAAATTTCATGATGAGATTTAGGCGATGTAATGGAAGTGATGGTGACGTGTCAAACAAATGACAGCGCGGCCTTTATCAAATTTCCTGGTTTTACTGTGGAAGCAGAGTGGAAGTGGAGACAGGAACAGATATTCTCATGTTTTTCACAAGCCTCAAACTTTCCCGTCTCACGCCCAGTGTGGCCCTCTTGGGTCTGCCAGTTGTGATCTATAGGGGTGTGAGGTTAGTACAACGGACTGTGATCGTTTGCATAATGAGGGAGGTGAGAACTTTATTTTTAAACTTTCTCCCTGCTGGTGACAGGGCGACTTGATAATTAACATGTCAGCAGGCCTTGCCTGCCATTTCAGTCATGTGTGCAGCAGCATTTGCAGCACAACCAAACATGAAAAAAGGATAAAATGAAATGTTTTATTGTGCATTTCCCAACATATTTGACTCTAATACATAAACTGCCTTAGAGAGAGGGAGCGAGAGAAAGTGAGAAAGGGGGAGATGGAGGTATTTTAATAATCCCAGGTTGAGAAATTGTCATGTCAAGAATGAAAAACTAAAAAGAGCAAACAAAAATTGAAAGAAGAAAAAAATAAAGAAAACATAAATTTATAGCTACAAAAAATATGACTTAGTACAGTAATAACATTATATTATATGTGTGTGTCTGTGTATGCATGTGTGCGTGCGTGTGTGTTTGTGTGTGTGTGTGTGTGTGTGTGTGTGTGTGTGTCTGTGTGAGACACATCTTACTAACACTCACCCCTCATACTAGTTTCGGGAGTTGGGAAAGAATGATTAGCTCAACAGTCTGACTGGTTACCCATCATGTCATTAGTTGGCACTCATATGTGAGAGAAATTAAGTGGGAGGGGCAAGAAAATTAGAAAAAAGTTGGGTGAGTCAGGGGCGTTGATGTTTGGTCCCTCAGGTTAAAAGAGCGTATTATGAATGCTGAAAAACTTCTGAAGCATCAGTGATTACCCAAACTGCAAGCCTTTGTAAGACAGAGTGAAGTGATAATGAAAAAGTGGTAAAGCACAAGACAAGCGTCATTAGCCTGCAGCTCTATGATCTTATAATGGAAATGCAATCAACAAACTGCATATGCACTCTGGTAATACTATTTTTCTTGGATACACAGTATATGCTGCCATTATTCTGTCTTGATACAAGTGGTCTGTGTGTGTGTGTGTGTGTGTGTGTGTGTGTGTGTGTGTGTGTGTGTGTGTGTGTGTGTGTGTGTGTGTGTGTGTGTGTGTGTCTGTCTCTCTGTCTGTCTGTCTAAAAGTTAAGGTGTATGTATTTGTAAAGATTGAATCATTTTGTTTTCAAAAATCTTCCTCTTTTGTTCTTTTTTCATTTGCAATCATCTTATGAGAAGAAGTAAAAATTAAGTTGTATTCCAGGTTTATGGGGAAAAGTGTACAGTCTGTATATGCATGTAAATAAATATTTGAACCTGCACATATTGTGCTGACACTGCAGCTCAAATGAGCTTCATAACTTTTAATCAGAGCCGTACTAACTTTGTAAAAGATAAGAGATGTACTTACTTGCACCTGTTTTCAAACATGAAACAAGAAAAGGCAAAACTAACGTAGTCCATCTTCACATCTATTTTTTCTCTAAAGCCTGTCTTTGTAAAAAGTGAAAATGGCAAGCTTATGTCATCATAAAACGCTCAGAAAATACTTACTACACAAGAGAAAGGACTCAGTTACTATTAAAACAACAGTATCAAACCTTAAAGGACTGTTCTTAAGGTCAAACAAGACCAAACAAATCTCCTGAGTGAAATGAGGTGCATAAAGATGCTTTTGTTTTTTGTTAAGCGTTTAGGTTTTTGTAAGATGACATGTTTAATTTGTTACATCAAAAACCACAGTCTTTCTTGAAGTTCAGAAAAAAAAATAATTTGTCAGTTTCTTCTTCTGTCAGTTTCTCTTCTGTCTTCTTCTCTCTTGATATGTGTGTGTGCGTGTGCGTGTGTGTGTGTTTGTAAAAAAAAAAAAATGTGTGCACTAGTGTATTTGTTAAATCAGGATTTTCTATAGATGTAGGTTGAATAAACAGATGTTTAATATTGTTTAATGTGAAGATAATTTACTGATTTGGTGGATTACACTGTGATCTGATGTGTGAAGTTTGGCAAGCAGCTCAGCAATGCAATCTTTTTATTTTTTTAAGAAGCATGGCAAAAAAACAGTCTGTCACCTCTTCAGGCGGCTTTGTTTTCGCCGCACTTAAGGCAGCCCTTGAATATAGAAAAGTGAGCCGTGTCCTCTTGTGTCTTTTAAACAATCAATGGTTTTGTGAATCATTAGGCCAAGATGTTCACATGAAGAAATATGCAGCACACTGACACGAGAAAAATGAGTTGCGGTAGAAATATACTGTAGTCATTTTTTTTAAACAAACAGAACCAAAAATGTTCCCTTGTGTCATCTAAATATTTCAAGTGCTGTTTGTGACCCTGCCATCAATGTCATGCACATCATTTACTTCAGAAAACCCAAACATCTTGCAGAATGTCTGAGAAACAATCCCATTTTTTTTTATAAGATAGCTGCACCACCACCAATACCACACTGTGCAAAGCAGATTTATTGACACGTTGAATACTTCGAGATGAATAGATACTGCTTCTGAAAGTCTGTTTTCTTGTGTATAGACTGCAGATCTTATTGCATCCTGATCCACTTGCAGCTGTAGCTCTCAGGTAAAGTCCTGTATGGTGGGCCACAAGCCAAACAGGTGTAAATATTAGATTTAGTTTTTAGTTGATTTTAATGTTTAAGGATTATTTCTTAGTTAATGCATGTTTGCTTGTGCATGTATTCATGCTGTGCTGGGCGTTAACCTCAGGTTTACATCACTTGTAATGAAATTAGAGCCACATGACGCCCACACTAGAGGCCTCTGCTGATCCTCTAATTCAATTACTCCCCTTATTAATGCTCAGATGCTGCTGACTGACCCAGGATCACATATTGCTTTTTCTACACGCCATTCACTCAACAGTCCTTTTTGCTTGACTAATGGACTGACTAGTTACCGTGTTTTTTTCAGTGCACGTGATAGGCCTTCCAGGTTCCTTTTTGATGGTTTCTATGACTGAGGCAGCACTCTCAGTCTCTCCTGCAATAAAAAAAACAGATATAATTTACATGTTAGACAATGCACCGCATGCATGAAATAATAGAAGAAAGTAAAATTGAGCAAATCAGATGAACAACTTGTTGCGAGCAGAGCCAATCAGTGTGTTAGAGTTGTCCCAGTTGACTGTCATCACACCTAAAATCTGCCAGCTTTGTTCCAAAAGTTGCGCTTTGCCACAAAGAGAGAGGGCTGTAGCCTGGCAAGATGACTTCTGTTATAACTGTAAGCACTTTCACACAGCAATTGCCATGAAGACGTACTGCTGATCCCCTCTTCAGCACAACTCAGTTCACTTCAATTCAGTTCAATAAAACTTTAATAATCTCTGAAGGGAAACGCTAGCAGAGGTCCTGGGGGCACCGCGAAGACTTGTATATGGGCACAATCGTGTATTTCATTTAGGCTATTTAGCAAAAGATAATTCTAACCGAAAACTAAACTGAAACAGCAGATTGACAGTGATCATGAAGTATACATTTTAACTTGAAATTGTAATCGGTGGGTTAGTTTAATCATAAAATAATGGGTCTACAGCGATCGCCACTGAAAAATGACTTATTAGTTTAAGCATAGTTTCAACATCTGTGTTATTTCCTGGATAAGATCCTGAATACGCCTTGAATGTAAATTGTAAGTCAGTGTCGCTGTTGGAGCACAGCCCACTGCTTCTCTGCTGCAGCAGGAACTGCACAGAACTGGCAGAATGTACGGTGTGTTTTTCCAACATGGAGTTTAGTGCCAATATTCACACAGACAAGGGCACATATATATATATATATACACACACACACACATGCAAACATTTATACACAGTAGTGTATCTGATTAGCATTTGTTTTGCTCACCCCCTCCCCACTCCATCCTAAGAGTACATTCATGAAACAGATATAATGTTTATCGGAGCCTTATCTGAGAGAGCAGAGAGTCCTTCCAGGGTCAGGTGTGTCTGAGCCTGCTGATACCGACCACCTTCGCGAACAGCCGCAGACGCCAGGTTGCTCTCAGAAATATTGGGAAAAACAAAACAAACAAGAACAAAAAAAAAAACTACTATCGCTAGAAATCATGTAGATTTGAGATTACTACAGGACAGGACAGTTATTTTAAATGAAGCCCTTGAAACAAAGTAAATGTCAATCTGATAGCATGTTATTATGTGGGGGTATAAGGGACAACAAAATAAAAATAGCTGCTGAAACATTGCTTCATATCACAGATTAAGTCCTGGGGGAAGTGTCTGAAGTTAAGCCTGTTAATGGGCTTATCACAGGTCCACACAATCCCCTGTCTTTTGATCTGCTTCAGGGCATGCTTGATACGCCGAGGTTAAATCATCTCATGCCCATATTCAGGATTTTAAAACGAAATCTCTGCCAAGTTTCTTTAAGCGTTGCATTGAGCTTATTAAATTTTCAGTCTGCTACAGACACCCCTTTCTCGCCTCTCAAGATGAATGTGTCCTTTTAATAATGTAGCCGGTTTTAACAAGATTGTAAAATGTTGATCTAACTTTCATGAGCTCTGTTAGTGAAGTGACAAATACATATGATGGCAGAAGACTCTGTCTCTGAAGTCCAGATTGAATACCAAAATTTACTGCAGCTACAGATGTAAGTAGTTACTGTGTCACACCTGTGGTTCGGAGATAAAAGTTTTTTATGATATGAGAGATTTACATCAGTTTTCTGGTAACTGATAGTTCTCCACTGAACACAACAGTTCTTCTCTAATATATCATTAAAATGAGCTACATTGAGCTAAAATGTAAAACCAAAGCCCCTTTTCAACACAATATATCCATCCATTATCTATACCCGCTTTATCCGTTTCCGGGTCACGGGGGTCTGTCGGAGCCTATCCCGACGCATAGTAGGCGAAAGGCAGGGGTCCACCTGGACAGGTCGCCAGTCTATCCAGGGCCACATAGAAGACAAACAACCAATCACACTCACATTCACACCTAGGGAGAATTTAGAATGATCAATCAACCTGCATGCATGTTTTTGGACTGTGGGAGGAAGCCGGAGTACTCGGAGGGAACCCACGCAAGCACGGGGAGAACATGCAAACTCCACACAGAAAGACCCACCAGGCCAGGAATCGAACCAGGAACCTTGTTGCTGTGAGGCAACCGTGCTAACCACTAATCCACCGTGCTGCCCAACACAATATATGATACGATTTAATTAATGTGTTCATGGCTAATGAGCCCTCTGTGTTCTTACACTTTAGATAGACGATGTGTTTCAGCAAAGTTAGATATACTGGGCAGGGTCAAGGTAACATGCACGCACAAGCTCTATCTGCTTTCGTGGGCATGTGTTCAGACCTCTCAGGCATTGTTGAGTAGTTTGACCTTCATAGGGAGATTAAAATATGTAGCAAGCGTACATTGATTTTGTTGGACTGGCTGTTGGTATTTATGGACTCAGCTAGGGCATAAATATTGATAGTCTCTCTCCCCCAAAGAAAGATCTGACTTTGTGTTGTGGTGTTTTGTGCCAACTGATATAAAGAAAATTGTGTAAAACTGAAGGCAATTGATATAAATAATTCAGATTTATGTTTCATTTGTTTTTAGCAACCTAAATTTGCTTCTGACCCAGGAGCTTTGGTAAGGGCATTTCCATTATATGGTGGCTAATTACAATGCTTTTATTGAAATCCCTAAGCGGCACTGTCAAGTGAAAAGGCTCCTGAAAGGGATCATTTATACCTGAACACAATGAAAACCTTTCCCTTTCACCCAAATCTCAGTGTATCCCTTCAGTTTGATGTTGTTTCCTAACTTTTTTTTCTGTTTTGGTATGACAATAGCACATACTTGTTAGATTTATGTCTCAGTAAATGTAGGATATATAATTGTTGAAAAGGATTGTTAAAGGTGTTATTTTATTATTTCTTAACGTGTACTCTATTAGTATAAGTCTCGTCTCTAGTTCTGCTGTAATCTGTAAAGACGTTCTTTTCGTGGAGAGGATGATTTGATTGTCTCAAGTGTTGAGAACTTGTGAAACTTGCCACAGATATTCCTCCACCATTCAGTTTATGTTTTGATGATACAGCCCAATTTCAAGTTTTATTTAGAAGTACCAACTGATAAAAAAATTATGTTTGTCCAATGCTTTTCAAATATGACCAAACACACCAACCCACTGGCATTTCTGTTAGGTGTTGTTACAAATCTGTATAGTTCTAATTATTGTGGACACAGGGAGCTAATAAACCATTAACAGTCTCATTCTCAGGCTGATTTTTATTTTGTTTAAAGAGCCACTGGGACCCCTGACGACCCACTCCTTTGTTCAGCATGATACCAATTTTTACAACCCCTTTTCTCTCTTGGGTTATTCCAAGTTTTCTAACTGCAGAACTCGGAACATGCCCTCGTTGTTTTGTTCATTAGATGTAGCATATTCACGTTATATATTACAATATTTTTTTTTTTTTTTTGAGTTGACAATGGCATAGACATTTCAGATTTACGTTAAGTAATTTCTTAAGAGATATAAGACTCCCAGCCAAAAGCAAACCGGTTTAGGGAATTGTACCAGAGATACCCATATTTATCCATTTAGTTTTGGTGTAAATATACTTATTGTAGGTACAGATATTGGTTTTCAATCATTTATATCACAAAAATAGTTTTTGCAGTTATTTAGTTTAGTCTAGCTATCAATGTGTCTTATACCCATGTGTCTTTTTTAATACATAGATGGGTATAACTTTGGTTTGAAAAGTGGGGAGGGGACACCTCTGGCAGAAAAAAAAATCACCTTATTTCCTGCATTTCTACATATATTGGGAATATAGTGACAAAAAACAACCAAATAATAAGGTGGACATATTCATATAGCTGCCAGAAAGCTTGGTTCTGAAAACATTTATGATAAAAAGCTGTCCTACATTCTGTATTATTAAAAGAAGGGCCGATCGACCAAGAGCTCAGAGAATAATTCTATGAAATTAGAAATGATTGCCTCGATGCTGCAGATCTGAGTTTCTGCTGCTGCGGCTCTTTGTTTCTATTTACCAGGACAGAATTAATGCAGAATTCATACAGAAAAAAGCCCAAGAAAATCAATGTCAATGCTATGTAATATATGTAATATTTATTTATTTTTCTTTAAACATAAAATAAAGATGTGTGTCTTACATTTCTATATGAATCCTACAAGTCCATATACATTTGAAATGTCTAGGTCACATGGTTATAAATCTAGTGAATGAAAGAGTCCTCAGATACAATATAATAAATGTGTTTTATTTGACTCCTTTAGTACAGCGGGTTTAGTGTCTTGGTCAGATGGTATGGAGGCTGTTGTAAAGAAAAGTCTGCATCATTTCATCCAGTTGGAAGGTTATTGACGGTGCCTAAGGGAGACTCACGAGTCTGTGGTAAATGTCTGTCAACATCTTATTCAACATAAGACTAACTTCACCACTCTAGGACGGTATGAAGTCTATTGAAAAGAAAAATTTGCAATTTTTCAGCAGCCGGTACTTTATTGACGATTTTTAAATGAGACTGCGGCGGATTAGTAGTGAATATCTGTCCAATATCCAACATAAAAATAACTTCACTAACCAATGTAATTTACCGACAGAGTAACTTCAGACATTTTTACAGATAAACTAAAATGACCCCTGCAAGAATGCGCACAATACCGCTCACATGGGTAGATCTTTATTTGTCTTCTCTTTTCCCACAAATATGCATATTTGTAGAGAAGGTCACCAAATGTGTTTCAAAATCTCTGTGTTGCTGTAAATCAAGAAGTGGCTACATTTTTCTGTCAAGTGCCACTTAATTGGATTATTGTTGGGCTGAAATTAAAGGCCGATTATGGGAACCAGCTTTTCTAATACAGACAAAGGAACTGAATGATAAACTGGCCTCTCACAGAGTGTGAAGAGTTGCAACAAGCAGTGTTATTGTGTGCTTCAACAACCCCCTCTGGCTTCCTTGAATTGCTGTTTTGCCATTGTTGGAAATGCTTTTTCATCAGTCATTTGCACAAAGTCTGAAAGAGGTTTACAGGGCAAAATTTGGCATAGAACTTTGCAGGGAAGGAATATTCAATGAGTATTATTTTAAAGAGAGACACTTAGGAGTCAAAACATAACTAGATGGACTAAAGATTGGTACCTTTTATAATAATAATAACAATAATAATCTTTAGTATAGTAATCTTTAGTAGTTGTTCTTCTGACCTTAAATTCATAATAATGTACTTTGTCAAACCCTCTTAAGTTCGTTCTTCCCACTGAGCTGCTGCAGCTCTCTCTTTACTGTAATTCAATCAGCTGGGTTGGGTAGCACCAGCGACTTCAGTTTAAGTTCAGGATCAGGTTGCAGACTTATGCTGGGGTTTCAGAATTCAGTGAAGAGAACTTCGTCTTTCTCGAATCCCGTCGGACAAGGCAGACTTGTGGATATTTGTCGGTGGCTACCTGCGCACATTTCTGGACATGAGAGAACTAGTCTTTAAGGCATGTACAGTCTCTGTGTGGGAGAAGGTAAGGCCAAACGGCAAAAAGCAATTTTAAAAGTTAACTATGGTTAAAGACATATTCAGGGGGTTAGTTTGGGCATGTAGACACATCTTTACAATGGGACAACTTATCTGCCTTTGCAAATCTGTTTGCTGCTAATAATAAAAAGAGTAAATTCATAATACGTATCAGCTTTTTTACTTAAAGTCTAAAGAAATTCTGCTAATGGTGAGAGTACGCAGTCGATGGATCCACTCCTTGTGATGCAGTCATTAATTTTCAAACAGTTTCTGGAAAATTCCTAAAAGAAAGCTTATAAAACAAGTCACACTTGGATACTGCGACTAGACACTGGATTCAACACCCAACTTTAAGGGAGAAAAATAATTCCCTATTTTTCTTTGATGAAATGTGGAAAATGTGTAGTGTTGTATGGGAATAATGTTGGCTCCATTTCATTCTCTCTCTTAACTGGCTTAACTCAAATCCACAAATATATCTAAATAGTTATCTTAGGTTTGACAAAACTGCAGGTTGCACTTTGACTGACCCTCTTAATTTAGGTTGAGACAATAATGATCTACTTGGGTTTAATTAAAAAGCTGTGCAGCTGGTTGCTTTACTTTTTTAAATTTTCTCAACTTTTCCTTTTTTAGAGGGCACTAATCATTTAATTCCTAGGGTTTATGTAAATTTGATTATAGCTTTAAAAAAATTATATATAGCAGCTAAACTAACAAGAAAACTAGAGTAAATTTAAAAATGCTGAAGCCAACAGGGTCTTAAACAATTTATATCATTAACATGTAAATAAAAAATACAAAGAAGTAACAGTTAATTGGTTAAAATGGTTTATGCTGAAATTAGATCGTTAACTTTGGTATTTATGCAATCTGTGTGCATCCAGAATGACTAAACACTTAAAATGGCTTTAAGCATGTATATGTAGCAAATTAATTCGCACTTTTTGACCTATAAAATTAAATGACTACTTTTAACTTATGATGTTTTTTTTTAATAAATGAGTCATTAGTAAGAATAAGGTTTAATCTTGAATTTCTGTAAATAGACAATGGAAATGGTTCTGCCTTAAAGATTACTCTTAAACTTAGTTCTATCTGTTCAGCAAAATCACCTTTTCCAGTTACAGCACCTGAAGCAGATATTTCTGAAGCATCGGCCAGCTATTGATTTTGAACATTAGCTACCTTGCTTTTTAGAAAGCAGGGTGGTAAGTAGAGGCAGCGGGAATGCCAGTATTTTACTTTTATGTCACAGTATCTGCAGGGAATCTTAAAACCAGCTCATTTGATACTTAATATTTTGGTTCATGGTTAATATTGTTATATTTATATATATTCCCACTTCCTCTCCTACCACTACTATTGCACACGTTAGTGCACACGTTAAAATCTATTGAGGTACTGTTGTATAACATCTCTACTTTTATGTATTGATGTGTAATTCAACATTTACCATTAACCAATACCATTAAAGTCAATGGTTTACAAATTACACAACTCAATTACTTTAAAGTAGATACTCCTGGTAAAATATCAAATATTAAAATATTATGCATTATCCTCTTTATTTAGAAACAGTCATTCTGTTTATTAAGAAAACAAACAACTTTTAACTCACATGCCCTAGATTATACAGCTTCAAAATAATGAATAACAACAGAACAACCCAAAATAGCTAAGGAGAGAACTATATCGGACTGCATGAGATGTGAATTCATTACATATTTTTGGACAGCCAGTAATCGCAAAGCCTCTTTAACTGTGCGTTTTCTATGCATACTTCAAATATTTTCTTAGCTGCTAAAGCTCCTTGTCTTCTTTTATTTCTCTGATATTAGTTGTGTTGTTACCCAGCATATATTATAAGGAAATGTATGCATCTAGTTTCTCTCTATTTCGTCAGATTACGTCCGTGTTTTCTCTTCAATAATCTGGGCTTCACAGTGGCTTATCCGTTAGAACTGTTCCCTCACAGCAGGAAGGCTCCTGGTTTGATTCCCGGGTCTGGGAAGAGTTTGCATGTTTTCCCTGTGCTCGAGTGGGTTTTTTTGCAGGTTCCACAGTCTGAAAAGCATGTATGTCTCCCTATGGCTGAGGTAGGAAGGGCATCCGGTGTAAAACTCGGTGTGGACTTGGATCTGATGTGGATCCAAAGGTAGAGAAAACACCAAGTTAAAAAAAAAATCCACACCATGTAATTTGACCAAGAATCCATAGAGAATCACAGCCAGCATGGGTAATTTTTACCGCATACATCATTGTGCTTTCTCAGGTTGGACAGCCTGTACAATTTGTAAGCTGTGAGAAAGGAAACCAGAACAAAAATTTAAAATGATACAAGCCATTCTTCATTTCAGTATAAGTTCAAATATGGTGTTGAGATATGACCATGGATGCTGAAAGACAGTCGTCAACATCACTTACTGATCTACTTGATTTATGTGACTTTTTCTCGGTATAGGTGCTGCAACATCATATATATAAATTGTGCAAGACTACAGCTTGTTGTAATTTAAAAAAAAAAAAAAACCTCATCAGCTGACTTAAAAGCAAAAGTAGCAGATAATGAAAACATTCATAAAATTGTAGTGGAATCAACAGTATAATTCTTGTTTTTCAAATGTCATGGGGTGATATGGTAAGTTTCCCCAAACAATAATACTCAAGTAAAGTACACATTCAGTACTTTAGCACTGTACTTATATACATTTTTAAAGCACATTTACTTTGTTTCTATCCATCTGTAATTAATTACATACTGTTTGTTAACTGATGGTATTTACATTTAAAGAAAATCTAGCAGATGTTATGGTGAATTACAATCATTAGGAAGATGTTGTTTAAAATCTACAAACATATATCCAGTAGTGATACAAAATCAGGCCTCCTCAAATGAGAAAATGATTTAACCCTCCCATTCCCAATCTCTGGACTAAAATCTGTAATAATATATTTTCTTTCACTAACCTACTTATTGACTATATAACACTAGAAAAATAAGATTTACCAGTAGGAATATGTCCTGGTAGCCTGGGTGGCAGGGATGGGGCCCTGTCTATACGGTGGCTCATGGGCCGGACTGTGTTGGCCTTCCAGCTGCTTGGATCACTTGGATCACATCTTTTGTGTCCCCGTCTGCCTCAAGTCACAGGGGGGTAGGAATCCTAGGAAGTTGGGGTTAGATTATTTGATAGGAGTGGATGTACCGAGTTGGTGGAGAAGAACAAGTGGTGAGCAGGTTGTGGCACAGGAGTGTGTCACTATCCTCTCACCACTCCCCTGCCCACTCTGGGCCTCCTTTTAATGCATCACCTATCCTAATCACTTAGTTTCGGTATACAGGGTTTGGTAGCACTCACACACAGAGTCCGAAATTCACTTTTTGACTCACTAGAGAAGTGGACTGATTGATAAGAAAAAATCCACCGGCCAAGCATATTTTTTACTGTCCTTTTTTGTGTACACTTTTATATTGGTTGATACCTCGCATCTTAAAAGAAAATGTTATTTACTTAGAGAGAAATGGGGCAGCACGGTGGCTTAGTGGTTAGCACAGCAAGAAGGTTCCTGGTTCAATTCAATTCAATGGGTCTTTCTGTGTGGAGTTTGCATGTTCTCCCCGTGCTTGCATGGTTCCGGTTACTCCGGCTTCCTCCCACAGTCAAAAAACATGCATACTAGGTTAATTGATCATTCTGAATTGCCCGTAGGTGTGAATGTGAGCATGCATGGTTGTCTGTCTTTGTCTGCGATGGACTGGCGACCTGTCCAGGGTGGACTTTCACCTGCTATGGGTCAGGATAGGCTCCGACAGACCCCCTTGACCCTGAGAAGGAGTAAGCGGGTATAGATAAAGGATGGATGATAGAGAGAAATGTATTTATTGTGTAGCTCCGAGGGTTTGAGAATAATGTAATTTCGATTCTCTGTATGTACCTCACATGTGGAAGAATTCTTGTGAATGTTCTTTTTACATTTCTGATGCGGGGTGGTGTGTCGAGGTGGGCCCGCAAATAACTTGCCTCTGAGGGTACACTTAATCATGGGTTAGGACTAATGTAAACAATACTGACGCAGGGTGGCAGGTCGTAGGTGGGTTATATTAATGACAGGACAAGCATGTGCACTGGCTTCTTATTTCCAGAGCCGGGGACGTCATAAATCAGCCTATTACAGAACTGTAATCTGCAACTGGCTACTAAAATGAGAGACTGCATATTTGCAAGACACGAAACTCGGATCATTAAGAAACTGAAGAAGCTCAGAAAGAAGTTATTTCCATTCAATAAACACAACAGCAGGAGAGGCAGAGGAAGACCGCTGGTCATATTTGTGTAACACGATTTGGAGGAAGTTGCCACCCGCTCCATCTCCTGCATCAATCAAGTCTCCTGATGTTGGTGAAGCCAGCGAGGCAGATCAGAACGAATCCAGGTCATCATGTTATGTAATACCACTCGATAACACCTCCTGACTCGTCTTCCCTCCCCTCAACTCGGCTTCAGGTGCAGAGAAGTCAAAAACATACACACGTTAAACACGCATTCATCACCTTTGATAAACTAAAAATGTCTAAAGGTAGAAACGATTAATCACCAGTGTGGCAGATGACTTCTGCAATTTACTCTCCAAACAGAAGTTTTACCCGTCATTGGCGCTTGGGCAGGTGTTAGTTTCTTAGTTTTGGACCCTGCTCACACATACTGTTTCCTAATCAGAAAGTTAGAAACCAACCTAACTTCACATCCACACCACCATACACGGTCAGGGTTTAGGGTTATGAGAGTACTTTGGACTGAGCTGCCTGGGCAGGGGGGATGACATCCGGTACTGTCATTGTGGCCCTTGTTCTCTTTGATTATTTCCTTCTCCTTTCTCCCCTCTATCACCTCTCTCGCCTGCTATGGGTCGGGTATATTTTCACCATCTTGGGAGTGAGGGCCTATCGCCTGCTCTTACCAGTATCCGTAGTGGGCTGGCTGGCTAGATGGTTCCTAATGGGCTGGAGAGCGAATGTAGTGCACTGGGGGAGGTCTGCTGTATGACCCAACACACCAGTACCAACTGTCTGTTGCTGAACTCGTGTTGGAGGTCAACATCCCTTCTTTATGTGTCTGTGAAATGTATTACATGTGGTAGAACTGACAATAAACGTGACTTTGACTTTGACTTTGACTTGACTTTACTCTTCAGCTCTGATTGTTTCAGCTCTTGCACAAATCACGGGGATTACATCCAACATAACCACAAAACATCATACATTCATTTACATACATCACATCACACTATGCACACACCAATGCATTATCAATAACACACACAACATCCATCACAACCTTCTGTTTGTGTCATTTTGTACTGTCTGTGATTTTAGTCATCTTTGACAGAATCTGTCTCAGGTCATAATAAAGAGGGACGGTGTGACCTTTACGCACACATATGCACATGAAAACCCTACATTTGCTGGAAGATCAACTTGTACATAATCTTTAAAAAAAGCCCTTCTTTTGCCAGCCTCGACACTAACCCACCATATATATGCAGACAGTTGTAAAAAAAACAAAAAACAAGGATTATTTAATCCAACTGATTACATTGTGCAGGGATATTTACATGAGCCATTGTGACAGAACAACGGACTCCGACTGGTATACAAGTCACAAAAGTCTGTCCATGGTGTGTTGATACTGAGCAGAGCATCGTGGAACAACAAAGTTTTATAAATGGAGAAATTGATTTCTGTTTTTGTTTTTGTTTTGTTTTTTTTACACTTTCCCAATCAGAAAACTGCATGAGACTTTTCACTTGCTTGGACAAAGTTTATTTGCTTGGGGCAGGTGAACAAGCTTTAAACAGCCGCTCATTTATCGGCTACGTTGGAGCTGCTGATCTGACATGCATAACACCAAGACAGCACATTCTTCATATCAGATCCTCATATTTTAGGCTGATTATGCAATCTTGTCACTCTTGTTGCCCTTGGTTGTTTGATATTTATGTGGGATTTTAACTCTTGTTAAGGGAAGGGCATGTTGCGTTTCCTTGCTGCATCGCTGCCATAAGCACTGTCTTCAACTAAAGAATGCCTCTCCCTACTTTCTCTCTGCACTGATGATGACTCACACTCAAACACGCCCTGCAGAAATCCTCTCTCATGCACTCGACACAGAGAGGAATAGAGAGAGAGAGAGAGAGAGAGAGGGGAAGAGAGAGAGAGAGAGAGAGGAAGAGAGTGAATAGGGGTGTGTTCTTTCATGTGGCTCTAACACACATACTACCTGTTCAACTGTTTGTGTCCTGATCTACCTGCTCTGTCTGTTTACAAAAGTACCTACTGCTCATCAGAATTCCCTGTGGTTACTGCAGGGTAGAAATGCAGCTGTGGTTTTTGCCCTGCTAAACCCTTGAGTGCTTTTTGCAATTACTTGGGCAACTTATTTTCTTATCTGCAGCCACTTGGCTTCAAGGCTTCATTTACTCTCATCAGATGCATTTAATGTTTGTAACATGGAGAAGTAATACAAACACAGCCATTATTTTAGCAGTAGGAGCTAAGTGTCTGAAAAAGTATTGGTAAATGTTGCACCAACAACGATATGGGTGAAAGGGCACAACCTAAAGGTTGTCCTTGTGTTTCTTTCATGGCAGGCTGCTCTCCAATGTAAAAGCTAACATTGTGTGACATTTGCAGTGATGCTGAAGTCCAGGCTGCACGTGCTGCAGTGCCGTAGGTCCACTGCCCTCAGGCTCATGCTTCTCTGGAAATAGAAAAAGAGCAAAGAGACTGAGCGTGACTAATGATTATATATGTGCAGCAGAAAACACAACAGGCCTTCTGCCGCCATTGGCCAGCACACAACCCCACAGGCTGACAATTGCATAACAGATCTCCAAAGTTGCTCATGCTTCTTAATTGCTTCACTACGTTTATTGTGTGATGATAAGGTGTGCATGGTTGTGTGTGGTGTGTGTTAGGTGGGATCGCGGTAAAAAAAAAGAGCACTTTGGGATTCTAAGTGGTTTATCCTGCAGTGGTTCTCCCCTTAGTCACTATACCCCCCAGTTTAGCTCTCAGGATGTTCTTTATTTTATTTTTCATTTTTCTAGCCCAGTGCCAGTCTGTATTTGCATGCCACTCTGTTTTCTATTAAGAATGGTCTATTTTTAGTGCATGGTGTCAAAACATGGCTGTCTCATCCTGTGTATGTATGTGTTCACTGAAATATCAACCCTACCCCAGAAGGCTTGAGTGGTCTCTTCAGCTACATGTGCTGAAGTTCTGTTTACTATGCTTTGAATTACATGCAGAAGCATTATACAACCTTGTGCATTAGCTGCAGGGCTACCGGGCCACAATCACAGCCTGCTTACAGTTCCTTTCCCGTTCATCTTCTTTTTTCTGTCATCTATTTCCCTGTCTCTCCAGTTAACCCTGACCTTCATTTCTTTTTTCTTTCTGGTTGATATTTTACAAGGTAAACTATATTTTTTGCATAATAAATTGGAGCAGCTGTGCTGTGGGGAGTTGGTAAGGCTGTGGATTGGAAAGCACAAAAGATTCATCCATAACAGGAGAATGAAGGCAGGTCAGGGGGGTCAGAAGAAAAGAGTATTTTCCCTTTGCTGTTAGTGGTTTTCCTGTGGGATCTGCTTCTTGTTAATGCAGAGTAATGGGTTATAGTTTCAGTATTCAAGAAGCACACCTCTAAAAAGTTTTATTTTGGCAACACTACATTAATTGTTTCTACTGCCGTATTGTACACTGCACTTGGTTTAACATAATTGTTAATTTTCTTCTGATTTCTGACATCTAATTAAGTTGTAATAGTGTAATATGGAAGTCATTGCTATGTTTTCATATAGGCCACAGTGTTGATATAATGTCACTGTTGCAAAGGCAGTTTTAAAAGTGTTTTTTTTATTCCATTTTCTCCATTTGTGAAAGTGCAACGAGCATTCACTACAATAAAAGTGCTGATTTAAATAACAGAAAAAAAAAACACAGTGGTGGAAGATGTATTTAGCTTTTTCACCAAACTAAACAACACACCAGGTTTATTTTTCAAATTTAAACGTTTATAACTCTTATTTGTTTCCGATAAAAAATCTAAAAACATAGGATGATGCATTAACTGGTAAGTGGTGAGCGGACTGCTTTTCTATAGCGGTTTTCTAGTCTTATTGACCCCTATAGCAATTTTAAATTCTGCAGAATGTTTTGTCTTAATTTTGGTAGTGATTTTCTTCAAAAGAGCTAATACGTTCTTCAACCCCATCTAAATATTTTGAGGGTTGATTTGCTTAACGCTCTGGAAAGCATAAGAAAGGTAAAAGAATTTTAAAAATGTGCGCATAATTTGGTCCGTTTTCAGGGGCCTTGCAGATCCGTTGCTTGATGCAGCAAACGGAGCAATACCACCAGACACAATGGGGGCAGTGTTTAGCAGTATATATAACATACAACCAGCAAAAAGAAAAAACGAGAGCAACTGTAGACATTTAATTTCAATTAAATTTTATTTATATAGCGTCTATTACAACACAAGTTGTCTGTAGGCGCTTTCCAGAGACCCAGAACATGACCCCCAAGCAATTATTACATAAACAGCGGCTTCCCTAGTGGAAGAAAAACCTTAAACCAAACAGTGGCAAGCAAAAACTCCCCTTTAAGAGGGAAGAAACCTTGAGCAGGACCTGGCTCATGAGGGGGGACCCTCCTGCCGAAGGCCAGCCGGATAGAGCAAGAAATAAGAAAGAATAGAGACATAGAGACACCGTCAAAGGTACAAGACAGGATACAATAGTAACTATCATTGGTAGTCCAATTAGACTTCTGTGTATATGGGTGATATATGGATAGATGGTGATCCAAGGGGATGGGGACTGCAGGTCGGGATGTCAGCAAGTATCCAACAGACATCCACACAAACAGGTGAAGGCAGACACTGGGATGGTCAGAGGTGGAACTGCTGGTCAGCAAGCAGCTCCTGAGGCTCTGGTCCACAGGACATGCACAGAAGAGGAAAAGAAGGGCCAGACAAGCACAAAAAACTACAAGAACAATGGACCACAATTATGCTTATGGGATACTGTTAATAAATGAGGGTTGAGGTGAAGCAGAGACAGAGAAGGCAAAGAGAAACAGAGAAGGTGAAAGGCACCACTCAGTGGATCATGTTGGTGCCCCCCTGCAGCATAGGCCTATAGCAGGATATCTACACCGAAGCTGTTTGAAATGAGCTGCTCTAATCTGGTCCTGTAGCTGCAGCTTTGACTACTGGCCCTGACACATTAAGGTACTAAATATACATTAACTATATGCTTTATTAAACAGAAATGTTTTAAGTTTAGTTTTAAAGGTGGAGGTGGTATCAGCCTCCTTAACCCAAACTGGAAGTTGGTTCCAGAGTGATGGTGCCTGATAACAGAAAGCCCGGGAGCATTTGAAGTGAGGCTGTGGGAGTTGTGTCCTCAACTGCAGCCATATCTGCAGCATCATGGCGCTTAGGTACAGGGACAAGCTACTATTAAATAATATTAGCTGAGAGGAGATTGCTCTTGATTTGGGAGTAAGTCCAAAAAGGCGAAAGACAAATGCAAGTGTATCCGGGACAAAGTTGTATGTGTAATAAATCTGTATACACAACAAAGCGATGAGCAAACGTGTGGTGATGCAGCTGATAGATCGTCAGAGCCACCAATCCTTTGTCATCTTTCCTTGTATTTTGTTTTGTTTAATATATTTGTATTTATTTGTTTGCCTAATCTATTTCTTCTTTGCTGTGCACTGTTAATCAAAACATTTATAGTAAGCTTATGCACTTTTTCATTGCTTGCTAGACTGTAGAAGTGGAATATCGGACACAAGAGGAACTTTCAAAAACATCTTACAAAAAAAACGAACCCATATGGAATAATAGCCAAACTTTCTGGGAAAGATCTGGGAAAGTTAACTGAAGGGACAAAAGTCCCTGATTACTTGTAATGATTAAATCTGTCTTTCTGCTCTGAATAGAGGATAACCAAGACATATGATATGTCTGAATTGAATTTTAATTTTATTACACCAAAATGTTTTTAAAAAGCAAGACAGTAAATGAAATCATAAAATAATCAGTCAATGCAGATATACTGTACATTGAACTCTGAACTCAGCGCTGCCCACTTGTGGATGAATTGACTTAACAACCAAGGCAACGTAAAAGACGCATGGATGTATGAGGGCGGCGACATTTAACAACGCTTGAAACAAACGTGCATATATGTGTACTTAAGGGAGTATGAATGGGCCTTAACATGTATATGAGTTGAGTACTGGACTGGGTCCGTCTGGGCCATTGCAGAATCTGGACTGTTTTCCTTTTCAGCTATTCTGCCATGCTGATTCCACTACTCAGATATGCTTTGTGCAAATGTACAGCTGATCCTTCTCTGTAGCAATCTTGCATTGTTTACAGGTAATATATTTCAAATGGCTGTTGGTTCTATAGTAAGTGCTATTTTAATATTAGTGTGTCACACGTAGAAACAAGGACCTGATGGATGCAAAGTTACAGCAGTGTCAGTTAGTGGTGCACCGATGGATTGGCTGGCAGATTGATCGGCCACAATTTCCTTCATTTTGGGGGCTCGCCGATCAGCCAATACAGTTCATGTGGAACTGATCTTATCCACTGATCCTATCTACCTAGGTTTGAAAATCAGCCACTGTCCTCTTTTGCTCTGCCATGAGAGAGCTGACTGACAGGCCCGTCCACCCGGTCACGGCTGCACGTGCACCTGCACCTGAACGAGTTAACAGTCACCCGGAGCACAGTCAATCAGCCATGTGGTCAGTTTGGCAGTATCATACGGTGAAAGACGGATCGCAATTTGCAATTTGCGTAAGGCCGAAATAAGTCGTGGTGGGATTTTTAGGAGCTTTTTTAAAGATCGGTGATTGGCCAGAAAGCTGCAATCAGCGCACCCTTAGCGTCAGTGCTAATCATTGCAGTTGGTCCAAACAGTAAAAGAAAGTTAGCTGCTACAGGCATCGGTAAAAACACGCTACAACTCGGAGGAACAGTTTCTGGAAGGACTGGGATAAAGGACATTAATAGGTACCTGAAACAGTACTGTTGAACTACTGGTGGCTGATGCATTATTTTCACTAAGTTGTGCACAACACCTGTCATCAGAAATAATGTGTTCTTGGTTGGCATGTTGACATTTTTCATCTAAAACTAAAAGCGTATAACACACTGGTTTGGTGTATAGCACAAGTTCTTGTTTCTGATTTACATGGTGGCTGTAAAAACAATGGTGAGGGTCATTTTTCACTGTCAGCTGACACAGAAAGATGCAGCAAACCACAGGAGAGGTACTTTGGACTGTAAACTATTTTTTGAGTCAGTGCTGCAAAGGCTCAAAGCATTGTTAATTGTTTTACTTCTGGTCATCAATTTAGCAGTGGTTTGACCTGTAAGACATTTTATTTTTTTTATTTTTGAGTATATGCTCTTTCTGTGTGGAGTTTGCATGTTTTCCCTGTGTTTGCGTGGGTTTTCTCTGGGTACTCAGACTTCCTCCCACAGTCCAAAAACATGCATGTCTAGGTTGATTGACAATTCTAAATCGCCCGCAGGTGAATCTGTCTCTCCTCGTGTTTGCAGGGTTGCGTCAGGAAGGGCATCCGGCATAAAATCAGGCCAAATCAATGTGCGGACTGTGATCTGCTGTGGCCACCCCTCTGCTCAGAGGGATTATGCTGAAATGGTTGATGATGTACCTATTTGGAAAATTGTTTAATTGAATTTCATTTTTATTTAGTTCATTGGATTTTTGTCATACGCAGATTAACCATATTTCTCTTGTACTCCTCTTTTCTTGAGGGATGCACTTTTTGTTTTAATTGTGTGAGTTGACATATCAGTGCATTTAATCTGAATTCATATGTAAAATGTTTGGATTATGAGTCGCTTTTGGCGTTTGTTTTTATAATACATAGTAAATGACTAAAGGCTTCAAGTTCACTGTGTGCAATCAGAAGAATTATATCTCAAACACTTGACTGTTTGTTTGCTATGATGCATCCCAAGTGTATTCAAAAGTTGTTTATTGTTTATGAAGTATTGTGATGCCTTACTTGCTGACACAAAAAAAAGAAAACAAATGATCATTTGAGGATCCAGGAAGGTTGTTTGCTCTTTGGCCAGAGCTACTAAAATATTCAGAACAGTTTAGTTTCAGGCTTCAGGAGTCTTTGCTTCATTTACAGAGATTGTACAATTTTGATTAGAGTTTTTCTGTTGGACTAATCAGACAAGCTTTTACACTGTCTACCTTTACAATTTACACATCAGTCACTAACATCAGTCACTAACTGAATAATATGAACAATAACAATGTCGTAATGCTTTTGGGAACACGAGGGGAACCACATAGAGAATGAGCGAGAGGCCGGTTTGATAGACAGTCGACCGGATTTTATACTTGGCAATGAAATATAGAAATATTATAGAAATAGCACATTGGCAGTATTTTAGTCTACTCCAAAAAAATATTTTTTGTATTTGTGATATACATGTCCAATTAACAATTACTGCTTACTAAGAGGAGTTTTCATGGTCTATTCCCTTTGTGAAGCAGGGCCATTTTCTTTTGTTAAGATTCTGTTGTCTCGCAGGACACTCGAACGTGTCTTTACAGTGACAGAGTTTGATTGTCTAATGATTGACTGGTTGTAAGGTTGTTTTTCTGCTATTTATTGTCTCCCTTGTGAACGGGAATCAAAGTCCTGACAGAGCTTCTCTGATCCCTGGATGAGGACCAGCAAAGATATTGACAAGTTAGACTTGTGTTGTAAAAGTCATTAAGTGCAGACTCTTTCTCAGAGTAAGAGATGTATTTTCTGTAATGCCATGGTTTGTAAATGCTAAATTTCAATTTTATCATACACATGAGCAGAATTTATGGAAATTCTGTCAAGCATCTTATCTATTTGAAATGTCTTTTGATATGGTATTTAAAAAAAAAAAACAAAAAAAAACAACAACAACTTTATATGTTATAAGGGGCTTTTACATTACACACTCACACACACACACACACACACACACACACACACACACACACACACACACACACACACACACACACACACACACACACACACACACAGACATATGTGGTCTATCTGGGCTGAAGTTCTAGACATTAACTCTGTTAATTTGATCATCTCCTTGTTTCTAGTCTTTTTTTTTTATTTCTTTACAAACTGTTTTCACTAAACTTAACCTACAGCCCACAATCCACCTGCATGATTTTGCATTTGAGAGCTGCAGGCATCCTGTGTTCACCACTCACGGTTGACCAGTAACTGAGTGTCTTGTAAACTGGCAGTGATGGGCTGAGCTTGTACCCCAACGGGAGGCAAAAGTGTCTGTTTCTGCTGCAATTGTGCCAGACTCCTGTAGGGTGATAACCTTACTCTTTATCTCTTCCTGAGCACCACCTGTTTCCCATTACTGGCCACAGGACAACCTTATCCACTGTCTAATGTGAAAACAAATATTTGTTTGTTTTGCCATAGCCAAATGGCAAGTCAATTCCTCAATACGCACAAGTGATTTTTCACAACATGGCACATGCAGATACTTTTCTTGAATTAAAGATCCTTTTTTGGACACTTTGATAGTTTAAGAGTGATTGCAGCTATTGGTGAACACCGAGTACTGGGACAAGAGATTGAAGTCAAAGTCTGCTGCTGTCGGTGAAACAAGAATCTTTGAACAGCTGTATTCACTGGAAACCAAAGCTTTCATGCCTGTTCCTGAGTGTGGAATAGGAGCCTTTCACAAACTGTGGAGCCAACAGCAATTTTGTTTTCCTTTGGCTAAGGATCTAAAAGTTAAGCAAAGTGTCTTATTTGGTTTTGCAATTTAGAGGATAAATTAACAGGTCACCAGCTGTTCGAATATACCTAATGAATGTAAAACTATTGAAGAGCTCTCCTGCCACACAGTGTAGCTCCTCCCTGCAGGATGGAGCAGCATATGTCTGTGGCATTGGCACAGGATCAAAGCGGGAGACGAGCCACCTCAGCCCCTTTGCTCAAAACGGTTCTCACTGTGTGGAAAAGCAAGATGGTTAAATTATTAAAATAGGACATGCCAGTGTAGAATTGTCATTTCAGAGTCCTGCTATGGATCACAATATCACAGAAACATCAGCGCAAAGATGGTATTGCTGTCTGATTCAGTCAAGCCCACGGGTGTTAAAATGTCCTGAAGGATTCCCCATGATCCCATGACTCCTCAGTTATTTCATACACTTCAGATGGAAAAGACTAGCAGTACTATTTGAGTCAAGTGAACCACCAGTTCAAAGCTGAAGTAATGTCCTGAATAGACATTGTAATGATGCATCTTAGTCTACCTTGACGTTTCATAGATCAGTAATTTTGTATTACTAGGGACATCAGGATAACACTGGCTCAGAACAAATAGGACAGCATGTAATATTTTGTGTTACAATCAGCTTATCTGGTTAGGGCCCAAGTGTGCAGACAAACAGGCAGCCTGTTTCAATGAGAATTAATTTGATCATGGCAGGTTTGTGAGATTCTCTTGTTTTTTTGTTTTGTTTTTTCTTTTAGATTTTGTTTTAATGGCATAAAACCCCTTATTTCATTGTTTTTGATTGATGCCTCAGAGGTCTTAGAAACGTATGTGTCAAACACATCAGGCATTAAGGGTTTAACACTATAGACAGCTGTCTAGATGCCTTTTTTAAACACTTTTTTACTTGGAGAAAACCCCTGATATAAGAATGAAATATGAGTAATTTACATAATCTGATTACACTCTGTCCATGCCCTCATTTTGTTTTGTTTTTCTGGCTAACAGACTGCTACAAAAACTTCATGAAAACCCAGTACAAAGTTCGACTATGTACACTTCCTGGACAAATGCCTCTTTTTCAAATTTAAGGAGACAGAATTGCCATGTGTGGATGGAGTTAAACTCCAGGGTTTACTGTCCGTGTAAACGACATAATTTCCTTGCCACAAGTGTGCTATATAGTGCTGCTGAGCTGTGCAGTTTGTGTTGCTCCAGAGTCTTCAGTCAAAATAAAAGATGCACATTCATGGGAGCTATCTTATGTTGCAAGCTATTTACGGCTCTGCTGCATGAGGAAGGTTACTATATGAACTGAATGATAGTCTGTAGAAAGCTTGCCAGCTGGGGATGAGTAAGCCTCTGTCTGAGTGGGCTTGAAGTGTTTGCTTGGTTTCAGCAGTAATCTTTAGATGTTCTCAGTGGTCCCTTAGTCAGCAAAACGGTTTCAGCTAAGCATAACCATAAAACCTGTTTATTCTCTGATAAAGCTTTTTTTTCCTAATGTCTAACACTGTATAATCCAGCGTTGTCACAAGGCAATGAATAAATATTATGACACCACACCTATTTTGATTCCATATGAGTTTGGTGTGGATGCATAAATCACTCTTTAGTTTCCATTAATGCGCAAGTCTTACCCGACATCTCTGTGTTCATGTTGTGAGATTACCAGATTTATGGTCCTCTCTCTGGAGCCTTGCCTACACAGAGTGCTCACTCTTTCAAATTAGCCTTGTGTACCTAATTCCTTACTGTTGATTATACAAAACCAAATTTAAAAAAGTTGGAACAATTTGGAAAATGCTTAAAAAATGTGTAGCAATTCTTACATTTCCTGTGAATTTAATTTATTTGCAGATGGTGAAAACATAAACTACTGTATTTTAAGTTTTGTTTCACTGAGTTAATTAAATTTGTTAGTATGTACCCATCCGCATTTCCGCATGTTTTTAAACATTTCTTTTAATTTTTTTATGTATTTGTTATAATGTGGACATCCCCTGCTCATGTTTGCTCGTCACGGACCTTTCATCTATTCTGCTGTCATACCAATTCATGATTGTAGTCCAATGTTATTTCATGTCTGAAACATAATAATAATATTAATAATAATAATAATAATAAAAAAAGAGCTACAAAAAAGGTCAAAAGAAAACAAAGTTAACAAAAAAAAAGACAAAACATGAAATTCATACTTTCTACAGTGGAATCACTGTAGAAATATCATGTACTCTTTTTTTTTTTTTTGCATTATTTTATCATATTTCCTTTACTTCATTTCCTTATCCTGGCTTTGCACTCTTAAGTAGATTTGTCTATGGAATCACCAGGCTGGTATTTGGTAGTTTGGTGCCTCTGGGAGAATCAGATCAAGACTGGGGTGACAGCAACATCTATGTTTCTGAAATGTGATAGGTATGTTGGACTACGGCAGGAAGAGTGAACATAAAATAAAACAACAAAAGGAAGGAAATGAGCATAGGGTTCCCTTTTGACACTGCTGCATCATGTTAAATAGGCTTCATAGCAAAATCCTTGCAGAGGTGTTTTCTCTGGAACAGAATGCTGCAGAGCTGAGGAGCTTAGATGGTAAATCCTGCCTCCATTTCATTTTTCATTTCACCTATTTTCCCTTTTTATTTATTTGTATTCAAGTCTCACTGTCTTTATGTGTCTGTCTCTTGATTGTCTATTCATTGTCAGTTTTTTTTTTAAAATCACTTCACCTTTTACTACTCTGTAGCCTTTGTTTTGTCTGTGTGCGCGTGTTTAGCAATATAGTTTTTGGCTTCTGGGAGTTACACTTGTTTTATCCGTAAATATGTAACACCCCAGTCTGCATTTCGCTGTCCATACATACCCATATACAAAGAGAAACATACACAATAGTTCACATTTACAGTACAATATTAGCAGAATGCAGTTTGGCATCACATACAGCAGGCATAAGCTGTAGTAGTTATGTAACTTACTCTTGCATTTCAGATGATTTGAACTCACAAGTGCTTACAATACTGGACAAGATTACTGTGCATCTGGGCCAGCAGTATGTGCAGCATAGTTATACACTAAGGGAAACTGTCCCTTGGGTGGCGTCTAACAAAAGGGATCCTATATTAAAGAGCCTGTATGTCTACACTTTCCTCTTGCCTCCTAAATGAGCTCTCCACTAGTTGTAACTTCGCTAGAGAAAAGTAATATACATATAAAGGACAAGCAAAACATGTCTCAAAGCAATACATACAGTATATCTAAGGTGACATGACTGGCATTTGGATAGGTAACAACGCACTAGTTAACACACAATATGTGCCGCAGTTAGCGCTGATCTATTATGTGCTAATGTTTCATTTCAATGACTCCTGGTTGTGTTGTGGCGTTCTGTATTTCTGCAGTTTTCAGATAATTTAATATTAAGTTAACATAGTAAATTTTACAGAGTAATTACCCAGTGATGGACTTATAACAGGGTATACCCCTGCCTTTTGTCCGTGATCCTAAATAAGTAGGTACAGATAATAGATGGATGGCTGGTTAGTAGATTTTGTTAGAACAGGTTAACCAGAATATATCTCATTACACATCATGCATATTCAGCACAATAAGGAATGAAAGACTCACAGATAGAGAGCATAATGAGGTTACCCATGCTTGTTAGAGATTATAAACACAGCTTTCCCATCGCTCAAAAACAAAGAATGAACAGTGAGAGTGGGATGGCAAAAGCCTCTTGTGCCAATTATCCATTGCAGAAATAATAACAGAGCATCAGAAACTCATCTTATCCAGACAATGCATTAAAGCAGAAATAGTCTATGCTGGACAATGTTCATGTACAGTATACGCCACATGCCACTGTTGTGGTGCTCTCAAGGGAACTGTCCATGGTGCTGAACATAAACACAGCTGTGCTCAGAGCTCAGAGCTGAGGTTGCACTTCCACATGCAGGGCTTTGTGCTAAGAGCTAACAAGAGAATGTTCATACTTTACCATGCCGATGTTGACATTGTATTGTTCATACTTTTCACTACTCTTATTAGATATAATAATAACTTACCTTGGGTCGCAAAATTTGTGGAATTTTCAAAGATGGAAACTTTCAATTGGAATGAACAAGAATATATAGAAATTACCATGTGCATTTATTGGCAAGACAAGTTTATTTGTATAGCACATTTCATGTACTAGACCATTTTAAGTGCTTTACATTAAAATATTTTTAAAAATGCATTAAAAAGTGAAGAAGTTTAAAACCGGAAATTAAAGATAGAGAGAGATAAGTTAAAAAGAATTAAACAAATGAGATGCAAAAAAATTAAGGTTGTAGTGCATTATGGTGTATTACTGAATCAGTAGATTTTTCAACCTTGACTTACCTTGAGTTTGTTCCACAGGTGAGGAGCATAAAACGTTAATGATGTCTTGCCATGTATGGTTCTAATTTTGGGTATATAGAAAGCATGCGTGACCCTGATATATATGTGTGTGTATATATATATATATATATATATATATATATATATATATATATATATATATATATATATATATATATATATATATATATATATATATATATATATATATATAGTTGATATATATAATTCGAGCCCCAAGGACTACACCCAGTCATGACAGTTTTGACAGTTCAAGACTAAAAATATTGAAACCATGGTATTATCTTTAAAAAAAAGGCAAAATGTGCTTATACAGTAACTAGCTAGCAAGTAAATCAGCTTTGATGATGTTTAAGATGGCTAACATCAATTTATTGACAATCTTCATTGACGGACACCAGCTACCATGGTGCTAGCTTGATCACTACTGTGAAGCATTTCTTTCTGTCTTCCACTCAGTTTTCCGTTATTACACAAGAACAAATTCCATTCATGTAGCTTATTTCTATTCATTTGTCAAGCATCATTTATAATCATTTTCCTTTCCACAATATTCTGATTGTGTAACTATCTATTTGTGTGCATGAGTTCAATAGTGTGTTCTCCATGAAGTTCTCCATGATGCCTTAACATGCAGCAGTATACATGCTGGACCAGAGTACAGTTTGAGAAGAACATACTCACTAGGTGATGAGATCAGCAAAGCCCCCACTGTTCTCACTGCCATTTTGGTCCAGCACGTTGTAAATAAATCTTTTGCTGGAATCATTTTCATGAAAACAGCAGTATGGGAAAAAAACACACTCTAGAATTGGAATTTAAAATGACTTTGCAAGTATAACAAAAATAGTATACAAAATTATGTATTATTTTGTATCACGTACTATAGGAAAGATAATGTAAAAATCCATCCATCCATTATTTATATCCGCATATTCCTATTTAGGGATCTGCCAAAGCCTATCCCAGCTTTCTCTGCATAAAAGGCAATGGTACACCCTGGAAAGGTCACCAATCCTTCACAAGGTCACATACAGACAAACAACCACCCACACACTCACATCCTTTGGGAAATTTCAAATGACCAATTATCATAAATGGTCTTGGACTCTGGGATGAAACCAGCATACCAGGAGAAAACACCACTGAGAACGATGAGATTATTCAAGCTCCACAAAGAAAGGCAAATGCAAAACCAAAAAAGCAAACCCATCCATTTCTCTATCCATTTTCAATAGCAGGGTCACAGGGGTATGCCGGAGCCTTATTTGAAAAAAAAAAACTAAATTACAAATACCTATGGACGTAAAATTACATTAATGCTCACAATTGAAGAGAAACGTGTTTGCCTAGACATCTGTTTAGGCATAACCACCATGCTTGACAACCCTCACTACTGCATACCCAGTATGCCAGTTGTCATACCACTTGCATATCCATTGGCCTCTGTAGGGCATGCAGCATCTAGTGTTGGATCATGTGGTATGCACTACAAAGATGGCACATGAGGTCATTGGCATGCTTACGTTACAACTAGAGGAGCTGAGCTTGCCAAAAAGAACAATGGAAATGACAGGCCTTATGCTCAAAGTGGATGGAGTGAAAAGAAGGAAAAGAAAGAAAAGAAGATAAAAGAGTAAAATAATTTTTTAAAAAAAGGTTGCTAACAAAATCAGCTGCTCTCTCATTCTCCACAGAGAATATAAAACCTTCAACACATGCTCTCTGGTCATTCAACCAGGGGACAGAGATGCGCTTAACTTTCTGTCACGAGAAAACACATCATTGTGGTCCAGCAACATTGCAACAAAAACAAACTATAACTAACAGTGTTGATACACACCGCAGTAGCAATAAATTAGCAGCACCCAGAAACAACGTTACAGCAGGACTGTGGGTCTGGCTGTAGATGTGTGGAGCACGAGGACAAACTAACTCTTAAAAGCATACACTAAACGACACAAATGCCTCATACTTAGATCACCCTTGGTATACCAGGGTCTGTTGGGAATTGCTTTCTTTCTCCCTGTAGGACGTGGAGTAGCACAGTGATGGAGAGCCATCTGAATTGCTGGCGCTCCCTCCTTTCTCCAGCGTGGTCACTCCCCGATAGGGTGGTGATACATTATTTTCTCATATAGGTGTAAAATGGAAAGCCTGTGGGAGGTTTCAGTCATTCACTATTTAGTTTAGTTTATTTATTTTTTATTGATTTTTTAAATCTGAAATCCATGTGCTCAGACTGCGACTATCCTTTCAGACTCCTCTGTGTTATTGCCGTGGACCAGCGCTGCTATGTGTATAAAACATATGAAACAATTTTTGTGTTTACATTTTGACTTAATAAAGTCTGGGTTAAGTAAACTCTGTTTCTACAGAGGCAAGTTTACATATAGTTAACCACAGTAGAGCTCATAAAGGCACTGTGTTTCAGCTCATTAATTTACATAAAGATTAGGTAATACTTTATCTAGAGGACTATGTTTAAAAAGATGTTATCAAATTAGCATGGATAGCAATCTATTAAACATACTGACATGAATAAAATTTTCAATTAAACTAAATTTATATTACCATATTCATAATGATGATCCCTATTAATAAAATGAAACATATGCTGCACATACAGACATTCAGTACGTCTTCATTTGTATTGTTTGGAGGGGCTGTAATCACTGTGGCACCCAAAATAATCAGATTCAGGTGATTTTTTTTCCATTTAGGTTAATATTGTCAATCAGTCAACACATATTAAACAGTAATGTGACAACTTTGAAAATTTCTTTTAATGGGTTCTTGCATGACATATTTTTTAGTGATGCTTCGGCAAAAACGAAGGATATTGAGTTCCAGCAACACTACACCTACACTAAAGGTGCAGACGTATAGACTGCTTCAGTGCCACTGAGGCATAAATGCCAGACACAGCCGAAGGGGGTGGTCTTTCTCATCTATCTTCATCTGGTGTGCAGTAAACGCCTCTTCACTTATACAAGAGCTCATTACTCACAATGGCAGCCATTTGAATCTTTTATCATAGGGATTTTTAATTGAACATTGGCAAATGCGCTCCCAACAAATGGGCCTCAGGAAGACTGCAAGTGTTCTGTTTTTTGTGTGTGTGAGAGAATAATTGTCGGTCCGTGCAAGTGTGTGAGTCAAATATTCATCAGTGTCTTAACCGGCTGATTCTGAAAACTGTGCATATTAGATACCAGCCCACATGGGAGATGGCAAGCTGTCTGTGGAGGCTCTGTGCGATTTACTCAGCACGCACAGGACATTTTTTAGAGACAACATGGTAGTGTTCAGCTTACTGCTGTGGATGTGTGTATAGTACTTTTCTAAACACATCCATTGTTTTGTTCTCCCCTCGTGTTTTTAATATTTCATATGTATTTGTACTTCTTTTGAGTGTGCAGTGAAAACGACCTGTGGGGTTTTGGGGATTTGAAATGCCAGGAAGGCACAATAAAAGCTGTAATATCCAGTTAGTCATAGGTGAACATTTTTTTATTGTCCCACTATTGAAAATATCAATGGTGTATTCTCACTCTGTGGTACAAAAAAAAACAACAAAAAAACAACAAGGAATAAAATCTCTCACTTTTGCAGATTTTAGTTAAGTTACATTGAGTTTTAGTGAAAGGTCTGTAAAGCTTAATCTTGCTATTATCCTGTAATATAAAAACATGAAAATAACAACATGGTTACACAATGAAACATAATTGCAGACATATGGTGTAAATTTACTCCCCACAGCTTTCTTTTTATGTGACAGCTTAAAACCATAAATTGGAAAAAAACAAGACAGCATTTCCACACACAGACAGCTGACCTGGATCACCGGTTGTCCAGAGGGGGTCAAAGATTTAATCATCTCATATGCCACTTTTCTGAGGTGTAATGCTACAAGATTAAAGATGGAATCACAGCTTGTTTCCTTTTCTTTCAAGACATCCAGATCGCCGACCTATTGCGCACCCTGTTATTAAGCATTGCAGTTGTGGGTCAGGAAGACGGCAGATGTAGCTATCCACATTGGATCCATCTACATGTGAATGGATTGCAGTATGTTGCATTCAAAGTCAAATGATGCTGCTGGCACTGCTGTGAGGAGGTACACATTTACGCGCTTCCACATGCAGCATGTATCGTGAGCTGTGAACTTCTGATGGCACCAGTAGTACTTATTTTAGTCTTGCTCAGGGACATGTGGTGTTGTGCTTCTTGCGTACGCGTGTGTGTGTTTATTGCAATAGTAGCACACCCTGACAGATAAAATCCTGTTTAATTCTTAATATTAATCTTGACTTGCCCAGCAACCCTTTCACTCATAGTCCATACCAAGAATGGTCCTCGTACACTGATGGAAAGCTCAGTCAGCTGTCAAAGAGTGCACACCAGTGAGATGAAATGTCTTCTGCAGAAGTGGTCAGCGCAGTGTATGTACGTGTATTGCAGAGTTAATACACGTATAATCATTTCAGTTGTGCAAAACTGACAAAAGGCGCCTCCCAGACTTTTTCCTAAGACTGTATAGGTTAATTACATTTGTTCATCCAAAAATCAGCATTAAAACCTTTGTAAAACTGTAAAGTGAAGATTACTAATAATAATCCATCCATTATCTGTACCCGCTTTATCCGTTTCCGGGTCACGGGGGTCTGTCGGAGCCTATCCCGACGCATATCAGGCGAAAGGCAGGGGTACACCCTGGACAGGTCGCCAGTCTATCCAGGGCCACATACAAACAACCAATCACACTCACATTCACACCTAGGGAGAATTTAGGAAGATCAATTAACCTACTCTGCATGTTTTTGGACTGTGGGAGGAAGCCGGAGTACCCGGAGGGAACCCACGCAAGCACGGGGAGAACATGCAAACTCCACACAGAAAGACCCACCGGGCCGGGAATTGAACCGGGAACCTTCTTGCTGTGAGGCAACAGTGCTAACCACTAAGCCACCGTGCTGCCTACTAATAATAATCCTACTGTCAATTGTAATATTTGGTTGTTTCATCACATTTTTAATCACACAACACACATTATGTCCTCAATATTTGAACACTTCAATTTGGAGCATTCCTGCCTCCTCTCTGTTTCCCTGACATTGGAAAAACTTGCAATATCTAGTAGGTAATCTGTAGAAATGTCTTTGTTGTGCAAATATTTCCATATTTGTATATTTTGTGTTTATTAAATGTACATGTAAAGCCACACATGTATGCTGACACACCTAAACTCTGATACGCTCCATCTCCCCCTGCCCAGTTTGGCTGTGTCCTCTCAGCAAGCTTCTGTTCCTGACAAATCCTAGCAGCCATCCTCTGATTTTCTTCTTTTTTTTCTCCCCTCTCCTCAGGGGACTGAGATCAGCACCAGCAGAAAGGAGTGTGAAGCACTTGAGGCAGAGGTGAAGAAAAAGAATCAAACATGTCAGACTTTGGTAAGTGCTCCAAAAATATACATCAGCCTCTGAACTAAAGGATGGGGGCCAAAATTGATTTGTATCTGAGAGCCTGCCTTTATCATCACAGACTAACGTCCCTGGAGGAAATGGGTGGCAGTGATAGTTTAGCTTTCAGGCAATGACACACACACACACACACACACACACACACACACACACACACACACACACACACACACACACACACACACACACACACACACACACACATACAAATTAGGATATTTTCTCAAAAAAAACAAAAAAGAAAAACATGCAACAATATGCAGGGGAATGCATTTACAAATAAGAAACACACTGCTCTGTAGTATTTTTTTTTTTTACTGAGGTTGGTGCTGTGCAAACAAATATCCTCAAGTTGCTGCTATATTAGTTTCTTTTGTACACACAAAGATTAGGGAGTACTGTGCAACATTGCCTTTAAAAAGTCCAGAAGTACACAGGAGTTGGTAGGTTTGGTCACCACTATAAAAGGTCAGAGATGTTACACAACTCGTAGATTTTCACAGGTTGTTTGTTGAAGGACATTTTCTCTCAATGCCCCAGAAGTGTCAGTCTGCCTGCTGGAGTGGCCTTTACTTGCAAAAAAAATGGTAAATAGAGAGGGCTGAAAAGGTATTAAAAAAAAAAAAAAAACAGAAATGTATCAAGAAAAAAATGTCCTGATGTTTATCTAATTATAAAATGTATATCAATAAAGATATTTAGTTATTGTCTGGATGTGAGATTTAAGAGTTCCCTTCAGTTTTTGAAGCAGTATAATAATGTGACAATATAATCCAATACAGTTGGTTGTTAAGTTTGTGGCAATTCAATGAATGGTTACCAATGAGCTCTTAGCCACTGTGGTTATTGAAAATAATTCTGAGTTCCCCAAAGGATGCAGTGTAGTGGAATCAAAAAAAAAAGTATGAAAGAAAATGTTAAATGCTGAAGCAAAGCTTCGTAACAAGACCAGATGTCAGTGGAACGTTTACAGCAGCCTTTAAAGATGGAGAGCTCTTCTGCTTTGCTTTTAAAAATATGATCTTACAGTCTTATATTCCATTAAAAGTCATTCATAAAGTTTGTCTTAACATAAAAATATACACGTGTGAAACTTGTGTAGGGACAATGTCATGCAAATGTCCTGTAATGAGATTTTCTGGTGAAAGGTAGGAGTTGGAGGAAGTTCAGCAGTGAGTTTAATAGGACTGCTTGATCGTAGGCCATTTGAATTCGTTTCTTCATGCCCTAGAGCCCTCCTCTTTATATGAGCTGACTTTGTGTGTAGCTCTCTGCCCCAAATAAACACTCCATTAGGACTGTTTTCTTTGCTGACCTCCCATCACATTCACTGCCCACAGCAGCATTTCCCTCTTCACCCATTGTCAGGCTGCTGAGTCCAGGGGAAGCTACCCAAAGGACAAATTGTCCCCACATGGTGAGCAAGAGTGACAGGCTGGTCTCTACAGACTGCAGCACAGCTCTTATCTCCCTTTGCACCAAGCTTCGAGAACAGAGACATAAACACAGACAAGTCTAATCAACAAGCTTGTGAGGGGATGGGGAGTTGACAGTAATGTCACTCCCTGTTTGGTGTAACCTGACTTACCTCTCTCTTTGTCTCTTTGATATTTTTTTTCCTTCTCACCGCTCAGATTGAAATAAAGTGTGTACATACAGAATTAGTTGCAGGTGGTTGTGATTCTCCATTTCTTAAAAATCCACCCACATCCAATCTATTTAACAAACATTGACAGCCTATGTCAATATGTACCCCGTTTTTATGTAAGTACTGATATGTGTGACTTTATTCACATCTCCAAATGCTGTTGTGTATATAAACCCATAGTCAGTGTTTGAGTGACAGTAAACACAGTCATAGCCATCTGGCACCTCCACATTCCTGGGTATGGGATATTTAACTAGAGACCATCAGCCTGCACTTGCACTGAAAGGCTGTTACCATGGTGACAGGCATTAAATCTGCCAGCATCACTCAAATATACAGGCCAACAACAGGCGGACTCAAAAATTCCAGGATCTTGCCTTTGTAGCTTTGCTTTCAATCATGTATCATTGGCTGGGGTGAAAGAGCTGCCGGTCCTGCTTCAATCACAGGCACCAGTAGCATGTGTCATTGATTCAATTTATAGTGCCTACTTTATGTGCAAAAACAAAAATACCCAGTGTTTTTATCTTCATTTCAAATTTTATGTTAAGATGTGACATTCACTACAGTGTGGATCAATGAAGACAAATATGTAAATGTCGGGAACTATTAGTAATGGGAATCAAGGAAATGTGTAAGAAAAACTGCAGTTTGTACTTACAAACTGCAGAAAAACAGATTCAAGCTTGCAGTTGTACATCTGAATGGCTATGAGTGATATTTCAGGCATCTTTTTGACCCCAAAATATTCTAATTTTGAGAATGCCGTGTGTTACTGTATGTAATATCACAAATTAAATCAGCTGACTGGAGGATGTATACATTCATGTCATTGACACAAATTATTTTGTAGAAAAGAAAAAAAAACAAATATCAAAAACTTGGCAGCTGGCTGTAATCTCTTCTGAGAGCAGATGAGCGCTCTCCCAATCAAATAGAGTCCACTGAGCAGAGCGTAAAGGGATAAAATGTTTGCATTGCTCATGAGTTAAATGGCCTAGCTGATTCATCTGTAAGGCTTGTCAAAATTAAACACACGGCTGTGGGATACCACACTGAGTCATAGAGCGTCAGGACAAAATGCACATTTAAAGTAGGGGCTGCCAATAACTTAGATGCTGCGCCTCTGTTGGACAAGTGATATTTTCTTAGCAATTTAGTATTGATGAAACGGCTTTTGCCATCCTTCGAAGAGTAAATACAAAAAATGTAAGACTTTCTTGTGATTTCTTTTTTTAACTTGTAGCAATTATTTGTCTGGTAGATATTTTTATTTTTTTTGCTTTTCATAACAGATGTATACATTTTTTATGTGTCCTTTATGTATATTCAAGTAAATCTCTCTCTGCAGACGATCTCATGTTTTCTGCTGAATAATGTTAGAAGCAGCTCAATTTGGGCCACAGTGTTTTTCTGCATGGAATTCTTTCTCTCACTGGGATCACAGACTTGCCATAAAATTGTGTCTTGCCAAGGGATTATGACTTACACTGATCTGTTTAGAGCGTTAACACATCAATATAGGACAAAGACACAGCTGATTCTCTGTGTTCAGGACTGTTTGGTCTGTGTCATTTATCTGTGTTCTGTTACAACAAGGATTTCAAATGAGCACAGCAGTTCATGCAGAAATGGTTAAATCCAAAATAAAACTGATTTGACTATTCTTTCTCTGTATAATTTGAGCTTTTTCTTTCTGTCCTTCAGAATGACCACCTGGAGGCTGAGCCAGTCCATATTAGCTCTCAACTCGAGCATCTCTCAGGCATCAATAGATGTGATTAGAAATTCCAGTGCAAATATATTGTTTGTACAGGAATACATTTATACAGATGTATTTTTTTTATGTTGCATAAACAAATTGGTGGAAAAACAGCTGATCTCAGATGTGACTTTGGTACTGTCTTCAGGCTGTTGTTTACTTGGCACAGCTTGTCCTTGACAGCATTTCTCCTCCTTCCCTTTGTTGTTCATGCAGTTTATTTATACAGTGATCATCACAATAGACTACTAATATTAGTTCCTGCAGTCAACAGTAGCAGTGTTAGTCGTAATAGTAATAGAAATTGTACTAATAGCCCTATAGAAGATGTGTTATAATAATACTAATAATACTACTAATAATAATAATGATGATGATGATGATGATGATAATCTCTAACTTGACATATATTTCGATTGCACCAGACAAGTCATGCAGACTTTATCATTTGTTTTCTTTCAAGGAAATAGCTTAAATCTTTTCTAATCTGTTAATATATGTACCATTTTGTGAATGTTATAGTTTACCTTCCTAAAAAGTCCTTCATAATCAAACTGTAAGGCAGTCGGAGCAGACTCACCATCACAGCCCATTAAAGGATACCATTTTACTGTAAATGCACCATGTATGAGCCACTAGGTCTCTTTGCTCTTGACAAGAACAACCCTTTTCCTACATGCTGCTGGAGCTTCAATAAATTTCACATCTCAGAGCACTCAACAGCCGACACTGCAAATTGCTTCCACGGCATGCCTCACAACTGTTGATTGAATGTAATTAAATTTTTCTCCTCTGCAACGAAGGGGTTTTTTTTTTTTTTTTTTTGCTTTAATTCCACCACTGGCACACATGGTTCAAAAAGGGCTGTGTGCTTATGTATGGCTTATAAATAAATTTGATTTACATCCACAAACCCAGCAGTGAAGAATACATGTTTTTAGACTATCTTGTTACAACCATTGTTGTATGTTTAAGAGACTAACATAAAAGCTACTATTATGACATTATTATTGTCCCGCTGTAGTTGCTGAAATTGCAGCTTCTCTAACCATCCTTTCCCTTCCAGAGAACCTCGAGCAGCCTCTTCAGATGAATAATGTATGGCCTCGTGCTGACAATACACAGGGTTTTAGTGCATCACTCTTGTCTAAATCATGTGGACTCTCAGGGTTCTAAACACTGCTTTCGTTTTGTCTCTGCTGCCTAGGAGAATGAACTTCAAGATTTCCTTCAGGAGAACAACCACTTGAATCTCCAGTGGTTCAACAACAGCCGCAAAGCGTCCGAGTATGAAAAGGTAGGAGGTGAAAAGTCACTGCTGTGCTTGTGTACAGCTTCACCTGTCAGTCAGCTCTGTGTGTTGTTTCTTTCTAGACCACAGCAGCTCTGTTTTCACTTTAGCATAACCTGAACACTTTCTGGGTCACACCGCAGCTCAACCACATACAGCGTAATAATGACAGGAACACGCTTCTACTTCTTTTAAAAACTCCATAACATTTCTGTTATATGTAAGACCTCAAAAGTCTTTGTTGATAACATGAATTCAACATAGATCGACAAACACGATTCCCATGCCACTCTTCAAACAGGAGGGCAATTTCCAAAGCGGATGACTGGCGAGAATTTGTTGCTGGGGTTGCAGAAAGGTGGCATGCTGGTTATTGGTGTTTTATCAGAACACAGATGGCTCTCGGGGCAGCAAATTGTTATCAGACTGATGGATATCTGTACAAGCCCTAGAGAGCACCACAGATCTTAGCCCTCATTGTGTTCCCTTTTGTTTCTAAAAGACGTAGTCTCAAAAGGTCACATCCCTCTCCCCATAATAGATCACCGAATTGATGCTGCTATATGTCATTTCGTTTAACATGTCTATATTTTGACTAGTGCTGCTTTCTGTGTAAATGTTTTTTTTCCGTGAGGCGGGACGCTCAGAGGAACTCTGGTCTGTTTGCGTTTTTCTTTGCTTTGCTAGTGTTTCTAGAACCGCCCTCCTTGAGGAATCATTAGTCATTCATGGGTGCTCTGTGCAAAGGGCTTTACCACATTATGGCTGCAAGAACTACTCAACTCACAGCTGATTAAGGGCCTTTAAATGTGCAGACTAAAAATATGATTTCTTTGGAGGCAATACAAATGCCTTTTGACAGAGAACTATGATTCTGTAGAAATAGCAGCGGTCATTTTTTGAGTCAGATTTGTTTCAGTTGAATGCTTATTGCTTGGGCAACAATTAAGGATGAATAATATATTTATATTTTGATGTGCAGCATAGGGTGAGTGAATTGTATCATTCATCCATTGTGATAACAATTAAGTGTTAACTCAGCCAGCCCAGTGTTTTAAATCATCACTGAACAGAGGAAAAATAACAACAGCTGAACAATTTAGTCTTGTCCTGAGCAGCAGCTCAACCTCTCTGAAGCACACTGTTCAGTCTTTAATAATATTGTGTCTCAGAGGCACCGGTCAGCTAAGCCTATATAGACTTTTGTATTTACCAGCCACAATAACAAAGCTGGCACTGTGTGTGTGTGCATATGTCTGTGTGTGTGTGCACTATGATGGTAAAATGTGGCTCTAAAGATATCCACTTTAATGGGAACGTCCAGAAGGGTGATTTCAAGTACTTTGGCAGGTTTTTATTTGTGTATCAAAGGACAGATTTCCTCGGCGTGATAGCGTTGCATCTGTGCAGGATAAACAAGCAAAGGTTTGCAGGTGTGTAGTTATTGTACACTCAAGCTGAAGGCTGAGTTCAAGATGAGTGAGACCAAACTCATGAATTGTAACTATTTGTTTAATCAGGTCTAAATGTGAGAACATGATTATGAATGGTCAAGAAAGCTATGGTGACAACGAATTTGTACAAGACGTGTAAAAACACAAGTTAACTCTTATTTGTTAAGATGGTAGGTAGAAAGCAAAGGCATTTTTACGAGAAAGTAGGCTACTTAACAGTCAATGTATTTTATTTCATAAAACAAAGTTTGTCTGCCACCACTCTTTAGATCAGTGTTTCTCAACCCTGGTCCACGGGGCCCTCTGTCCTGCATGTTTTAGATGTTCCCCTGATTCACAACAACCTAATACAAATAATTGTGTCATTAGAAGATTTTTGTAGATCTTGATGACACGCTGATGATGAGCACTAATTTGAATTAGATGTATTGAGGCAGGAAAACATCTAAAACATACAAGACAGAGGCCCCCGAGGACCAGGAGTGAGAAACTCTGCTTTAGATGTTACTGTGTAATATATTTAATCTGAGGTTCTCACACAGAAAACGTATGAGCTTCAGTGTTTTGATTAACTCGACTCAATTTTACTTATAAAGCACTAAAATACTAGATAAATAAAAACATTTGAAAACAAACTTGAACGATGGCTGGCATAATACAGATTTTAACTGTGACACTGATTGTCAGATGGCAGTAAAGAGCCAAAACTAATTATTTATCATTAAACACAAGGAAGAATCAGACTAACAATGATGTAAATTGCAGATGTTTCCATTTCGATTTTAATTTTTCAGTTTGAATATTTATGAATATTTCATAAGAAGTGAAAAAGCTGTTGGAATTTAGGGAAGCGTTCAGTTTTTTGTACCAAGAACCATTCAAATTATCCTCCCATACCTGTATTCTCATCACTATGATAGGTAAAACCTTAACACCTGAACAAATGAAGACAATTTGGGGTCATTAAAGTTTAGAGCAGCAAGTAAAGATGGGCAGTACAGAAAAATGAAAAGGGTGAGCTTTTACAAAATTAGAAACTCTTGTGCAAAGTTGTTTTCCGAACTCCCTTCTCATTTTTTTATGCTTGTTCTGTTTGCACAGGTGAAGGCAGAGTATGCGCTGCTCAAAGAAACTCTTGGTGCTGTGACGCAGGAAAGAGATTTAGCAGTGTGGGAGAGGAACCAGCTCCAAGGCAAACTGGAGAACCTAGAGCAGGTGCTAAAGGTGAGGAAACTGGCAATATTTTTGTCAATAGTGAGTGCATTTCTAGTCGTATTAGTCCATCTCCTGGGGCTCTAATTCAGGTGTTTTTACCCTTTACCAGAACTCCCTCTTCTATTGTATAACACTGCCTCCAACTGATACTGTTTGGTTGTACTGTCTAATGTCCTCGACGTGTCTGTTGCCTTCCAGTGTCGTTTTGGGAGGTCTGACCCGGAGCTGTGAAAGAGTACGAGCTTGGAGCACTCTGCCCTCTTTGCTTCCCTGTTTCACCCTATTATGTTATCCCAACTCACCAGATTTTTGCTTTTTTCCTTCCCGCGTCCTCTCTACCCCTGCTAGATTTCTAAGGTATCACTGCTATGTTCATATGCTGGGAGCAGCCCTGATTACTCACATTCTGATGGGCTTGTGTCCACCAAAGTGGCTGTGCTTATCTCTTTCTTTATCCATGAGCTGCTTACCAGACATACAATGGTCACGTGGTCAAAAGCCTGCAGCACTTTGGAATGTGATTTTTGCATGAGGCAGGACAAAGAGGTTGGCTTTATGATGATGGGAGGGAGAGGACAAGGAACTAGAGACTGGGTCACCCTCCACAATGATAATGTCACCAACTAGTTTGATGACATTACCCATGTAAGACCTTAATTTTTACTGGCATGAATTTGTTTCTTTCACCTTACAGTGTATCGCAAATAGTCACACACAGTGGGAATAGTGATGTGACTGGATGACACAGGCACACTGTGTTATGAAGAGCCAAGCATTTGATCTGTTGTATTGTATGGCTTCTTATGTTGTTCTGGATAACCACGGAGAAGTGAGAACGCTATGGAGTTTGCTCACCCTTTTCATGTAACATAAAACTCCATATTGATCACGCAAAGGTAAAATCCCAGAGGACAGCTTTTCAGAGTCCCAGTCACCAGGCATCCAGCTGGTATTTTGTTACCTTAAAGGGGGCAGCAAACCTGATTGTTTTTAAAGGTTTCTTTGCTGACACAACAAAGCATCTCTAGTCCTCTACCTTGGGTCACTTTATTGGGTCCAAATTTATTCTTATCTTTCCCATGGATCATTCAACATGTTCTCACATAATATTTGCAGGGCTATAGTTTCTGACTTTCTTGTTTGTGAGGGTTTAAATATTAGTACACTGCTGACAAGCCTCAGTATTCATGAGGTGCACACGTTACCTGTGTTGTGTCTGAATGTGGAGTTGAAGACTGGAGATGCATTCTGTTCTGGCTTGGTGCCATTTTAGCTCCACTAACACTTGCCCTCTCTTTGCCCCCTCCCTCCACAATCTTCCCCTCTGGCCGCCATCCCCACACCCTTTGTGGACAGCATATGCGCGAGGCTGCAGAGCGAAGGCAGCAGCTAGAGTTGGAGCATGAGCAGGCGTTGGCCGTTCTCAATGCAAAGCAGCAGGAGATTGACCTTCTTCAGAAGGTAAGAGAAGTCGGGTTGCGCAACACTCACAGCACCACAAGTTGGGGCTTGTGTTGTTTGCTCTGGCTTTAACACGTGTAAAGGGTCAGAGAGCACACCAGTTAAATATATACTGACCAACAAAGTGGAAATGTAATTGAAAGAGTCACTAGATTATACATAGATATATTTATCCAGCAACTACTGAATTTCTCATTTTTATCACCACCACTAATAGAATTTCCCGCGTGTATCCTCTTAACCTCATTCCTCAGCTGTCTATCATCTCCAAACCTAAAGTATTCAACATTCCAGGAGACTGCTCTTGTTTGTTACAAGCGAACAAATTTGACATTCAGGACATAAAATAGACATGGCAGAAAAATAAATAAATAAATTGCCTTCCCTGGCCATTTGATGGTCGAGCTTCCTCTTCTGTGCACTGGAGCTGACTGTAATGTCAAAGCGAACCCAAGCAATAGCTGAGACTGCTGATAGAGGGAACGTGATAGGAATTGTCACCAGTGCCATCTCTAAAATCACTGTTTGTACCCCAGTGTTGCTGTTGTTGCAGTATTCCAACTTCACAGTCAGCCTTTTACAGGCAGTGACTCTCAGCTTTTTTTTCTCTCATTAACAGAACCTAATTAGTGCCTTATCTTCGTTTAGACACTGGCTGCTCTCTGTGTTCTCCTAAATTGATTGCCTGTAAAGTAGATTTATCAAACTGTAAAGTCAACACATGCTTGTCTCTCATATTCATGAAGAACACTTTTCTTAAGAAAAAAGTCATTTATTATTCTATGTTTTTCACATGCTATTCTGCAGACTTTTGTTGTATTATGTAACCTCATTTATTTTTCATGCACCACGGAAGCTCTCTTAATTACTTAGTGAATCAAAATGGTGAATGAGATTAAAATAATGTTTATATACGCAGAACCTTACTCTGAGATAAATAAACATGTAAAGATTTATCCTATTTGCATGCTGATTACACAATCATATGGAGTAAGCGATTACTAGTTATTTGGGACGGATCGAAAACTGTTTTATATTTCAACTACCATGACTCTGAAAGTTTTGTGAGGGGTCTCAAACTGCACAAAACAGCACAACGTGGCAACATATCTCCATGTTTTAGAGCCACTTTCTGTCCTGGCTCTTGTCACAGGAGCCTCGCTGCATTGTCAGATTATTTCACTGAAAAAAGAAGAAAAAGAAAACATAAAACATGTGATATTGTAAATCACACTATCTTTTATTGTTGTATCTGACCCGCAGGCTGGTAGTTTGAGACCCTGGGTTTAAAGACCCTTTGGCAAGTTTGGTAAAAATACAAATACATATATTCACTATAGCATAAACTATAAAAGGTGTAAATGTTGTAAGAAGAGCCAAACAATTTTAACTGGTTTTGAATTAATCAATATATAATTTCTGCTAAAAATCAAGGTATTGTCGGTGTCATACTATATGAGTTAAACAAATGAATACATGCATTACTGGTAAATTACTGGTAGCAGGTCTTAGTTTTAATTTTCAGGCGGAGCTCCACTGTCTTTCCGAGTCTTGATTTTGTTTGCAAAGACCTTTCATTGGTGTTTAAAAGTGACACAAATATACACATTACATATGAGTGAACTGCACCCTGTGTTTCCCAGGCTCAGGTTGAGGCTAAAAAGGAACATGAAGGCGCTGTCCATCTATTAGAGGTGAGCGTCTGGACACTGGGGTGGGGTGGGTGTGGGGGTGGGTGTGGGGGTTTTTATGTGGTTGCTGCATGAGGAGTACTCAGCCACAGCGTTAAGCTGTATGTACAGCCATTTCCTGGTCTTCATACCCTCACTTCCTGAAAGGAAGAGACTTGTTCTTTAGTCCACTTGTTTTAAAAATACAAATACTATTTTCAGAAAAGTTGGAAAGTTTTGTAAAATGTATTTTAAAAAAACGTACATAGTTTACTTTTAGTTAATTTGTTGGAACCCTTATTTAACAAACACAAACACAACAGCAATGACTTTCTGTAATAACTGAAGAACTTAATTGTATTCAAAGACTTGAAACTAATCCACAATTTGATAACACCACAAATGTTGGGAGTGAAGCAAAGAAAAATACAAAGGATAAATTAATATTACACTCAGCATTGGCGACAGGTGAGGGTGTCAGAAGTATATATGTAAAAGGAAAGTCCATCAAAAGCTTCATTAGTACATAGTATGCTTTTTTTTAAAGTGATTATGCGACAGCATAAACAGAAGCCGGTCACTTGACTACTGTGATCAGCTTCTGCTGTGGTAACCCGTTGTGTCGTGGGATACTGACTGCAAGATAAACCGATTTTGTACAGTTGTTTGTCTACTGAATACTGCATTTTGCAGTGCAGTCTCAGTTTTGATCTTTCAAGGCAGAGACGGATTTGGGCTAACTGTTTTATGCCAAAAAGATTAGAGAATCATTGTTTACTTTTAATTCAAATATAATATGAAATCACTGTTTATGACCTTTCAAAGCTCTGTGAATGATATTGGCCAGAAGTAGACTGGAAAACCATCGTCAGTTATCACAGTTTGCCTCTGCATCCAAAACTGCAAGTTAAAAATGTGACACGTAAAGAGGAGGCCATGCATCATCTCTAAACAGAAGTGATGCTCATCTCAGATGGACTACAAGACTTTAGAGGGTGTTAATTATAGGTGTGACAAGATTTCCTACCACAGGATTTATGTTTGTAAAAAGGAAAGATATTTCTTGCTACGTGAAAAGCTGTATTGCAAATATTTGCAATATTAAGTAAGTTTTCAGACCCTTCTAACAACTTTGTTTTTTTTTTTGTTTTGTTTTGTTTTTCTCCAGAAAAGCGGCTAGTGACAAATCTAACATCTTTATTTAGGTGTTATTGAAGACTTTTGTAGACTCTATCATGAAAGCTTGCATCGGTCTCACTCTTCTCAGTGAGCAGCAGGTGCTGGCCCGTCCCTCCCTCCAAAGCAGCCTCAGACGGCTCAGTCCTCCCGTAGCAGCTGCTCTCAGCCCAAGTCAGAGCAGGAGATGTTCACCTTCCACCCACTATGCAAATGAATCACGCATCCATGAAGCTGCTGCTCCATGATCCTGCACTGGCCTAGCGCCACAAAATAATAATTAATAATATATCATTATCATTAAAATAATTATAATTACTCAACGGCAAGGCACATAAAATCAGGATAGAGGAAGGCTGGAACTGTGACATTAAAAAAATTAAACAGTCGAAAGTTAATTTGTAGTTCTAAATATATTTAGGGCGTTATTTACTCTTTTTTTTCTTCCACGACATGATTCTTCTCTTTTACAGTATCCATTACAATTACATGCAAATTGTAAATTATTCAAAGTAGGTGATTTTGTTATTTACTAACTTTTAGGGCAGCCAATAGCTACTTTCCTTACTGAGGAGTGACAACACAACAAATCTGTCGAAATTGAAGATGTCCACTTAAGGCATTTTTCTTGTCAGCATTTTGGTATCTGGTGGAAATAAAACAGAAAATGGTGGAGAAGACAGGAGATATAGTTACTGTCCAAGGTCTCAGCTGCTGCCAGAAAATGTAGACATGCTCATATACTTCAACAAGAACATAACTATATCTTTAGGCTGGGAAATGTAACTGCCTATTGTTAAAAAAAAAAAAAAAAGATTTCCAATAACTGTAATTTTTTTGTAATCTGTATTCGCAGAAATCTCCGTATTTAATACAAGAATAATCCTTTTTACTAGCTTATTTTTATGTTGTTGAAAACCAGTACATTCTCAAAAGCCCATTCTAGTTCATGCATAGTTATCAATATATTTAAAGTTCATTTAAAGTTCATTTCAAAATAAACGTTGCCACACATTTCTTTCAATGCTAAAGTTTTCTTTAAGACAGTGGAAAGATATAATATCTCGCCGCGTTCTTGTAAAACCCAATATCGTGTATATTGTATTGTGATTTAAGGGTATCATCACACCCCTGGTATTTATGGTAAGCTGAATCATTTTCCTTGGTCAGATTAGTCCACATTTCAGTTTGCTTTTAGGACGAACAAACACTGGGTTCCATAAGCTTTTATTATACAGATCATCCGGGCTGTTATCAGCAGCAGGTGTCAGCATCTGTGATGGTTTTGGGGTCCGTGAGTACGTATGGCATAAGGAACTTGCATATGTGCTCCACTGATGAAAAGGTGTATATTAGAATTCCTGAGGTCCACGGTTATTTTTTCCAGAACAATGCCAGCTTTTTTTACATGACAAACAATTTTCCTGACCAGACTGAACAAATTTGTCATCTATTTTAAAAGCGTTGTATACCATGAGCAGGAAAATTACAAAGAAAAGACCACAAACTGCTGAAATCTTGTATTTAACAAGAATTGGCATAGATTCCTCTTGCAAAACAATTAACATCCTTAGTTCCCAAATGATTATAAGTGTAATTAATAAGAAGCTGAAGTAACACGAAGGTAAACATCTCCCTCTTCTGACATTTTCTTTTCTGCCCTGCAACACACTCCATTTCTAGAGTTGCTTTTATTTTCTAATTACGGTGAAGCTGGTTATTGACAACACTGTTCTGATAGAGTAAAACAAATAAATAAAATAAAAATACATATTTAGGCATTTGTTGCATTAATGAAACCTTCCCAACTTCTTTGAAAATGAGTTTGTATCATGCCTTGGCGTTATAATATTCTTAAAATTACTTGTGCTGTATAAATAGTCTTTTTTTTTTGCAAGCGAATAAACTATAACACAAAATAAATATCAAACACTTTTAACACTTTCCTTTCTTTGTATTATCTTTGTAATAAAGAAAGATGTATGTGTGTGCTAAAGAGTGTAATTGAAAGTGTGTTGTGCTTTCCAGATGTGTATGCGTGATCACATGTGCCATTTGTTTCCTACATCTCTTTTTATTATATGGGTGTGTGTTTATATTTATACAGAACCACTTGGACAGCATGCAGGTATTTCAGAATTGCTTTTATTTATTTACTTACTCAATATTTTACACAACTTTAGCCGTGTTGAAGTACCACCAAATGTAATTTGGCCCAGGAGGGATATATTACCACATTCAACAGACAAATGTTATATTTGGCTAAGAAGTGGTAAAAAACGAAAATGTATAATGCAGTTTTGAGCCAAGGATATGTGAGGAAGTCTTTTTTTTTCCTTTAAAGAGTGACATTTCTTGAGCTTTAATTCCCACTCAGTTCTATGTCACAATTCCCTTAAAAAGAGGGCTCTCTAGTGGAGTACAGGCATGATTCTTTTAAAGCCTGAACTTGACTGACAGCATCAATGCAGGCCTTTCTAACATGAAAGAAAACTGTTTCTACACTAAGTGAACAGCTGAAGAAAATGCTCTTTTCATAAAATAGCAATACTGAATATGGATTGACTGTAGTCAAATATAAATGAGTGTAAGCAAATATTTTAATCCTGGAAAAGGCATTAAACAAATAAATGCTGATCAATTAAATTTTGGTGATATATTTCTATAAAAAGTCCCTCTGTATGCTAGAGTTTCAGTTAGTTACAATATAAATTTTAACAACAGTGCTTTAAAAAAAAAAAACAACACAAACAATGTTAACAAAAATATTTTTTCACACACAAGGTTTAGTATTTTGGATGTAAAGAAATGTGTTTTAGCATTTCCAGCCGTGCAATAATGAATGATTCCATTACTTTGTAACCTTGCATGTTTGTTATCCAGCATGTATTTAAAAACCGCCTACTTGCCATACCCCGGAGCAAAGTATGATGCCATAAAACTAACACCTTTAAATGTACTCTCGGACAAATTCAAGCTGTTGTCAGTCTTCTAGCGGCATGTTATATCTAGCAACAGTCTGCATGCATGAAATTGACTCTGTTATGTACAGCGTAAACGGGAACAGCAAGCCTGGTTGTGTGTTGGGCAGTGCTACAAAATTCCATGGTAGCGTCAGCGTCTTTCAGAGCACCTTTAGTTTGGCCAGCGATTGCTGGTGGATTTCATCACTTAACTTGAGAAAACATGCTCCAGCGCCTGGAATTTTTGTTATACCTGCCCAAGTTATCTGTCAGTGTTAGTGCATTGTGCATTGAAATTTCCTGCTCTTCAAATATATGGAAGCTATTGTTTGATATTATTCTTATTGTCCGCATCTCATGAAAAGACCATCACCAACAATATTTAGTGACTGCATCCATTTCTAGCCACTGTCACATGTGACGTAAACACAGGGAAGTAGTGCATTTACTGGGGACTATTCTGCTTTCTTAGTTGCTGGTTTACCCTTTTAAGATGGAAAAAACTGGATTGAAATTTGAAGGCAGAGACAGTAGTAGTGTGTAGATGTAAACTATTGTTGGTTTTGATCTTTACATATTCCTACAATAAGAAAAATATACAATACCATCAACTTTATCCTTTAAGACAGTTTGTGTAATCAAACTGCCTTTTTTTCTATATTGTTAGAATAATTGTACTGTACTAGTGCATGTGATATGTATGGCAACCTGTTAGTTGTTAAAACAGTCATTTGTAGAAGTTTTTTCTATGTAATGACTGATATGTATTATGTCCAACTGTAAATGTCTTTCCAAGTTCTTTTTTTTGTGTGAGTGAAAGGTAGCATAGTGCCGTCTGTACATGAGCAGTGAACTGCTTAAACTGTGGAGTCCTTATTGTCTTTTGTTCTTGCTTTTCTCTTTTTGTCTTCCTGACTGTTCCCTCGTCTCTCTTCCCATCTGTTTATTCTTCTCTGCTTGCCTGTCTCTGCCTTTCACTCCTCTCTCGATGACTCTCCGTCCTCGCTGCTAACAGGCCAAAGTCCGAGAGCTGGAAGAGAAATGTCGGTCTCAGAGTGAGCAGTTCAACCTCCTCTCAAAAGAGCTGGAGAAGTTCCGGCTCCAGGCTGGGAAGTTTGATATTCTCAGTACTGAACCTTTAACTGTGTGCGAATCTCCTGGCTCTCCAAACAAATCTTTGTCACAGCTCCTGAATGGATTGGCTGCTCCCATAGGGAAAGGTACGTTTGGGTCTTTATAGATCATTTGTTTTAAAAATCTTTTTTTATTGTTGTTGTTTTTTTAAACTAAAAATACACGCTTTAGTATTTATAAAGAACAAGAAATGTCTATATTGATACAGTCCAGGAATTGCTTTTTCTCCTAAAGATCATTGAAGGGGCTTCAATTTAATCCTGCTTCACATTAAACCAGCTGAATAATGTCATTTTTCATGTGTAATGGACAAGTCATTTCTTTTGTGTGAAACCTTTGCTCGTGAACCATCTTCGGAAAGTGCAAAGGTTATAAGTATTGCTGGTCTTCGTCATGGCTAGCATCAGTTCTGCTATATTGTGGTGTGGGATCTGATTACAGTTATTGTCCTTGTTTCGCAGGCAATGAGGCCCCAACAAGTAGGTCTTTGATATCTGAATTCATTCGACCACTCCAGATCAGTGGAGACAAGCCTGAGCTCCTCTCTGTTAAGCCAACGTTTCTCAGTCGCAGTCGAGCCAGCAGTCAGGCACAGGCTTTCCTTTCTGAGGTACCTGTTATTGTTGAATTGTTTCCAGCATTTCATCCAGCTCTTACTTCTTCTCATGTTTCCCTTTTCCAAACCCAGTTCATTCCAGTGCAATCCAAAAGTTGTGTGAATTTCCAACACTGTACCAGACACCTTCAGGCTGTGCAAGACAAGACTACCTGAATCCCTCCCCGAAGATTTTATACCAGGGATGGGAAACGCCGGTCCTCGAGAGCCACTGTCCTGCTTGTTTTAGATGTTCTCTTGTTTCATAACACCCTGATACAAGTGGCTATATCATTAAAAGACATGTGTAGGCCTTGATGACAAGTTGGTGACGACTGTTAATTTGAATTAGCTGTGTTAAAGCAGGAAAACAACTAAAACATGCAGGACAGTGGCCCTCGAGGACCAAAGTTGACTATCCCCTTTTTAGACATTTTTCCCCATCCTTTTTATAAAAATAAATGTTTTCTCACTCACTGTACACAGCAAAAAAAAAAAAAAACCTAAGACTCCCCGTGAAAAGTATAAGACAGTATAAAGAATTGAATTCGCCATTGTTAGATCCACTACCTCCTTCACACTTCTTCTGTCTTTTAGTGTGAACGGCACTCATTTTAATCTTGAGAATACCTGGACAGCAGGTATGATTGAGACTTGAGGCTCCTACTCATGAAGGTCTACTATATTGGATTGATGAATTTATGCCTTAAATACAGGATTAAACATTCAACAACAGGAAATATTATATGCAGTCCTTTGCAGTGTATACCTTTTCCAAAATCAGTTCATGTCGGAGATGAGTATGAGGTGAACAGTGACAACAAGATGCACTTGATCCTGAAAATTTGATTACATGTGCATTTTCCTTCATTTCAGATGGACAAAGAACTCAACTCAACTACCAGGACCAAACCACGCTTCACAGGGAAGGTTCGACTGTGTGTTGCTCGATATAGGTATGTGTTCAAGACATACTTGTTCGTCTGCTATTCACATACATATTTTTTATGGGACATAAAGCTGTTACCATTAACAAGTTCTTTTAGATCCTTGTAACACTTTAACCTAAACAATATTTTTCTTGGTTTCACTGTTAACAGCGCTGAGTGCTCACAAAACCACCAAGTGACTACTAACAGAGTTTTCCAAAAATTGGTTTTAACTTAATTGTGTGTTAAGTCTAGACAAGTTATGTACAAACTGGTATTGTTTACTAAGACTATTTTTGGTTTCTTTCCCCCTGCTCTAACCTTTGGTCTTAAGAATGATTGTGTCTCACGCTAAAAAAGAACAAAAAAATAATTACAACTCACAGCACACATTATGTGAAAGTGCACAGTGCACTCGGTTGTCTCATGGTTGTTCAAAACCAGAATTATAAAAAAGTAAAATAAACAAAATGGATATTTTCACTGGCACTTTGTGTGAACACATTTGTCTTTTTGCAAAGTGTGAAGTATTTGCTGTTCAATTGTTGACTGATTTTTACAACTGTAGTTACAATCCATATGACGGGCCTAATGAGCATCCGGAGGCAGAGCTCCCCCTGGTGGCAGGGAAGTACCTCTACGTTTATGGGACAATGGATGAGGATGGCTTTTATGAAGGTTTGACTATATTTTAAGGTGTTCAAACTTTTACAGTTTATCACGACGTTACCAGGTTTCTCCTTTTTGTTTTTCAGGAGAGCTGCTTGATGGACAGCGGGGACTTGTCCCATCTAACTTTGTGGATTTTGTCCAAGATGAGGGGACGGCCTCTGTCCAACACAGGGACTCAGTGGCTAAAGAGCCTGGCTACCTCAACCACAGTAGCCTGAGGCATCAGCGACCTGTGGTCAGCACAGGAACTGGAACGGGCATAAGCAGCCTGCTGTCGCTCAGTAAAATAGACTGTCTAAGCACCAGCAGCTTGGGCTTGGATCTCCTGGGTTCCTCCAGCAATGGGACAGGAACCTTGGATGTCAATATTGATGAGGTTGGTGAAGACATTGTGCCTTATCCCCGCCGCATCAACCTGATTAAACAACTGGCCAAGAGTGTGATTATTGGCTGGGATCCTCCAGTGGTCCCACCGGGCTGGGGCTCCATCAGTGGCTACAATGTATTGGTGGATAAGGAGGTTCGCATGAGTGTCCCCTATGGGGGCAGGACAAAGTCTCTTATTGAAAAGCTCAATTTGGCCACTAACACATACCGCATCTCAGTGCAGAGCATAACAGACCGGGGCCCATCAGACGAACTACGGTGCACTCTTCTCGTGGGAAAAGATGTGGTAGTGGCACCTTACTACCTGCGGGTGGACAGCATTTCACAGAGCTCTGTTGAGCTCTCTTGGATGCCCAGCAACAGCAATTACAGCCACACTATATTCCTCAATGGTGCCGAGTATGACATGGTCAAGGCTGGGGGCTATAAGTACAAGTTTTTTAACTTGAAGCCAATGACAGTTTACAAGGTAAAGGTTGTTGCACAGCCACATCAGGTGCCTTGGCAACTTCCAATGGATCAAAGGGAGAAGAAGGAAATCTCTGTGGAGTTCTGCACTCAGCCAGCAGGTTAGCCTCTTACACATTACTCACTGTGCTATTTCATTGGTTATGTTAACAAAAGCCAATCAAATGCTTTTACCTACATGGTCCCAGTTTGCATGACTCCAAGTGGACCTACTGAGATTGTGTTTGCAAATATAGAAATATAAAAATTTGGAAATATTAGTACCACAGAGAAATGGTCTCTGTTTACTCATTTAAAACCCTCACTCTTTAATGTCACTGGTTCCATGACTTTTGATTTGGTTTATTCAATGTTACCCACTTTGAGCAGCATACAGTCGTTGAGGTGAATGTTGACTATTTACCCATCTAGTAGACACAGACTGATATTCATTGAACTGCACATTTAACCAACCTTTACATTTAAGTCTGAGTCCAAGTCCTCTTCCTTTACTGCTTATATTTTAATGGCTAAGAAGAAAACATCTATCATTTTAAGAGCAAAAAGCTTTGTCGGTTTTGCCTGGTTTATGGAGTTGGGCAGTGGTTTCCCAGTGCATTTTCAGTGAAGTTTGATAAAGAATACTTGTAAATGTCCTAAAGATGTGCAAAGACATGTAAAATGTATATCCAGGGTTAATGATAACTTCTCCGTCCAATGTAATGGACAATCTTCAAGAGTCTTTTTTGGCTTCAGAGTCATCTAAAAGTTGATAATATAGATTCAACATCCAACATCTATTTATTTATTTCCCCACATGTTTTACGATCATTACAATTACAAACATAAAAATTACGTTTTTGTCATTGCTGCCCCGAACCCCCTTTGCTTTGAACTTAGAAGATTTGTGTGCGTGTGTAACAGTAATAAAACACAGATGGGGAGGGGGCATTTGGATGGAAAAAAGAGCTACATTAGACTGTAAGAGTGTCGTGACTAAATTACTGTAAATAGTAAGATAAGCTTTCGTAAAAGATTTTTATCATGAGCCTTTTTTTTTTCTTACCGTTGCCTGCATTCTCACTGCCGACTTTTTCACTACAGCAAATTCTTTAAAGCAAGAATGCAGTAAGATTGATAATATATTTACAGCCAGCTACACTTATAGTATACTTTATTATGTCTATTTGGGAAAGTTTAGCGTTATCAACTACTTGTGCATTCACATAATTATGTAATTTGTTTTTTTGTTTAACAGAGTAATTTTCTTTTAACGTGAAAAACCAACGAACACGCCAGAAATTTAAACAGTGAAAAACATTTGAAAACAAAGCATAGTAAGAATGAGAGGATCGAAGTCTAAATTAGCATTTTCTGTGGGCGGCTTATGTGGCAGCTGATGCTGAGAGTTCATTGAATAATCTATGTATTGGATATGTAAATTATAGGAGCCTTGAATAGTCTCGGTATAGGTTGCAGACAGTAGCTGTCAATAAGGAGGACAGTGTCTAGAAGCACTATACTAGGTTTTTACACTCTGCGTGTTTGTCAAGCAAGTCACTTCATTAGTTCTTTTATTTCCATATCAATCAGAACTGTCACGAGTTCACTGCCTGGAAGTCAGTATATGCAATTTGTTTCCAAAATTAATGGAAGTGGCTACACTGAAAAATTCATTTGCACTCTCCTTTTACTTTGCAGTGCAGCTTGTTGTTAAAGACAAAGGACATTTTGAAAATATCTGGCTTTTTTAGATTGTGTTGTCTGCTCACAGACAGTCTATAAATGCTATTAAAACTGTGCTAATGTACATTCTCAGACACTGACGCAGCTGCACATTGCTGCATAGAGATACTGCTAAGTGGATCTGGTCACTACATGACTCCAGGTGAGCAGCAGCACTGCACAGATGGGTGTGGTGTTTAGTACGCAGGTAGCTTAGACAGGCTGGGAATAGCAAACCATGTTTTTCTAAATCTTCATAGAAAAATGTCTGCAAGTCTCTGGCAACAGGATATTGTTGTACAAACGCTGATTGCTGAATGTTGGCAAACATGGAGTTATCAACCAGTGTAACACCTGCCCCCAAAACGAATACACATGCATGTGTGAGAAAAAAAATGACAATGACATGAGCTTCAATACAACAAAAAAAATATTAAGTATTACATTTGAGCATGAACAAGTATTACTGTTTAGCTGTCTAAGAGATGTGAGGCACATAGTTCATCTGGAGTCAGAATATCCTTATTTCATATCATAGTAAAATAGATACTGAATTCAGATGACTGACACTGAGTTCATCACATTCGTTTTGTTTAATCAAAAAGGTATGAAAGGTGCAGAACTGTCTAAAACTGTGAGAACCCTGCTACTTTTTCACCTCATCCAGTATCTGTCGTGTACTCCTCAGGGCCTCCTCTTCCACCCCAGGAGGTGCAGGTCCAGTGTGGCCAGACTCCGGGGCTCCTACAGGTCAGATGGAAACCACCGCCCCTGACACCGTCAGGAACATCCAATGGGGCCAGCGTTATTGGCTATGCTGTGTGCACAAAGGGGCAAAAGGTAGTTTTATTTTGTTTTTTTCTGAGTCTTGCTGTGTTGATATTATATATTTCTTTTCCTACTAAACTGGTTACATTTGTGAGTTGTGCTCTATTGCCATCTCCTGGAGAAATGATTTAATGCTCATATCCCGTCTCTATAGCTGGCCTCTTCAAGTATTAAAAAGATCAATGATTTGTTAAAGAGTTTTACCACAGGATACATATTCTGAGGCCTGAAAACAGAAGTGGACCAAAGTAGATTTTCCTAGAAGATGCATTAACTAAAATATACTATTATGGATTGTTTTAATCAATGACACACACACACACAAAAGCACTACCTACAAAACTGGTGGGACTTCAACACTACAAATGTCATGATAGTTTTTTTATTGATTTGAAATGTTTAACCAAACAGGTATTTCCCTACAGCCAGTTATAAAATTGATGAAGACATATGTATATTTATTCAAGAAAGATAAACCGTGCTTGTAAATGCTATTAACTCTGAATCACCCTCTGGTAAAACTGTTTGTTTCCTTTGTGAATGCAGATAGCAGAGGTCTTATACCCCACAGCAGACTTTGTGACCGTGGACTTAAGCAGGATTCAGGGTCTGGAAGCCAGGGAAGTCATTGTGAGGACATTATCAACCCAAGGAGAGTCCCAGGATTCACCTGTGGCTATCATCCCACACAACCTCTTGGGCTCTCCACGCCTTTCCCACAGAGCCACAGCAGCTCCCACTTCTATGCCGCACCCAGTGCCACAGCCCCACCCAGTGCACTCCCAAACCCATCCTCCTTACCCATCAACATATCCCCCGAATCACCCTCAGCCTCATGTGCAGCCTCTGCCAGGAGTCCAACCCCACACTATACCCCACGCACAACCACACTCACAGCCCACCTGCCCCCCTCCTCTTCAACCTCAGCCTCATTTCCACCGCCACTCCATGACCAAGTCAAAACCATCAATAAGTGCCAGAGAGCCAGAAACCAAAGAGCATGAAGTCAGCCGTCGGTCAGCACAGCCCTGGGAGCGCTCCCCATCTCCACTGCCTCCCATGCACGGACCCAACCTGGAGCCACCGCACTTCCCATCACGGCGATCACCCTCTCCTCAGAGGATCCTGCCACAGCCTCAGGGAGTCCCCATCCCCAACACCATTGCCAAGGCCATGGCCAGGGAAGCTGCCCAGAGAGCATTTGCTGAGGGAAACCGGGTGCGTAAGGGTTCAGTTATGAAATAGGATTTCCAAATTTGATAGGCGTTAGATCTGACATTAGAAATCAGATTCCTTCCATGAGCTGAGTGAGAGTATGAGTCACGATGACAAGGTAATTTCACTTATTTCTATAGTTGGAACCATTAACACAAGAATTCAATAGAATCCCAGTTAGAAAAAAATAATTATCATAAACATGGCCCACATCTGCCTTTCCTTTGGGATTTTTGGCCACCACTATCTCTAAAAAAAAAGAATGACAGCTAGCCAGACACATCGAGCCCGTACAACTCATGACACAACACCAATAAGTCCCAGTTCTTGACCTTTGGTCTGTCTTTCAATTGTTATGTCTGGCCCACATAACTCTTACCAGAACCATTATTGAGCCAGTAATACAACAGTAGCCCAGATTAGGCTCAAATGTGTCAATTTGTTGCAAATTTTCTGTGCAAATGTCTCTTATTCGTCTTATCAAAAAATTCTACCGTTTCTCTTGACAGGTTGAGAAAAGGAATATCTTTAGTGAGCGAGTTAATGCCTTGCATCCAGTCAACTCTGATGAGGAGGAGGATGGCTATGATTCTCCTCAAGCAAGAAGGAGAGGAGCCTCAGTGGATGAATTTCTCCGAGGCTCGGAGTTGGGGAGACAGGTACTCTATTGAATTCACAAACTATGCTTGGCCTATCAATGCATGTGCAGGTCTTGTTTTTCACGAGGAGCATGGGATCACATACCTTTGATTTGACTTTGACGTATTTATTCATTGATGATTGAAATACCTTAAAGAAAATAAAGAACAATCTTCACTTCTAAAGCTAATTTGTAGAGCTGGCGTATACTCTATTTTATTTGAACAGTTTTACTTCACATAGTGTGGATTCATAAGAAGTTTTATTAATACACTATGTGGCTTTTTAGAACTACATTTTGACTTTGCAGCCAATACATGTTTACATAAATATTTTAGAAAGTCAACCAGCCAAACAATCACTGAATCAAAGGTAAAAGATACTTCTCCACTTGTACATTGATGCATTAAACATGACCTAAAACAAAATTACCAGAAAAGTAGATGGAGTACCCATTCAAAGAAATAAGAAAAAAGCCTGGTTAATTGTTTCTTGAGAAAGCGATATGACTGAGGAATTGTAGTGACACACTTCATGTGTGTGAGGTGTTCTTTACACAGAAGTGGTTGACGTTCCTTCATAATAATGTGCAGGAGTGATGAAAAGTTACAGGACATTTTGTAGAACACTAGTTCTAGCTCTTTAGATGTATGTTTTAGGTTTTGTGAAAAGTCTTGATTCTTCTATCGATTATTCTAAAGGTTCATAAACCTCAAGAACCTCTCTTTAGGCCCTTACCTACTAAACGCTTACATACTGGCGTTCTGTAGCATTTCCATAATGGTGGGCCACCAATATTACTGTATTGACCTTTACATACCGGCCCAAGCAAGAGAAAAATCCCGCAAACGTGTGTTCTTACATATGGGAAACCAGCATTCAGGAAACTAAGTGTGATTTAACGATGTGTGTGTCTTTGTCACGTTCATTGCATTCATGGTAAATAAAAAAATCATGAAAATATGTTGAAAGGCGCATGGAGTAACTAGACAGATTCAGTACAGTAAATAAAAACCCTGCGACTGGAAGTGTCCGGGTCTTCCTCACCTGCTGACGGTGTCCGGGTCTTCCTCACCAGCTGGAAGTGTCCGGGTCTTCCTCACCTGCTGACGGTGTCCGGGTCTTCCTCACCAGCTGGAAGTGTCCGGGTCTTCCTCACCAGCTGGAAGTGTCCGGGTCTTCCTCACCAGCTTCTGTCTCATTTTTAATCGGGTTCTATCTACAAATGCAGCTCGTCCCTGGAGCAACATGCGGCTCCTCTGTGCTTAAGACTATAGTTGACACACGTTAAATTCTCACACTTCTAACTTGGTTACGGAATTGGGGATGATCTTTACCTACATGAGTGGTCTTTCTTTTTTACAGTTTTTGATCTACCTCAAGAAGTGAAAAAAAAAATGTGATCAGATTTAATGCCTTTCCGGGAAGTGGCTCTTACATACTGGCACTGTGACGCCAAAAGCGGGGGAAATGTTCTGCAAAGAAATGCCTGAGCTGCTTTCAGAAAAGGCATAAAATCAGATCACCTCTTTTTTCTGCCTTTTGAGGTAAAACAGCGTCTTTAAACTTAGCACAAAACGTAAGGAAATTTGTCTTTGGTAGATTATTTCTTTGTTGTAACAATGCTTCTTGGCAATAAATCTTATACTATTGGGAAGCCTGCCAATGCCAAACAGCTTATTTTACTGTTACTATTGACACTTGTTTTGAACTTCTGGTATCCCCAGTTGCTGCCAATCATGTGCCAATCAGGTATCTGATTGTGAAGGGACGTTATGTTCAGCGATGAGTCCAGCTGCCTACTGCATTTGGATTGTAGGGTCAAAGTGTGGAGAAAACGCAAAGAACACTTAGTTGATTGCTGCACCGATAGAGTAACATCTTTTGGTGGAGGTTGTGTAATGGTGTGGGGCAGCATCTTCCTCACTGGAAAAAGGAGGCTCGTCATCATTGGAGGTAATCTCAATGCAGAGAGATATCGAAATGAGATTCTGCAACCAGTGGCAATCCCATATATCTACAGTCTGGAACTGAACTCTATCCTCCAAGGTAACAATAGTCACCATCCACAGAGTGGGATTTATCAGAGACTACCTCCAGAATTTGGGGATGGAGAGGATGGAATGACCTGCCAACAGTTCTGACCTCAACCCCATTGAACACTTGTGGGATCAATTTGGGCATGCTGTTTGTGCCAGAGTGACCAACGCAACCACGTTGGGTGACTTGCGACAAATGCTGGTTGAAAATGGGATACCACCCACAGCAGTGTGTGACCAGCATGAGGAGGAGGTGAGCAGGCTGTTGTGGCTGTGTATGGTTCTTCCACACGCTACTGAGGCTCCTGTTTGTTAAATGGATGAATTGTTAAATTGCCTTCACACACTCAGTCTGTTAAAAGTACCATGATGCTCTTATAACAATAGGAAGAAACAATAGGAAGATTTTTTTTCTTATTAATATGAGCACAATGAACGTGTGACGCCTTCCGTCTCATTTCACGCACACGACGTGGAGTCTTGTTTTTGGAATGCCGGTTTCGCGTATGTAAGTACACTTGTTTGCATTGTTTTTCTCTCTTCCTTGGGCTTGTGGCCTATAAGGACAAGGCAGTAAAATTGGTGGCCCACTTAAACAGTTACACAATGCCAGTATGAAAGTGCCTTTGAAGCTAATGCAATGTATTGCAGTTATTATCACCATGATATCCTTTTTGCAGCGAGAAGTCTTCAATTATTTCTTTGGTAACAATCAGTTAATAGGGAAAGTCTTTGAACTTTATGATCTCTATTTAATTAATATCTATTCAACTTTCCCTTGTTTTCTTTAGTATCATTATCACCACTACAGCCACAGTGAGGAGTACCATACAGAGAGCAGCCGGGGCTCTGACCTGTCTGACATATTGGAGGAGGATGAGGAGGATCTTTACTCTGAGATGCAGTTGGAGGAGGGCCGCAGGCGCAGTATCAACTCTCACAACACTCTAAAGGTACATGCCTAATTGAACACCTTTATTCTATAGCAATCAGGTGACAGATAAATAAATATGAGTAAAAACAGGGATGTAGAAAGGATGCGTCTGCAATCTGCAGAGGTACCTGCAGGGTCTCACATGCTCCTCAACCAGGCCAGTCACTGGCCTTGCCTGGCTGAAGTCCCATTCCTTGTCTTAGCCCAGCCTGCTCCACCTCCCCTCCTGCACTGCTTTACTCATTCCAGGCTGAGCTCACATATTGGCTGTGTACGCGACCGAAAAAACTGCATGTGAGGACAGGGCTGCTAATTAAAAGCACTAATGTTTATTTTTTTGTTCTGTTTTTTTATTGTTTGTTTGTTTGTTTTTTAAGTTAGACTTGCCTTGTATTTTGATGGTCTTGATATTGTACCTGAGTAGTCTTACAAGAGTCACAGTAAAATGTTAAAACATGAAACTAAAGTGCAAATATTAATATACTGTACTGTATCAAAGGGTCATGGCATAACAAGTGCATATGGGAATCTCATTTAAGTGAGTACTTAAATGGAAATATTCACTTTTGTTTACGTTTGTCGCGTCTTGATGTTTAATTTTGATGTTATTCTTAACATTGTCGGAACTGTCTTCATTTATCCTGTCAGTGTGGATGTGTGGATGCAAAGACAGTCTGCTATTGTGATTAAAACAAAACATTTAGTTTTGAGAGTGGGACGTACTTTAGTAATTTGTGCTGATTAGACTGTGTTACAGCAAACTATTAGAAACTGGTACAAATCCCTGATGGATCCCTTTATTTGTCCTGTCAAATGTTTGGGGTAGTACGTCGTTCTTGAGGGGCTTCCATTAGTGTATTAACTCTACATACATCGATACTCTTCTCTACATTAAGACATTTTGTCATTAGCAGTTTTTGAACATTTCCATCCTTTTTACAGAAAAACATTATTCTTTTAAAAACTGTATAGTCGAGATTAAAAAAAGTTTGTTGGAAATCGTTATAGAAATTGCAACAGATTAACTTTCATTAATTCTGAGAAGTAAGTTATGTAATTTCTAATAAATTGTCAACTGATACTCCCACTCATTCATCTTCACACTTTTTAAAGATTTTACTTCTAAATTCGCAGATGTTTTCATTTACCTTTCACCTTTGGCACTAAATATGCCTATCATTTTTTTTATTGGGACATTATTTTTTTTAATGTCTTTCCTTTCTCAGAATGTGTGTCCTTGTGTAAGATGACACTTCATCTTTGGGATTCGACAGATTCCTGTTCAGAGCATGCCATTTCCTCTTCACGGAATGAGACTGCATGTATTTCTGCATTGCCACAAATAACTAATTCTGTCTTTATTTTGTCTTTTCCTCCCCATTTGTTCTATTCACAAACTGTGTTGTTTCCTGCCTGTTCTAAAACCTTCGAAAAAACCTTTCAACCCCCTTCAAAAAAATTTAAAAACTGAAACTTTTAAATTGAACTGACTCTGAATGAACCGTGACATTGTGGAACATCACCTCGTGGTTATGACATAGGCATATTACAAGCGTCAGGACTTAGCTGACGAACGAGACTGTTGGGATCTCCAGAGGGAGGTGGTAAAGCAGAAGTCACTCCGTAGTAAGCGTCTCCACAGCATCCCGGAGGTGGCTGAGGAAGAGTCGGACGGCATAGACAGCATGGGTCAGCGCCTGTGCTTTGAAGAGAATGTGCAGCCAGGAACGCCACACAGTCAGCGGAGGATCTACCCCCGGGACAGTCGCATGCAAAACCAACTCAGCCACAAGAACTCTCGTCTGCAGCGCCAGCGGTCCTCTCCTCGTTTCACCGACAGTTGCTTTGGTTACAACGCTGACGAGCGCAGCTTTGGACGACCCAGTCGGCAGAACACCAAGAGTCCTGACAGTGGTTTAGACTGTGGCAGTGAAGAAGAGGGCTCCCTAGGACGGGGTCATCGAGGGTACTTTGCCCACGGGAGCCCCATGCAAGTGCCTGTGCGAGTCATCCATTGCGAGGGGCCAGTGGAAAGGCGTGCACTGGCTATGGGCCGTAAGCGAACTCTGACCCGCCAGTGCAGTGTGGAGGAGGAGTTCTCTGACATCCCAGCGACTGTAGCCAAGCCAGTGCACACGGGTGACTTCAGGAACAGGGAGCACTTTGGGCGTGGACGGGAGGTCGGGCCACGAAACTACTCCAGGGAAGGGGCCCTGAGCGAGGGCAGGCTAAACGAGCTGGACAGGGTCTATTACAGCCCCCACAGAGAGACTAGGGCCCAGTCTTTGTCCAGGCTCAACAGGGACCAGCCACTGGTGTGTGATTCAGACTTTCTGCTGTATTTTTCATCAGCAAGCTGCAGCCATTCTATTTTCTTAATGTCTGTTTTTAAAATGAACCCCTTCCTTTCATTTGACGTTTTTTTTTTTCTCATTCCTGGCAAGATGTCATGTTCATGGTTGGCCTTATTTAATTTCCTGTTTTGTGTGAATTACTTTGCTTGTATTCAGAATGTCATGTAGATTTTGGAGTAAGGTTTTCACTTACCTAAAGGCCATTTAACTACGTTTTGTCTTCTCATGTCTTTGAGGAGAAAGGCTCCATTTAAAGGAAAGTCTGTGTGCAGTGCATGAAGACATGCTGCTCCTGTCTTCTCCTCCCTGCCTGTGCCCTCTCTCTCTGCCAGCCACTGCCCTCCTATGTCGCTAATGTCTTCTTCGCTGAGCTACAGTCATACACTTGACAGTGTGTTTGGAGTTTTGTGTCTCCATCTACTGCCTTTCATTGCTTCCCATTCATAAAGGCCAGATCGAGACTTTATGTCTGCAGGGTTTCATTTAGTCCATGCGCACCACCTCTTGCTTGTCCTGTTCAGTTGTTTCATCAAAACAAAACACAAATAGGAGAAAAAAACAAATTTTCTTTGTTCATCATAACTTTATTACACCATGTATGTTGTGATTATTGCAATGCCAACAGCTTAGGGGTAATACAATGTCGTTTTTGGCCATACAACCATAACTTTGTTTATTTCCGACTCAGTCGCCATGATGTCGGTTATAATCATATTCATAATCACACTCATCACGTCTGTCTTTGATGCTGTCATTGGCTTCCTTTTCTCATCAAGGAGCTGACATGCACAGAACAAAACAAACTGAACAAATGGTCTTTAGCTAAACCCTTTCTGAATTGAAATCCATGTTGTGTTGATTTACTTGTTTTGATGATTTGTGGGGTCTCTATAATTTTTTATTTCATACGTTTTATTATTATTTTGCTTTCCTTAGGACAAAAGGAAGCCACATCCTTTGTTCTTATGGTTTTAGTTGTTTAAAAAGAACTGCAGGATCTTTTAAATTATTTCAGTTGTTTACTTGTCTGCACGTTGGAGTGGGGTTGCAGTTCTAATATCTTACCTTTTTTTTTTTTTTCTTTCACTCTATAAAGATCATTGGGAAATCGCCATCACATGGAAGCCCAGATCATCTGGACCATTCCGGGAGGAGGCCGGTTCACATCGGCACCCCTCCTCAACGACGACCCATCCCATCCATTGGTTAGTGAGGTCACCACATGAGGATCTCCACCTGCAGGGCCACTGATGTTTGTCCTATTTATACCATGTTTCTCCTACCCATATGAGCCGAGCTGAACACCTCTCCCATAGAGCTTTAACAACCGCGTAGATCTTTTTGTGGGGTTTTTGTGCACTCTGTAGCTGTCCATCCTCATGAGCTGGATTTGCCAAATGTTCATATGCAGTTTTGCAGGAAACTTATCCCCGACACACCCCCTGTGCCTGCATTTGCTGTGGGTTAACATGTTTACTTGACCATCAATCTGACCTCCTCCCAACAGTGCAAACATTGCTGTTTTACACCCAGAGACTCCAGAGTGAAACCTGTTGCTTTGTGCACCCCACATCTCAGGGCAACCTCATCATCCTCCTGTCTCAGCATGAGTGAATGGGCCGTGGGGTAGAGTGTGTCTGCGGGGGATCTCTGACCATAACGTTGTGATTGGTGTTTTCTGTAGAGATCACCATGGACAGTAACAGTGAGGGGAGTGAGGGGAACCTCTCACCCGTCAAGGAGGATGTTTACTATGGCAGTGTAGCTCGGCGCAGGATATGGCGATCTTTGTCCTCAGAGGATCAATATGGTATGTTGTGCAGCTTCTCTCCAAGATGACAATTCACCTTTTTAATGCCAGAAAAGACCAAGAATCGCTTTTGGAAATATGCTGTGATATGATTATGGTCTTTGTTCTGTGCTGGCCAGTTAACGGCTTTGTTAAGTTTAGCTTAGCTGAATAAACCTGACTGGGGATGGCAAGACTGGCCACTTTCCCCGCTGCTGAGGAATGAATATCCCTTCCCTGTATGTATTCCTATACCTTCAGTCCCAAAGATCCCAAAGCCACCCAGTGTTCCTATTCACCCTCCATTTCCAGGCCATTTTTCACTCTACCACAACCTAGCCCCACCCCCCCTCCTCCTTTTCCTTACTTTGACCGCAGCTGTCCTTCTTTCCTTCTCCTTTTTCCTTTGTGAGACAGCAAATAGGTCAGGTGTTAATTTTGCATGACCCTTTTACAAAACATTGAGAAGGAAAGACACATTATTGGTTGAATCGGCGCATCCTTGCCTTCGTGGTATCACACGGTTGCATATTCATTAACTTTACTGCCATCTAAATCAAATCAATCACTCAACATCCTCCAAGCAGCAACTCGGAGCTTATATTTAGTGCTCTCTGCCATTTAAACATTTAACATAGTGATCCGTGAAAAGCATGGGAAACTGATATCAGGTTCATGCCTTCCCCCTCACTGTCCCTGATATCTGCATTGCCAGGAACTGCTGGGGCATTTGATGTTTTATCCCCCATTGGAACCTTTGCCTTTTTACATCACACATTGATTCCAGATGTGGCCTAAGTGCATCACTTTACATCTGCATTTGACGAATGGAATGCTCTTGTTGTCATGTGTAATCCCAGGAAAAGCATGCATGTAAATCAGCCTCTGTGAGATAAGGCAGTGAAACAGCAATGAACAATAGTCCAGTGTTACCTGTGTCCTCTTGATGTGCACTGTCATTCAGTTTCCCTTGCACCCTAAAAACTGCTTGACGTGTGTTTCCTTCCTGTGGTGTGTTGTACTGTCCTTTGTGATATTTGGTAACTGACATGCCAGCAAGCAAAGATGTGTGAACAAAGAACCTTACTGTTCTATGATTATATATAAAAGATGATCTATCAGTTAGTGAACACAACAAGAGTTTCAGTGTTCCAAAAGAAAAAGATCCACAATAAAACTGCAATTATGGCATACGGCGTCTGGCTCTTTTTTCACGCATGTATCTCATCACCCTGTCCCCTTGTCAGCTCTAACAAAGAGACATCTTCTACTCTCATTGCCGTTACAGCCAGCGTGGCTGTATAAGGCTGGTAGTAGCAGCAGAAGCCTCCTCTATGTTTCAGACGGCTATGGCGGGCGCAGACACGGGCGGGGACGGCGATCACCTGATTATTTTGAGGAATCTGAGCCAGAGGACCTGACCCGTGTGTTTGTGGCTCTGTTCGACTATGACCCGCTGTCCATGTCCCCCAACCCGGATGCTGCTGATGAGGAGCTGCCATTCAAGGAAGGCCAGATCATTAAGGTAGTGGCTTCATGCCTGACACTGCTAATAAGTTACCTACCGATGTTTCATTCCAGATGGAAAAAAACAACAAAAAATGATTTGTTCTTTTAGGTGTTTGGAAATAAAGACACAGATGGATTCTACAGGGCAGAGATCCGAGACAGAGTGGGATTGATCCCCTGTAACATGGTCTCTGAGATCCAAACAGAGGATGATGAAATGGCTGAGCAGCTCCTCAAGCAGGGATTCCTCCCACTCAATACTCCTGTGGAGAAGTTAGGTAAGACATGATTTTCCAACTTTCTCTCTCTCTCTCTCTCTCTCGCGCTCTCTCTCTCTCTCGCTCTGTCGCGCGCTCTCTCTCTCGCCAACTTTCAATTCTGTTCCCGACTTTCTTTTACTGACTCACTTCTCCTTTTTTTTCTACCCTTCCCACTTAATTACATTTTTCTGCTTTCCTGCGAAGTGAACTCCGACCGTTTCAAAGACGGACGCTCAGTAAATCGCAGGTCCAGAAAGTCCAAGAGAGGTCTGTGTCCACTGAGATGCTGCTGTGCTTTCTGCTTCAGCTTTGCTTTTCCACACACCTTATTCATTTGTGAACCAATTCAACTATTCTTGGCTAATAGCATGGACTAAGTTTACACTGAAAGCTGCATCTTATAACGCACTCCGGTTAACTTTGTGTTGTACCATGTCATCACAGTTTGGGTGAGGGTTTTATCTTCTTACCACAGATTAGTCTTTTTTTTTTTTTTTTGTTTCTGCATTTTTTTCCCCACTTCACAGAAAGAAATAGGCGGAGCGGGCGTCAACATCCACTGTCAACTCGGAGGATGGTGGCTCTGTATGACTACGACCCTCGAGAGAGCTCCCCAAACGTTGATGTGGAGGTACTGACTGTCACTTTTGATTTGTACAGAGCTCTCATTCACGCGTCATAAAAGCCATCATGATATAAATAAAAAAAGGAGAATATATAAAGTACAAGATTGTACAACATATCCAGTTTGTGCTATTTCATTTTAAGAGACATAGGATTTTCTTCTCAAAAGTAGATGCAGTTTCTTGAGGTTTCATTGAAATTTCTGTAATGTGCTTTGGTCAAAATATCACAGTTATTCGCTGACATATTTAGATTTGGGGTGACAAACAAAGCAGCAAGGTTGTGTTGCAAAGGCCAAGGCCAAAGCCAGTGCCCTATTTCACAATTTTCAAAAAAAAAGATCTCCATCAGCACCCTCTTTTTGTTTCTTTCTTTGCTTATGATCCATCAGTCCTTAAGTTTTTATGACTAAATGTTTTTGCTGACAGACAAATACTGCTATCACATACTTCTGCCCCTGAGCAAGTTGTGCTTTCAGGGAGATTATAGCTTATGTTTTCTCCAGGTTAGAAGCTGTATGTTATATATAGCTAATCAGCTGCTATCTACCCAAGTTTCTCATTACACTTACTTCACATTTGTATATACCAGAGTGGTTCAGTCTTGTCTTTTATTCTTTACCATCCATGAGGGGTTGAATAAGGAGTTAATATAGCACTGTGTACCTAGACAAATAAAAGTACTCGCGTGTGCTCTCGCCGTGATGTTTTCATTGGCCCTCCCCCTTGGTTTCACTTACTCTCACCTTTCTATTGGCACTGCCACCGAGACAGTGTGAAGGCAACAGACTGAATGAGGAGGTGAGTGAGGGTCCAGAGGGTGCAACACCTTCTACTGTGTGTGTGTTTTCTCCCCCGTTTGTTAGAGTGCAAAGGAGGGAGTTTGGCTTCAAATGACAGGCCACAGCACTCTGTCCTTGGTGGTCATTAATAACTGCCCCCCCCCCTCCCATGCACTGCCTGAGCCAGCATCTCCCCTTTGGTCTTTTGTGTCAACTTCTCTCCTACACACTCTGCACATGCTGTGTTTGGTTTGTGTGGTATTAAGAATGCCATTGGAGAGATGTGTCCAGTGTGTTGCAATCCTGTCTTCAAAGTTACATTTGATGCATTTACACTTGAGACTGAACTGATGTGTTTTAAGATGCATCGCATTGATTTGGAGAAGGAAGCACAACATCTCATCAAACCCCCAAGACATTTGATGTTTACCTGCAATATTTTTTATTTTATTTTTTTGGCACATTTAAAATGATGTTGACAACAAAAGCATAATTGGGCAGTTGCACGTTAAATTGTGTTTTCCTCTTTTGCAGGCTGAGCTCACTTTCTGTGCCGGTGATGTTATCACGGTTTTTGGTGAAATAGATGAAGATGGCTTTTATTATGTAAGTGCACACAGTTTTATTTGTTAGCAGATAAAGCAATATGAAGCTTTTTAAAACCTCAAAAGTCCAATCTGTGTATAATGACTGCTTATATCTCAGCTTTTTCCTGCTCATCTTCATTATAAAGTTATTTTTGTATATAAAAAGGACAGCAAAGTTCACACCAAAGTCTTGTGTCTGACTGAAGGAAACTGCTCTGCTACTGGCCCAAACACGTCCTTAGCAGTCGGGGCTTTACTGTGGTTACTTATCGACATCACCACGATACACATTTGCAAAAACCCTGTTTAGTGGCCAGTTGAGCATGTCATGCAAAGAATGAGAGACAGTGTTGTCCGGAGACAACTGAGGAGACAGAGTCTGTCCAGCCACGCTCCTAAGGAAACGGGAGCTAAAACAGAACATATCAAACAGGCAGAAACAATCTCTCCAGCACTACAGTCCAGTTAAAAACTGCTTTGTGTCATGAGGTAAGGTTGTGGCAAAAACCTTCTAACACACAATGGAGGAAATCAAAAAGGTGACACAAATAAATGCAAACTAACAAACAGATGGGAGCAAAAGACAAAGGTTGAAAAACAGACAGAGCAGCAGGAAGGAAAGGAACGACAAGACAAGATATACTCACAGGGCTGAGGAGACACAGGTGCAAACAATCAGGGAGACGAGGCCAATGAAACAAACAGAAAACAAGACAAAGACGGACCAATAAAGTAAAACGGCAAGTGATGTTAGCAGAAACAGATACGACAGCGGAACACAAAAGAACATTAAAGTGAAGCCAGATCAGAACAGAAAACACTAAAACAACAAACCCAAAGCTTGTTTTTACATTAAAATGTCTAAACCTGCTCTATTAGACCACCAAATATATATATATATATATATATATATATATATATATATATATATATATATATATATATATATATATATATATATATATATATATATATATAAACATTAACAAAATGTAACATGTAAATGAAAATAAAATACAGTCTTTAAAGTAAAGTGAGCATGCACACAGAAATCTATGAAGTTTTTACAGTCAACTATAGAAAATGTAGTAAATCAGGAGACCACCTTTTGCCTATAACATAGCACCAATCACTGAGGATTTCCGCTGCCTTCGTTGGTTGTGGCTCTTCACATAATCCCAGACTGAGTCCAGATGTTGAGATTAGGGCTCTGGGGTGCCGTGCCATCTGCTGCAACACTCTTTGTTCTTCTTTTAGGTTCTTAACAATTCTGCTTGTGTGTTAGGGTCATGGCCATGCTGCAGAATACATTTGCATCCTGAAAATGGTGTGTAATGAATAATAATATAGGTTCTTAAAATTTGTACTTTTATTTTTTTTGTCATTTGTTTTCATTTTGAAACTGAAGGAAGACTAAACATTTGACATAAATAAAATGTAAAGGTAAATAAAACCTAATCTAAAATGTACTTTTTTTACTAGTCACATAATCAAATTTAAATAGTTAAAAGTCAACAACAATTAAATTTATAGAACTGAAAAAAACTTTTGATGCAATGTTACCCTGACACATGAACTTTTACATGGTGTGATGACCCAAGTGTGTCTCGTATGCTACATGCCCAGATCATGTCATTAATCCTTTACAAGTTAAACAAGAAACATGACGTCTAGAACAATGAATATGTAGCCTCATTGTGATCATGTTTATTATATTTTTTTCATGCATACCCTTCATAATTGAGGATTATCTGACCCAGCATTGCAAAGATGCCATTCTTCCTTCGTGTGGAAAGTCAGCTCTAAGCTTCAGTCAGTACGGTTACACGTACGTCTAAATCGGGCTATTGGCAGTAATCGAGTTAAAGATTTAACTGGAGTTTTCGAGATATCCGAGTAAACATGCACGGGGAAAGAAACAAAGTATTGAATGAGGTGCGTGTGACTCCGCGGCACGCCCTTGTAGTTGGCATTCTTCCGGTTAGTAAGAGAAATTAGTAAACCAACATGGCAGATTTGAAGCAGACGTAGGAGGACAACAACACGCACAGAAATGGACGCCAACGATGCAGCAGCTCTCGTCGCTTCCAGAAGGGGGAGTCCCAGGCCACTCCGTAGCTCAGCTGATCGTGGTTTGCATATACATGCAGGAATAGCTCTATTTATTGCTATTTATTTATTCTATTGCTCTGATAGCGCAATTTAGAACCGCATTATCTGGCTTTAATAGCACAATTTAGAACCGCATTATCTGGCTCTAATAGCGCAATTTAGAACCGCATTATCTGGCTCTAATAGCACAATTTAGAACCGCATTATCTGGCTCTAACAGCTCGATTTAGAACCGCATTATCTGGCTTTAATAGCACAATTTAGAACCGCATTATCTGGCTCTAATAGCGCAATTTAGAACCGCATTATCTGGCTCTAATAGCACAATTTAGAACCGCATTATCTGGCTCTAACAGCTCGATTTAGAACCGCATTATCTGGCTCTAATAGCACGATTTAGAACCGCATTATCTGGCTCAAATGGCTCGATTTAGAACCGCATTATCTGGCTCTGATAGCGCAATTTAGAACCGCATTATCTGGCTCTGATAGCACGATTTAGAATCGCATTATCTGGCTCTGATAGCGCAATTTAGAACCGCATTATCTGCCTTTAATAGCACAATTTAGAACCGCATTATCTGGCTCTAATGGCTCGATTTAGAATCGAATTATCTGGCTATAATAGCTCAATTTAGAACCGCATTATCTGGCTCTAATAGCACAATTTAGAACCGCATTATCTGGCTCTGATAGCGCAATTTAGAACCGCATTATCTGCCTTTAATAGCACAATTTAGAACCGCATTATCTGGCTCTAATAGCGCAATTTAGAACCGCATTATCTGGCTCTAACAGCGCAATTTAGAACCGCATCATCTGGCTCTAATAGCACAATTTAGAACCGCATTATCTGGCTCTGATAGCTCAATTTAGAACCGCATTATCTGGCTTTAATAGCACAATTTAGAACCGCATTATCTGGCTCTAATAGCGCAATTTAGAACCGCATTATCTGGCTCTAATAGCGCAATTTAGAACCGCATTATCTGGCTCTGATAGCGCAATTTAGAACCGCATTAACTGGCTCTAACAGCGCAATTTAGAACTGCATTATCTGGCTTTAATAGCACAATTTAGAACCGCATTATCTGGCTCTAATAGCGCAATTTAGAACCGCATTATCTGGCTCTAACAGCGCAATTTAGAACCGCATTAACTGGCTCTAACAGCGCAATTTAGAACCGCATTATCTGGCTTTAATAGCACACTTTAGAACCGCATTATCTGGCTCTGATAGCTGGAGTTAGAACCACATTATCTGGCTCTAATTGCTCGATTTAGAACCGCATTATCTGGCTCTAACAGTGCAATTTAGAACCGCATTATCTGGCTTTAATAGCACAATTTAGAACCGCATTATCTGGCTCTAACAGCTCGATTTAGAACCGCATTATCTGGCTCTAATAGCACACTTTAGAACCGCATTATCTGGCTCTGATAGCGCAATTTAGAACCGCATTATCTGGCTCTAACAGCGCAATTTAGAACCGCATTATCTGGCTTTAATAGCACAATTTAGAACCGCATTATCTGGCTCTAACAGCTCAATTTAGAACCGCATTATCTGGCTTTAATAGCACACTTTAGAACCGCATTATCTGGCTCTGATAGCGCAATTTAGAACCGCATTATCTGGCTTTAATAGCACAATTTAGAACCGCATTATCTGGCTCTAATAGCGCAATTTAGAACCGCATTATCTGGCTCTAATAGCTTAGAACCGCATTATCTGGCTCTGATAGCGCAATTTAGAACCGCATTATCTGGCTTTAATAGCACAATTTAGAACCGCATTATCTGGCTCTAATAGCGCAATTTAGAACCGCATTATCTGGCTCTAATAGCTGGAGTTAGAACCGCATTATCTGGCTCTAATTGCTCGATTTAGAACCGCATTATTTGGCTCTAATAACTCCAGGTCGGTTCGACTACAGCTCGACTAAGGTGTATACATGAATTTTAAAACTTAATAATAATTCAACTTTCTCTTAGTGCATGTAAACGTACTAATTGTAAGAAAACAAAAGTCGTCAGAGCAAAAAGAGTCAGCGCTCAATTAGAGAAAGAAAATTCTCTATCAGCTGTTCTTTCCACATCTCAGCTATGAATTTTAAATACACATTTAACTGCCTCCTCCAGAAGTACCATTTCATTTCATTTAAATGCAGAAGGTGTCTTACTGCTTTTGTGAAATCCACAGGGTGAACTCAATGGACACAAGGGACTTGTTCCTTCCAACTTTCTAGAAGAAGTGCCTGATGATGTAGAGGTTTTTCTCACTGATTCACCATCTCGATATCCCCAGGATGCGCCAGCACGGATAAAGACCAAAAGGGTACATGCTCCTTCGCAGTACTAGCCCTCTGTCATCCATTTGCTCTTTTCTTTTCCCTCTATCTCCTTTATTTTTGTGTCTGTGCGTGTGTCTCATTGATCAAAGTACAAAAAGATTTCTGATTTAAGAGCATTACAATGTAAATAGATGTTTAAGATCAATGGGGAAAAAAAGAAACTTTAAGACAAATACTTGACAGAGTTAATTTTATTTTTCTTGTTTACTACTGTGAACGTTGCAAATTGTACAATACATGGATATACTGTATTCATAAAGCATTCTCAGTGAAAGTGGGGTCACATGGGGAGATGCTCTTGCGACTTTTTTCTTATGTCATGTCTTGAAAAATGGCAATGAACACTTTTTGCACATGCATATTTAGCATTCTTACAGATGCTTTATGAATATTATCTTTGTCTGATCTTAATTTCCAATAGATTATTTAGTTTTGTTGTACTGAAAGATAAACTATGTAGTCTGTAGCTCAGCATGGCATATAATCCAAATGCATGAACATTTAAACTTTTTATATAAAGTCTAGCATAGAATGATTTTTTTTTTTATCTACTCCTGAACTCCTTGTTTTGTAAACTGCTTTCTTGTAAAGTACTAAGCAAAGGTCACTTAGCCTATGTTGCCATGAGAGAATAATTTTAGGATCAATTATTTAATAAATGTAAATATATGATGTTATTTTTGTGTTTAACAAATAATGCAATTGTTGAAATATTTGTAGGTGTCATAAAACAAATGTTTATTTCCTTGTTTTAATTTAACATTGTCATAGTGCAAACTATTGAAATGCCATCACCATTTTGTTTTTTTATTTCTTTTCCTCACCTGCTTGGCAAAACAGAAGAAGAGTGTTCATTTCACACCTTAAAGGCTCTGTTTCCGTCACGTAAGTGAGCAACTGAGGATACCAAGATTACGCTCCCCTCGTCTAATGCAGATGACATGGGTTCCTTAAGTTTCTGGTATGCAACATGTATACTTAATATGACATTCCCTTAGTCTTACTTTGCCTTTAGCTGGTTTAATATATATATATATATATATATATATATATATATATATATATATATATATATATATATATATATATATATATATATATATATATATATGTGTGTGTATGTATTTAACCAAAACAGTCAGAACTGTTTCTTGGTAGGGCATATTAACCCTCGCCATTGCATTAGACAAGAAGTATGGTATCTTCAGTTGTTTCTCTGAGTGTTGTACATGAGAATGTCTGTCTCCTGCAATTAGTCTCTTGCTGTAACTCATGATAAGCTAAAAGGCCATTTTTGCACAAATACCCACAATTATTGAAAAACAAACAAGAAAGCAATCTTGAATCACTATTGATGCAAGCATTTAGACTTGTGTCAGTGCAACATGGCCGGTTTTATTCTGCTGCCCTGCTTCACGACAGCTGAGATGATTTATGTGTGGATAAACAGAGAACGGAGATCCGCAAATCATGTAAACTAAACGATTCATTCAAATAACTCAAATGAGTTCTTTTGACTTCATTTCACTTACAGGATTAATAAAGTATTTTTGAACTGAACTGATTGAAATACATCACATTTTGAAACTAAAAATTATGTTTATATTAAAAAATAAATACTCAAGAATTTGATAACATTAGCATGTTTGAAGGGAAAAAAAGGAAAATACTATAGGGGCGGTTTCACCATTTATTGTAACTAACATTCAGATTCTGAGATCTTCAGATCTAGAGACGTTTCTGGTTGCTTGCAACAAAGCCCAGAACTAATTTTGACTTTGGTTCAAAACGTTGGGTCCTGAATATCAATGTAGAAGAACAAACCCAATTCAGAAGTGGGACTCATAACATATACTCAGGAAATACTTCCATTCAGCAAAGATATACCCTCAGATTTACTTCATTTATGTCCATCATGTCAGAAAATCAATGAGAGAGATAAAATAGATAAAACAAAATAACAAGATCCATGCCTTTTCACCACCACCACCAAAAAAAAAAACACACACGCACGTTACCACATATAGAAAAGTTTGCTGTCTTTCTGCACGGCAAAGATTCATTGACACAAGTAGAAATATAGCATCATACGAATGACAACCCCCCCTCTCCCTTTCGTGCAATGTATAGGAGCCTTTTAGCTCATGATTACAGAACATAGTGACTAGTAGTCTTTCTGTAACCCAGTTGTATAAGTAAATATATATATATATATATATATTATATATATGAGACAGGAAAGTGAATGTGATATAATTATGTCCCACTTGTCCCAAAATGCCAATGTTTATGTTTATGTGAGAGGTATTGCTTTGCCTTTGATAGTCATTATTGTTGGGAAATGTCGTCACTTTACACGGATGTGGAAGTTAGTTAATGTCATGCGTAGATTTTGTTGTTATTGATAGCAGCTAACAAAAAAGAAAGAAAGGGGAGAAAAAGACACTGTTCCTTACAAAGTGGGGTAGGAGGGAGGGTGTGTTTATGTATATGTGAGTGCACAGGACAACATCCAGGGAAGTAGACTTCAGAGCAATGGTGACCCTGCTGTAACAGGAAGGACTTATGAGAAGGAAGGGGTGTAGTGACTGTGGTGTGAGAGACAGCTGGCTTTTTAACACCCTCAACTGTCCCTTACGGGTCTCCCATTAGGTTCCATTGGGAAAATCGGGTCCTCCCAGAAGAGCAGCCTCTCCCTCAGTGCGTCCGCACATCCCTGGCTCTGGCCCCGCCACCATGGGGCCCAGCAGTCCCATCAGGGCACCAATGGACATGTACTCCTACAAAAAGAAAAAGGGACTGCTCTCCAAAGGGAAGACACTATAGCAAAGACTTGGCACTGTAAAATAATTTATTTGATTTACATAGGGTGTAAAAAAAAAAGAAAAAAAAAAAAGAGAAAAATATATGTGTAATACAGTGCAAAAGTGGCATTTGTGAGCTTGGCAAATGCTTCGTTCTCTTACATCTGATGTATATAAGACAAATTGTATTTTATTATCATCAATTTCATATTTTCAATAACATTTCATATTTGGTCCAACAACCTCATTGTGTATGATGATAGTGTTGAGTAATTTACCTCTGAGTCTCTGGCTGATGAAACTTTACAGCAGGGAATGGCAGGGCCTGAGCATTCTCCAGTCTGCACTTGGTCAAGTCTTGTATTTAATAAACGAGTCTGGCTGGTGTCGCTGTAGAAACCGGAGAGTCACTCAGACACCGAGGGCTCAGCTGAGTCTTGGAGTCCTAAATTAATTTCATGCAAGACTTCCGAGTGTCATGAGCTTGTTCCAAACAGTCAGACGCATCAACTGAATGAGGTTTGCATGCTTTACTTCAGCACATTCCCTCCTAACCCCGTGAGAGCGCATGCAAACGTATCGGGCTAGTCGTGGAACATGCGGTATACCGACAAATCAGCAGAATTAAGTTTTTCTCTGCCCTACTTCAACACCTGTGAGTCATGGGCTCCTCCCACATTCATTGTGGACAAATCAAGCACATTCTGTATCTACTACAGGGTCTCTGCAGAAAATCAGTCTGAATGGAAATACCTGGTAGATCAAACCTCAGTGTATTTGCCTTATATTCGCACAATGGTTACATCTTTGTCCTGCAGTGTGCCGTGTCATGCCAACCATTATTTTACGATGTTGCGTCATAGTGACTGTTTGCAGACATTAATCTAGACTTGTTATATGCAAGCTGTTGTCCATCATCCACTGTGAAGCCCATTAAAGAAATGTTAACCTTCTACTGTAAGCGTAACTATACAGATGGCAGATATCGACAAAGCTCAAAAATACTACCTTTATGCCAGATTTTGAGCTGCAGGCATATGAGGGTAAGAATTGAAGAGTTGATAACCAACTGATGGTCTGTTTTAAAATATAACTACAAAGGAAATGGACTAATGACAATAAATACCATGCGATATAGCAACAGCAAATTGAGTCCTGTTCTTGTGCTGCATCAGATTTATAGCATGCAACACTTTAGTGTCACTAGGACTGTAGGGATAGATTATATACTACAGTAGTTAAGAGACACAAGGCTACCTCTATGCTACCCTCTGTTTCCTTCTAACCCAAAATAGATATAAAATATTTATCCAGGCAGTCACTGATGCCTGTTTGTTGTCCCTAATTATGCTGGTGCAGGATACAAGTACTGTATGTCAATATATTTATATAGCTACACCTTAGAGTAGTGAATGTACAATGAATTGAAAGCCAATGTATTTTCAGAGCCGTCTGAGAGGATTGTGTAAACGTCTGACCATGCGAGTGAAATGAAACCGGCCCACCTCCCCATCTCCACACAATACTTGTTTTCCCATTTAATCCTGTTCTATGACATTTTAAAAGTCTTGTGTTTTTCTATACTCGAGTTTAACTGAAACTGCCAAAAAAGAATGTATGCAAAAACATTCTTGTACTTTCTGTACAAATCTCGGCCAAGCAGCCATGGTAACCTACAGATAACCGACGTACATCTTCTCCTGTCTGCAGACATCGCTTCTATTCATTTTGAGTGACTGCAGCTCTTTTTGTACTTTGTCCATTTGTAAAATTGTTTTTAAATGTTTATACTTGATTTTCAAACTGCCTTTTTTGTACATTTAACTTTATAAATCAAACAGTGCAAGCTTTCCCCATGGTGTCTTTAAGACCATATTGTTAAATCTGCAATTGTGTGCTAGCTTTATAAGAATTATCAGCCTATATTGATGGTTACAAATTATTGTGTGGGTGTGCATGTGCAATCTTTTATATAAAGACAATAATTTAAATAAATTTGATATTTTGCAATGTTGTATGTCTGATTTATTGTTTGCTAAACATGACATACACCACGCCATATACAGGAAGGTTTTTTTATTAACAACTCTCCAATAACAGATGTTTGTACTTCTGTAACACAAAACTGAAACTTTGAAAGGATTTTGCTGTTGACGACAGCAGGTACTCAAAACAAATCACCAAGAGGCTCACTTTAATAACGACTAAAGATTCCCACATGGGAGGAAACGATAGAAAGGAAGAAAATACTCAAATATTTTCCCTAACTACAGGCAAAACCTAGAAACTTAGGTTGACAACAATGGCAATTCACCAATAAAGCTTCATTTGATATTAACTTGCTTTAAACAAACCAAGCTCTGGTATTTTCGCGAGAACATTTCAGTTTTCATTTAGTCTTTTTATGCACATTTTACACTTTAAATACCTAAACCTCTATAGAAAAAACAAAATCTTAATGTTGCTACGCAAACAACCATGTGCAGTCAAATATGAGATGGAGGAAGCACAACGCCACCCCAGCAAAGTACAAACATCACTTAAACCTGAACCTAAAAGCGCTCATCTTTTCATCCTCAAAGATAGAAGAGGTAGTTGTCCAGGTGGACATTGGGCTCCCTGTGAATGCTCTGTCCGACAAGGAAAGCCAACTTGTGGGCGTACTGACAGGGAGCAGGCACTCTGATAATCCCCTAAAGGACAAATTAAAAGTAAAATACATGTGTGCAACAGGTTAAAACACAAAACAAAAATAATTAGAGAACAAAATTGGTTTCTGGGAAAAACAAAAGCCGCACCTGCCAGTTATAGTACATGTGGCACAGCTTGTAGGTGAGCCGCTGCATGTGATCAGGCTTCAGTCCACTGGTGTCGTACACAACATTGTAGTGGGTTGGTGCGACGCTCCCAAACCTGACAGCCTGGCTCACAATGTAGAAATCATACCTGGAAAAAGAAATAACGGCATGATCTCTTTCAACCGCATAAATTAAAATGATGTAGAAACAGTTTAAAAACATGAACACAACGTACCACTCTGGACGTGTGACCTCCGTGTCAATGACAGTGCCTGGAGGAGGGTTGGTCACCTTGCTACCAATCAGAGTGAAAAACCTGCTGCTGATGCGCTTCTTCACCACAACCACACTCAACTTGGGTCTAAAACACCAAGAAAACAAACAAATGGAAAAACTGCATGACGAAGACAAGTATTTTCTGTGGTGCTCTAGTTAACGTGATCTGGGTCAAGCATGAAGAACGCAGGGCCCACATTCAACCCTCTTGTAGCTGATGAGCTCTTCTGATCAGATGTTTGAGCATCTGTTATTTTACATGCAAGTCACTTGTTCAAAGGATGTGTGTGTTTAACAGAGGTCACAGATAGGGCTGCAAAATGAGGAAAGCATATCTGGATATATCTGAAATGAAAATTTCAAAAATTCTATCACTTGTGATATACGATGTATACTTAAGTTTAGACATGGAATTAATGCTTTGATCCTAAAAGACTTCAGACAGTGAATTGCCAATTCAGACGCGCGCGCGCACACACACACACACACACACACACACACACACACACACACACACACACACACACACACACACACACACACACACACACACACACACACACACACACACACACACACACACACACACACACACACACACACACACACACACAAAAGGAAAGAACTATGAACTACAGCAGCAAAGTTACTTAGTTGCTTGGAGAAAGTCTCTTGATATCTTTAAAGCAACACATCATGATCATGCTCCTTAAAAGATATTTTCTGCACTAACGGAAGAGTAAAAAACACTAAATTTATTTTTGTTGTCCAAGTTAGATGTTGACATTGCAGTGACCAATTTTCAATATACACCATAGGGCCATTTTGCTTACCTGCCTTGACTCGCACATGAACTTAAGGGGCACCCCATTCCTAATCCATACAGTTCAATACTCTTTAGGAGTGTGTTTCTGGGAATTTTTGACCATTCTTCCAGAAGTGCATTGTGATGTCACATGTTGGATGAGAAAGTCTGGCTCTCAGTCTTCGCTCCAATTCATCCCAACAGTGTTCTGTCGGGTTGAGGTCAGGACTCTGCAGGCCAGTCAAGTTCATCCACACCAGACTCTGTCATCCAGGTCTTTATGGACCTGCTTTGTGCACAGTCATGTTCGAAGAGGAAGGGGCCAGTTCCAAACTGTTCCCACAAAGTTGGGAGCTGGAATTGTCCAAAATGTCTTGCAATGCTGAAGCATTCAGAGTTCCTTTCACTGGAACTAAGGGGACAAGCCCAGCTCCTGAAAAACAACCCCACACCATAATCCCCCCTCCACCAAACTTTACACTTGGAACAATGCAGTCAGACAAGTACTGTTGTCCTGGGAACCACCAAACCCAGACTCCTCCATCAGATTGCCAGATGGAGAAGCGTGATTCATCACTCCAGAGAACGTGTCTCCACTGCTCCAGAGTCCAGTGGCGACGTGCTTTACACCACTGCATCCGACACTTTGCATTGCACTTGGTGATTCTGGCTTGGATGCAGCTGCTCGGCCATGGAAACCCATTCATGAAGCTCTCTGCACACTGTTCTGGTGACCTTTTCGCACTATGAGCCCTAGCATCCACTGACCCTGCTCCGTCAGATTACATGTCCTACCACTTCGTGGCTGAGTTGCTGTTGTTCCCAAACACTTCCATGTTCTTATAATACAGTTGACTGCGGAATATTTAGGAGCGATGAAATTTCACGACTGGATTTGTGTGTCAGGTGGCATCCTATCACAGTTCCACGCTGGAGTTCACTGAGCTCCTGAGAGCGACACGTTCTTTCACAAATAGTTGTAAAAACAGTCTGCATGCCGAGGTGCGTGATTTTGTACACATGTGGCCATGGAAGTGATTGTAACACCTGATTCTGATTATTTGGATAAGTGAGCGAATACTTTTGGCAATATAGTGTCTTATGTAGTCCTACTTACTAATTTATGATGCCATCATCTACAAGAAGCTACATTTTTTCTTTAAAAATGCTTTTTAACAACATCTTTAGACTCACTCGTAGTCTTGTCCCATGGATTTGATTGAGTCGATGATTTGTGAGACCTCATAGTTGACCACGCTGTGCAGCTGGCCGTCTCCCACGCCATCTCGGTACACAATGATGCGTGAAGGCAAGCATTTGTTGAACTTCAGGTAGTCTTTCAGTGCCCCTGGAAAACAAAGTTGCTGTCAGTTTTGGAGTGTGCTCGTATGTATACCACTGTAAAGATGAGTAACCGAGGAGACAAACTTGCCACTTAAGGCCATCTTCAGTCCATCCATGATTTCCTGACCTTTGTGCTGCAGGACACACTTTGAGAACCATCTTAAAGAGATTGAAAATGTCAACAATAGCACAGAACCAACACTAGAAAAACAGAAAACCAGTGCTACAACCAAACCGGTATCCTTTAAAACAGGGGTGTCAAACTTGATTCTTTAAGGGCCGGTGCAAATTTTAGACATTCCCTGCTTAGCATAGAAATGGTTGTGTCATTAGCAGACTTCTGCAGACCTTGGTGACATGCTGACGATGACCATTAATTGAATCAGGTGTGTTGATGCAAGGACACATCTGAAACATGGAGTCCAGCACATGTGCTTTAAGACATTCAGCTGCCCGTCTCCATAGTAGAAACCAACCTGCTCATGGTTTGGTTGAGGCTGGCCACTAGGCTGCCAATGGACCTTTTTCCTGCAGCGACGTCATGGTAGCAGTCAATGCCCACAACCATCAGCTGCTTAAGCTGCACAAACCAGAGAGACATTTCATGATATGGCATTGTGTTCTCATTTTTAAACTACAGTTTTTGGTCCTAACCTTAATCACTGGTAAGACTCAAAAGCCCCATTTCCACTGAGCGGTTCGGTCCGGGTTAGTATGGTAGGTACGCTATTTTGGTCTAAACCCTGTATGCCCAGTGGCAGTCCCACTGCTCACCTGAATTAGCTGGACCATTCTTTCCCTTCCAAACCATACCAGGCCGAACCACTCAGTGATAATGGGGCAAAATTGTTTCATGAAACTAGTACATTACCAACCTGTCTTCTTTTGATCTCAGAGACTGGTAAAGTGTCAAAACAATGTTATACAAGGATAAAAAGGATGTTCAATATACATCATGTATAGCTGAATCAGAAAAACTTGCATAAACCTCAGCAGGTTGAGACGTTGGACCTAACCAAGCACTTTATATTGAAGATGGCAACATGCAGGATGAAAGCAGAGACGTTCATGGTTTGGAGACAGTGTCTAGGAACAAGTATGATTCAAGTCTCAAGTGTGAACAACTTACAGGGATTTCCACACTCCAGAGCTCTCCACCTATTTTGCAAGCCATTTGCAGTATAATCTTGGTTGCCACAGTCATGAGCCCCTGAGGACGGCTGATGGTGCGGGACACCACACACTGGCTTGGCGTGGGACAATCCACGCAAAGGTACTTCTTAACAGTGTCATACTTATCCTTCCTGTTGGTAGGCAAGACTACCACCACCTAAAACATGAAAAATAAACACCATTGTCAAGTAATGCCATGTTCATTTTTAGGACTCAAACCCAGGCAAACTGCTGGCTGGCCTACCCAGTTGAGCTTACCAGCACTGTTTAAAATTAAAGGTCTCATTTATAGGAGCATGTAGATCTGTGGGTGAGATCTGTATTGATCTCACCCATTCCATCTGTTAAGCTTCATGAGGAAACTGCAGATTGTGGACTCTGAATGAACCAATGTCAGATCTCCCTGGAGCTTCAGCATCATCATATTCATTTTACCAAAAAGGTCTAGCAGGTAGAAATTTTAGGCTACATTCACAGTGCTTAATGCTTCATTGGTCTGGAGGATTCAGTTATGTTAACAACCCCATGGGGGGAATTTGTAAGGAACAAATGAAAAAGCTTATAAAGCCATCTCAAAACAGTCAATCGTTCTACAGTGAGAAAGATTATTCACAAAAAGGAAAATGTGCCATTTGCCAATCTTTTTAAGAGTGGATGCCACAGAAAGTTCAGTCAGATCGTGTGATGCTCACAGAAATTGAACAAAAATTCTAAGAACTCAATTTCCGACCTCTACAGGCTACAAGTTAAATGTTTCAATTCAAGGATTAAAGAGTTTAGAAGAAAATATTCTAAAACTAAAAATGATTTGTTAGCAAGGCTTTAAGTTTGCAAAATTGCATTGTTTCCCCATTATGCACAGCACCTCATACAAGTATGCACCAGTTCTACTTTTCTAGTCCCCATTACAGGCTTTGCATGTCAGGTGATACTCGATACCAATCTAATACCATTAAGGGTTTAACAAAGACACAAGAAATGTGAATTTCCATCTGATTCAATATAAAGTTCAAATAAGTTTCTACAGAAGCCATAGCCAAAAAAAAAACCAACAAATTGAGTGAAACCCTCTGTTTTTTGACAAATAATAAATCATACATTTTATTAATTGGTGCCTTTCTACACCTAAGGTCACCTCACAGAAATGTTCAAGAACAGTCAGCACAGACCATTTGTGTTTGAGGTCCAACATTGTGCTGCAGGGCTCTGAGAAGAGATTCCTGATGATCTTCAAACTCAATCCTGCATAATAGGAAAACACTGATTTTATTAATCATGACTTTACATGATGGTCAGAGTACATCCTCCATCGAAACAGTTTCATATGAGTAATTTATAGCCACAAAAATCCAAAGAGCTTTGTACAAGCACTTACTCTCAAGCTTTATAAAATTTAACCATTTACCTTTGCTTTATGATGGTTGTCCTTGAGCTCGCAAGGACATTATTTTATTCCAAAATAAATGATAATTTAAAAAAAGAAATAAAAATTTGTACATATTGAAACTCACACGAGAGCTTTCTGAAGCTGAATGCCAAAGGGACCTGAGACTTTGCCAAGGGTTTGCAGGAGGGACTGTGCTTCCTTGGTGTTACGGCGGGTGTAGAGCATCAACCAGTTGTTGAGCGGAGGACAGTTAATCAGAGGTATACCACGCATCTCTCTGGACCAATCAGCTGCTACAGGGTTGTACTCAAACTAGAAGACACATTATAACCCATACTTAAAACTAAGATAAGGATTTTAAAAAGTAATTACGCATAAAAAGTGTATTATACCGATCTTGGCCCTTGGAAAATCCTCTCTCCTTTGAGGACTCTGCCATCCAGATTTAGAAGAGACTTTTCAAACTTGAGACCCCACATATCCAACTCCGCCTGTGCCTGTGAATTCCTATTAAGTAATTTTCAGAACTTAAAAAGGGGGCATATTAAAATAAACTTTCTGTACTTCATTTCAGTATTTGAAATCACAACCAAATCATAAACTGAGATGTAACAAACCCTGTCACAGTAAGTGACCGACACATCAAAGACACACAAGTTTACAACATTTCAAAACTTTTTCAAACAAATGTACAGCCACTAAAGAATGTGGCCGGGTGGCATCAAACGTCTTAGTCCACCAACTCAACATTCTGCTAAAACAGATGTAAAAACATGTTTTAAGGTACTTTTGTACTCTATCTGTGGTATTTTGACCAAAAACACACACATCTCAGGAAAAATTGCCATGACTTCTTAGTATATGACCGGACTGATAAACAGGATGAAGATGACATGATTGACATATATATTCAAATAAGTTGCATGTTAAAAGTATCAAAGTTTTGACATGTTAATGTTTATCATTTACAAAAAGCACTAACGGGAACCAACTGGGATTGAAACCACATTTCCAGTAATATCAAATTTCAGTTAATGCAATTGCATAATGAAGCAAATAAAACATGCTCAACCAACTCACTGCTCTATTTTACTGATAAAGCTGCTGAGACGTTTCTCCCTTTGCTCTGGATTTAGTCTGGTGTGAGCACTCAAGTCCTTCATCAGGATCATGTCAGATCGCATCTTTTCTGTCAAGCCTAGAAAACAATAGCCTTCATTTAAATTTTGCCACATTTCTGCTAAATGTTTACCATCTGTGATAAATCAACAGGCCGTTACAGGTAGTATTTCAAATACAGAGATAGATAAATTGCACAATCAAACCAATACAGAACAAAGTCGAACCTGTGAAGTAGCAAAACTCTGGGATGAGCATGGCTGGGCCAGGAGGTGGGCCTTGAGTCGGACCCATCCTCTTCACATGGCTCACCAGCAGCACCTGGTTCCCATCTGTGATGTCCAAGCTATATTGCTATACACAGACCATGTGAAGGAACAGACGTGGCTCATGAGTGGGACCATTTTACTATTAACTACTGAAATATATAATGCGTTATGTGTAATCCCAATTTGAGTCACTGCATTCTTGCATCTGCGTCATGTCTGGCATTTCAGGACATGAGTCAGTGAAGGTAGCCCTACAGTAATTTGGTGCACAGCTAAAATTCTGTCATCAATGAAACTTACACACAGATTAAGCAAATACTGGTAATGTGAATGTGTTGTGGCTGGGATGTTTGTATGCCTTTGGTGTTCTAAAAACTGCTTTGAGAGTATGACATTTACATTCTTGTAGTAGTCCTTGAAGGAGGTGTCCTTGTCTCCCCTCTTGAATGTATTGTTGGGAGTGTGATCCCATGCAATATCATCAATCCGGTAGGTTTTGTTGTTGTACCTGAAAATAAGATTTTGGATTGACAATTGTTTTTCCTGTCACCAATATCTAGGATTTGAGTATGGAGCAATACTCAACCCAAATAACTAACACTTTTTTATTTATATTTTCTTTAAATATACAAATTAAACAATTCCTATATAATGAGCATCAGATAAAGAATATCTATTAAAAAACAAACCAAGGCACAAAAATAACTTTAGTTTTAAAGATGTTACCTTGAAACTGATGTATTTGATAGGATAATAAACTATGACTTACAACTAAGGGCTCAAAGATAAAAGCTGTGCTAGAATACAAATTATTTGGTGATCTTACTTTGTGAGTACAATAAGCCCAATAAGCTCCTTGGCACAATACTCGGGGAAACGTTCACTTCCACACCGCTGCCTCAGGTTGCACATGAAATCAAGCACCGTCTCACTGCGCAGTACCTTGTGGCTCACATCAGTGCACATCATGATGGATGACTCGTAGTGCAAGATGGTGGTGGAAAAGCCTGGCCAGATGGTTAGTCTAAAATAGTGAACAAAAGACCCTCCTTATTACCCACAATTTAGTTCCACTCACAAATAAATAAATAAATAAATAAAAAAGCATATATTGCGCCCATGACTGGAGGTCATGTCAAGTTTCCTATATATATTCTAGCATAGGCTATACATCCCACCATGCAGCTCTAAATACCAGTGTTTAAAGTTCAAGTTTTTTTTTAAGTTCTGTTCAAAATTTAGGCTGTATCTGTATTTATAAAAAAAAAAAAAAAAAAAAAAAAAAAAAAAAAAAAAAAGTGCTCAGAAGACAGCTGGACACCCCACTGCCTTAAAAGGCTGGCTTGTATACTTGTGCTGTGGAACGTTGAGTGGATCTTCAGGGTTGTAGTAATTGCGTCCAATCTGTTGCATGTTGAGCAATTTCAGGACTCTGTTAAAATAAAGCATGAATTAGACCTTAAGATGGCTTCAATAATAATACAGTGGGAAGTTTAAAAAAAAAACAAACATTTAAATTGTAGGAAAATATTCCATCAACTTAGCCAACTGAGTGCCTCATTAATCCTTTGCCATGAACTGCTAATCAATTAAGAAAATCTGCTGAAACCTGGATAACTCACTTTTTGATTATGATGTTGTAAAACTGAGTGCACACTGGTGATGTAGGTGGCAGCTCATTTGTCAGGGTGACAGTAATCTGAACCTTCTCGCCATTCCTGGTTTCACTGTGAAGAACAGTCTCCTAAACAAGTTGGACATTTCATTATGAAGGGAGAAATTGGCTTTTCTGTTTTCTTTTATTTACAAAAACCAAATACTGAGCAAAATAAAATGTTAAAACTTGAGTCATTTACTTAGGCTCATATAAAAAGCCATCGCAACTGCTTTACAACCAACTGCCCAATGCCAAAAATATTTAATCATCTTAAAAATCTTTTCCATCCAATCCTGCCATACTGTTATTTTTCTAACCCACTCAGAACTGGGCAGTGTGCACTTATAAGATTTTTTCCCAAGGCTATAAATGTCACAATATACATAAACACAAATGCAATGTGTTTGTGTGTGCACATATTTGCCAATACCTTGCTGTGTAATCTGATAGGCAGAAAAAGCACGGCCCCATCAAAGTTTCGTGCTAGGCCCAGTATCTCACTATGCTGGTAGAGGAGGGCATATCTCAGGCGTCGAGATTCCATTGGTGGTTTGAAGTCCACATGGTACTGATACAGAGTCCACTGAGGGTGGGAAAGGATGCGGAAGAAGTTTGCCATCAACTTAATGACAGAACCAGATGTTCCTGGAAAAAAACAAAAAACAAACAAACAAAGTCAATGCAAATTGAAAAATTAATCCAATAATCCTCCTGAATAATAAATACGCAATAACTGTAGATGCATGTTATTTTAAAAATAACAAACCAGACTTGGAGTCTTTCACATGCTCCATCGCCTGTCTGGTATAAATTCCTGCATCATTAATATCCCGACGACGTCCACCTCTTTCTCCCAGTTTCACATGCTGAAATCCAGCCGAAATCTGTAAAACAGCTGGTAAAAACCATACCAAGATGATTAAAACTGAAATTTGAAACAATTACCTGAGATTATATTAAATGTAGGAACACAGGAGGAGGAAAAAATAAAATACTGAAACAGTTCACTGGGACAAACCTGAAACACATTTCAAAGAAATGAATGCATTTAGTCACATATTAACAATACCTAAAAAATGTTAGTGGATCAGAAATCTGTAGGTGAAGTTATATTTATTTAAATAAAAATAAATTGAAAGGAGGTGAGCTTTATTTAGTACAGCATTCTGTGTATCACTTTATTTTTGTAACATACCTTTTGCAGAATAGGGTCCTGGCACTCCTTTCTGTCTGCCTCTACCAACCGGCTCCCCCTCTGCAGGCGGAAGATCTGGTGGTTCCAATTCACGAGCTTGGCTCTGCAAAAGGTGAAAAAGCTTCAACTCAATAGTTGAACTAAAGCAAAGACAACTGATGAACTCATGTCATCATTTCAACTTTACATTTAAAATGTACACAATACATATCCATGTTAGTCATGGTCTCTGTAGCTCTTTCAGTCCTGGTGTCTTCCATCCACCCGTCAAAGTAGAATGTGACGGCATAAAAACTCTATGACTGGATGGATCTTTCATAATTTAGCGATTTCAGTAACCTACATCTCCTAGATATCCCCAACGGTAAGTATAAATATCAAATATATGGCTCTGCCAGAACCTTCATGCCCGCCTGGCAGATAGTTTGCTGTACAACTCCAACCAGGCCCTCTGTTCGGAGATACTAAAATATTTGTTTATCACTGTGCCTTAAATTCATCTAATTTTCTAAATGCAAAAACTGCAGATAATATGAAGATTACATTAATATAAACTTACTGGTTATTGGTATTGATCATGCAGAACCAGTTAAATGTTCATTATCAGTTTTGGCTTAAACTTGAAATATACTGCATTGCTAATAAAAAATGTTTAAAACTGTTACACAATTACAATGCCTGCTGAAAACGTATCAGGATTTGTATTGATTTTATATTAAAAAAAAAATATATATATATATATACATACACACACACATTTAAGCAACCAGTAAGGTGAGATTTCACACACCTGTTTTGTGGATATCTCTTCCCATATACCACAAACTGACCAACCAGGAAAAACTTCTTAAAAATTACAAAAGCAGTGGATGGACAAACTAAGTGCACCTTTAATGCTTCAATAGGAATATTGACACTAAATAGTTTCCAGGAGCTGCTAATCACACACACTTAAAGTTGATCAACAGAGCATCTCCATAACAATGAAGGTTGGAGCGGTTTGCTGCTTTGGAACATTTAGGCCTGTGTTAACATGATGCCAAAGAGAAACGACATCAGAAATAATGTAAAAACTCACATAATGAAAAATAGTTTTAAGATTTTTGTCCAAAAATTATATACCCAGTTCCAGTTTAAAAACAAGGGTGTCAAAGCAACTATTAGGTGTATATGAATAAATTTGTTCTCAACAGTAACAGGTGAGATGATGACAAGTATAAAAGAGGTAAACATTAGGCACGTTTCCATTACCCCTAGATTTGCATGTAATCAAAATTTCAAAAAAAAAAAAATAAATAAAAAAATAAATAAATAAATTATGTAATGGCAGCGCTGTATGTGACATCGCTGGTCAGTCTAAACTAATTAAAATCTAATTTACAGCTGTTTTGGCCTCATTAATACGATGTAGTTGTTCTACAACAGTACTTAATCATTACTGCATTACATAACACCTTTACCTCTAAATCATTTAAATGATCATTCTCTGCCTTCATCATCTGACTATTTTCTCAAAAGTGGTAGGGGCAATTGGAATAATTTGTCAAAGACTAAAAATGTTTTAGTCCATTTTCTTCAACGATTTTCTTTTTCTTTGTTTTGAAAAGAAGTCTTGCAGGACAGGATACAAGCGATACCAGAGTTACGCTTATTTGAAAAACAGTGTTCAATGGAAACACTGAGCCCCTGCAGCACTACCTTTATCAAAGCTTTCAGAGATTCAATTTTCTTTTGTGAAAAAGTTTAATGGAACCGCGACTACACACCTAACAGGTTTGTTTTCATACATACAAGCAGCACTTAATTTAACCCTTTGTGAAATGAGACTCCATGGTTCAATCCATTATGTTTTAATTTTTTTTCCTTTTTATTTAATCATTGGAAAAGATTCTTCCAAAGGCATCAATCACAAAAACTAAACTGTTAGTGCTGCTAAAAGGGTGATACATATATTTAAGGATGCTTGGCAAATGAAAGCCAATTCTGATTCCCAATAACTGCTGCTTCTGCATTGCTGATTTAAATAACAGATAAATTCACTTTTTCATATTCAGCATCATCTTCACAAAACGTGCAGTTTTTGCTACTAGCAGAATAAAAAATTATAAAAATAAATAAATAAATAAATACTTTTGGCTAAACTACTTATGCAAGCACTGATCATGGCTCTTCAAGGGTGGCTCTTTTTTGCGAAAAGCAACACAATATTTTATAAACAATTTTTGATACACATGGGATGCTTTATATCACAGTCAACAATAATCTACTATGATAGCACAAAGGAAATCTGTGCGCACCCAGTGCATCAGATTTGACAAAACTTAAATTTGAGGCCTGTTTGTTGCTGTATATTTAAAAAAAAAAAAAACAACCAAACAGGACATCCATCCATCCATTATCTATACCCGCTTTATCCATTTCCGGGTCACGGGGGTCTGTCGGAGCCCATCCCGACGCATATCAGGCGAAAGGCAGGGGTACACCCTGGACAGGTCGCCAGTCTATCCAGGGCCACATACAAACAACCAATCACACTCACATTCACACGTAGGGAGAATTTAGAAAGATCAATTAACCTACACTGCATGTTTTTGGACTGTGGGAGGAAGCCGGAGTACCTGGAGAGAACCCACGCAAGCACGGGGAGAACATGCAAACTCCACACAGAAAGACTCACCGGGCCGGGAATTGAACCGGGAATCTTCTTGCTGTGAGGCAACAGTGCTAACCACTAAGCCACCGTGCTGCCCAAACAGGACACACACACACACACACACAAAAAAGACAACTATAATGCAATTTTTTTTTTTACATATGAAATCCGAAAAATCAAATGCATCAATGTCAAAGTCATGTTTATTGTCAATTCTACCACATGTGAGGTACATACAGAGAATTAAAATTACGTTACTCTCAAACCCTCTGTGGTACACAATAAAATAATTTACTCTCTAATTACACAAGACAAAAAGTGCACACCGCAAGAAAGGGTCTTAACAGAACTATGGCATCTCAAGTAAAAATAATATCCGAAGTTTTTATAAATAAATAAACAAACAAACAAACATCTATTCACTTTGTGTGCATGAGAACATAGGGACATAGTTATTTGAACAGTTAGTCAAATTGTTTTTGAAAGTATAATAGAAGGCACTGACCTATGTTAACAAAAAAAAAAAAAATCCACAAAAAGTGTTAAGAGAATGATTTCCGAGATCTAATTTCCTCATGTTGTTGCTTTAGTGTTTTTGCTGTTTCTAGAAATAGGTTTTACAGCTTTTAAACATCTGCTGAATAGGAGGCTGCTCAATGTTGTCCAAAGAGTGGTTTTAAAGCCTCTTTCTTCATGCAGCATGCAGCCATGCTCCTCACAAAGCTGATGGGAACATAGCCACAGTAGAGTAAGCGTTTATAGATTAGATCCTCCCATTATCGCTGGATGATGAATGTGTGTTTAACATATGTTGAGTAATATAAAAACGCATGGCATGTTATTTGTCACCCCATGCCTGAAAGTGGGTTAAGCAAAGGGAATGCATGTCTGGAGGTGTTATCCGCGTAACATAGCGCAAGATGTGTGGGCATTTAGAATGACGTAATATCCCTACATTAGTAGGGATCAGACAGGTGTCATTTTAAAAATAAGGATGACTGAACAGCGGGATGAGCTTTTTTTTTTTTTAAACCTCATTTTGCTTCTGAAGAGCCCCATATTGTCATTTTTGTGGCCAATGGTTCAAACAATGGACCATTCTTTATGGTTTCGGACATACACCAGGTTTGTTGCATCCTCGGCTCAAAGGCTAAGTAGCTCGCAGTTCTCCTCGTCTCCCCAGTTACTCATTTTGCAAATATCTGTGACCTCCTGTTGTAGTTGAATATCAAATTTCACATAATAATTAATGGATGTGAAAACATAAGGATTGAGGCCAAAATGGTTTTCTGAACCAGGCTGTAAATAATTACCGGCTCACTTTTGGACTCAGCCTCCAGTGGCCAGTCGAGGAACTGCAACCAATATCATTTCTGCACTGACATTAATCCTGAAGTTAGATAGTTGGCAATTGGTTAAAGTGTTGCCATATTATAGTGCTTATTTTCAGTCAAACAGACATCAGGCAATTATGGGGTTCTGCCAGAATATTGCAGAACATGATGAGATGAGTGCAACACGGGCCATTTTGAAGACACTGCCAACTAACCAGCAATTTCATTAATTTATATATAACCTATGTATTGTTTTTGTATTTATGTATTTATAGGACCAATAAAAATGACAAGTTCACCACATTGACCAAAAATGTAACTGTCTGATATCCTACTTGTATACTCTTCTAGCTTGTCTGAGAAGTCCAGATACAAAAGTTATCAAATATAATAAATAAATAAATAATTCTTACCGCTCCGGGTGTGGCCGTCTCCTGGCCACGTGCTCTGCCCCTTGACCTTGCTCGTGCACGACCAGTCATTTTCGTAATTTTTGAGGTTTACCACTGGTGAAAAGTAAAAAAAATAGCTAAATTATTAACTTATAACCACTCACCTAAAGACACAAAAGGTTAAATTACATTTAAATTCACATATCACTGCCACAGGTGGAAAACCTACGGCCCGCACCACGTGGTGGAGCAGCAAGCCTCACCTCTTGCTAGTGTTCCGCCACACGTAAACCGGACTACGCAAATTAAAAGAAACTTTACAATAAGAAACCACATTTTTGAGACATCCTAGTTAAATCACCTATCTTTGATTAAGAACTTTGTTTTAAAAGTTGTCCCAAGGCATATTTTGACAGCTAATCGATATAACTAAATAAAATGGTAGTGGGTGTCACGCCAGTTAAATCTAAATGTGCAAAATACTTCTGCTCAAAACATTCTGTTAGGACTAGCGTAAATTCAAAGACTTTTAATTCTGATTTATTTAAGGTGGCTTACCTCTGAAGAACACCAGCGGAAAATTAGTTATTTGAGACCACTTGTTTGTGGATGAGAAGAGAAAATACTACCAGTCAGCGTAGTTTTAGACCTCTATATTGACGATATCGATACGCCAACACCTTTAGCTGCACAATCTTTCAACATTTGATCAGTTTAGATTATAGAGAATTATAAAAATATGTCCAACATTAGTTTAAACAAATAAACTTTGTATCAAAGTACTTGTGTAAAAAAAACAACTTTACTTATCAGGAACTACCTTTTCACGCGCAGTGATCCGGTTAATGTGTGCTGTTCTGTGTGCGTTTTCTTTTTTTTTTTTTTTTAACGATAGGGGTGCAATATCAATTATAGCCAGTAGATGGAGGCAAACTCCCACTGTATTAGCACACATGATCAGGTACAACACCAGCATCTCCACACAACCTCTGATGCAACTACGTACTACTGCTGAGAGTCTAAAGTAGCATATTGCTCACGATAGATCACCATCAAACTGAAAATGTATGTATGTCTCTCTCTCTCTCTCTCTCTCTCTCTCTCTCTCTCTCTCTCTCTCTCTCTCTCTCTCTCTCTCTCTCTGTATATATATATATATATATATATATATATATATATATATATATATATATATATATATATATATATATATATTTTTTTTTTTCCTTACAAGTATTGATTTGGTTTCATTTTACCAGATATAACTGCTTTATTGCAGTTTCTTCTGACACTGAGACAATATTCTAAAAAAAATACCTTGTCACTTTCATTGATACTTTCTGAAATGTGTTAGAATCACTATTCGAAATTCCAAATTGCCAAACTTTTCCTCTCTGCTCCACATTCTACTCTTTAAAAGCCAACTCTGCACCTCAGAGGGCATTTTGGGAGGATGCATGCAAGTCTTTCATGTCTGAGATCTAAGAGTGATTACATATTCAGACCTGAGGGACTAGTCTGGGAGGACTTGCTTTAGTCACTGTTTACCTGCTGGAAGAACACTGCAGGGAGATGAAGCAAAAGGCAGGGACTTATGTGTCACCAAGCCTCAGTTTTTGGGTGAAAAGTGAAACAATGCAGAAAAAAACTACTTTAAAACAAAAAGTCACAATGAGGCAATTTTCCAGTTGCATAAACAGTTATAGATACAATTAAATTTTACTCACACATACCAATATTGTGTTGTTAAAATGCTGAGCAACGTGCGCCCTCCACAGAAGGAGCAGCACGGTAAAAACTAGGATGAAAAACAAACATAAAAGAAAGTTTTCTCCAAAAATAATGCCATCTCTAAAACAGAAGACAACAACAACAAAGGTCATTGAAAACAAAGAATAAAAGTGAAAGAAAAGATGAAAGCAAGCTCAGGGAAAAAGACTGCGAGCTGAAGGGTGTGAGGCAGTGAAAGGTGCAGCCTGCATGGACGCTGATGAATACACGTCGGGCTCCAAGCTCACCCTGAAAACCCCAGCCAGGCGGATTCTGCGCTTACGCTAATCACGCTCTGCAAGATACTACGCTCCAAATCTGATGAAAGGAAATGTTGAACACAATTTGTACGCTGAACTGGCTGCATGTTCACAAAATACACGTTTCACAAATGTTTTTCTGTGTGGATTGATAGTATTTATTATCAACCTAATTTCCTGGTTCAGTCGTGAAAAACAAAACAAGATCAAAGCTTTCTTTCACACAATTCAGTTTCTCCATTGAGCTTGAACCTTTGACTGCAAAATCAGAGCAGGAAGGGATTTTTCAATAATAAGAATCTACCATGTCATGATGAGTAAGCAGGTTCGGATAATTAGATTATTTCTCTTGACTACCATGGAACCAAATCTGCTCTGCATCAGCATGTTACCCCAAAAGAAAACATTGCATCACATCAACAACACATGCATGGGAAGCATGACATTTATAAAGCCTGTACAGAATAAGCAATAAAAGTAAGTAGTTTGTAAGATGAATTCTGATGGTCTGTTTATAATTTTTTAGAGTAAAGGTTTTTGGGTGCGTTAGTGATGTTGTTGAATTTACGTACACAATCACGGTCATGCGTCAAAGATTGGGGGTCTTTTCCAATAAAAAAAATTGATTTACTACTGGTGTGGATTTCCCATCTTCTAGTTTATGGTAATTTCAAGCAAGTAAATGGCTTGAAGAGAAAGCAACTGGACTTCTTGGTTCTTGAAGATGTTTTACTTTCCATCCAAAGTCTTCATCAGTTGCATGAACAGTGAAACAAGAACCACGTAAAGACGTATAGCTGCTTTCAATTCAAGACTTTGAGCAGTTGAAACTCTGGTATATTTCTAAATGGTGTGCGCTACACTACTATTAAGCCTATATATTTTACTTTATTAATCTGCGCTCCAAAATATTTCATGTAAACAACTTAAAATGCATCATATTTTACATGTATCATCTATTAATAGCACTAAATGTATCCCAACTACACCATCTACACCATATGTACATGTATATGAAAAAACTTTATTTAATAAAAATGTATTTCCACCGCAACTTATTTTTTTCAGTCATTGTTTCCAGGTGAAATAATCAAATATTATTGATCATAACTTACTCAGCCTACAAAACTTGGATGTTAAGGATTTAAATCTGACTCACTGACAACGTCCGTCCACATGCAACACTCTTTAACGCACCAGATGACTGAAGTGTATCCGAACTGCTGAGATTGTAAAACCAAATTATTAACTGAGCTCCCACATTCCATCATGGTGACATTTCAGCTCCTTTGCACACATTTTTTCTGCAACCCTGAGCACCAAGGATGTAAACCAATGTAGCTCCTTATAGTTCTCACAGTGCTTGGCAAATGTACGGCTCGCTGCTCATTTGGTAACAAAAACTTCTGGCTGGTGACCTTCACTCGTGCAGACTGCGTAACCAGACACAGGAAGTCTGGTCACAGTCATGGATTAGTCATAGATGTGTCTGCTGTGAAATCATCTGGAGGTAAAAAGCAAATACTGTCAATCATTTGACAGTTTTCAAAGAGGAAGAAATGCAGAGCAAATAATCTTTTTAAAATGTTGAGCTAGTGAATGTGTTTATTCAACTGTAGCCTGCCCCACCTCTTTTTATTTTTTTGGAGAGGCAGGGGGGTGAAGGTGGCAGGAAAAGGAGAGGGCCCGCAGAGGCGGCACCCCCTCGGAGACGGCTTCAGTGAGGATGCCTCGCTGTGATCTCTAAAAAGTCAACAAGGATTGGTCCACAGCTGGACGGAAAGAGAACACAGAGCAGGCACGTAGCAACATCTTCCCGCTGCCAGCATTCATGGAGATGGAAGGCCTGCTCGGGAATCTGCTCCACTTTTCCTTCATGAAAAGTAAGCACGTGGAATAAAGGGAGTGTCCTCAGTCAACTTTTCATCTACTCAAAGCAATTACTAAATTAAACATTCATTACAGCTCACATACATTAGTCACTAATCCTTTTCTAATCCGTTCTTTTTCTCCAGTGAAGAATACCATAGCTTCTGTATCTCACAAACTCACCTATAGTACACAGCTAGAGAAGAACAGCAGCATGGCACACTGAATTTCCAGGGAAGATTAAGTTGCTGTCTGAATCAGTGAAACTTTCTGGGGGTTTGAAGTAAAATTCTCTGTGGTTATGCCTCTCTTTGTCCAAAACATTGCTTTAAACAAAGGTGCAGTGAAGCATCCACAGCAAAGAATCTAATAAGCACAATGTGGGAATAAAGCAGAGGGGAGTGAGCTTCAAAGGCAACCATGCACAGCATGACTGGCATCAGTCTGAACTCCCAACCTAGGACACTCAGCATGCTCTTCAGCAATCACCCCCCATGGACCAGTCCTGGGCAGTAATTAAAACCATCATTCCCACTGCCTCGGTATCTCATTAGCCATAGGACCTTGGGCATTCATCTCTTCTTGTCCAAAAACATCACAATTCAACACCAGCAAAGATGTGTCCCACGAACCACAACACAAGTCCGTGAATTGTCTGTGCTGAACAGAGCACCATCTTACTAACTCCTAAAGAGCTGCGGGAGATCACACAATCCCGTCTTATTCATGTCTGCCATAATTATTATTGCACCCATCAGAGATAATTTGATGGTAAACTGTCACCCTGCTTGGCTTGGATCTACCATTGCAGCAAACAAAAAATGAAAGTGTAACTCTGGCAACGCTGCTTTTCAGGGAAAATCTTTTTTTTTTTTTTTTTTTTTTTGCTTTTGACTTTGTTTTCAGCTGAAAACATCAACCAGTATTTGTGAGGGAAACATTAAAAAAATGAGGACAAACTGATACATTTGAAGCTCCTGCGCTTTCATTATCAAAGGGAGGATTTGAAGTGGGCGAGTATCGGTTGCAGTGGTCAGATTTAGCACATTGGCTGTAGATAAAAAGGAACCCTTCTTTCCATGTTTAATTCAGTATGAGCCATGACTAACTCATGTAATATACCGGGCCTCTGAAACCAATCACTTGCTTTGTGAAGACAGAAATGAATATGTTACTGGATTCTGTTGGTGGCGTACCTACACAGGCTTGCTTTCAAGTCAGGAAAATATATTGTGAATCCTTCATGTTATTCAGCTCTTTAGGACGGCAGCGCTGCAAATACTCAATTTATGTCGTTAACTTATTATCAGTACAGCACGGCTGATTTAGTTCATTCATATGACTGTTAAGGAATCATTGGAAAAGGCAGGATGCTGTGTTTCTTTCGGGTAAACTTTAGGCAAAAAAAAAAAAAAAAAGGTTGTTGTGTTGTCGTGAACCAAAACAGCTACATCTGCAGCCACAATGGTGGCGTTGATCAAACGGTTTGATGAAGATTTTCAAAATGATTCCCTAAATCCTTCATTAAAGAGCTGCTAAAATAGTTTCAAGATGCCCCACCCAAACACACAAAACAAGATCAGTCAGTTTCTAAAGAGTGCTGTTACATAGCTCTCACAAATATGCCAACCACTCCTCCTACTGCTGCACAAGCGTGTGTCTGTGTGTGGATTTCAAATGGAGTCTTCCCATTCTTTGGTCATGAGAAGCCTCTGATCTTTCTGTGACACAAAGACTTGTGCTCGATGAGGGAGAGCTCTCTACTTTTGTCAACATCCACCCCGAATCCGCTGCTCTTTTAATAACAGCAGTGTATTGTTTATGCAAGTGTTTGCACAAAAAAAAAAAAAAGAAAGAAAAAGGCCTCAGTGGCACAAAAACCATTAAAGACCTGGTCCCCCCATTTCCTCTTCTCTGCCATTATGAGTCAGTTGAAATTAAAACCCAACCAGAAGCTGGTTCTCAGCCAATTTCAGCTAACTGACTCTCTCCCGCTCTGTTTCTTTGAGAAGCCTTTGATGTTAGCGGGGGGCTTTTGCACTGGCAGTGATGGTAGCGAATGATACTTTAAGCGATTCTTTTTTATCCGGCGAGCTTAATGAAAGATTAATGGGTTTGATATTTTCCCTTGTTTATATTTTATTTAAAAAGTAAGCCGGGGTCCTTGGAACCTGTTAAAAGCTTCTTGTTAATGATTTTTTGGATCACTGAATGTCACATTGCCATTCTTTGACTCTAAACACAATGAGGAGCAGTGATTGTCTTTTTAGCTGCAGGATCTTTGCGTATAATGTACCAACCTTGACTGTTGTGCCTCCATGTTATGTTAATTTCCTGATTGAGCTGTCCGCAGACTCGCCATTTCGTAGATGAAATGATGAGGAATTTCTCATGACAGTCTAGAGATCATCCGTCAAACGGACATAGCTTGTGTGTGTACGTAAGTGTGTGTACGTAAGATTTGATGGTGCAGAGCAGATGTGGCAGTCAGACAAACTTCATCTTCTACAAGCTTCTCAGTGAAGCTTATATGTTTATCAGAAGCTGACTTCAGATAAATATTTAAAACATGAAACAATCACAAATAGATTATATTTGCAACTCCCATTCCTCACTTAAATAGAGTGATGTCATTTTAAGAAGTAATTTTAATATGTCATGGTTTATGGATTAGGGTTTTGTTCTTCATTCAGTCTTTTGTTTCCCAATTTTTCCTTGTCTTACCCTTCTTTGCCTTCCTTGTTCATCTCCACCTGTGTTTTGTCACCCGTGTGTGTGTGTGTGTGTGCAAAACACACCACATTGTGTTTTATGTATCGCATATCTTAGTCTTCACCCATGGCTGTTTTCAGTTCTTTGTAGCTCTTTTTTTTTTTTAACACACTGCTGTGGCAACACCGTAATTGATCGATTAAAAGTTTTGTATTCATTACACCTCCCGACTCCTGGGTCTGGGTCCTCAGCCAGCAGCAGATCATAACACAGGATGCTCACAAACCTTTGTTTTGTTTGTTATGTCAGTGAATAAAGTAAATATCATATAGCAGCTCATTTTACTATATGCAGTGTAAACAATATTAAAAGCTGTACTGTTACATGGACTTGAATGAAATACTTTTTTTTATCTCTTATAAACAAGGTATATGTGTCTTAATTTGAAACATACGTGCAATTCATGTGATAATTTAGATTAAAAATGATCCTGAATGTTATTAAGCTCATTTGGCTCATTTGCCATGTTATTATTATTATTATTATTATTATTATTATTATTATTATTATTATTAGCATCAGCTATTTCTGAAAATGCCCATAAAACAACATGAGCTCATGTCTGAGTCACAAAACCCTCTCACAGTCACCAAACTTTTTTGGTCCCTGTAGGAACAAAAGAAGAAGGTCTGTGAAGTTGATTGTTTCTTGTTTCCAACTGAGAGTCAGCATGGTTTTCTTGCAACTCAGGCTCCTTGTTCTATAATCCCTGAACCTTGAATAGAGCAAGCAGTAATGTAAGTCAAAACCACGGTGTTTCCATAACCATAACCAAGAAGTGATTTTACTTTTGGAATTGTGATTTTGTCATGGAATGTGTATTGAAGGTCATTGGCAAATTATGAGAATTGTGTTTGTTATTTTGGAACATGAACAAAACTAAAATGTCTATACTCTTTAAGGGAGGATTATATCTTTGGAAATAAAGGAAACATTAAAAGGGCTGGAAAAATGTCCTGATTCTTCCCTCTCCTATTCGAAACATCCTGCCTCACTGTTCATCTTTACGTCTTCAGAGTAAAAGAAGAATGAACTAAAGGATAAAAACTGAAGTCTAATTTATCAACCAAAATCAGAAAAAGTTGGGATGGCATGGAAAATGCATATAAACAAATACAAGAGAGAGAGCAGGAGAGGGAGAGAATGCCGTGGTTAAGTGATTCTTTCACTCTGACTTTTATTTCTTTGCATGAATTTAAGAAGTGTAATCGTCTTCCTTTAATTTGTTAATACATAACAATTTTTGCATTTTACTACTACAAAACTTTTCAGAAAGAGATGAAGTTTGACCTGTTTGTTAAGGTTACGTTCTTCTCACGACACTTAGTAAGGTATTCCGGCAATGAGGATACAAGTGATGTAACATTTCAGTTATGTTTGTCTCATTTTTTCCTGCAAATTCATTTCAAACAGCGCAACAGTGTGGAGTTGACATTGCATTTTCTTTTTAAAATTCTGCTCAATTTTTATTTTGGTAGATAGATCAGGACTGCAGGATACCGGTCCAGTATCCGTACCATTTTCTTTTTGAGCCTTTGTAATGTGTGCAGAATATGCTTTTGTGTTACTGAAAAATGTATAAATATCCATGAAAGAAAAAAAAAAAGAGGTGATCTTAAAGGCTGTATTTACTGCTATAAAATCTCAATTTAGTTTTCTCCCTTAATGCTGTCATCACACAGTTGTAATGACCTTTGCCAAGGGCACTGATACAACCCACAGTACCATCACTGAACCTGGCCTTTGGACTTGTTGCTGCTAATAGTCAGGATGGTCCTTTTTATCTGTAATAGACGTGAGATGGACATAAACTGGAGCACTTCAGCTGACCACAATACATGGTTCTACTTTATGGCGGTCCATTTCATATTGTAGTGCTTGACAAAGGTGAACTTAAAGAAAACCCCTAGCCCATGTGGTTATATTAGATTCTGATGAATGTTGGTTCTTAATGCCATGCTGTCTGAGTGATCACAGGTATCCACTTGTGACTACCTATTAGACGTGGGCTCTTGCCTTTTACACTATTAAATAGTTTGAAATTGCTTGAACCATTTAAAAAGAAGAAACATTATTTTTCCAAATAAAGTGAAAATAGCTAAAGTTGCGCTGCCGCATAAAACTGGGGATCATCACTTCACAAATTACAGGCCTGTTTCATTATTTCCACAATTCTCCAAGATTCTAAAAAAACTATTTAATAATAGATTAGTCAACTTCATGGATAAACATAAACTACATTCTGATAGTCAGTATGGCTTTAGATCACAAGACATCCCAAACAGTATGCAATAGGACTATTTATAGATGTAAAAAAAAAAAACCTTTAACATAGTCAGTCATAACATATTTATCAATAAGCCACAACGGTATGGGATCAGGAGGGAAATGGCTGAAAAGTTACTTAATGTACAGGAAGCAATTTGTGAAACTGGGACAGTATTTATACTTGTGCTTGGACATTGCTTGTGGCATCCCCCAGGGGCCAGTATTGGGTCCAAAACGGTTTTTATGACATTTGCAACATACCAAATTAGTTATATTTGCAGATGACACAAATATTTTTTGTTCTGGATGGGATTTACAGAAGGTATTTGAGCTTATCAGTTGTGAAATGTGCAAACTGAAAAAGTGGCTCAACAGAAATAAATTGTCATTGAACCTAAGTAATAGTAGTTATGGAAAAAAGGCTACTCATGTCAGATACAGGTAGATGGTGTATACATTGAAAGAGTTTATGAGAATAAGTTTCTTGGTGTGATAATACAGACAAAATAAACTGAAAATCTCACATAAAACATTCTCAAAACAAATTACCAAGCAGCATTTTAAAACACATTCTGGACTACAAATCCCTCCATATTCTATATTGTTCACTGGTTTTTAGCATATCTAAATTACTGTGCAGAGGTTTTGGGCAATACATATAAATGTACACTACAATCACTATATATACTGCAAAAAAGAGCCATATGGATAACTCATAAAGCTGGTTACAGAGATCGCACTCTTCCTACAATCAAAATTTCTGAAATTCATTTATCTGGTTTATTTTCACACAGCACATGTAATGTACGGCACAAGAAACAACATACTGCCTGGAAATATTCAAAAAATGTTTTTTTTTTAGCAGAGAAGGGGATTATACTTTAAGGGAAGGATTACATTTTAAATGTGGCAGATTTCACACGACATTGAAATCTGTCTGTCTTTCAATTTGTGGAGAGGCAATGTCCAAGCACGGCAGACTTCAAAAAGCAGGACAAAAACATGGTTTTCACGAGGTACAGGAAGGAAGAAGGACTTTGACACAGGCGCTTTCACAGTTTATTATTTGATCATTTACATTATTCTCTTGTTTTTATATTTGTGTATTTATTTTCAACTATGTAAATAATTTTGGGAACAGCTGTATTGGTGCATTCTGGGCTGTAAATAAGGGTTACGGTTGGATAATGGAAAAAGGTTTGGAAATCACTAAGCTTCCTACTCCTGTTCTGATATTGTGGATTGTGAATAGGTTGCTTTTCTTAAATTGTTTATGATTTTTATGATATATTTCCACGTGTCTGAAACAAATCTTCAAATCTCAAAGCTCATTCTCATGCAGATCTTTCTTTAAGGAACATGGCTTTTAAACGTTGCACCGACTTTCTCATGTATCTGATGACAAACTGGAGCTCTTCTGCTGATCTTTGCTCTTCAAAGACTCTGTCATGGATACAACTAAAATCACACATGTTGAAATCATCTGTTTAACATAACATTCTTATTGTTTTTAATAATTAATTTTTCACTTCACCTCATTAGATTGCTCTGCACCGGCTTCTTGTGTTGCATGCCTAAAATGCAAAAATGGACAAATATTATGAAATTAAATACAGCCGACAAGAAACAAACAAATGAACCAAACAACATGAAATATATTGGGTTATCACTGAGTGCAAAGAAAATAAAACAAGGCAAAGTATATTTGAAATTCTCTGTAATTTTTTTTAAATGTATATACAGTCTATGATTTTTTTCTGACTTGAGGTTGTACATTCAATTAAATAAAAGAGGCATTTTGATTAAATATCTAACTGACAAATCTTTGATGCTTTCTTTGTAACTCATTTGCATTGGCATCATTGGTAATGATAATATACAAAACAGCTACTTCTGCTGGGCAAAAACGTTTAGACAATTTTCCAAATAAAACATGGAAAAAATTGTTCATTTTTCATAGGTGGTTGTGGGATGAGAATCCCAAATGTATCTTCAGTTGAAGATGAGAAGAAGAAAAGTGTTGCAGGTTCAGATCGGAGCAGCGGTGGGGTGGGGGTCTGGTGTAAAGCCACTTCTTTCAAGTGTACTCACAGAGCACCCAGCATAGCCCAGCTGCCACAACCACAGGAAAGTGGTGAGCCCTGTAAGGCAGACTGCATAAATATATTTGTATTTGACTGAGGCACGGAGAGAGTGGAAAAATAGGAAAAAGAAGGTAACTGATGGGAACATTTAGGAAAGAACATTGCGTTGTTGAATGTAGGAGGCCTCTGTTAGCCCTGAGGCCAGCAGTCTCCCTTTCTCTGAACTTTCTGTGGCCCCTCCACCCCTAACTTTGCCTCCCTTTTTTTCTCTCCCACCTCTTTCTCTATGATTTATGCCTAACCTTTCTAATTACAGTGCCAACAGCAGCAGCCGTCAGGTTCAGTTGGGGTGAGGCACCGACAGACATGTCCCATCACCTCAGAGCGATGACTCTCCAGCATTGCTTTTTGATGCTGCTGCAATTTTCCTCTCAGCCTAATCTCCTTGACACTGGCTCTAGGAACATATTTGAATGACAACAAGACAGCACAGAGACCTTTACTGTCAAACACGATTCAATTCTATCCCGCAAGAAGACAGAGCAAAGTTTACAAAGTTGTAAAAATAATGTTCCACAGATCAAATCAATTTTGCTCTGATCAGTGATTTGTCATGAATTTCTATTAAATAACTGAATGAGGATGTAGTTCTACAGAGTAGTGGTCCAAATGTCACCATTTCACTTGCTGTGAGGCGTAACGGCAACAGTCTTTCATTTCAGCAGGTTGAAATATAGTAGTTACTTGGACCTTCTCCATGGATTCACCAACTGACTTGAGACACCCTGAAATATAAAACTTGCTCTATGATTCCACAGCTAAGGAAAAATCTGTCCTTTTCCATATATTGTGAGAAAGTAAAAGCTGTTGAATTAACAGTTCTTGTGTTTTTGTTTTTCATTTTTTTGGCGCTGTGCATGTATGTGATGTGGATGACACACCAGACATTGTCAGAGTACACACAGCTCTCTTTGGCAGCCCCCTCGGACAAACAGCATGACGGAAAGTCAGAGAAAGAAAAGAAAGAGAGGAAGAGAAAATGTGCCCACATGAGTGTGTGACATAGTCCTATTGGACTTATGTGCTCACCATGACAACCGTACAGATGGGGGCGGAAGGCCGGGAGACCCCCTGGCTTTTCGACATGGTACAATACCCGATCTTAACCCCTGTGACATCCCTGTTGTCAGTGGGGTCAAATGCTTGAATATCAATGAACTGACTCTGCACCTCTTGCAGTTGTCTTCAAAACTGTCCTGCTCACATTAGAGTTTCCTGCTGTCCTCCCTGAGCCCTTCTGACCTGTTCCCAGTCTCTCACCGCATTCAGACAAGGAAAACTGATTCCAACAACTTATGAACACACATGCATTCCTGCCTCCTGCATTCAGTTGACCAAGTTAATGTCTTGTCCATTTTACACTGAGGATGTTCCTGCAGCTGCAAAGAATAATGTGGAAATATGAGAATAATTTCCTTCACAAACAGGCATTCTAATTTTATTGGAAAAATGTCCTCATGTATTTGTGATATTTAGCATTTAAGTAGTATTGATTTGGTTTGATGCTAAACTTAAGAAAGGTTGACCACCTTTGGACTGTTGCAGTCCAACGAAGCTATGCTTGGATATGAACACTAGACAGTAAATGCAATGAACGCTCAAAATCCTTTGCTAAAAGCATTTAAAAGAGCATTTTTCTGAGTAGTTTGCAGTTACACCTTTCTTAATTGTGAGTGTAAGCAGAACAGCACCAGCCATCATCTTAGTCACAGTCTATACCAGGTCACTTCTTTCCTACTTAATAGAACACGTTGTTATCTGTTGCTTTGCTCCTTTCTCCGCTTTGAAGAAAAGAACAGAGGCTTGTCTTGATGTTGTTTAGTGAATATTGCCGTGATGGTTCAAAGCGATGTCCGTGACCCGAAGCAATGATCAAACACAGAGCTAAATTTAGTTCCTCATCTTCATGCAGGACAATGTTGCATGTAGTTTTACTTCATTGTCATCGCACATACATAGCATAAACAAGCTATGTATGTGCTGTCCAGTAATTGTATAACCACAGCGTTTGCATGTCTTTGTCAAACCTTCTTTACCATAGCATGCGATGGCCTCGGCTAAGGCATGTCATATGACATTATTTGCCTTTTTGTTTGACATTAGGAATTATATAAATATAAGAACATTGAGTACAAAGAAAAGTAGTAAACAGTAATAAACCACAGAAGTAAAATGTACATTATTTGTGTATTGACACACATACAAATAAAAATAGCCTCTGGTTTTACATCAAAAGCTCAGAAAATGAGCTTGATGATGTCAAAAAAAGTCACAGAGCCAGTAAGACACAGTAAACAAAGACATCAATTAGGAAGCAGTGCTGCAGCTAGTCATCAGAGTCCAATACATAGATTGTCTCTTTAAGTAAGCTGTTATTTTCCACTCAGGCCAGATAAGTGGGTCTTGACCCTTTCACTGGGTAGATTAGCCACTTCTGCCATCACTCCCATTACTTTTATCAGGACCAGACAATCTGGCCTGCCACCAGTGTCCAGGAAAAAAAGATTCTTCAGCCAGGCTACGGCTTGATTACTCAAAGGAACACATGTACTATCAGATACAGTCTCAAGGATCAACTGTAAAGTTGTTTATCATCTCTTCAGCTACCAGGCAGTTCCTTGGTACTTACCCCAAATTGCTTACAGTCTTGTCACTACCTAAAGCAAGCTGGGAGCCAAACGTGGCTTTAGATTGGGCTGTTATAGGCCAACACATGTTATGTGTTGTGCATGCCCATTCTTATTAACTTGATGCCCTTACTCTGCAAAGTATTTGACCAAGAAAGCGTACTCAAAACTCAAACAACAAGCGGATTGAACTTTTGATTTAAATTGATGAAAAATACAAGGCATGCTTTTTCGATTGTTTGTTTTTTTATTTCTTAATTTTAATTTAAAGAAATTATGGTATGTGTCGCTTTAATTGGTGAACTGTAACAAAATCAGCCTACATTTATTCAGTACAGGATGTTGTTTCTGCATGCTAAGTGAAGATAAACCGTTGGACTGTATACAACAATGGATAGAGCATTCGGTCACGTGACCCATTGGTTTCTGAAGACCGGTTTTGAAGCCTGTTTCCTTTGTACAGGACGCAGCCATGTTATTCAGTCGACCGCCGTCAAAATAGCTGCAGAGGTGGCGTGTGATGTTTCCAACAGGTAATATCGTTTTACATATTGACTTGACAGCAATATCAAAATTGACGGTTGTGTTTACCAGATGCTGCGTTAATACAAACGGATGGTTGCTTTGCGAAGGGGAGTAGCATGAGGATTACAAATAAAGAAATAATTGCTGCTAGTGATAGGATGAGCCGACTGCCAGTCAATCATATTAGAAATACATTAATTTCTCGATATAAAATCTCCTGGTGTGGATCAAAAGCATTCACCCCCCTCAGAGTTGCAATGGATGTAAAATCAAACGATTAAGACCAAGATGGTTTTTTTGAACAAGGCTGTAAATATTTTTATTTTACCTCTAAAGTTGGACATTTTAACATGGGAGTCGATGGAGATTGAATCGTTTTTGGGACCTCTAGCGGTCAGTCGAGGAACTGCAACAAAACGCTATTCAACATGAGCTTCAATCTGGAAGCGAGTTGGCTTGAGTTAACAAAATTGTAGCGTTACCGTGGGACTACCGGCCATAATAATGCTATTGACTTTCTCTCTCAGCAAATGATCATGATTAATTACAATTAAACTAAATAAATAATATATGAAAGAAACATGCAGTTAGTACACTGAGTAGGTTAGTGCACCCTCTTTTAATCTTGTGGGTTTTGTGTGCGTGTGTGTGCTTGTGTAAACACATAATAAAAATGATCTGATCTTAGTACGTTTTAGTATTAGTTAAACAATATTAGACGCACAAAAAACATATTTTCTACCATGCCATAATAATTATCATGCCAAAATACTACTACTAATATATATAATAATATTGATAATAATATTAAGTACCCCATAACTCAAAAGCTTACTGCTTGATTTATGATTGTGGATGAATTTTATTTAATTCTTCATTGCATTTCTTTAATTTATTGAGGTTTATGGACATTCACTAATGCACTGCTTTCTGGATGGTCTGAATGTGGCCTAGACCTTTTCAAAACTGTATTTATTTATTTTTATTATAGCCATAATTATGTTTTGACTGATCACCGTCAGGCATGATGACAATGACCTTTGAAACCTTTTAAGGTCTGAAATGAATGGTCATTTTAAGCATTTATATATACAGTCTGTGATAGGCTTTTTTTAAGTGGTGTTTATGTACATATTTTAAATTTATATTGTTGTTATTATATGTGTTTTTAACTCTTGTGCTCTTAACTGGAGCCTGTCTTGGCCAGTGTACTCTTGAATAAGATATTTTAAATCTCAAAAGTTTCTTTTGCTGGGTTAAATAAAACTTAATAGGATAATAAATATGAATATGCAGGTGTGCAATTTGGATAAACGGATGGTTGGATGGATCATTGCCTATATCCTTCTGTCTTGGCATTGTGCTCAGACACACCTGAATGCATCTGCTTTTATAAAGATCTGCATACCTGCTGATGATCAACTCATCAAGGGCTGATGATTAGCAGCCCTTCACTAGCACTTCTATGGAAACAGATACTCAGTACTGCCCATATGTTTATTTATTTATTTATTTTATTTTGAAGCAGAAATCATCAAATGTCAGCATACAGTAAAGTCTGCCAGTAAGGCTGGGGTATTTTTTACCCATTTTATGTGACAGGGAATTGTGCAGTTTTCTTTCATGTTTTCCCCCTCTGTGGCACCTTTCTTTGTTAAGTTTGCTGAGAGTGTCTTTGAACCACAGGCATTCTCTGTCAGCAGTGCTTATGAGCCCCGCCAGATCCTTCATCATCCTTCTCCCTCTCTAACCCCTTTACTGTCTATAACACCCACCTTGCACTCCCATGCACACACACACAGACACAAATCCATATTCCTTTCATAGGTCCTGTTTCTGCCTTTGTAATGTCTCTGAAAAAAAGTATATATATATATATATATATATATATATATATATATATATATATATATATATATACAAATAGTGTGTGGATGTTCTATTACAAATGTGCCTACAGTCCCAATGTCCTGCTGTTTTAGATTTATCAGAGCTTTTAGAAGTGTGGATCAGGAAGGTGGAAGATTAGACTGCTTAGTCTCCATGGAGAAGAAATCTTGCTTTTAGCGGCTACCACACTATTCACATTGCTCTTATCACACAATTTCTTGCCTTTTCAATCAAATTGCAGCCCATGGGTGCCATCAGTGCTCACAATATTGCTTCAGTACATCCAGCAGTTTTGTGCTGAATGTTGCATATCTGGAGCTGTGATAGTAAAGTGCATGCATGTCATAGACCTACTTGCCACTTTATTAACGGTCATCTTGGACAACTGTTAAATAAAGTACTATTGACAATATATATATATATATATATTTTTTTTTTAAATAAATAAAATCATCTGAGTGTATATATATATATATATATATATATATATATATATATATATATATATATATACACTCAGATGATTTTATTTATTTAAAAAAAAGTATTTCCATATAAATAAAGATTATTGGATTTACAATCTCTGTGTTTGCCAGCTGTCACTCTACATACTTTCACTTGCAACATGCAAACAAGCCAAAACCTATGCAAAAAAAAAAAAAAGAAGAAAAGAAAATTGACTGAACCTTAGGGAGGGGGCTCCATACAAAGAGCCATGCTTGAAAAAGAGCAAGAGCTGCCATACTCTGGGGCTGAGAGGAAATGTGCCACTTCCCTGCATCTATGCAGGAGGAGTGTCTGTTTGCACAGGTCTCTGTCAGTTAACGCTAATCTGCCTGATCTCCACCTCAAAGTCGCTCACTCCCCCACATGCAAATAAACATATTCAGTCCTCTTTCAAACCAAAGCCACTATCAAACACTTGTTTGATCAGGAGAGAGCCTGTGAGGTAGTTCATTATGCATTTGTGAAAAAAAAAAGGAGGGAACACATTGTCGCCACTTGCCGCGTTTTATGTAATTACACTTACCTTCAGTGGTGACTGGGAACTATTGTCTCCACACTAGCCTGAGGAGTTTGTGCCTCTGTCTTTGTCAGCCATTAGCAGTGCTTCATGTGTGTATATATACTTTACTCGTTGCCCTACTTCTCTTTGCCGCAATAGTTGATTCACAGCAAGAAGGACCCCACCCCCTTCCTCAACCATAATCCACTGGACTCTGGATTTATACACCAGAAGAACTTCATTTTGAGGACAGCCTGTTTGTTAAGACCCTGATAAGATTTTGGTCTAAAAAAAAAAAAAAAACCATTGCCTTTTTCTCTTTGTTTTTTTTTTCTTTTTTTCCTCTTTCTCAAAATTATGCCTTCGAGTAGAAAACAACAAAGTTTAATTTGTTGTGATGCACCAACTGTTTCCTTCTCTGGCAAGTCAAATGAGTCAGAGCTCTTCAAAAGGCAACAGACTTACATTCGCGGCAGCTGTCGAATAAAAAAGAAATGCGGCAAGAATCGGTGAGGGTCCAGCAAATTAGGAGCATACATGTTGGAGAAAACTCACCCCTGAACACTGGCCAAATTCCTTTGTGTGTCTGTTGAGATGGTATGTGTGCGTCATGTATGAGTCTATGACACTGAGAGGTATCGCACTGCCTTCTAACCAGACAAGCCCAAACTAGTAAACAGGTGCTACAGGAGCAGCTGAAGATGAGGACATGGGGCGTCTCCAAATGCCTGATCAAAGAGAAGTTGCCTCAGCCGCCAGTCATCCCAGTAACTTGATTTATGCCACTGTGTCAGAGACCTTTATGGTGGCTTGCAAAAGCAAGCGCACACAAAAACACACACTTCATTCCACATCCCGGCACACAGCCCCTCAAACAATCTGGCTGTAGTCACGTATTAGTACTGAAGCGATGATGTTTTTTCACCACTTTCTCCCTGAGCCTGAATGTGCCTGTCACACAGAGGTGCTTTAACATGGTTGGGTTATTAATGGTTCTGTCATTTCAGCTTTATGTTTGGGATACCGCTCTGCTCCACAAAGACGGGCAACATCAGCTCAATTACAGAGTGTTGGAAAGCTGAAAATCCTACCCTTCTGGCAAACCAATTGAAGTAATTTATATCAAGCAATTATCAAAGGTTTGGTGTAATTTCAACAGCGTTGATTACAAGCATATTCTCTTTTTTCTGTCAATACTTCATGAGCTAACACCGACTTCTAACTTCTGCATAACGTAGAAGAAACACTCAGTAACAGGAGGCGGGTGAGTATGCAGCTGGTGGCTTTCGCCCTGGTGAAATGGATCTATGATTCATCAGCCAATAGCTGCATGACTGCGATGGGATTCCCCACCTCGCCAAATAAAATGTGTCTTTGCAAGGAACAGCATCTGATAGTAACCTACATGAGCTGCTTGCCGAGCAAAACCTGTGATCTGGTATAGGATCTATACTTTAAAAAGCTTGTATTCAGTTGAGTATGGTGCTTCCAAAAGAAATGAAAAAAAAAAAAAACAATCTTGCCAACCATACTTTTCCCTCGCTCTGAGCAGAATCTTTTTTTTTCTTTGAAGAGAGGAGAAGAAGAGGAGTCTTGGAGGGGGGTGGTAACTGTCATTTATATTTACAACTTCTCTATAAACCTCAGGGGCTGTTATCCAGGTGGCCTCTGTTGAGGCTCTCAGAAGCGCTCACACCTTTTTTTTTTTCAACTCAGAGTATCAATACACACTGGCTGACTTTGATTCAGCCACACAGAGGTTGTGAGTCATGTCATTTTGACCGTTAAAACTGGTTGGGTCGATGTTGGAACTTGAATACCCTCAGGGATAGAGGAAGACTTCCCCACAGAAACTTTATTAAACCAGAGAAAACCCTTTGACGTATATTTTAAACTTGTTTTTTTTTCTTCTTTAGCATAGTGAAAGATCGAAGAAGCTTCCCATATCAAAACCCAAAATTATAACTTTATGACTGTTACGTAGGTACAATTGCTTATCAGTATTTTGATATGGGTTAGAGATGTAAGTGGTTGTCATGTGACTTAAACCTCCATGACAGGGCTGTCGAGACTAATGTCAATTGGTTTTATTTGGATTCAAGACTAGACTTGCGGCCCTCAGGGCACAGACCTTGCATTTTGCTTGCGTAAGAAAAAAAGATCTCCAGATACCAAACAATATAACATCTTTATTTTATTTATTTTTTTAAGCCTACTCAGTTAATAAATAACTACTTTAAACCTAGGCCAGATGTGCCAGATGTGTCTTTAGAAATGTCACTATATAGCCGGGTGATGAGAAAAGACGAGATGACAGATATTCTGTGTTTTGGTTTGCAGTGATCCTCTTTTCAAAGTTAAACCCTTCAAACAGTCTTATCCTATCCTGAATGAGAGCTGGATTATTGTATAACCCCTTCACCCCTTCATACGCACCAGCATATGCAACACAGCAAGACAGGGACAGAGCGGAGAGGAAGGACTCAAATTCAAATGTGTATTCAGCTGAAATAAAGTATAATGAAATAAACATGTAAGCAAAAGGACAGTTTATCAAAACCCTAATTTAAACCACAGGTAACCCATTGTTCCCATTAATATTAGCAGCTAGTCAACTGTCTAAATACTATTACCCCCTTCGGGTTGACCTCATAATTCTTACTTTTAATTTTTACAATTGGCATAAAACATAACCAACACTATAACCAGTGACTCAAGTTGCTTATATAAAGCCATGGCACCAGACCTGAGAGTAAAATATTCTTTTTTTTTGTCTGTTCTGTTTTTTTTGGATAAATGTACTTGTCTTGAAGAGACAAGGATGTCAGTACTAAAAAAAACTTCATGTTGCTTGCTCCTAAAATAAATAGACCACATTTAAAAATATTCACAAAAGTGATATACATGTTTTCTTTTTTACCTCTATATTGTACACAGTAGTGAAGCTAACGACAAGCTTTTTATAACGTTAATTTTTTGCAGTTTTGTTGTGAAATAGTCACAGTAGAGTTAATATATGGATGTAACTTATCTCTTTACAAACATTTAAAAAAACAAGAGTAGAAATACCACTGGTTAATATGTGTAAGACTTGAGGTCTTATATTCTAAATTAAAGTATTAATCTCTTTACCATATCTATAAACACCATTTTTGGTCAATGTAGATTATACGCTGATCGGAAATGCAAAAATAAAGTGTTCTTACTGCTCTTGCCCGTTTGAATTATTCATAAGGCTTTTTGTGACAAATTAAGGATTATGGTGTTGTTTTTTTACTGTATTGAAATGATAATGAAATCGGTACAAATGTCTACAAAGACAGATACACCAAATGAGAGAAGAACAATTCCAGCTTTACAAACATTTTAAAACTAAAACGTTTTATTAATTTTTCTATAAAATCTCAACCTTTAGAAATATATACAAACACTCCCTTGTGCTTTAAAACAGCAAAGACAAAAGGGAAAAATCTGTGTACAAATAACTTTTGAATATTGAGTGCTTGATTAATTTATGTCATGAAATTTCCTTACAATGGGGCAGTTTGTAAGGTTGTGAGTGCTTTTCAACAGCTGCTTTCAGTCCAGTTCAAACATATATGACACTGCCTTGATTTCCATGAAAAAGCCAGGTCACAACACTCGTCTCTCTGACCATTTGCCTCTTTGGGGTCCTTCCATTGTGTGTAATCAGTCATCAACAGCACACGTGCCTTTTTTCTTATAAGGAAAGCATCTATTGCACATTATTCAAGCAATGCCATGGCACATCCAAATAATTTACTCTACTCTTTTTTTTATCTTTGAAACAATCCCATTCTTTTTTTTATACCAAGTTCACCAATGGGACAAATAAGTCAAGAAAAAGCTGAGTTTTAGTCTCAAACAAAAGCTTCTCCTGTTGTGTGACAAGGCTGATGATACATAAAAAACCCATGTATTTGTCAATGCATGTTGGATAAATTAAGGAAGAACTTTGATTCTTTAAAAGGCTCTCTGATTATACAAGTCTTGCTTAGGGTTTTGAAAGTCTTTTTGAGTCTGCACCAAAAAAGTCAGCTCATACACATGTTGGAGGGGGGCGTGTAGGTTCATACTTTGTATTGTGCCCCTTGAGAGATGGGTGAGGTTTGATGTAAGGTCTGCTGCTGGTGAAAACACTGGCAGCCTTCCTCCTGGTCCTCTTCTTTAACTTCCGGCTGAACACATTCTGCCATGACTGCAGCGTCTTTGAGGTCCAAATCCACATGCCGCTTGTGATGCCTACCACCAGCAGCATGAAGATCTTCACCATGAAGATCTCCACAGCCGGAATTGAAGCCTTCATGACACATTCATCTGACTCTGGCCCGCTGCCGTCCACACACTTCTGCTCCCCTGCTAGGATGTGCCAGTAGTCCATGTTGAGCCTCTCATAGAAATAGCAGGCAATGACGCAGGTGGCTGGGACAGTGTAGAGCACGGAGAAGACCCCAATTCGAACCATCAGCTTTTCAAGTTTGTCCGTGTTCTCACCCTCTGTTTTCATAATCTTCCTGATGTGGAAAAGAGCCACAAAACCAGACAACAAAAAAGAAGTGCCAATAATAAGATAGCAGGAGAGAGGAATGAGCACAAAGCCTGTGAGAGCTTTGACATCCATGCTGCCCACGTAGCAGACACCCGTCAGCTCATCCCCAGCCACCTTCCTCATCACCAGGATCAGGATGGTCTTGACGGCCGGGATGGCCCACGCTGCCAAGTGGAAGTAGCTGCTGTTGGCCTCAATCGCCTCGTGACCCCACTTCTTCCCTGCAGCCAGGAACCATGTGAGGGTAAGGATAACCCACCAGAGGGAGCTGGCCATTCCAAAATAATACAGAATGAGGAAGACAATGGTGCAGCCAGTGCTCTCCAGGCCCTCCTGGATGATATACTGAACACCATTGTCTCTGTCACAGGCTATTCTGTCCGCTCCCACAAAGAGTCGAATGAGGTACCCCACAGAATAAACACAGTATGACATAGAGAGGAAGATGATTGGCCTCTCTGGGTATTTGAATCGCTGTGGGTCAATTAGGAAAGTTAGCACGGTGAAGGCACTGGAGACAAAGCAGAGGATGGACCAGATGGCCATCCACACCAGAGAAAACTGTTTGTCTCCTTGACTCCAGAATACATCCACTTTAGGGTAGCATTTAGGTGCGCATGACTCACTTTTCTCCACAAAGTGGAACTTGCCTGGGTTGCTACAAGTCTGTTGGCTGCCACTGTCCTTCGGGAGCAGGTCTTGCCCATTCAGAGGCCGCTGTGGTCTGAAGTCCGGGGGCTGAGTGTGGGAAACTTTGGGAGGTTCATCTGATCCGTTGGTTGGCGCCTCCATGCACAGGTTGTTTGGATCATTTTTGGTGGGCAGACGGGAGCAGTCCAAAGAGTCGGGCCAGGGGAAATTGAACTGTTGCAGGATAGGTGAGCACTTCAGTTTGACCTGCTCACACATAACTCTGCATGCTGGAATGGGGTTGGACACCTGCTCCGTGCACATGGGAGCATATAGGGAACACAGGAAAAATTTGAGGTGGCTGTGGCATCCAAACTGGATCAGCGTTGCAAACTCCTGCAGCTTTATTGCTGCCTCCTTTTGATCATCATGTCCCATAAGATTTGGCATGCGAGTCATATTGTAACCTATGTCTTTACACTGGGGGATAGTTATGTGTTGACATCTCCCTTCTCCAGACCAGTCAGGATCTATTGAGCTGATGGTTGAACCCCTGCTGCTCCACAGAACCAGCAGGACTGGGATGAGGCTGAGCTTCCCAGATGTACTCATCTTCCCCACTTATTTTATTTTATAAGAAAAATACAGTTCTTAACCACAACGACTAAACCCAGATTTCACAGCAATGGAACAATACTGGTGTGAAAACAAAAACTTACTCAACTATCTGTTGTAAAATCATTGTCTCTTCGCTTCACTTCAGAGCAGCAGATATTCATTCAAAAAGAAATCCCACCATGGTGTGAAAAGGTTTCCTCTTGTGGAAGCGCTCTGTCTGGTCCATGGTCTCTAACGCGCGGAACGAGGCTGAAGTCTCTGAGCGTCTTCACTTCACTTTGGGTAAAACAGAACTGTAACACGCCTTTATTAGTTTCCTTTTTGTTTCCGAACGACCCACTAGTCCGTTTCCACGTTTCATGCCACTTTTCGAGGTTGTCTGGTCTGTTGAGGCGCGACTTCAGTCCTTGAGCAACAACTTGAGGGGGGAAGAAATAATCTCCTTTAGCCCTTCATGCGCGCAAAAACATGGGTCTGCGCAAGGCACCAGAAAGAGCACATCAGTCAACAAAATGAGTCAAATGTATATTCTTAAGGATATGAAGAAACGTGCTGTCCTGAAATGCGGGATTACGCTCCTCCCCGCTGCTGGCAGCTGATGCGTTTGGTGGCAGCGCTCGTCTGAGCTGGTCGGAGTCTTCGTCCCCGTCTAACCTGCCAAAAGATCCGCCTTCAAAGACAGCTACTTTGCATAAGAAAGATGACACTGACACGCAGATTATTTTCAAATCGTGCGGAACAGCTTGTTCATTACAGGAGTTTCAAAGGCTCGCAGCAAACTTCCTCCTTTCTGTTTGTTTGGACTCAGCCACAAACTTGAGCAACAAAAGGACAGATACATTTGATAAAAATCTGCAAATGTTGCACAGCATGTCTCATGCGCACACGCTCAAAGACGCACCAAAGCCAGAGTGCTTAGTCTGCGTGTATTTTAAACAGAATTATAGCGTACGTGTGTGTTTTCCTCTGTTTTCTTTATATTGTTATCTCAAGTACATATAATCCTAAAATTTAGCACATTGAACCTGCATTTATCTGAAAACATTCACTACAGCAGAGACAGAAATAATAATATCGTTTACACAAGTTAGAAGTTAAAAGCGTTGCATTCATAATTTTAGTTAAACAGAAGTAGTTAATGAAATATTAAGTGCAAAAATTCTCATCATACGATCTGAGTTTGATTCAGAAGATACTGATTTTTTTAAAAATATATAAGCAGCATTTTGATGTAGTTGTAGTCAAAGGAGTCCCAATAGCCTATATAGTTGAACACGCGCTGTTGGATAGATGACTCCATAAAAACCTTCTTGTTCTATTTGTTAAAATATGTTTCTGTTTTGAGTCAGAACCTGTAGCTGTCCCATAAATGCAGTGGAATAAAAAGTCAAATCTGTGCACTTTAAGTGCAGCACTGTATAGAAGAATAAACCTTTTGACAATTTCCTGTGGGTTGACAAAGGGTATTTTCAACTTTCAACTGCAGATAAAAAAAAAACAAAACATTTAATCTTTTAGTCTTAATTCTTTAAAACCTCAGTCCTGCCAGTTGCATATTAATTAACTGTATTCACCTTTAGGATGTGTTTAGAATTGAATATATATGCAGGGATCAGTGCACTCAATCTGCTATTCTTGATTCAGAATTACAAAATACCTTGCAGTCCGTTTCTGTATTTTTCAATGGAAGAAGTACCCTTATAACAAATATGATGGTTAAAGTCCTCCTGCGAAATTTAGACTTAAAGCGTTGACATTTTTCCACTGTAATGCCCAAAGAGGCAAGCTTGCATGAATAATTCAGAGCCTTGCTTAGCCTTTCTAAGTCTGACATCTGTGTCCTCAGAAGATCTGGACAATTTCAGAACTTTCTTTGTTTTGCTAGGATTTTTGCCTCCTTAGTTGTTTTACTCAGGGATCTATAGATGAACCATGTTTTTGTCCTTGTAAGTGAAGTGATTGTAAAAAAGTGTAAAACTCCCTTAAAATAGTATCAATTTATTATATTCTGCAGCATTCATAAAGTGCTGTGTCTCTCGGGTTTTAACCTCTGTCCTGGAGTCATTAAAGAACCAGAATGGGGCTGCCGTCACTGGACCACAGTTGATTTTCTTCTGCTCCGTCTTCTTTTAAAATAATTCTGTAAGTCGGCCCATTCAGTCAGTGGGGTTCTTTTGTGCAGTTTTGCATGGTCTTTCTGCGTCTGCTTTGGCAGGTGTTTCAGTTTTCTCTCTTTTTCCAGCTACACAGGGGTTGTGTGAATACACTACTTCACTGTCTGTACAGATTTGTTTGCTCTGTCTGCGATAAACTGTCCGATGTGCTCTTGATATTTAGTGAAGAAAATGAATGGATCGGTGAATTTCACCGACCCATTTCATACAGTCTCATAAAATATTAACAATCATTTTATAAAACAGACAAAAACAAAACAAAAAAACGCGTATGTTAACCTTGATGATACATTCCTGTGACATTAAAGCATGGTGGTGGCTGACAAGGGGACAGTTTATGAGGGTTTTTCTGTTACGTATGTACCTGTGTGAGCTCCTCCAAGCCTTGCTCATGTTACCGTGTAAAAAAGTGTAGCTGTATGATTTACACCCGGGTCTGGCTTTGGTCTTCATTAAGTAAGAAATACTGATTATGTGCAAACCGTAGTGCTTTTAGGGCAGTTTTACAAGAGTCACTAAAGTGCTTTGAGAAGTATTTCAGAAATGTGTTCGGGCAAGACGAGAAACCTTGCACCAGCGTGCCTAAATGGTTTAAGCACAGCATATCTTTGTGGTGGCACTTCAGCTGTTAGCACTCAGTGTGAGGAGCTGGAGAATAAATATAGGGTATGAATACAGTTATGAACACAATACCCTACTCCGATGCGGCACATGTGCTCCTCAGATTTCAGATTTCCAGCTGTTAACATTTGAGGAGGATTGTTTGAATTTAAAGTCCATAAAAAAAAAAACAACAAAAGAACAACTTAATGACCATTTCGCCATTTCAAAATGATTGAAAAATCCCTTTATGCCAACACATTTCAGTGGTTTTAGCCTTCAGCTGATATATAGCTGGATTATTAATCAAGATTTCAAAGGCTGAAATTTGTTTAGTATGAACAATGATTTGCAACTATTTTCTATTTGTAAAAAAAACAAAAAAAAAACAAGACAAAACAAACAACAACAACCAAAAAACCCAACCCAGACGCATGTGTTTTATAGATTCAGACACGTCACAAAGATAAGCCCAACAGCTGACATGCCTGCTCTGTTCCTCCCACCCCACCAGACTTTTATTATGTGCTGGCATGTAGAAGTAAAACAAAAAGAGATGACAGCTTTAATGTGCAGAAGAAGAATGTAACATTGGTTCATTCATTGGGGTCAGTTCTGCGCTCCATTTACTCATCATCTGACTTTCAGGTTCCCCGTCTGGCATGTTTTAAAGCAAATATGAGCCCTTTTTATCACCGCCTTTGGTGTAATGAAGCTGACAAGATACAATTGTCACAGAGTCTAATAAGAAGACACAGTCTTGTAACTTGTTGTAATTCATCGCCTTTGTTCTGATTTTATTCCTGTCTTTCCTTCTGCCGCCATGTCTTTCATGACTGTATTCCCGGTCATGATGATATCTCTTTGAAAATGAGAAGAAAAGAGAAGGAATCAGACATGCTCAGTCTTTAGCATCTGTAGCCTCAGTGGCTACCACTGTCGCTTTTATCATTTTTTTTTTTTAAGCATGCTCTTTTTCATATGCCCCCTGCGATAGCTTATTCCTGCTTACATATGTGCAAAACACACACACACACACACACACACACACGTACACACACGCTTTCTGGGCACACACAGAAACTTTATCTCATCTTTGCAACCACAACAGTGTGACGAAGAAAAGCAGCGCGCCTCCATCTCTGAGAAATCAGCAACTGTGAGATAATTCTGTAACTAATAAAGTGAAAGGAAAGGCCCTTTGATGGCTGAAACTGAAAAGATATTTTATTTTTTGTGTGTGTGGGATTTGAGATGTGTGATTCTATGGAGTGAGCTCACTCCCCTGCTGCTAGGCTCTGGCTGGAAGCTGGCGCCCCTCTAGCTAATGTTATGGAGAATCGGAGGAATTTTATGGCTGTCTTTTCCCTCAGCCCCCTTTTTTCTTTTGTTCCCCTTTGAAGAATGACTTTAGACATTTTATTTACATATTTAACCATGGATGAAAGAAATGAAGGGTAAGGAAGCAAAGCTGCTTGGGTTCTTAAGTGAATTTTGATCAGTAAAAATGAGTTGAAGCTAATATACATACATACATATATATATATATATATATATATATATATATATATATATATATATATATATATATATATATATATATATATATATATATATATATATTTTTTTTTTTTTTTTAGCCCCAAATTTAATCAAACATGCCACTGAGATGGTGACGTTTCTAACATTTAATAGATCTATGATGCGCTCACACATACTCAGTATCAGTAATAATAATCAAAGCAATCTTTTTTAAATTGCTGCGGTTTGATGACTTGCTCACTGTTCCAACATGTGAGGTATGCTATGGCAAAAGATGGGGGACGTTTTAGACATGTTTGGCATTGTTGCTGGTGCTGAAAGGGCATGTTGATTAAACGTACGGGTGGGGTAGGCCTATAATCTTCTTAACCAAGGCCCTCCTCTGCTCTTTCAGAGGGCACAATGAGAAGAAACAACACACTCAGTTGGAGGTGAGACTATTTGTCCACATGCCCTGCACATTGTTCAGGGATCCTGTTCTCCCTCCTGATCGCACGCATTCAGCATTTAGCTTGGGATGATCCTATTTATCAACATAATCTGTTATTTTCACTCTTATTGCCACTCAGCAGTGTGTGAAGTGGTTGAAGATGAAAAGATGTAGATCTATGTATGTGAAATATTTGAAGCAATTGCATCTTGACTTATAGAGTAAAGAAGAAGAACCAAACTGTAAATGAACAAAAAAAAAAAGATCAAATATGCTTTAAAAGTAAAGAGAAAATGTTTTGTTTGTAAAACAGCTAACAAAGATTCCTCAATAATAAGAGACGAGATAGTTTTCTGTCCGATTTGAAATGCTGCAGCTTTTTAATAGGCAACAGTTTGTGTATGAGGTCAGACACTTTGAGGAAATGCACATAAATCAAAGCATTAATTATTGAACAGCCCTGTCAACATCAAAGCTTCAGTGTTCTTTGCCTATATGATTTAAATAGTTCAATAAATTGACTTATTAATGAGGACTAATTTGTTTTACTCTTCTTTTCACTTTGCTCCATTAAAATATGCTTTGTTGTTTTGTTGGCATTCTGGCTGATATGTGCATGTCAGTGCGTTATTGTAAGCTTTCAAGAGTTTATGCAGTAGATTAGTATGATTATTTGGCTGGCAGAGCCTTATATGAGTGAGGGAAGCTGTCAGCTAAATCTGCAATAAACAGTGTTGTAATGAATTTAGCTTGTTATGAGCCTGTGCCAAGGCTGCTTTGAAACAGCAATATTAGTTGAGTGGGGTGTTCTTGCATCACACTCTTTTATGTGCTGGTGGTTAACAGCAAAGAAAAGAGGAAGGGAGGAAGCAGTATTGGAAGAGGAGAAGAAAGGTTAGTGGAGTTCTTCTGAGACGAAGCAATGAAGGGAAACAGTTTCAGTCAGCTGCTTTTAAAGTGCATGTTTGTTGAAGAAAAATCACATCAGACCCAGTGTTTGTGGGAGTTGGTTGGCTTTTCAGTAAAGTTCTCTGAAACAGGAGCAAGCTTAAGAGAGGGGGAAGAAATCTAAATGAGGGTAAACATTTTATTGCCTGGACCTGCGAAGGACACTGATGGCAATATTATTACCTGAGGTCCTTGTGAGGGCACTTGAGTGTGAATTGCTAATCAGGAAGGCCTTCTCTGGTCTAATCCCTCTTTGAGTGGCCGGCCTGGAATCAACGCGTCTGGGGAGACTCCCCACTGCTTCTGGCTCTGGAGACTCCATTCAGTTGAACAGCCCTGCTGTCCCATTCCCACAGTCCCCACACACTGTGCAGCACAGCCACGCATCTGCGCACACACACAAGTGCACACACTCACACAACGCACGTCCTCCTCTAACCAAATTAGATTAGGCCCTTCCTTTTCTCCCCAGCAAGCCGCTGGTCTTTTCTCTGCCTGGTCATTTATCCTACGCTTTTGTCTCTGCTTTATAAAAGAGAAACAAATTCCCAAACAACTCTACTCCTAAGAATACACTGGTTTGGAGAAGGATGAGAGAAGGGCAGACATCTTTAGTAGACCTTAGGTGATTCTGTAATATTGCCATGTCTTTGGTGTGTCAGCTCTAATGATGTGTTAGGGAGAAGAGTGCTGCGGCAGTGTAGTTTTCAGAGCTATGAAAACAATGCCAGCTGTGCATTGTGTCAACCTGTTACCCCACAGTTTCTGACAACAACACTAAGGATCTCTTTATCGTGGCCCCTCTCTAACATTGGCCAACATTTGCTCTGCCTGGCCTTAAATCCTTGCTGACTGAAAAAAGATTAAATTCAGCTGGCGAACTGTCTGCATGGGATGTGCGCGAGAGTGTCCAACTCCTCTAGTATTAGTTGTTTTGATTTCTTGCATCTTTATTCCTTGTAAAACCAGAAATGGACAGTGACGCACGTAAGCAAAAATAAAGGCTTCAGTTGAAAGGGTCTTTTGTAAGAAAGCCCGGGTGGAAGCTTGTTTCTCCTGGTTCAATGTGCAGCCAAGCTTTCCCAAAAGCGGCAAATTGAGATCAAAGCAAAAATTAAAGCTGACTCGTTCAAAGCAAGATAAAAATGTGTGAGCCTGCAGCGATAGTTTCTCTATTGATTTCCTCCTTCGCTTGCACTCCATGGGACTGTGCTGGCTGTGCTGTGCTCAGCACAAGCATTGGAGACTCAAAGGCTGCTGCAGGGAGGAAGGAAATGACTATCAATACAGACAGAAAAACACTGTCATAATGATCAGGGATGGATGGATGGATGGACGGATGGACGGATGGATAGATAGATAGATAGATAGATAGATAGATAGATAGATAGATAGATAGATAGATAGATAGATAGATAGATAGATAGATAGATAGATAGATAGATAGATAGATAGATAGATAGATAGATAGATAGATAGATAGATAGATAGATAGATAGATAGATAGATAGATAGATAGATAGATAGATAGATAGATAGATAGATAGATAGATGGATTGATTTCCACAGTGCTTTACGATCTGAATAAATGCGCAACCTTTCATTCTAAAAGTGTTTTTTTCCTTTTTTAAGAAGAATAAGGAGAAGTTTTAATGGGAAGCCTGGTAGCGTCACGAAGCGAGAGCATGGGAACGGGATTGACTTATGCCGTTATTATCAGTGATTCTGTGGCTGGAGGAAGGCATGTAGAGCAAAGTTTTGTCATTGTCTTTTCATCCTGTGCATGAGTCTCTTTTTGGCAGCCACATGTGGAGCTCCTCTCTCTACAGTTTATTTATGTTTGCAAGAACACTTTAGCACGTCCTTCACAGATGTTTCTCTGGCCATTTTCACTCGCTTTCATCTCCTCTGCTAGCACATAAAAAATGTGGCACATATAAAGTTTTTCTCAGAGTTGCACAACAAATAGTTGCAAATTGTCAGACGTAGTCAGACTTAATTGGAAAGATGCAGCCTCAATGTGATCTTCCGATCACAATGCAAGGGCAAACAACAGATCTATGCTTCTTTGAGCTGAAATTGTGGCAATTACGTGTAATTTGCCATTTCTCTGCTGGTGCTGCGGGTTGTTCACAAGGTGTAGTTGGGTGAATGGGGGTGCAGGTGAAGGATTCAGTGGTGTGTTTGAAGTTCTGGGTGGGACTGACAAACATTGCCATGAAACCTGGACAGGAATGAAGACAAGCTGGAACAATCTGTGTCTGCAGATGCAACACAACTGACTGTGTTTCCACTCTTATACATGCTCTGATGTAATTCTCGCCATGTATAGGATCTTTGCACAGTCTTGCAAGTATGTCTTTATCTACAACAGATCAGTGTAGCAAAGGTGTTGGAAAGTTAATTTGAAGTAGCTACATAGCCCTTCAAAAAAAGGAATCCTTGTTTTTTTTGCATACATGAGAGTGTTTGTACATCTTTTCTGCTTTCTTCACCTTTCTTTTTTGAGGTGTAACACCTGGGACAGCTGAAAGAAACATGAATCACACTGAGGAAAATGTCTTTTAATCTGTTTCAGATTTTGTTTCATAGCTGTGAGCAGTCTTACCTCATCTATGAAGCTTCCTTCTCAAACAGAGGCATCACAGTATCTGTAGGCATTCCTCAGGCTTAAATATCAAAACAGCACTAAATAACCTGTCATTCTCCTTTCCCTGAACATTAGATGTTTCTGCATGATTAAGCTTGTGGTCTGTTTTTTTTTTTTTTTGGGTGGGGGGTGGGGGTGTATCCATGGTATAACCTCTGTAGAAAGTATCAAGGTTATATCTGTAGTTTAGAAGTTACAGAGCTCAAATATAAAGACTACAGCTCTGTGACTGAGTCATAAACTGCAAGAAGAATTAACAAAATAGGTATTTTGATTAGCTGAATGTAAATGTATTATAAACCCTGAATGCAACAAAAGAAATTCTGCAGGAAATGTCTTGTTTTCAAAGATGACAGCTGATGGTAGCTCGGTTATTGAGTATAGCTCTGGGCTAATCCATCTCACACACACACCTAACCCCACCAATGCTCTGAGCTAGTGTAATGGATCTTTAACTTTTACAAGAGTTTCTGAAGATCCATCCTAGACATTTGTATCAAACTAAACATCAAATGATTTCTATGTCACATCACTGCCTCGGTGCCTCTTAAATGATTGAACGTGGTACCTGTGACATATCCAGGTCTTACAAAAGAAGAAGCCACTCTGACAGATATTTAAAAGTCATCCTGCTTGGAGCTGTTCGACATGCAAGTTTGCTGCGTCCTGTTTGATATTCTTCATTTATATCAGCAAACTACCTGGAAAGTATCTGGAAGGAATGTGTTTTCCTCTGATTACACAACATGTGAAACAATACATTCATTTCTATCTTTCACAGATGCATCCAGACAGGCGGACTCACATGTTCCTCCTCCTGTTTCAAAGTTCCTCCTAACGAGAACAAAGCTGCTTCATGTTATGGTAAAAGATTTGAATGTGGAGGCTTCAAAAGAGGATTTGAAAGCAGCTTCACTGATTTTAGCTCTTTGAAGAAGATGGAAAAGAAAGTACACTGAATGTATAGTTATACATTTTGTATAAAACATTCAAATTGGGTTAGAGCCTATAGTCTAGAAATCTAGATGCACCACTGGCACATTTCATTTTGTTTTGCAGGTATATCTGGCTACTATAAGTGGGGGCTCGTTAAATATGACCAAAAAGTCATGGGAAGTCAATCAAATCAGCCTATCCTGGTAGAAAGAGTCTCTGGGGGGGGGGGGGGGGGGGGGGGGGATAATGACAATTTGAATCAGCTTTGGAATTGACAGTCAAAGATTATGACATTTTCTTCAAAAAGTAAACTGAAGACTGCGCTCAAATAATTTGTTTGCAAGGTAGATGTTTGCTGGTTTGCCAGCAGGCTACGGCCAAAGTTTAATTTCCTCTTCCAGACAGCATTCTCTCCTGTTGACTTGTTTCTGTGGCTCTGAATACATCCCCTTGTTTGTTGCTCTGATTGGTCGTAGCGCTGGGAGCAGATCTTTCTCTAGTCATTTTTAATTTATAACTAAGTTCATTTCAGAATGTTATTTGGACACCACAGTGTTTGGTTTACTTTGGAGATGCAGAAAAAGCACAATAGTGATCACTAATGTAAGTTGCTTTTCAGCTGATATCAACGCTACACATATTTAAATGTATTTACATTTAAATGTATATGTGGTTTTACATAAAACCACTGCAATTGTTACAAGTGTTATAGGTGTTGTCCATTCACATTTACGTAGTTTCCTAAAGTCAAATCATTTTGCACTGGTGATCTGGCTGAGTAAACTGTACATTTATCCTACATGTTGCCTTTTGTTATAAACAGGAAAACTGCTGATCACTGTTATGCAAGTATGGTGCTAGAAATGTTTACAAAACCAGTCTTTACAAGGGTTTGCACGCTTCATTTTGAATATTGTGTATTCTAAACTTCTAAGGTACACATGTGGCTCCTATTATCTGCATTTATTTTATGTATATGTATATATGTAAGAAGAAGAATGTCTTAGCAGTTTCACCCATCCCACAATGAATAGGAGATGCAGTTTTAAATAGCTTCATTTGCTGAGCTTTGTAAATAATTCATTGGATCTTCAGTCTATTGAATAATGAATTCAAGTTCAGAACATCATAATTAAACTGCAAACCTACCTAAAAAGGAGAAACATTAATTTAATATAAGTAAGATGAACATATACTGAACAAGCTATAAATACTAAGGCACGTATATCACTTCCAAGGCATCATAAGCCTTGGTAGTGAGAGAGGCTTCTGCATTTCTGTCAAATACACCTACTTAATAAACCGTTGTTGGTAACCTTTGGGGCAGCATGGTGGCTTAGTGGTTAGCACTGTTGCCTCACAGCAAGAAGGTTCCTGGTTTGGGAGTCTTTCTGTGTGGAGTTTGCAGAGGTGTTTTGCCATGCCGTCTGTAGCACAGACACGTTTGGTTCTGTGATCGTCTCCGTTATCAGCTAAGGGACACATCTCTCTCAAAACCACTTCTTTCTCCACTCATGTCCCTCTTTATTCTGAGCCCTGGGGTCTTTCTGAAGTTCCTCCACAATATGTACATCTAAATAAGATGTACAGGTGAACTCAGATCATAGCTCTGCCACCACACTCTACAACTGTGCAACAATCATACTGGCCATTACGAGTATTCACTGATGCCCTCGGGGTTAACCATCCAAAGGCAGTATGCCCGATGCTCGTTCTCACTAGTTCAATGCAGATGCTTCCCCAAAAGTGCCTGTCCCAGTACTCTAGCATCATGTCTGGTTAGAACAGTCACTTAGTAGTTGGACAGCCTGATAAAACAGATACTGGAGGGGTTTCGATGTCTGAAGGTCAACGTCCCAATCACCTCTTTGTCCCCCAAGTTGTGGGTCCACAACTCCAAGCTTTACTGTCACCACAGTGTGGGTTGGACCCTGACTGGCCACCTCAAGAACTTCTGGTGGCCCTCACTGAGGAGGTAAGAGAGTTTGTTTCCGCTTGGCCCACCTGTTCCTATAATAAGTCTTTTCATCAACATTCAGCTGTAAGTAGCCCCACTTCTACTGGCCTCCCAGCCAATTATCAACCGATTCCCAAAAATGGGTGGTTTAGTTGTTTAACCCAAGTTTCCATCAGCAAAAGAGAACACTTATGTGTTATTCTTTATGCTTGTCTCTTTTGTAGCATGTTTTCAGATACCAAAAGGCTTTAATTTACCTTGATTCTAAAGAGTTTTGTTCCATCATCTGAGCCACGATCACCCTGTCCTCCAGATACCATCCTTATCCAACAGTCCAAAGGACACAAGCAAAGGGAGGTGGGGTTGGAGGATGTACTGTAATAATGTGAGAGACAAGTGACAAGAGCGGCCCGGGGGTTGAGAAGAAGATGTTGCTAGATGTTTGGAAAAGTCCTGTTTAATACAAATGAGTTTGAATAGTCAATAGAGGTATTTTAATGACATGTAAGTCTGTCTGAGTAGTTACATTATCTCTGCCCCAGTATGTTGCAAACTGGCAAGTCTCGTTGACACTTGCTTTGTAGTCGAATTCTCCCTTTGCCAAATCGTTACCTCTGAAGCTTGCCACGCTGACTGATTACCTGGTTTCGATCCCTGCTGCGATGATAGTCCCACCTGTTGGATTTTACTTTACCCATGTTGCCACAGAGTATAAAACCAAATGGGAGCTCGCCTCTTTTTTGCCTCCAGTCTCCAGCTGTGCACAAAAGCAATTGCAATCTGAAGACAGTCCCTTTACTCATCTTGACAGTCCATGGCCAGCAACAAGTCCCTGATGTCTCTGGTCAGTGATTACAGTGCTAAATAAAGTTCTGTGCTAAATAAGTGATAACACTGATTAAAGATTCTACCTGGAACAACAGTGTCAATGTTGCTGTTGTTTCTGACACCTGTGGTGTTTCTGCTGCTGCAGGGGGGAGACACTTCTTTGGTCTCAGCTGATGTTGGCTCCATCAGGTTGCTAAGCAACACAAGGTTCGTTGAGTGGCTAGTGGCTCAAGTCAGGTGACAGAATTCCAGCAGTCCTCTAACGCTCTCAGCATTGTGATGGTGAACAGTATGGTACTTTTGCCTGCTGCATCTTCAGCTGGCATCCAAACTCACATCACTGTTACACTTTTCAGAGTTGTAATTGTGATTTTAATTTCACACAGCACTCTGTTTACTAACAGAAGAGTGAGAGCGCTGGAATGAAGGGTTTCACGATTTCTCTTTCCTGTGTTTTACACAGCACAGCGAGACTGGACAAAGGCACTGCAGTGGCAGAACAATCCGGCTGTGTGACGGCTTATGTAACTGTTCTGATCCATGCATTTGAGATTCTCTTTTCTAAATCATCATTTTACCCTAAATGAACTATGATTGAAAACAGAAAATGAACAGGTTAAATTTAGAAAAGCAAAACAGAGCTAAATAAATAAGTCATCTGTCTTGAATTTAGGTCTAAGTCAGAGTCATCAGATATATTAATTCACACAAGAAATGTGCCAGGATGGTGTTGGAGCATATGCTATTTAATATATTAAATAACAAAAGACACCCTCTTTGTTTGGTAGATACACCACCAGCGTATGGTATTTACCTGTATTCCCAAATGCAAAAGAAGAATTAAAATATATGGTTTCTAATAAATTATATTTTCATTGTTGAAGGACTCATCATTGTGTTGAAACAAGAAAGTGGTAAAATGTTCATTTTTTATTTAATAAAAGTTATTAATGGGCCTATCAATTCTTTTTTTTTTTTTTAACTGCTATATGTATGAGATATGTTTAAAGTTATTAAGAAAGACAGCCGTTTCTTTCAGGGTTTCTCAGATTCTTCTTCTGTTTTTTCCTTTATGACAGATGTTGGTAATAAGTATTTACACTTCAGAAGGCGACTGAAAAAAGAGTAAGCAAAGCTAAGTGCTGTCTAAAGTGTCGAGTGCTGTTGACAGTATGACTTCATAGTACGCAGCCTGTTAACTGTCTAAACAGGCTGACAGCAGACGGCCCACTGCAGGCGGAGTGAAAGGCAACACCGTTACAGCTGGCGCCCAGTCCCCTGGCCGCTGACACGACCTTTTTCCTACCCCCCGCGGCCCCCCAACTCATCTGTCTTGTGACTTGTGACAGCTCACGCCGTTGTCCCCTATCCTCTAGAAATTGATGTAAAGGGTTAGATATACTCTCACCACCACGACCCTCTCACTCTGGACTCGCTTCACCTCATATGTCATTCATCTCCTTCTCCTTCTTTTGACATAGTGGTTGGGGTTTCAGGTTTGGGACGTTTCCATTATCACCTTTTGGTAAAACCCTTTCATCTAGTTGTTACACACCGTGTGATGTGGTCTCAGCCAGGCTGTTAAAGTGCCATGGTGATGGTGTTTAAGTAGACAGAATTAACTACAGGTAGAGGAACTCCTGAGCACAGCAAAGACTCTGTAATAACTGTTTGCTTTGCTGTCTAGAAGCATCCGTATGTGTCTGTTGACATATGACGTGGTTCTGGCATCTGAAGTGTGTCAGGGATATCTACCCTGGATGAATGTCACTCCTCAGTGTAGTCTGTAATGAGATCCAGTGTTTGATTCTGAAATTATACTTCCGGAAACAGTTATCAGAAGAAAAATAAAAAAAGAGGAAACAAACAAACAAAAAAAAAACAAGAGCAGTTTTGATCTATTCTAAGGTCTGAAAATCATCCAATTTGTCAGTGTCATACTAAGTTAAACTGCGTGCAGTTCTGATGCCTCAGAAGTCGGGGGTGGACTCACACAATGTAATCTGTCCTGTGCTCAAGCATTATTAACACTTAAAGTCTGGTTGGTTCTGGTTAATGTGGATTGTTGCATCTCTTCTTGGTGTCTGGCATGGTTAGAAGGGTTGTGCTCGTGCATAGTACAGTTGCACATGTTAGAGGGCGTGTATGTAATGTTTGCATGCAAACTTGCATGACACTGACATTGAAAAGGGTTAGTCATGCCCGGCACAACTCGACCAGCGCCAGTGTGTCCTAAGAGAGGAAGCAGTAACCAGCGGCTGCTAATCAACTGCACCTGATTACCAAGCCTGATCACATCTGCAAAAGCAGAAGTTTTGTGTGTTTGTTGTTCTGAAACATTCCGGTTTTACTTTAACACACAGCCATGGAGGAAAGACAAGAACAATAATCTTGAAGACACATCAGTTAAAATAGGTTTATAAGAAGAGTTCCCATTCCTCCCTGACTGTAAAATTTTGACTTTGCCATGCAGTAAATTATTACATCTAGTTATTGCTGCTAAAGGATGGGGATTGCTCACATACTTATAATTAACTTTCATATGCTGCTTCATGGCTCTGGTTTGTTTTTGTTCAGTAAATGACACAGTGTAATATGTTGTTGTTATCCATCTGGTTAACTAAGACCTGGTAAGCACCTCTTAAAACCTAGTGAGGACCATGTTTTTATTGAGCTATGTCTCATCATTTCCCTACATAAAACTTTATTTTGAGAGGGTGTACTTTTATTTTTGTGTAACTATAGGATCATATCAAAGCTAAAAAAAAAAGACAGTTATAATACCCGACCCAATTATAACCAGATATTATAAATCTGCAGATGCTGAAGTGCACTCCTAAAATCCAACGGATTACCTTTTGCCACTTATTTTCGGTTTACTTGCGGGCATTTTGATGAGATTTTTTGAATCAGTTAATTAATACTTAATTTGTGCATATAATTCCTTAAAACAGCATGGAGAGCAGAATAATGTGTCCTACATAGGATACTGTTCCTTTAGTATGCAAATATAAATTATTTTCCCTCATCCATCTATTAACTACTGCTTATCTGCCTTCAGGCTGCATGGGCAGCAGCCCAAGCAAAGAAGCCCAGACCTCACCCTGCCCAGCCACCTCCTCGAGCACCTCTTAGGGTTCTCAAACCAGCTGAGAGGTGTAGTCCCACCAGCGTGTTCTGGGTCTGCCCTGGGGCCTCCGCTCGGTTGGACATGCTAGGAACACCTCTCTGAGGAGGCATCCATGATGGACTATTGGATGTTAGTATTTTACTCAGTACGTTTACATGCACTAAGAGAAAGTCGAATTATTGCCTTAGTCCAACTGATATCGAGTTTTACAACCCACTTTAGTCCGACTGTACTTACACAATAGTCGGGTTGTCCTTACACCTTAAGTGGGCTGTAGTTGTACTTTAGTCGGATTGTACTTACACTTTAGTCGGGCTGTACTTACACCTTAGTCAAGCTGTACTGGTACTTTAGTCGGGCTGTACTTACACCTTAGTCAGGCTGTCCTTACACCTTAGTCGGGCTGTACTTACACCTTAGTCGGGCTGTACTTACACCTTAGTCGGGCTGTACTTGTACTTTAGTCGGGCTGTACTTACACCTTAGTCAGCCTGTACTTACACCTTAGTCAGGCCGTACTTACACCTTAGTCAAGCTGTACTGGTACTTTAGTCGGGCTGTACTTACACCTTAGTCAGGCTGTCCTTACACCTTAGTCGGGCTGTACTTACACCTTAGTCGGGCTGTACTTACACCTTAGTCGGGCTGTACTTGTACTTTAGTCGGGCTGTACTTACACCTTAGTCAGCCTGTACTTACACCTTAGTCAGGCTGTCCTTACACCTTAGTCGAGCTGTACTTGTACTTTAGTCGGGCTGTACTTACACTTTAGTCGGGCTGTACTTACACCTTAGTCGAGCTGTACTTACACCTTAGTCAGGCTGTCCTTACACCTTAGTCGAGCTGTACTTGTACTTTAGTCGGGCTGTACTTACACTTTAGTCGGGCTGTACCTACACCTTAGTCGAGCTGTACTTGTACTTTAGTTGGGCTGTACTTACACATTAGTCGGGCTGTACTTACACGTTAGTCGGGCTGTATTTACACCTTAGTCGGGCTGTCCTTGTACTTTAGTCGGGCTGTACTTACACGTTAGTCGGGCTGTACTTACACGTTAGTCGGGCTGTCCTTACACCTTAGTCGGGCTGTACTTACACTTTAGTCGGGCTGTACTTACACCTTAGTCGAGCTGTACTTACACCTTAGTCAGGCTGTCCTTACACCTTAGTCGAGCTGTACTTGTACTTTAGTCGGGCTGTACTTACACTTTAGTCGGGCTGTACCTACACCTTAGTCGAGCTGTACTTGTACTTTAGTTGGGCTGTACTTACACATTAGTCGGGCTGTACTTACACCTTAGTCGGGCTGTACTTACACCTTAGTCGGGCTGTACTTACACCTTAGTCGGGCTGTACTTGTACTTTAGTCGGGCTGTACTTACACCTTAGTCAGGCTGTACTTACACGTTAGTTGGGCTGTACTTACACGTTAGTCGGGTTGTACTTACACATTAGTCGGGCTGTACTTAAACCTTAGTCGGGCTGTACTTACACCTTAGTCAGGCTGTACTTACACCTTAGTCGGGCTGTACTTACACCTTAGTCGGGCTGTACTTACACCTTAGTCGGGCTGTAGTCAAACCGAACTGGAGCTCGGACTGCATCGCTAGCATCCAAATCTTCACGTGTTGTTGTCCTCCTTCTACGTCTGCTTCAAATCTGCAACTTTTGTTTACTAATTGTTCCAACTAACCGGAAGAATGCCAACTTGAAAGGGCGTGTAGCGCCACCTAGCGCCGCAAAGTTGAATGCACCTCACTCAAAATGTTTTGTTCTCTGCCCACGCATGCATACTCAGATTTCTTGGAAACTCTGATTAAATTCTTAACTCGATTACCGCCAAAAGCTCAATTTAGATCTGCATGTAACCGTACTGACTGTCTCATACTTTGTAGAGTACAGATAGCTCAAATCTTGATGGCACTTTTAGTCCAGCTACCATTGAAAAAAGTAATTGTGTATATATCAATTAAGAGATTTTTTTGCCTATATACCAAAGAAAAATGTCAATTGGTCAATTTTTCCTTTTCAATTGCTTTTAGAGCTTAGAACCATTTTCTTTTTCGTTTTCAAATAAAGGTAGCTCTGGGTGTGCTGTACATCATTATCAACCTTTATACAGTAACTGGTTCCATGCAGGAGTAAAAGTTGGTGCAAAAAGTGTAGACTTTAAAGTTTGCATACAACCAGAAAAAAAGCTTTCATAGAAAGAGATTTCTTTACAGCAGAGGCAAACATTAGTGCTCTACAGATATAGGAAGAAGGGAAAAAAAAGAAAAAAAATTATCACTGTTCTTATGCACCAGTAAAACCTGAGTTTAGAGACAGAGACGGGTATAGTGATTAAAAAAAAATATTTTAGCAACTTTCACATGCATATGTGTGTACTCAAATGCACATAACACATGTGTCTTTGTTGTCTGAAATCCTTAGACGTCAGTGATTCACCCTGGCAACTGCTGCTTGTTAATACATTTATTTCCAGGAGGTTTTTCTAAATGAGCCAATACATTCTCTCTGACTGGTTGATTGGCTGGCTGTCTTTTTACCAAATTAGTTATACTAATTATTATATATCTAGTTATTAGTTATACAATTGATGTGCAATTTAGGGTTTTTATTGGGGAAAAAAACAAGTTCTACTCCCCACATAAATACCAACTAAGTACCACATGTGTAATTTCATAAATCAAAAATAGTGACACTGCCTGAAACACAGATATCATGATACATTTAGATGCATATCAGCTAGTGTGAATGTGTGAACTTTTGAGCTCCTTTTCATTTTTAAGCGTAAACATATAAATGCATGCTGCATTTAGGTGCTGGTTGGAAAAGCCAACTTTTCAAGTCTTCTGTGTATTCCAGTGCTATAACAAGGTAGGTACAGGTGTTTTATTTATTTATTTATTTATTTATTTATTTATTTATTTATTTATTTATTTATTTATTTATTTATTTATTTATTTATTTATTTATTTATTTATTTATTTATTTATTTATTTTGAAGGCAGAAAAGGTCATCACCTTTTTCAAATTCATTAGCTTTTTGAAATAACGAAAACATTAAAAAGGTTAAATGATGGCTTTAAAAGCAGCTGCTCAGCAGTGGAGTTGTTTTGCTGGAAAATAACCAGTCACTGAAAAATACTATTATTAAAATAGAAAAAAAACAAAAAACATTGGGCATTCCAAGAGTAGTGGTTTTCATTTGTCAGGATTAGTTTGAAACATCTGTACTACTGAACAGATCTTAACACACACCTTCAGTTTTTATGGATTCCTCAGCCATAGTGACTAACACTCACTTATGCAGAGTCACATGGACTTCAGCCAGCAATTTGTCCCTTTCAAGACAATATGTCTCTGCTCACTGGCATCTGATAAGTCAAACCATTAAAAAAAAAAAGAAAATCCAAAATAACGATGATAATGGACATACTTCAATTGATGTGGCAAACAGGGAATGACGTACTGTTTATTTGAAGTGATTACAGTAGGTTTGTTCCCATATGCCTCATGGGAGGAAGGGGCGTCCCACGTCCCTGGTGTAGATGCTGTTCATCACAAGTCAAAATGGTGAAGCGACGAGCCAGGATGCAACAGAGGAGATTCAAGCAAACAGAAATAGAACAATGGCTTGTCCAGGCTTGTGTATTATTTCATGGAGAACAATGCTTAGTTTGTGGCACTTTTCCATACACATGAAAGACAAGTAAAGCTTCTTTAGCAGTATTCTCCTCATATGTATGTGATGTTTTTGTTCCATTTGCTTTGAAGTGCACTAGACATGCATAGAATCAAATGTTTCAGTTATTTAAAAGGATTTGCAATGCGGGTATGATCGTTTAGTTCCAGACTGGATGATATGCACAGTATATCTGAGATTAGCTGCTGCATCTCAGGGCTGCATCTCAAGCATCTACAGCAGGAAACCTTGCACAGATCTTATCCCTAAACTGTTTTGCACTTTGTACCAACAGCCCATTTTCTTGTTGATCATATTTTGAATTACATCCAAGACATACAAAAGAGCAAGCAATGGAGTGGCCAGATAGTTTTGAATATGTTCTCATCTTGTTTGTGAGAAATGCTGTGGTTTAAGGCGAGTCCTTCTTCACTTTGGTCCAATGACATGATTATTTGTTGAAATTGTGGTATTGTTTTTGCTGTCACTTTCTGATCTTGTTTTATTGTCCCAGATGTTGGCAGAGGGGAGCACTCCCACAGAAATGACAGTTCAGGGCTGTGTCTGATGTTCTCTGTGGTGCCGTTCTGCTAAAACAACAAACACAAGCTCTTTCTCCTAGAACAGCAAGCGGCTAAAGGCTTTTAGCAGACAAAAAAAGAGAAAAAAACACAGATAATATACGTTTTTCCAGAGTTTATGCCTGTATGAATGCTTGAGTCAGTCCCTCTGTAGGTGACCCTCCTTTAGATGCTGTTAGGGGGACAAGGAGATGTGGGTGAATCAGTTCCCTGTATGACCACGGACAAGGCAGCACAAAAGCCAGTTATGAGGGGGTGAGATGGCCTGTAGCTTCTTTGCACCAATCAAAAAAGAGAGAGAGCAAGCGAGAGAGAGAGAGAGAGAGAGAGAGAGAGAGAGAGAGAGAGAGAATAGACGCGGCAAAGGGAGTAGAGCTCCTCTGTAATTACAACATGGTCTTAAAAAGCAAATACCAAGCCCTAGCAACCTCAGTTGTGAGACAGAGAAAAGAAGGAGTGGGAGGGTGGGGGGTGGGGTAGTATTGGAGAGGAGGGGTGACAAAAAAAAAATAGGCAAAGGGAGTTAAGAAACACCACAGAGAGCGACCCTGCAATGACCTCGGCTCTCCAACAATCGTCCCCTGCCAGCTGGAGCCAGGGTTAGGGGCGAGAGCGAGGGGCCGGGCAGGATCCCCTCCGATTTATGACTGACTATAAGGCACTGAAAGAAACCCAATCACCCAGGATTCCTGCACAGCATGACTCTGGCTGCAGAGAATAGATAGCCCAGGAGAGTGTGGGATAGCGGCAGAACCAAGGGCTAGTGCACAGGCACTGACACAGAGGGCCACTTTACCAGGGGGAGGGCCACTGGGCACTGGCTCTATTATCTGCACTCTCCTCAGTGAGCGTGATATCATTACACTGTGCCGACACTAACCTCAGCTCCACTCGGCCACCGCCCAAACCCATCATCTGAACCCTTTTTGTCCAATATATTACACAACCTGGATTTACATGCACCGGGCTAATTGCTCTATCTGTCAAATTAGTAGAAATTCAATGGTTATTAAATTTCAACCTGCCATCAGTGTAGAGTGGGAAAGAGAGAGGCAGGCTGAGAGCAGGGCATGAAAAGAAAGGGAGAAGGCAGCTGTCTTTTAAAGCGGGGTAAGCCGCGCTCGAAGCTACCCCGCTGATCCATTAGCATATCTGAATGATCCTGTTCCTGCACAGCCACCACCACGCTGCAAGGTGGCACATCTGAAGAACGCGCCCTTTGAATGCGCTTGCAGGCTGGGGAAACTCTTATTTTTCAGCCCGTTTGAAAATACAGAGACAACTTGATGTTTGAGAAGTTGACAAAAATAAAAGAAGGGGAGAAAAGGGAAGAAGTGAGGAGAAAAGTTTCAGAATTTGAGCAGGACAGAATTTTACAAGCTTTTTGAAGCTGGATGCTTAATAATTCACTTGATGCTACAAGAAGCAGTAAGACAGCATGGAAACACACTCATGCATGACAACAGATTCTTTGTGTATGAGGTGTCAAAAGAAAGTATGTCACAGCCTTGGGTTCAGGAGACAGAAATGCAGTACTTTGTTGAGAAATTTGATTTCAAGAATCCTTAAAAGCAAGTCAAATTCAAATGAAATAACAGTAACTGTACGTACAAATTCCAGAGGATTAACAAGAAAGCCTTTAAAAACAAAACAAAAGAAAAAAAACTATATTGTTGTTTTTCATAATATGCACTTGAGATATTTCCGTTGGCGTATTATTCTACCTGCTCCACTAAACATTAACTAAATTTGTAAAAGGTGGACACATTTATCTGAAACATTCTGACTTTTACTTATATTTTGTGTAGGATAAGACACCAAAGAACAAGTTATTAGGATTAGGACATCATCATGACTTGCTTTACCTTGTGTCCTTTCACAATGTTGCTTAAAATCTTCATTCTTATGGTAACCGTGGTGACAAGATGTACCCCATCTGCAAAGCATACTAACAAACAAGAAAGGAAACCTCACAGATGAGCATAGAAAAAAGTTCTCACTTGTGGTAAGTTTGCAAGAATAAAATTTCACTATTTATATATATATATATTTTGCACTATATACCATTAGACTAACTGTTGCACAACTTATTGAAAATTTTAAATACAAAATATGCCAGTGAGGTATCACTCTGATCTTATTTAGTAAATGTCTCAGAGCTAAGGGATTTTTTTTTTTTTTTTCCCCCCTTGAAGTTGGTCTCCCTTCAGCCACAAAGCGGGATTCTATTGACCGGTTCCAGGGAGTGTATTGATGGTTCCATAATTTGGGCACAGGAACACAAAAAGCCTGACCCCCGCTGGGCTCAGCACGACAGCCCAGTCAGCAGGGAGGCTTGCATTTATTAGCCTGGGAGAGGAGCTCCTGCAGAATTAAAGCACATTCACCCAGCCATTGATCTCTGTCATGAAAACAATACGAGCTCCCTCTCTGGCAGCGAGCAAGGCACTGTGCACTCTGAGGTAATTCGGCAGCCATAGAAAACAGGATGGCTCACACCCTCGGGCTTTGGGCAAACTATTTGAGAAGTGAGAGGGATAGGATGGAAAACTAAGACATATTAGATTATCAGTCCACCTGTCCGGTTGTGTTATGTTGGAAATCAAGATGAATGGTAAACGAATGTAAATGCAGACGGGGAGGTTGGGAATTTTTATGACACGTTTAACGCTTTAACTTTATGTGTCCTCGGAGGATTCTTTTCTTAATGCTATCTGTGGATTGGAGGATGTAGGCCTCTTACAGCTTACTGAACCGCCTCATTACTTTTGGCTCTGGTGTTGTGGTCATATGAGAGGCACATTGCATGGTTGCATAACTTCTGTCTTTCTGATGCATCTTATCTCTGGACAAGAGTAATATATGGAGTACAAGCAATTTGAGGATTTTGGGAGTATGCTCCAAAAGTGTGAGTGTGCCCCCACCATTTTAGCTTCTGTTAATCCACTGATAATAGCCTTCATCATCCCTAGAAATACCAGAGAGTCAGTCACAAGACAGGAGCATGCCTTTGAGCATCTCCCATCTGAGAGGGTTCACTTTAAATGTAGACCTGATGCAGATTTATAGTTTAACAGCAACACCCGCCAAGGCAGGCTCGATATCAGTTTTATCAGTTGATGGTTTAGACTGCAGAACTTTCATCCTTGTTTTACAGAACAAAAATAAAATAGTGACGACACACTGTACACAACGTGTGGTTTCTGTGTCTAAAATGTTTTATGTGTTTAGCTAAAGCGGCATGAATCATCAGTTTGTATTCCAAGAAAATGGCATTTTGATGCAATACAGTTTGATCATATCTGCTTTAATGAAACCCATGATGTCACCCTAACCTTGACCAAGTAGTCTTTTAATGTCTAATAGAAAATTTATGCTTCTGTATCCAATTGGCGCTGTTACTATAGTGTATGCGGTAGGAAACCTACGTAATATTGCACCATCCTATAAATGTACTTACAAAAGTAACTGCTTACACAAGATGTTATCTTATCTTATAATTTTTCATCTTAATATTCATGTCTTATCTTGTTATTTCATAGCATATTTCACTTACTTTATTTCCTCTGACTGTTTATTTTATCTATTTACATTCTGTATTTTCGACACCAGTGCTTTTTCTTGTATGTATTTTGATTTTGCTTTTTGTAATGCACCAAAACACAAATTCTGATTCTGGCAAGTTAATATGATTTTTTTTTTTTTTTTGGATTACCAGAGGAATAAACTCAAGTGTTACAACAGTGCAAAATAAAAAAAAAATAAAGTACATGTAGGAAAAATAAAATAAACACCTGCTTGGTTTCAGTTGCCTTATCTAAGATGCAAGAATGTTACGTCAAGTTCCTTTCAAATGTCAAAAACACAATAAAACATGCTCTTGAATGACATATTATTCATGAGGACAAAATCATCACTTGCGAGTGCACAATTAATCAGCCCATGAGTAAAAGATCACAAAAGACCAGACCACCGTAGGACCTCTCCATGTCTACCAGTGGTCCTGCTTTCTGGCCAGGTGAGGCCAGAATGTGCAAGGAATGTGCAATCTCAAGAGCTTCAAGAGCTTCAAGAACAAAGTAACTCTGATCTTGAAGCTGATTTTTGTTTGACATCTCCCTGTTTGGGTGGAGACTAATAAATGTACTTACCAGGTCACGATCTGCTGCCACCATGGCTTGTCCTTCAAAAAGTGGGGGCTTCCTGTGTTGTTATCTGTCAATCAAAGTCAAAACTGGACGTCTATGTGGGCGTGGTCATGCTTACAATGACCAATTACGAGCTGGTCAAAGTTGTCAATAGTTTCCATGCCCAAATTGTCAAACGTCAGATTGCTTTAAGCCACCAGAATTCAGGGATCTCTTTTGTCTGTGTGACTATATTGTGCTCATGGATTACTTAATTCATTTACTTAATTCTGCAACCACAAGTAATGAATTTGTCCGCAGAAAAGTAGCTACTATCAAGTCAAAGTGAGCTCATTGAGACTGAGCCAGGCCAGCTGCTTTCCTGTTGTCGCGCCCAGTGCTTACACGTGGCAGTTGAGCCCTGGCATCATTTTTTAGATCATGATAAAGACGTTCAAATGCTTTTTTTTTTTTTTTTTGGGTGGGGTGGGGGGCTATGCAGCCGCTTAGTTCTCTTATGCCTTGGGCCGGCTCTGTTCCTGTTTCCCAATTTCTGGCCTCAATTTCTAAAGCGGCCAAGCAGGGATCAATGGGGCTATAGGCAGTGTCAAGGCAAGGCAAGGCAAGGCAAGGCAAGGCAAGGCAAGGCAAGGCAAGGCAAGGCAAGGCAAGGCAAGGCAAGGCAAGGCAAGGCAAGGCAAGGCAAGGCAAGTTTATCTATACAGCACAATTCAACAACAAGGTGATTCAAAGTGCCTTACAGAGGCATTAAAACATCACATAAATAAAAAATCATGATTTAAAATCTAAACAAAAATAAGAAAGAAAGATAAAGAAAAATAGATAGAATTAGTGGTAAATATGTAATGAAGTTTTAAAACTTAAGCTTAAAAGTGAAACGGTGTGGATTTGTGTCTTTATTCGAATGCAGCTGAGAACAGGTGAGTCTTCAACCTGGATTTAAATCAACTGAGTGTTTCAGCTGATCTGAGTCTTTCTGGGAGTTTGTTCCAGACATGTGGAGCATAGAAGCTGAAGGAAGCTTCTCCATGTCTGGTTCTGACTCTGGAAACTGATAAAAACTGGATCCAGATGACCTGAGGGGTCTGGAAGGTTCATACTGGGTCAGGAGGTCTCTGATGTATTTTGGTCCTGGACCATTCAGAGCTTTATAGACCAGCATCAGAACTTTGAAGTGTAAAGTAGAGTTTTACAATTCAGTTTATCTCTGGTTTATTTTATGACACTTCTTAATAACTGTATTTATAATAGGTTGCTACACTTGCAACAGCCGTTAACATTTCTCAAACAGACTGACTGAAACACAACTGAATGGTCTGCGATTCATTTTTTGATTCATAGCTTTTGGCAGTGTTATCCTTTCAACAAACATACCAGGAAATCCTGATATTACAAAAGCTTCTTAGCTGAATGCTGGAGATGATTGCTGGTTTTAAACCATATTAAAGTCTCTGTAACTAATCCACATTTTGGCATTCCTCTTGGACATGAGCTTAGCAGGTCAGTTTAACTATATATTCTGTTATTTGTGAAAATTGATTAAGACAACAGGGAACTAGGAGGTGTGGGTTTGTGTTTGTTACTTTGTAAGTATAATCATCTCGTGCAAATTCCCATCTTCCAACTACATTATTCCATTATCTCAGGGGGACATGAGGCATACTGCCTCAACAAAGTCTTTTGTTTGTAGAGAAACACTCATGTCCGTTCGTTCTTGTGCAGTCTGTGTTTACTGACTCGTTCACAACTGAGCTTAGCCGAACTGGGAAGAGCACAGATTTTTTTTTTTCCAAAAATGATTTGGTTCAGTTCATTTGATGAAAATATTTTCATGAGATTACATGAGATCCACACACTACAGATGTCCTACACCATTAAATAAATGAGAGTGTGACAAATCTGTTATGATGCAATATCATGATGCAATATTGTCAGACGGGCAGCACAGTGGGCCTATCAGCACTAACAGTGGGAACCGGAAGTAAGGCCAACTTCCATTAGCCTGTTTAAGCCTCAGCTCAGCCTGGTTCCATAGTGGGAAACTGGCACGAAGAAAGTTAACAAGAGGAAGCTCACTGCAAGCTGCAGTGCTGCACAAAATAATTCATACTACAAACTAGCGCTTGTCTGTTTAATTAAAGAGCAAAACAAGCAAAACAATACACAAGTATAAATGCCAACTGCTGTGTTGGCGGGACATTTTTTTTGTGTCCCTGTTCCTCTTTAGGAGTCAGTAAAGAGGCAAAACAAACAGAAGACGAGCTCTGTGTGTGAGCGCAACATGCCGCTCTTACCAATGGTGCTCCAATCACTCAAATAATTCTGCCATGAGAGCATCCTGAGCATAACCAGCTACTAATACAGGCCTGCGGCGCCTCTGCTGGGCTTGTGTGACTTTTCAAAGCGCAACGGCAGTGGTTTGATGGCTTCGTGGCTCAACCTTGTGTTTATGAGTTCCTCTGCTTCACAGTCATGTACATATAGCTCCACTAATTAAAGTCACCTTTCAAATGTGATAAAAAATAAATAATTTTTAAAAATTATTTCAGACATATTGTGACAGTTTGGTACATTATAGTTATTTTCATGTCCCGTAGTGCAAAAAAAACAAAAAAAAAAAACAAAAAAAAACCCCACAAAAACTATAGAAAAGTTTGCAGGATTGTTTCACATTTTGCTGGGAGACTCAACTTGTCTGGACAAACATAAAACAATTACGTCTTGAGGAAGCTAGAGTGGGGAGGGGCACTCTCTCCACTCCCTTTGTGTCAGTGTTGTGTGTACAAAACCCTGACTGTTGACCTGAGGAACTTGCAAGGCTTTGATGCTGCCCTCAGTGGCTAGTGTCCAAGGGGAGGAAGGCTATGCTGACCGTCCAGTCGACTCTTCACACACAGGCAAGCAGTGTCAAAACACAACAAACGAAGACAGAGAATGTCACACTTCACACACAGTTGAAAGGAGTGCGTCTCATTATGCCACCTACAGCTGCTTTTGTCAGCGGGGGCTTGATGTGTGGAAGGGAGGGGCTCAGGGAGACGCCATGGCCTGGTATGGGGCCTGCTGCTGCCACGTTTGAAGTCACTGTTGGGACAAGGTCTTTCATATTTACAGAAAAGAGGGAAACTCAAGGGATGGCTGTGATTGGCAAACGGTTTTGTTAGCACAATAAACGGCTTCAGCTAATCACTATTGCACCTGCCCTCTTCATCAACCATCTAACAGCCCCAGGAGTTTTAAAAACACTGCTTTGCCGGCACTTTTTTTTTTTTGGCTCCTCAAACATGAAACTTCCTTTAATCTATTCTTACTCAAAAAGCCATTCAAACATCTTACATAAATTATGCTCTTAGCATTAGAATCAAAGGCGAGCACCATTTCTCCTCATGCTGTCAGTGAACTTTTTGATAGACAGATATATTGAGGCTCACTTTATGAGTAGCATATGTAGTGGAATACTAAAAGCAACTTTGAAACTGCACTGTACCCCTTAATTACACAGAGAACAAACTTCTAAACCATCATTGCAGTTTTTTCTTCATTTTTTTCTGTGAGAATGCTGGTATTAAAAATATATTGATGCATTGTGACAAAATTAGAACATATCCCTGCTTCTTGGTACGTGAAACTAGGGCATACTGAAAGTAGTTGACTTTGCTATAAGATTGTGGCGTGAAATGCAGAAATTCCTTGCTGGATCATAAAAGTGTTTATTTGTGATATTGTGTGATATTGGGCATCAATTTTACTTTCGTTTCTTTTACTTTTATACGTACACTAATTCTAATCAAGCATCGTACATCTACTGATAATGAGGTTTGGGCATTTAAACAACTGTTAACTAAGCCAAACTAAGCCAAGACTTGGCTCAAAATACACAGTTTTTTAAAACCTTGATCTACAGATATTGCAAATATCATTTATATGCTGTACTTGCAAATGACCATTTCACTAAACAGCAGCTTTAGATATACAGTAGACAGATGTATTATCTCTGCTTAATTGCCATGGTTAACTATTTTGACCGTGCTCATGTTTAATATAAACATAGAAGTGTATTTCCACTTTGGTGCAGTGAAATTTAAGCCAATAAGATTCACAAAGTTTCACATTCAGAAACACATACATAGCACACAATGCAGTTATGTGAATAATTTTTGTTGCAATGATCCGGTCTATCAAAATGACGACCAAGATTCTTTAGAAGATTCTTTCATTTACTTTGACTTTAATTAGTTACCAGACCGCATGAACCCAGGACATTTTTCATTTTTTTGTAGCTAACTTTACCTCATATGTTCATATATCAATATCAATATTTCAGGTCTGCAACATATTCTAAAGAAATTGGGACAGAACAGCTTTTACCACCTTATAATGCTGGCATTCCTTCCCACGACATTTCAAAGACATTCTGGCAGTGATTATACCAAGTGATGAAATGATTCACTTGATATTTTGTCCCATTCTTCCTGTAAACATGTCTTAAAAGGTTCAGTCAGGCTTGCACAAAGACCATTTAAATGTCCATACCATCGTCTATGCAATCTGTGCTTTTCCATTGTATTGTTGAAAACTGCATGTCATCCCTGTAAAAATGTGATTTTGAAGGCTTTTAAATCTCCATGTACTTTTCTGCTTCATTAATGTTGCCATCAGAAAAGTGTAAATGACATTTGCCAAGGCGTGCCATCATCCATCCATCCATCCATCCATCCATCCATCCATCCATCCATCCATCCATCCATCCATCCATCCATCCATCCATCCATCCATCCAGATGGATGGATGGATGGATGCTAGTAGTCTAGTGTGATAGTGTTGTATCTACTTTATCTGTCTCCCCCCACTGCTCCCCAGCACCATAAGCGTAACTGAGCGTAACAAGTGAGGGGTTAAAAAAAGAGGATAAATTTCAGTGTGTTTCATGAGATATACACTGACAAATAAGGACTAATTATTATTATTAAAAAAATGAAACATGAACAGCGCATAAAGTATGGAGTTCATGCAGTCTGCAAAAAAAAAAAAATTGAATCAAAGCAAATGTAAGAATTGTTGTATTTTACATTTTCGGTATCATCTTTATTTTTTCTTTTAATGAGTAGTTTGACATTTTGCGAGATGCTTTTCTTGCCCAGAGTTTGATGAGTTGATGGATATGTTTCTCATTTTTGCTCATTAAATGTGAGTCTGTAACCAGTATGAAGTTAACATAAAAAGGTGGAAACAGCTAGTTAGAGGTGAGGTGAAATAAATAAGAATAATAAACATAAATCATAAATTTACATCTTGTGTTTTGAAACTGTGCAAAAGAGTTGAAAAGGACTTATGAAGATTCTACGATGGACAAATTCTTGGCTGTAAGCTGCCTGATAAAGTGACTCATACTAAAGCTTTATTTAATTACGTTGACTGAAATATGACTGTGGTCTCAACCTTTACATCAAACTCTCAGCATGTGTGCAAATAAGCACATTTTCAAAAATGTCAAACTAATGGCTTTAATGAACGTATTAGACATTTTCACAGTTAAACTAGCCGGACTATAATCAAAGTTTGTTTTCTTCTTTTATCACTCACATTGGTAAACAAGACCTTCTTCCGTGGACTTCAAATATTATTTCTCTTTTTTATAACCTTTATAGTGCACATAATTGGTGGGATTAATGGCCCACTGTTCCTCCTCTTCCTGCCTTTCTTTGTAGTCCAACCCTAGTTCATTGTATGAAGTCTGTGGATATTGTTAAACAGGAAGAGCATCTATACACAACATTTAATGTGCTTTGTACCTTAAAACAAAGTTTGATCCTGTGCCCTTCCTCTGTGCTGCAAGTGAGAGAATGAAGATGTAGCGGTGTTGAATGGAGCACCTCAAACCACCACAGAAGGTCATAGTTAGGGCCTGTCTTAGTAAACACAGGGCTTCTTTCATAAACATAAGAGAGAGAAACAGAGAAGAGGGTCTATGTGTGTGTGGGCGTGTGTTTGCGTGGTGGTGGCGGTAAAAAGACTCTTTTCTTATCTTTGTTAGAATAGTGTGGAAAGGGAAAGTCAGGAAGCACAAAAAAGGGAGAAAGGAGAGTGGAAACAAAGCCAGGTACAAGATAATGACAAGGTCAAGTGTGTGCTCAATGGCTCAGTTCAGTCAGAGAGAGATAAGGCCTGATCTGCTGACAGGGAGTGCACACGGAGGGGAATAGTAGGTCAGGTAAAGCTCCGCGAAACCACATACTCTCCAACTTCAATTAAGCAACCACGACGATGAAAAAAAAAAAGCTCTGCAGTACCATCTGCTGGAGGAATTGGCACAAACAACCAATGAGTGTCTGCAAGTAAGACTAAAACAGCACTTTGCCAATATACCGTTCCACAAAATATTATATATATATATATTCCAAATAATCGGAGTCAGGTGTTCCCATCACTTCCATGGCCACATGTGTATAAAATTAAGCACTTAGGCATGCAGAGCTCAGTGAACTCCACCGGTCCAACAAATCCAGTCGTGAAATTTGTGTGTCGCAAAATATTCCCCAGTCAACTGTGAACTGTATAATAAGAACATTAAGGTGTTTGGGAACGACAGCCACAAAGTGACAGGCCACGTAAACTGACGAAGAGTCAGTCGCTAAAAACCTCCAAAGTTCATGTGGCCTTCAGATTAGATCAAGAACAGTGTGCAGAGAGCTTCATGAATGGGTTTCCATGGCCGAGCAGCTGCATCCAAGCCAGAATCACCAAGTGCAATGCAAAGTTTCGGATGCAGTGGTGTAGATGGATTTGACTGGCCTGCACAGAGTCCTGACCTCAACCCGATAGAACACCTTTGGGATGAATTAGAGCCGAGACTGAGAGCCAGACCTTCTCATCCAACATCAGTGTGACCTCACAAATGCACTTCTGGAAGAATGGTCAAAAATTCCCATAAACACACTCCTAAACCTTGTGGACAGCCTTCCCAGAAGAGATGAAGCTGTTATAGCTGCACAGGGTGGACCGACGTCATATAGAAGCCTATGGATTAGGAATGGGATGTCATTTAATTTCATATGCGAATCAAGGCAGGTGAGCAACTACTGTTGTGTGTATGTATATATATATATATATATATATATATATATATATATATATATATATATAGAGAGAGAGAGAGAGAGAGCGCATGTGTGTTTACACAGTGTGGAAAGTTTCAAAACTATCAAACAAAGAAGAAAGTGGACTTGAAAGGCAGACTGCCAGCACATTCATCAACTTTTTCCTGGAGCAACTCCAACAATAACTAACAGTTTGACTGGGAGAATTCTGGTCCTGCTTTGATGTTTAAGTTGTTTTTTTTCCTGTTTCTAAGCAGTGAATCACTGAATGAGTGAAATTTAAAACGGCACCGAGCTTCCCATCTTACGCTGAGCATGACATTAAGTATGATTTGAAATGACAACAAATAAAGTGTAAAAAAAGGGCTACAAGCTTGCACAGCGCATAAAGGATAGGATTAGTTTAAGGCCAACTCTGATGTGTCACTCATCTCCAGAAGAGAGAAGGAGGACGTTAGATAAAACGTCTTTTGGTGGACCGGCGCAGTTACAGCAGGAAAAAAGAGACGACGAGATATCCTTCGATAAATATCTCACACAAGTGATCTGATACTGACCTTAATCATGATCTAGAATTCTGATCTTCTAAAAGGATAAAAAAGGCTTTTAGATGGAAAGGGTTCACACAAAAAGGGAGACCTTAGGTAGATACTCTGAGGTGGCCTGGGTCAGTGGGACATCAGGAAGCACTTCGACCACACTGAGCCTTGAAGTTGTGAGGAGCAGAAAGTCTCATTCAACGCATCCAAGCTTAGGACGTGTACTGAGAGAAGACACCGGGAGAGTGGCTTTGAAGTGAACTATAGGGACCAGACAGGCTATACTGTTGTGACTGATAAAGGAGCGAGTCAGCAGCCCTTCGCTTTCCTTCGTTTGCCTCTTTGAGAGACTCCACAGTGGCAGAAAAAGCAGGAGAATAAATTTGCTTCACTGATTGTAGCTGAGATTTACATAATCTCAAATCAACTTCATAAAAACACTGTTCAAACCGAAGTGCTTTAAAGAGAAAAAAAAATCAAAACTAAGAAAGACACAATTGCAAAGCATTTAAATTATAATAATAATAATTATATATATATATATATATATATATATATATATATATATATATATATATATATATATATATATATATATATATATATATATATATATATATATATCTTATAGGTACCATAGGTCACCATACAACAACAATAATCACACAGGGCAACATAAAACAGCAAAACAATAAAACAATAACCAAAACTACAAAGAATAAGCTACTTTAACAAGATCATGTTCTTGTTATAATGCGGGCAGCTGAGTTCTGGACTAGTTGAAGTTTGTTGATGGATTTAAGAGGATGACCAGAGAGGAGGGAGTTTCAGCAGTCAAGACAAGAAGTAACTAAAGCATGAAACAAAGTAACAACATTTGTAGGTGACAGCAGCAGGTGAAGATGGTAGTTATTTCAAAGTTATTGATTGGTGATGTAAATGAGACATTGCTGTCAAGGATGACACTCAGGCTTCGTCCTGTGAGGAAGGAAAAGGAGCCATAATGTCAGCTGTGATGGGAAAGCTTTCAAATTTTGTAAGAATATATTTAGAACCAATAAATAAAAGCTATTTTTTCACTGTTGAGTTTTAGGAAATTGCAGGAAAACCAGGATTTAACATCAGTGAGTCAGTCAGTGAGAGAGGTGGCACTAAAAATATATTATATATTATATTAACACAAATAACAATAAAAGCAAAATGAAATATCATCTCTATCAAGTACTTTTTAAGCTTTGCCATAGCAGCGGAACGACTGTCTGCATCCCCCATATGAGTCCAGCTGCTTCTGCAGAAGTCAAGCATGAAACCCAAATAATATCTGGTTCTCTCTTGTCCTAAATGTTCTAGTGACCATGTAGAGAGCAAAGAGTTGTTGTAGTGCTATTTTGGACATGTTTAAACTAGAAAGGCGTTCATGTATTAAGGGCATTAAACTTGCTAATTATAAACAACAACAATATATATATAAAAGCCGGCAGTAGTCTGGCTGCATTAGAAAAAATAGGTAAACATGCTCCTGAATTTGGTGACAACATGCATGAAAGAAGGCCAATCAAGAAACATGTTCACTGTATAAATTAAAAGACAAATCCTGGTGAAGAACAACCCCAAGGTTCGAATAGAAATACTGGAAGCCAAGAATAACTAAAGGGTTGAACACTTTGAAAAATAAAATAGTAGGTCATTCCAGCCTTGATGCCTACAGGAAAAGCTTCTAATTTTATTAATTGTTAATTTTTCTTCTGGCTTCATAGATAACTAGCTGATTTACATAAGCATAATAATTGAAATGTATGTCATATTTCATGATTATATTTCATGATTAAATTCCATCCATCCATCCATCCATCCATCCATCCATCCATCCATCCATCCATCCATCCATCCATCCATCCATCCATCCATCCATCCATCCATCCATCCATCCATCCATCCATCCATCCATCCATCCATCCATCCATCCATCCGTATACATACTTTAGAGACATGTATTTATTACATATATATTTTACCATTCCATGAATGGTTTGAAAGCAGCAACATGTCTCATAAAAGTTGGGACATGGGCAACAAAAGACTATAAAAGTAAGTAGTACTGAAAAGAAACCCAGAGAAAAAGATATTACAAGTTTTGGTTAATTGTCAACAGGTCAGTGACATGACTACGTGTAAAAATAGCATCTTAGCCACTCAGGAGTAAAGAATGTCCCTTTGTGTAAAACTGTACATGCTCTGACTCTCTCATCTGTTCTAAAAAAAATTTATTAAAAAAAATACCAATGGCTGACAGTTCCAGCATGTCCCAACTCTGCCTCAGCTCTGGGCTCAGGGCTGAAGAGTGTATAGATTAAGTATGGATGGTTGGATGTTGGAGGAAGGGGGCCATCTGTCTGCTCTCAGTTCACAAGCCTGCATCTTTAATGGTATGGGGTGCATTGCTGTTTATGGAGTGTTGCTTGCAATAGGTTGCAGATCTGGGAAGAAAACATAAATACTAAAAGGTGTACACAAGTTTGTGATCCCATCAAGATAATGTCTTTTTCAGGGGAGACCTGGCCGCTGTCAGTAAAACAATGCCACACCTCATGCAGAAACCATTATGAAAGCATGATTTTGTAGTAGAAGAGTCCTGGTCCTTGACTAGTCGCTCTGCAGTTCCAACTTCGGCCTGCTGCACAGCTTTTTTTGTTTTGTTTTGTTTTGTTTTGCTAGATAAAAATGGGAAAATACTCCTTTCCCAAGAGGTCCAGACACTGGTCCCTGTCTCTCCCAGACATATATGGGCTGCTATTAAAAGAAAAGGGGATGTTACAGTAAAAACTGCCCTGTTGCAATTTGTGTAATATGTGCTTACCAACAAATTTGAAAATTGCATTTTTTTCTAAAGCTGATACATTTCCTTAGTTTAAACATTTGTTATGTTTTATACTGTTTAATTGTGAACAGAATATACGTTCATGACACTTGCAAATCAAAGCATTCTGTTACATTTAACACAGTGGCCCAGCGTTTTGGGAAATGTAAGTATGAAGTAAAACATATTACTGGTGAACTCTTTCTCAGACAAAGTCATCACTAAAATGAATAAAAATAGTGTGGTGGCTCAACTCATTTGCTTTTTTGAGCTAATATTGACATCTAGTGGTGATAGTTGTATTTGTAATAATTTCATCAGGCTATGGAGGAGGTGTGTACACGTTTGTTTTGTGGTTTCATCTTCAGCTCCACTTAGATCAGAATGAGCTACACAACAGCTTACATCCAGGAGGAGGCAGTGTTTGGTCACAGAACGCCTGCCAGAGCCTCTGCTCCGTGTGTATGGGATAAATCGGCCATAACCCAGCTCCTGATGAAGGGGAGAGCCAAGCGTGGAAGAATATGGCCACCCCCTCTCCATCAATCAGATTGCTCCTCTTCTCCCCAAACCAAATTGACCTGCCTGTGCACTGGCCACGTCCAAGCTCGGTGTGGAAATAAATCACGCTGAATCAGAGCTGGATACCTGTCAGCTCTAGTGAATTCACCATCCCTCCCTCCACTCTTCCTGGATGGAAAGTTGTGTCTTTTTGTGTGGCTCAGCTCTCGGAAAGAGCAGAATGTAGTTTTTATTTGTGAGAGCGCTTGGCTGAGACAGTCGTGGAATGGAATTGTTAAATCTCCCGGGATGGTCATTTGTTGACTCCATCACAGCTTTAACTACCTTTACTGTAATATGAAAGAGGTAAAGATAAGGGTAAAGGGAAAGTTTATAATAAAAGTGTAGCTTCCTTTCTTTGAGAATAGATGACATTTATCAAGCTGGCATTGGTGCAGAGTTGTCGATATGTCCTTGCATCAGTGCTGACAAGACAAATTCACTGACACTCATTGAACTCGACAAACACAGAGAGTTGGAGACTAATTTTAATTAGAAGCCTAACCACAACAGGATGCCCCCAATGGTATTGCATGCCTCGTCTCATTTTTCAGCTGCCCCGCTCTTCCCCAGTTGTAAACCCTGTTTTGTGGCTCTTAGCCACAGGAAGTTTCACAAAATGAGCAATGGTATGTGTGCGTGGGGGGAGATAATGTGAAGAGGGCTGGCTCTAAATCATGGTGCTTCTCATCTCCTCTCATCCTGCGCTTCACTTCCATGGCCTAGTGACAGATGACACAATGTGCGGTCCAGGCAGCATCTCTTCTCTGGGGTCATCCATTGCCCCCAGAGTGATAAGTGGTTCTGTCCTGGTGTGTCCCGTCCCTGCAGGATGCACAGTCAATCACACGGCAGAGCTACAGCACAACAGCAAAGCAATAACAAAAGTTAAAGCGACATCTGTATCACCTCCGGTGACAAAAGAATTTCCTGTTGTAGCACCAGTACAGGACTTCTACTTTTGCCATGAGTGTTAATGACCTGCAGGTAGTGAGAGTCTGGGCTGAGAACGTAGGTGACATCAAAAAAGAAGCACTGAATAACACATAATGTTTTATGATGGCAGCTGTTCACCTTGAAGATAAAGCATGGAGCAAAAGGCAGCTTTTATCATCCAGTTTGTCATCTGCCCATCAACTTCACTCAGTAGAGGATGCAATCTGCAGAGGAACAGATTTACAACTGCATCCCAGAGTATTTACAAAAAACTATCTGTGGTGCACTTGCCAGCTTGCATCACAGTGACGGTAAATTCCCACTTTGCAGGCAACGCATACCTTTACGGTGACTCTCTGCTCTTGTCTCACCTCAGAAAGATTGCCAGACATCAGAAAAATCACTGGCCTGATCCAAAAGATTTTCTCATGCTTGATCCTGTATAAAATCATAGCCTGCGTATTTGGGCAGAGCCAGGTAAGCTGCTTCTGCAGCATTATTATTAACAGCAGTAGTGGCAAAAGTAACAGTAGTTGTAGTGTCCTCATGACATTAAGGACAGTGATTTTTTGTTTTTTTGTTTGATAGCAGTTCCAATTTTCTTTTTTTGTCTTGTCTTTCTTTTGTAATTTAAATATAACATCTCAAAGTCTAACACAGATCCACTCTGTGAAGTTTAAATGGAAGCAGAGAGGCAATACTGCCAGAACCACAGCTTTGATTCTCTGTGGGATTACCCTCACTGGAGACACGTGTACTCACTACTTGGCTCTCTAAGATACTGTGAAAAAAATAGCATATACTAAGGCACAATCCTCACCAACACACAAATATTGCACAAGCCAACCCCCCACCCCGACAAGCTACCACCACCCCCACCCCACTCCACCCAGCGGTGCAGGAGATAAATGAAAAGAAAATGAATGCAGCCCAAACCAGAATTGGTTTTACGACCCATTGCAAGCTTAACAAACAGTGCGGTAGAGCGCTGTTGCACTAGATGGCAGCACAGCTACGCCACTGTACTTCTTACTGATTGAATACTTAGATAAGTACTCACCTGATTTTTTTGTGTTACATAGCATGATTGCATACAATGCCACATCCTGCCTTTCACCTGCTGTTAGACTGACATGTTGCCTGTTTTCAAACTCCTCATGTGTACACCATCATCCTTCAGAGGCTGAAAAAAAAAATCTAATATCATGGCTGACTAACTGCTCAGTCTGCATGTCTTGCTCTTGTGAGTTAGCATGAAAAGAAATATGCATAAATTAAAGTTGAGCACTGACATGCCCTCATTGGCCTATTCCGAAACTATCCTACGGAGATGAAAAAAAGTACTCTGACTTCTGGAAGAGAACATTTCTGTTAATCCTCTCGACCTGATCACAGTTTTCCAGGTAATTCCTGGAACCTGGCACTCTATCAGTAAAAGGAAATTGGGCTTAAGATGCACAGGCCCTCTGGTCTTCAAGAGAGGTTCCAAAAGTGCTACAGGGGGGGAATTGGAAGTTTGATGTTTGTTGTCTGTCCTTCTCAATTTGCTGCTGGCTTTCCTGTGTGAAAGTATTCATTTAATTCAAACTGAAACTATATATATATACATGCACTGTCTTTTTAATGCACACACACACACACACACACACACACACACACACACACACACACACACACACACACACACACACACACACACACACACACACACACACATATCAAAAAGATCAGTGTGTAAACTTCTAAGCATCATGTATGTAAGATACATATGCAAGAGTGTAAGCAGTTGCCAGGTGCTGCTAATCAATTGATTGATTATTTTATTATCAGTAAGTGTGATCACATCGTTGTCTGGAGAATTTAGATTTATGCTTTAAACACAATGCAAAAGTGAAGAAAATGTCACCTAGTAGAAAAAAAGTTCTCAATATACGAAGGGCTGGTAGCCATTTCTAAACAATTTGAAGTCCATTTTTATACAATTATATAGAAGGGAATGTAAAATAAATGCAACATATTGAAGACAATGGCTAATCATTTTAGGAGTGGGTGTAACAGTAAGTTCAACTCAATTCAATTCAATTCAATTCAATTCAATTCAATTCAATTCAATTCAATTTAATTTAATTTAATTTAATTTAATTTAATTTAATTTAATTTAATTTAATTTAATTTAATTTAATTTAATTTAATTTAATTTAATTTAATTTAATTTAATTTAATTTAATTTAATTTAATTCCCTCTACTTTATAATAATTTTTTTTTACTTTGAGAAAGTTGGCTGCATGCACTTTCTCTCTACTTTATTTTTTCAAAAGCATTTCTTGGAGCTAGTATGTTCATATCAATTTATTTCAATTTTATCTAAATAGCGTCTATTAAAATATAGATTCTCTCAAGGCACTTTCAAGAGAACCAGAACATGACCTCCAAGCAATTATTACATAAACAATGGCTACTAAAAGCTCCCCTAGTGGAAGAAAAACCTTAAGCCAAACAGTGGCAAGAAAAATCTCCCCTTTTAAGAGGGAAGAAACCTTGAGCAGGACCTGGCTCATAAGGGTGGATCCTCCTGCCGAAAGCCAGCCGGGTAGAGCAGGAAAAGGGAGATCAAAAAGAGAGAATGAAGAACAGCATGACGAAAAACTGCCTTTGGTTTCGTGTTTTATCTTCAAGGTGAACAGCTGCTAATAATAAATAGCTACAAGTAACTAAAAAAGTAACAATACGGAACAATATGAACAAATTTAACAGATGGCCAATAACGGAGTACCATAATGTAGTGCTAGTCCAAAAGTGACGGTCGTTATAGTGCCAGTATAAGAGTAAAGTGTCAGTAGTGCATGAGGCAGTTGGATGGGTTTCAGTAAAGTCCGTTAACAGTTTGATGGCTCAGAGAGCGGAGCCTCCGACTGGAGAATTACAATTCCAAGCTCAGGACTTGCAACGCTCAGATGGAAACAGATGGAAAAACAAAAAAACAAAACAAAACAGGATCTACATCTCAAGACTCAAGTTTTAAGCAGTAAAACATCTAAGGCTTGACTGAAATTGGGTCATGCATCAGAACAGTAATCTCATCCAAACTAGTACAGCTTTACTGTGAAGTGCCTGAAAAAGAAAAAGATTCCAGTAGTTGCAATGGCCCAGTCCAATCCAGACTTCAACCCGACTGAAATCTGTGATGGGACCATAGGAGAGCTGTACATTAACGTCTGCTCTCAAACCTTTTTGAACTCAATCAAAGCTCTAAAGAAAACAAAAATTCCTCTACAATAATGTGGGAAACTACTTTCATCGCAGTGAAAATGATTACCTCAAGTTATTGTGGCCAAAGGTGCCCAAAAATGGCTCTACAAGCCATTACATTAATGAATGAGTTTTCCAGACATGACAAATACAGCTTTCCTTTGCATTCAAGTAAGTTATGTATGTATGTGTGTAATTGCTCTTAGGAGGGTTTTTTTTTGTGATTTTGTTTTTGTTGATATGACTGCATTTGTATGTATCTGTCATCTCCATATATGCATATAATCCGAGTTAAGAAATGACCATGTCCAAACATGGATTGCTGGCTGTTTGTGAATGTGGAGTTGTTGTAAACACACTTTTTTTACTCTGAGATGCATGTCGTGATTCATTCCATCACAACTGACTGTGTTGCCCCCCGTGCGAGGCGGAGAAGCTTATCATCTCTCTCCTAATTTCATGCCCTGTAGCAGACAGCCTTCAGAGATGGAACAAACCCAAAATGTGGCCATCATTGACACCCTAATTGCTCCACAGTAAGTGTATAGGAAAAGCAGCAAGCACATATCCAATCATCATATTAAACAGGAGCTTTAGGTCTGATTTTCTATCAAAAGATGTAACCTTTCTACATCAGTATTTTCAGGATAAGGTGAGCCAGCTCCTGCATTAAAATGTACTGTAAGCTGTGATAACCTATCCAATATCTTCAACTAATGAGGCAGAAAGAGGGGCTGGAGCAGACAGACACTATCATTTCAGCTCCATGCGTTTTCATGTGCAAGATAAGCTTTGTCAGAGGTCAGATACTGTGTGATAGTTTGACCAATTTCCAGCACTATTTCTGGCAGCGGCTGTCGATTTGATGGCAGCTTGGATTGCCAGCTGTGGTGAATGAGCAGCGGCAGTCCTTTTGGCTCACATGGGAAATCTGTTTGGCCTGCTTGCAGTTGAACTGCAAAGCACTTTAACTCCTGGTGAGAAGATTGCTCTCATGTTTTATTGAACACTGCCCTGGGCACCTCTCATCCTTGACAATCTGATTCTACCAAGGCTCACCTTGTGACCTTAATGTGCAACCAATAGGGTGTTGCAATTCAGTCACGCTGACCCCTCAATCATCCACACAGAACCATTGGGTAACATTTATGGGCCGTTCTCAAAGTAGATTAATGTCTTCGCTGCCGGCCTGCTTTGTATTTAACTGTCAGTGATCTTAGCCCGGGGTAGATGTCTCGTTATCATCGTTTCTTGTTCTCTTCCGCCATCCGGCTGAGCAGCGAACAAGTTCTACATACCGAGCATCTACATGTTCTTTTGGCAAACATATTAAATTTGGGTCAAGGCCTCTCAGCTTGCTACCAACTGTCTAGCTTCCATGTTTGACCTCTATAGCTGTCAGCCAAACTGGATTGTAGTGGAGATTTAATCCACTAAAGCTGTCACAGAGCCAGTGATGCTGTCATATAAAACAAGCTAAGTTCTCTGTTATCTACTTTATCCCTTAACCTCTGCACATTTTCAACAAAAGAGGGTCAGGCATAATTCTTGGACACGTTTATTAACAATAACAGAAACAGTCCTCCTTTCAGACAGATGTCTACCAATATGCTCACACTGACAAATTAGCACCGATTATTCAAACAACAACACATGAGAGGCTCAAAACAGATTTATTCTGTGATTATTTCAACATAAAAGGTGATGGGAAAATTCAAATTGAGCTGCTGTCATTTCCAAAGAGAATAATTTATTGAAATATACTGTATATAAATTATTTAATATATTGGCTGACTATTCATTCAGTAGTTACCCATCCATCCATCCATCCATCCATCCATCCATCCATCCATCCATCCATCCATCCATCCATCCATCCATCCATCCATCCATCCATCCATCCATCCATCCATCCATCCAATTTCTATACCTGCTTAATGCTGTTAGTTATTTCTAAATTTAAAGAAAATCAAAAATCAAATCTGTAAATTTATGGAGAACCTTCAGAACAATTTGTGATACATATAAAAATACTGCAATGCCAAAATATGTTTACTTTCTTTACATTTAAGAAATTAATAAAAAAAATCATCAGTAATTTACTGCCCCAACTGCCCCAGGTGACCCCCCCCCCAACTCACAGTCACTTTCAGTTCCACCGTATATAACATTTTACTTTTTATTTATTTATTTATCTTTTAAATCACACTTTTATTCTTACTTATCTCTTTTTTATGTGGTTGTCTATATATTTGAAAGCTCTGATTATCAACACGATCCGTACTAGATCATCTGTTGGACAGAAGCTGATATTTGCTTCAAATGCAATATTCTTTAGGGTTTAAAATTTAAATTTTATGTGTCTATTTCCTTCAAGGTTTGTATTTGTGGGAGAATCCCGAATCCACCATCAGGAATACCTGTCTCATCGGGACATCTAAGATGCCACACTTGACGAAAATTGAAACATAAGAAGACATTTTTGCATCATCTAGTGAGAAATGACTCTGACAGAGCAACCGAACAACTGGCTTTCAAATATTCACCATTTCACACTTGTTCTGGCTTCTGTTTCTTTTTTTAAGCTCTCTCAAACCACATAGGGAGTTGACGTCAGAATTTTGCCTCACCTGAATGGTCTTCATGATACCGTGCTTTCACATAACTGCTGACTTCAGCAGTCAGAAAACAATCACGTCATTTCCACACTTTTTGTTTTTTTTTTCCAACTTCATTCAAAATGCAAACATCTGTCGTTGCCTCATATATTTTTGTTACTTGTCACAACACGTAAACATCGCTTCACCAATCTATCAAGCGTGACAGCCTTTTGTTTGTGTGGAGTGCCTGTCGTCAGTGTGCCAACTCTGAGTGGATATGTGCCGGCCAAGGCTGCAGAGCCTTGTCCTGCTTGTCTTGGTGTGCCTGACTCCTCTGTTATGGTGGTGGGATTAGTGCAAGGATTAGCAGGATACTGAAAGTGTCCATCGATGGAAAAGACATGACAGCTCCCCAAGTCAAAGTAGTACAAACAGCAGATTATGTGACTATGACTTTGGGGGACGAAGACAGACACCACACAGTAGAGATTAGGACAAACAAACTTGCCTTTGGATGCTTCGGGGCACTCAACCCAAACATGGAGAGCTGTCGCTTGGTTGTTTGGGCAAGATTAAGAAGCTGCAGACGGCACTGACTTGCACAACACTTTGGAGAAACAGCTACTGGTGTTCTATTTAAAGAGAACTACCATTATAAATATGTAAACTTAAGCATCCCAATTTCCTGTCACGATGCATCTCTAATCTTTCCGTGGCTATCACTGCAGGAGTTGATGGAGAGATTCATCACACACTTCAAGAAACATAGTGAAAAGTGTCTCACGCAGAAACCCAGAGGTCAGAATCACTAGTATACACAACTTTCACTCATGTTTGAAAATCAGGTTACTGGGTGTAGGTGAACCATCTGAACCTGGGTCTCTTCTTTTAACCTTTTATGTTTTATGGATTTGATTGTAATGTTTGGTGAGCCGCAGCTTGTGTGGGAATGCAGAAGAAGCTGTACAGGCATGTCACATAAAACAAAAAAAAAAAAAAAGAAAAGAAAAATTCCCAGGTTCCCTTCAGACTGACAGGGATGCAGAAGTCATTTTCTCTGCCATCAAACAGAACAAACCCTCAAGCATATTAAAGATTTGCTTGTCTTTATATTATCGAGTATCCATGGAAAAGCATGCTTTAGTACTATACTGTAAGTAAAGCATTGGCATTCATTGCAGGATGAATGAAACTAGTGATGAAAAGAAATAAGTGTTGCCAGAGCCTACTCTGACGGGAGAATCACTATCTGTATTTGTATGAAGCGGCTTTTAGACAGCTGTTTGATATGGAGCATAAGTGGGTGTAGTTTTATTCCACTGTCATTTTGAAGCGCGGTTTGTTCCTGTGTTCATCCTATATCACTTTCAAGGGGGAAAAAAAAATCCAACCAACTTTTTTAATAGACCATGTTTATACGTCACAGATTACAAAGGCAAAAAAAAATAAATAAAAAATAAAACCGTCGAATTGAGTATTAGAAATCAAAGTGATGGCAATTGTTTGAGGGTTCATTTAAAACATGTGGGCGATATGAGCTACATCTGAGAAAGTGTTAATTTATTCAGTGAGAAACGTCAGGATTTGTTGACAAAATCACCTTTGATTAGTCTAATATTATCATCCGTGTGACACACGCGTGCACACCAACTGTCAGCTATAGTCAGTAATATTGTTGATCAGACTCGATCCGAAACAGTCAGCAAACACTTGCAGAGATTTGACGTGAACACACTACAGGTGTCAAACTTTTAAATCTGAGAAGCTGTGGTACTCATAGCTTTACTGGTAACTTATTAACCTCTTTATGCCTTTTCTTTCTATCTGTTATTTTTCTATTTCTATAATAATTCCACAAGGACAACTGCCAGCCTGTAAAAAATAAAAACCAACCTTTCCAGCTGGGTTAGCTGGGTTTATTTACCTAAAATTAAAACAAACAAACAAAAAAGGCTTACAAAGTCTTATTTATTTGTGTATTTTTATTTGACTTCTGTGAGAAAAAAAAAGTTATTATCTATTAACCATCTTCAAAAGTGCTGGAGAGCCTCTTAAGCACAATCGATTTGTTTGTTTGTTTGTTTTTTTCTAATTGAAGTAATAGTTTGACATTCGGATAAATCTTCCTCTCTTGGCAGCAGTTTTAAGCCAAAACTGGAACCACGTTTATGACTGCACAGAAATGCGAAGCGACAGGCTGGAGCTGGGCAGCTTAACTGAAAAACAAGAAGGAGGAATTAAAAAGGGCAGCCTCGCGTTTTCTAAGGGTGACAACATTTAGCTCTCTGGTCCTCCTCGAGGGGAAACTGATTGGAAAGCAGCCAACAGAGACTCGAACCCCTCACGGTAAAGGATAATTAGTAAAATGACTAACATTTTAATCGTTTCAAATTCAGGCTCACGTACAGATGAGAAAGCAGGCTCCAGTCTCTATACTGTCTTCACGTTAAGTGAAGCTTGTTAATGAGTGAATACGGAAGAGCCCACAGAGTCAGAAAAGAACTACGAATTTTTAAAAATGCAATCTGATCAGACCAATGATGTGCAATATGATATTGTTAAAACTAGGTTAAAACTATTCTGCATTATGATGAAAGACAGAGTACAAAGTGCTAAAATATTCTCAACTTTTATTGGCCTCCATCGCAAATGCAAAAAAATGGAATTTTTTAAATGAATTAAAGTTGATGAGGAGAAAAACAAACAAACAATGTTTTTTTTTTTTTTTTTTTTTTTTTTAAATTATTATGCTTGTGCACACATATCTGAAAAAGAGGTAAGTAGGACTTTGGGGTCCTAAAACCCTAAGGTAGCAGTTGTAGTTCCTCAGCCACGAGCACCCTGAATTTTACCTGTACAATCAACCCTCAGCACTTAGCGTTTAACTTAATGTCAATAAAATTTGTGAACTCTCTTTCTGAGAGATGACTGTAAAAATGACAATAGGAACATTAGCACAACTGTATTACCACATATGCCTAAATGTACCATAGTAGAAAATATTTGTATCTGTCCAACAGAAGTGTGATGCACACTGAAAACACATTCCCTTCCTCCTGGCACCAACATCTATCAGCAGTTTATGGCCCCTCGCACCACTCTGGCACATTTCTGCCATGACATCCATCTATGTCAGCATCTTGACTTGCATATCCGGAGGCTTGTCTTGTTTCTCTGCTCTTAAAGTGCTTGGAGCATATTCTTGATAGGTTTCACTACATGTTTTTTCTGCATCTGGAAGCTACTCTGGATGCTCCCTTGGGTAGGTTGAAAAAAGCGATTCTTTATTGTGCTACAATAGATGACAAAAACAAAAAAAAAATGAATAAAGCTCTCTCCTTACATTGACATGCCCTCTCCCGTGTTCTTATTCCTCTTTTGTTTAATAAATATTAGTTGGGAGATTGATCAACCAGCCGATAATACTTTTTTGTTTGTTTGTTTTTTCCTTTTGGCTTTTAACATCTGCAGATGAGAGTGAAATATTTATGCTACGATACATGTATGACAAGTATTCATATCTTTTTCATGCAGCATTCTGTCCTACTCTTTTCTGAATTTTGATGCATCATTGAGGGTGCTTTAGCTCCAGGACCACTTTTCTGGTAAGCCTCCCCAACCTCCTTTAACACACACTTCTGTGTATGCGAGGTGCAGGTAAATAGGAGAGGATCTAAATTATCCCATGGCAGCACCACTGGAGAAACCCCTGCACACATGGCGCTGCTGCTTATCACAGTGCTGCAGTGATGGGGAGGAGCTCAAATGTGCTCACAGCAGTAGCTTGTGGCAACATCCTCCTGCATCCAGATACCGTGAAGCTTTGGTCACACTCTATGTGTTGATATGTTGGATTATCCTCTTTATTAGTCAATAATGCCCCATCATATTTGCCGCAACAAGTCAGCAAGCTACAACCACACGGGTGTGAACAAGTAACTTTTGTTGAAGTCAAATAAGTTAGCATGTGGGCCAAGCTCTTCCACTGAGGAGGTTAAATTATTAACATTTGTGGTGTGTTTCTAAAAGATAGCTATATTCCCTGCTGTGAAATATGCACACTGGTCCTAAAAGATGCAAATAAAGATTGCTGCAACAGTTGCATAAGCCTATATGGATACATCACAGTTCAAAATATTAATTTCAATCCTGCTTCTCGGCTTATCAGGGTCTCTTTTAATAAAATGAAATAGGTAGAAAACTAACAAGATATGATGCAACTTTGCTGCAAGCAATATCAATCACTCACCTTTGCTTTCTTGACATGTAAACTTCTCTTTACCATCAGAGGGCACTAAAAATCCACCTGATGCTCTCACACTAAGTCGGTGACCATTAGAATCACAGCTGTAGTGTCTTTTATAAACCTTTTATAAAAAGCAGTAAAAATGTTCAAAATCGGTCACATTTAGAATTTGAAAAGAAGACTCCGGTTCACTCACAATCTTTAATGAGCCACATTCATGACTTAAATTTAGCTTGAATAGTTTATGTGACTTTGCAGCTTGCCAGACAACATATTTCACAGAGGATTGTTTTTATGATTTTGGGTGAAATGAATCAGCTTTCAGTTCGTAAATAAAGATTTTTAGAGTGGCATTAAACTGAGCGAGCCTGAGGGAAATTGTATGAGTCAAATTTCCACTTGATTTAGGTATACTGTGCATTTACTGTATATTTATTGCAATGATACCTCAGCATGTTTTCCTGCAGGTGCTAAAAATTGTGCAGTAATGAAGAAAGCGTGGCAGTCAGCTCTATCAGGTGAAAACACTTCAAAGCGATATGAAGATTACATTTTAAGGTTACTTTTTCTAATTAAATGGTGTTTTAACTTGTGATTTTATTTTATTTTATTGTATTTATTTATTTAAGATTTGAATGTTTGCCCTGCAGAATAAAACATGGCAATGTAAAATGCTTTCATTTCACTACTGAATGTGATTCTGCAAATATCAGAGCAAATAAAGCGTACAGAAGCCAGTTAACAGAAAACTGTATAACGTTTGATCATTTCTCACGACATTAGATAAAGCCTACGCAGGGTTAATCCAACCAACGGCGTTCTGGACGTGGCTTCCTGAGCGGATGAACAGTGACAGATGATGAGTTTAGTACCCTGAGGATTGCGCACAAGATAGTCAGTGATCTGCAAACAGCCGTTAAACGCCGCAGAATGCCAGGCGCGGCGGCAGACCTGGAGACCGGCTCAGTCTCTGAAAGACACTGATCAAAACGGACCTGCCCCCTCTTCCAGCTCACATCTTATGATCGGACATCAGATCTTCCGGAGAAGACAGCACCGGGACAGTTGCGCACAACTTTTACGCAGAGTCAAGGGGCTGCCGATCTCCATGTTACCTGCAACGCGGACTACACCACAACTTCTACTCCCACAGGTGTGCCGATGCCGAGCGCACGAACTGCGGGAATGAATGAAACTTTCTGCTTCACGTTTTGCTGAAACGAATCCCAACCACACTGAGGACAGGAGCCGCGCCGCGTGCCAAAATGAGCTTTCAGTGGCGGAGCTGGATGATCCTACAGATAGTCTTTGCAACCATTACAACAGCACGCACACAAGGTAAGCGAGCCGGTAGGAACAGATTGCTTGTTTTGATTCCCCTGGGATGTAAAAGAGGCTTAAGAACGAGTGCAAGACAGAATATGCAAAGGTGCAGTGCACCTGAAGCCTTTTCGGACTGCCCACTTTAACTAGTCTCTGCGTTTACATGGTCTTTATTAACATAACATCCTCGTAGTCTTGTGTTTATGTTGGTTGGTTATTTAAGGAAAAGCATTAATAGATCTTCCTAAAAGACTAAATCATACATATTAGTGTCACCACAACCTTTCATGTCCGTATGTGTTCCAGTGAGACTCACATGGGGAGGATTATCTGTCAAGCATGCAGCAAGGGGATGTCACAGTGAAGAACGTGTTAAGCGTTTAGAATGAAATCAGTGAGAAGGAAAAGGATTTTACTGGTATTTTATTAAAACTTGAGCCATGTCTTAATGCTCAGCACTTTGTCTACTTCATCTTTGCACAGTCTGCTAAAAATGCTATGAGCCCAGTTTTCTTAAGCTGCAAGCAAACAAAAACAATAAAGTAGACAAAATAACTCCAACTTGACATGGTAAATCGATGGGAAAAGCATATTAAAAGCTTGAACTGTAAAGTCTATAACTGCGTCTTTGATGACCATTTGGAACAAATAAGGACTGATTTTTTTAAGAAGATGGGGAAAATCGAGAGATTTTGACAAGACTGATTTGTAAAGCAGCTTTTAGAGTTTCATTGGAAATGGCAATCCTGACCAATCATAGCAGCTTAAGCTTCCTTCAGTCATTTCTCAATCAACCCGTCATTCCTCTCTCCCCCTCTTTCCTTGTCTCTTTTCATTCGTCCTCAGTACTTCAGTTACTTGATTCCTCTGTGATCAATACTGCATAATCTTTGCATGTTTTTGCATTATAAAGCAGTTGAAGTATGTAACATACTGTAAGATGATGCTGTGAAGACTTATTTGAACATATTGCACATGTGACTGACGATAAGGGTGAGTGCTAACTTTCCATCTACTGAATATGACCTGACTTGTAAATTTACCATCACGATGTGCTTGAAATAAAACAATGAAGGTGTGATCAATGTGCAGACTTTCAGCTTGAAGTGGTTTCACAAAAAATACGGCAATTACCAATTTGGAGTAATAGTCATTTTAAAAGTACCTACATTTTCAGTGGCTCAATAATATTTGGAAATTAAACGGAATTTTGATGGAAGTTAATGGTCCAGGTGTGATTTGTTCCCTTGTTACTTCGAGACAAATGAATCACATAAAAGGTCTGGAATTGGTGCATTCTTTAAAAGAAAGAAAACACTGATGAGTTTAACAACTTCAAAAGGCCTGGGAGATCACATCTGAAGTGGACAATCGTGGAATCCTTTCTATAAGAAAAAAACCTCACAATATCAACAGAAGTAAAGAACACAGGAGAAGGTTGGCATTTCATTGTTGAATCTACAATCAAGAGATGCCTTCATAAATGTAATTACAAAAGGTTTCCAACAAGATGCAAACCACTGGTGAAGAAGAGGAATGGCTGATTTGGCTTTGCCAAAAAACATGTAAAAAAAATGGCAGAAGATTAATTCTTGGAGAAGAACAGCTCATGATCCAAATCATACCATTTTTTTTTGTCAAACATGGCAGAGGGAGTGTCATGGTATGCATGGCTGCCAGTGGAACATGCTCACTGGTGTTCATTGATGATGTGACTGCTGAAAGGAGTAGCAATATAAATTTTAAGTTGTATAGGGCTATACACTTCTCACATTCAAAGGCAAAGGAATCGAATAATCTTCAATGGCCAACTAAGCCCTTTGATCTTAAGATACAAGAGCATGCTTTTCAGTTACTGAAAGCAAAACTGAATGCAGGGAGGGAACAACTGAGGGTGGCTGCAGTGAGAGCCTGGCAAAACATCTCCAGCATCTACATGTTCACTGTCTTCCTGGGTCAGTGGCTCCCCCTTTACTGCATTTACTCCTTTCACTAAGAACAAGATACCAAGACTCCTGACTTGTAGCCATCCTGCTACATATCACAGAGACTTGATACCTACCAACCTTCCCCGAACCATAGCTCCTACCTTTGTGCCAGTGTTTACAAGTTATACATGCTTTGCTAACGCCTGGAACATTTTCGTCACCTTTTTAAAAAAAAGCTCATTCAAATAGTTAATGAACTTCCTCTCATAATATGACCTCCTTGATCCCAATAAGTCCTGCTTTAAAAGTGGTCCTTCCACTGAAACAGGATAACTTGATGGAGGCCGTCAAGACAGCAGAATCTGCTTTTCAGTCTTAGGGTTCTTAACCTTCTGGATGTTTTAGGTGCCTTTTGCACGGTTAACCACAATATCCTGCAAACATTCATTCCTCTTTACCTATCCAAAGGCGTGCCCCATAGCTCGATGCTGGGGGCTCGATGCACCCCATCCTTGGGCCTGGTTATTACCTTGCATTCTACACAGATGATACCCAGCTATATCTGCCATTTCCACCTAATGACGCCAAGTTCTCAGCATGAATCTCAGCTTGTCCCTTCAAAATATATGCATCCAACTCTTGGTATAGGCCATGGTTATCTCTCACATCTCTCAGAATGCACAGTTAAACCTCTACAGATGGTCCAGAACACAGCAAGGCATCTGATGTCTGGCCAACTAAATAGGGTTCACATCATAATTTGTTACCGTCTTAACACCAATTGCTACCCTTGCCTGCACAAATAAAGTTCAAGTCACCAATGCTTGCTTACAAAGTGACTTCTGGGTCCGCAGCCAGATTTTTAACTCTATCTTTAAGGCTTAAACTTCTGCCTGATCATTATGCTCCTCCATGGAACGCCATCTGGCAATGCCATCCTTGCACACAATGCAATCTAGACTGTTTTTCATTTCCATGTTTGTGGAATGAGCCACCAGTTGCTACCAGAGCAGGGACATCCCTCTCTACTTTTCAGAGATTCTCAAAGATGCATCTCTTCCACGAGCACCTCCTATCCAAGCCTCCTTTAAATAGATAAATAAATAGAAACCAAACATTTAAAACAGCAGGCCTACGAAGCAGCCAGGTACTGCTAATTAAATTAACTTGATTAACTGAAAGTTTGCAAGTGTGGACACAGAAATCCAGTGGTCACTTTAATTTCCAAATTAATTAATTGTGTCATTTCAGGATGTAGTCCACTGGCCCTTGATAGGATATACAACATCTTAGAGTGGGATGGATTTCTCAGCAGGCAAACAGAGAACTGGGGATAACACTGGCAATGCGGCAAAATCATCATAGTGAATTTTATCGTAGGTTGACTATTCAACAGACATTAATTTCTGATCCTGCACATTCTCATCAGGTATAAATAAATGATCAACTGAACAAAACACAGCTTCCATACCATGTAGCCCAGTGACTCAAAACCTAAGCACGAATTGAAAAATGACACACTCCTCCTTAAATTGCATTAAATTATTTCTTTAATGTTATAACAATATTAGTATGGAAAAAAGTTCAGTTTTCATTGATTTGCTTTTTTTTTCTTTAACTCTGAAAACTTCCATACAATGTGACAACTGGACTCCACATCAAAGCCAAATTATTGTACTACATGTGACAAATGAAACACACATCTATTTTTATTGCATTAGATGACTCTTCTATTCTATATTGATGTTTGGGAGGAAAACATGGGTGTTATTGATATTCATTTAGTTTATTGTTAAATCGTATTAAGTTCACACAGCCATGTGACTTCAAGCCTAAGCCTAATACTCAAACAGACAAAACAATGAAATCTATTTATGTTGCATTTCATTACTTTTGGTATTTTATATAGAATTTTATACAAAAGTATGTGATTAGTGATATACAGCATATGTCAAAAGCTTTTACAGCAGATGATGACAGACCTCCAAACTTTAACTGAATTGCATAAGCATTCAGTTAAAGTTTGGCAATAAGTATTTCTATTGCATTTAAAGACTTGATTTTACATCAACATTTAAAGGATAAAAAGATCGATTTTTAAAAAATATTCATGCAGTTTTTCTTGACTAACTTTGAAACCTAGTGTTTCCAAACTTAAGCCCACTCCAATGGACAAATAAAACACATACTACTTTTTTCCATACTAATATTAATATAACATTTAAGAAATCATCTAATGCGGTTTAAAGAGGTTCGTCTCCTTTTTCAACCCGTCTGCTATAATTCGACTTATGTTTCAAGTCTGTGGGTCACATGATATAGATGCTGTTAAAAAAAGAATATCTGCAATGTTTCTTTCAGTTGGTAATTTATTGATTGTTCCCAAACGAGAGCGTGTAGAATCTGAAGTGATTGCCTGTCAAACATTGAAGCTAAAACTAAATTCACTGCTTATAACCTGCCTCTGTCAAATATTATCAAATGTTCCACTTTAAAATGGTTTGAGAAAATTAAGTTCTTTGTTTATTTTATTTAGTTTTTTGCTATTGAGACGAATGACACACAGGTGCACATGCATGTTACAGAACACAGTGGCATTCAAATGGAAGCCTGATACAGGACACCTAAAATTATTAATACAGGTCATCAAGTAAGATCCTTTATTAAATCAGAATTGCATTGGAATTGAACATCATGGCCAGTCGTGTACATAGTTTAAAAGATACAAATTTAGCATGTTTAATGTAAATGATCACAACAGTATAATTAGAGGTTGAACAAGTACGGCCTTTTGAACGGTTTGCCAAGAGACAGCCTCTTCTCTGTTAAAAGACCATTGAAAAACATCTTACAGTTAGTTTTATCATAATTTATGGTGCCACATTAAGTGAAAACCAAACACAACGAACCGGCTTAAGCCTCAAGCCAAATTTCAAGCACAGCAGAAAGGGGCCGTGATTTGTGCTTGTTTTGTACCCACAAGAACTTGGCATTCTGCAGTCATTAAGTGATCCATGAACCCCAAAGATTTCTACACTCGAACGTTTGACAATCTGCTTTCCAGCCAAAGCTTGGCTGGAACTAGGTCATGCAACAGGACTATGATCTCAAGCACACCAACAAATCAGTCAGTCTGGCTTAAATACTGTAGCAGGACCTTAAGAGGTCTGTGATAAAAAAAAAAAATAAAAACAAATCCCCTCATTTAGCAATGCTGTAAAGCAGAGTGGACCAAAATATCCTCACAACAATTTGAACGAGAGGCGATCATGTAAAAAAAAAAACGAAAGAAACACACCAACACATCATTGCTGCTGAGGGAGGGTGTACATGCTATTGAATCCAAAGACGTACCTAGTTTTTACATGCTGCTTCTGAATTTTGGTTAAGCATTTGTTAAATAAATACTTTCTGACTTTACATCACGTAATATGGCATATATGAATGTTTGTTTTAGGTTCTGTTTACATAACCTTTAGAGTTGACAAGGACATGATGATTTTTATTATGTCCCAATACATGAAAACTTTAGGGCTGAAAGAACACGTACTTTCTCTTTTATATGACTCCGTTTTTACAACTACTATCCTGACCAAAGACCCCGTTTTCTATTGAACATATACTCTGATAAAAATCAACAATCATCTTTGTAATCGAGGACTCCATCATTGGCAATCTGTCAGAAACTAATGAGAACCGTTAATACCTGAATAAACGTGGAGGCAGTGAAAAGGTCAGCCAGTCAAAGGATAACAATCTCAGAGTTCTTACACTAGATTAAAAACTCTTCTTTGCCACAGGTACATCACTTGTGTTATTAGTAGAGGGCATCTGTGGCAAAAAGAGTCCTGTGGTAAGATACTAACACTTTATTGGTTCCGAGTTTGTCGCTGTGTTGGTGTGCGTATGCTATAGAAAAAGCAGTTTAGACTAAGAAGCGCTGCATGAATGTGGCTTGTTGTGTCAACATGACCAGAAAAGAGCTGCGTAAATGCAGTCAGTTTACCATTTAGCAGTATTTGGGCCAATGCAAACACATTCCTTATTTTAAAGTATTAATGAAAAGCATAGTGGCCAATATTTGATCCAAAAAATCTAAAAGGAAAATGAAAAAAAAAAAAAAAAAGAAAAGAAAAATCTCACAATGCACCAAAAACAATCTTTTAATTTCTTAATTGCTCATTAAAATCCAGACACCCTGTGCCTTCTGTGATGCTGCTGGGAATGTGAAAATGTGTTGCACATATGGCGAAAACCATTAGTGCACATTAGAATTCATAGCGGATACTCAGGCGATGTGCGTTTTAATAGAATCATGCAAAGATTGATTACAACTGAAGAAATATTGCTTAAAGACAAAGACAGTGAACAGCGGTTAGTTGCTACGCCAATGTAAGGAATCTATGATAGAGCCATGAGAGAAAGGGCCAGTCAAAATATTGTTCATGAGATAAACAATTGTTTTTATTAAAACTTGTGATGAGGAACACTGTTCTCAAATTAAAAAAAAAGAGCATATTTCAGAAGAAGCGGTTATTTATGTACAGGAATCTGAGAGCTAAACTACTAAGCTTTTAAAGTTTAAGTATCATTAGAAATTTCCATTTTAATAGTAAAAAAAAACCCTGAAATGTCAGAGAGCCTGCAGATTTTTTTCTTGCTTAAAAGAATATGATGCACATGAACAGTTCTAATTTAAGTTGCTGCATATCTATTTTGTGAAGAAAACTCATACCTAAAGTTAATTTGCTGCCATCAGTCAGAGTTGGTGCTATTTTCATTTTTTTTTTCTTTTGACACTTTCAAATAGTATCAAATGAAAAAAAAAAAATGGGTTGAAGGAGGATTTAATCAGCAACCAAAATAATAAATCTAATCCTTTGTTGTTTGTTTCATATAGTAAACAGATGACACAGAACATGCGCTTCCTGTGGCCAAAAAAGGTTTGCTTACACTGGTTGCTCGTTAAATATCTGGAATAGAGGCAAAACAGCAGGGTTCCTCTTGTAGCTGCCCATTTACAAATAGTGCCTGTTAAACCGAGGTCCAAACGGAATAACAATTTCTTTCAAGATTTGTGAAATTAAAAGTGTGTAATGTAACAAGATGGGCACAAGTGAGTCATTAAAACAACCTGTAAAGGAATGACCTTGCAAGTGTAGCACTTTATCACTACAGTTGTGGTGTTTTCCTCCCTCCTAGACTTAGTGAGCTACTTTACATTCACTCCAAATGGAACGGTTGCCAGCTCTGGTATTAAACAGCACATCTGTCACCGTGGCCTCTGGTAAGCTAAGCCATGGCAGCCCAGATACTGGCTCCTATCTCTCTCTCATGTAGCACATCACCCACTCAGTGAACATGATACACTTATCTGTGCGAGGAAGAAGGGAAACAAATAAATAAAATGCTTCAGGGCTTCCTAAATGGATATGTAGCAATCAATAATTCAGGGACAACAAACACTATTTCACAAATATATATTGCACTAATATAATTGTCGAAATGGTCTTTTTTTTATTTTTTATGATAACTTGAGTTTTAGTGGTAGAATTGTCATTTGTTTGTGTCTGTCAGAGCTGTTTTGTCAGTATGTAATAATTTGCTTATTAAAACTACGTACTGGGTTCTAACATTTTATTGAAATATTCAGAAGGCAAATCCATGTGTTTTGTCTTTATCTTGCCATAGGCCAATTATTTTCAATGCAAACAGTGCACTCAGGTCAACTATAATCTTCTTTATAGTCTCACCATGAATGTTTAATGCACATGCGTGGCTGACGGATGACATGTTCTCCTGCTCATTTACGCCGAGGCTCGCCATTAAGCCTTGAAAATAGATCAGACAATATTTATTCATTTGTTTTTTTCACATGAAATGGCAGTGTTGAAGTCAGTCTGTCATCCCTTGCATCGTTACATAGCAGCCCACTGAATCACTGAATCATTCGATTCGTATATTTTATTACAAAAAATAGCTGATACACAAATACAGCCATCTGATTGAATATTATAGATATATATATAGATTGATTTATATACCCCCCTCCCCAATTTGTATATACAATTAAAAATGTTGTCTCCATGTCTTATTCCGTACAGTGGTGCTCTATTTTCTGGGTGGATCTGCCTGTTGTCAATCTGAAAAGCCATTTTAATCCCAGTTTATGATGCCTTTGCAACCTTGTGCTACATCTATCAGATTTCACCTTTGCCACCCTGCGAGGAAAGCAGATCATACATGAGAGAGGTTTAAACTGGCTGCATGGTCTCACAGAAAAGGGTTATAGGTATGTTCGCCCATGTGAACAAAGTGTGACAGCGTGAAAATAAAGGGACAGAGGTTAGATTTGTTGTTTTTTGCAGGGCAGTGTTCAGGCAACATGATGGGAATCTGTGATCGTGTATTAGTTGATAAATACATGTAGTCATATGGCTGTTTTATCCTATATCAGAACTATAAACCGAACCGAACTGTGAGCTACAGTGAAGTTGAAAAGTGAAAAGGCCTAGGACATTGTTGATAAAGCTTGATTTTCTGACGTACCAGTGCACGGTGTAACACAACCTTTTTAAAATCCTGCTGTTGGTTCATAAATCTCAGAATGGTCTCGGGCCAAAATGCATCTCCAAGCTATTGGTCCATTATGAACCAACCAGAACGCTCAGGTCGTCAGGGTCCCGCCTATTTTCTGTACCCAGAGTTAGAACAAAAGACTGTATAAAACAATGGACGAAGCTTTTAGTCACGTGACCCGTTGGTTTCTGAAGATCGGTTTTAAAGCTCTTATTTTTTTTGTACGAGGCACAGCTATATAATGACGCCATTAATACAAATGGGCGGTTGCTTCATGAAGTGTACGATCACAGATGAGGCTAGCCATTGGCCGAGCCCACTGCCAATCAATCACATTAAAAACACTTTTATTGCTTTATATAAACTCTCCTAACTTGGGCCAAAAAAATCAATGTAAAGCACCTTGAATTGTCTTGTAAACGAAATATGCTAAACAAATTAACTTGCCTAAGCAGTTTTGATTTTTCGACAATGTTATAACTGAGTTATACAAATATAGACATGTTAAGACTTTAAAGCCTTGCACTTAATATGAAAATGAAGAAAGTGCAATAATTTTATAATTTATAAGTTTATAATTTTTTAACATTTATTGCTTTGCTTTGCATTCGTGTTACATATTCTGTGGTGCGATAGCTTTGAAAATGTTGTGGTTGATGGGAAAATTGAAAGACATACAAGTAACAATGTAGTTCAAGAAAATACCATTTCTCGAATCAACTGAACTACAACTATGAAGTTGTATACCTATAAAATTATTTTAATACGTGTCTCAGATACATAGGATGCTTCATTCTTCTTTAATGGTGTTAGATTACAAGAATGCAAGTTATTTTTTGCATTTATCTCTGGATAACAAAGCTTGTTTTTTAATAACAATTTATTTATGTCATTATCGCTGCATTTATTTGAACAGATTATGGTTGAAGCAGACATGAGTGAATCTTTGCCCACTGTTAAACAATATTGTCTGCTGTAACAACATAATTGCAGTAAACAAAAACATTACTTTATTGATTTTCTGTTCATTGATGGATTTTCTTCTGAATGTGCATACTTTTGAAAAGGGACTTATTTTTCAAACTCTTTATAGTAAATTTACTTGGTCTCAGACACACAAAAGACACACCTTTTATCAGATACATTTTCATAAGAAAACCAGCTTTGCTGTGTCAAAGATAATTACATAATCAACTTGTGATTTAAAAATAAAAAAAAAAAGAGCGAGGTGTAAACAAAGTATAGTTGTTCTTGGCTTTTATACTCTTATACTTATATATATAATATAATATATATAATATAAACTTATATATATAAGATTCAGTATATTGTAATTTCTTTACACCTTGCACTTGGGTTCACCTGACTTTTTGGAGATCAGGATATTTAATTCTTATTTTAAAGTTTAACTCTATTTGATGCTCACTTTGTAAATAAAGTTAACAGGCAGCATTTCGTTATTTAAGTGAGCTTCTGCCTCTATATGATGGTTTCACCAGCTACTGTGTTCACTTGAGGTGTACACTGGGTTTTCCATTATGATAATGGCATTTAAAACGATATGCACAAAGTTCTTAAAAGCAGCAGTTCTTATTGTTCGTCTTACTATATTCATAGGAAAGCTTAAGGCTTAAGGTTAAGCGCAGAAGCCTTTTTAAATCTTTGAAGCCCCACTCAACTGATCAGTTGGCCATGTGTGTCTGTTCTAAAGTATCTAGAGTTTCTATACGGTTATCTGATTTTCCCACAGTAACAAGCCTATTGTAATTTTCTATTTTTGTCTTACAGATTTGAGCAGTAAAGAATTGTCTGACAGCAGGAGTCCAGTGCCTTTCCCTGTCTTCTTGCCGGTCAACTATGAGGTACGAGATGCTGACTACCTCTTCCTTAAGGAGGCTGGGCAGGACTTCATGAGGAACTCCAGCATGCAGAGTCACACGCAGCCCTTTGTTATTTTAAGAGCCAGCCGCCAGCCAGCTGTCAATGCCACCTACGGCACCATGTCGACAGAGCAGCTTGTGCCTCTGGATCTGGTTCAGTCTGTGCAGCTCTTTAACGCCCCAGATGTCTTTACATTTAACTGGAAAATCCAAGCCTTTGTGCTGACGCCTCGGGTTTTCTCTTCCAAGCCCAAAGTGCGAGTCCTCTTCTATGTAGCAGGAAGGGATTGGAGCAGGGCAGAGGGAGCGGTTGATGAGTTACCCTGTGTGACAGTGTATGCTTTTTGGCAAACTCAGGAGGTGAGGGGCTCCTGTGTCATTGGAGGTGAGCGGGGGACCTGCATGGCTGAGCTGGCCCCCGCACTCAGCTGGTTCGCTCCGGGTTCAGAGGGCACAAGCGGGGAGCGGCAGGATCCATCTGCTGGGAATCCTGTTGAACTGTACTACCAGGCTCAGCCCAGAGTCAGTGGGAAATGTAATTCTGTGGATGGAGGTCGTTGGAGTGGCTCACAGCAGCAGACACCATATGTTCCTGTTACTTCCTTGCAAAGGATCGGGAGCGTGCGCCTTCTGCAGGTACCTAAGGGAATGGCAACACTTTCTCGACTGAAGCTTGGCAACTCCATCGTCATAAGAACGTCATCCAAACCTCTGAAGAAGACTGATATTGCCACTTTCTACATACTCATGGCCAGTTCTGCTCAGCTGACCAACTTCACTCTCAGGTAAAACCACGCATGCTGTTGCTTCACATTGTAGAAAGACCAGCACTGTGAGTGACAACAATATTGGTATCATTACAGAAAGACAAAACACATTAAACAGTCAGAATCGAATACAAGGGAAGGTTTTACGTGTGCTGTCTTCCACAATTCTCGTACAAATTTAGTGACGTCAAAAATAGGGCCACATTACGGACAGTGAGATGAAACTTGGATTATGGCATTTCACTGAAAATATCATAGAGGCCTTTCTGAGAAATGTGGTAGATTATTTGCTTGAGTGCAGCCTGATGACATTAAGGGCTGTTTCGAGAGCAGTTGTCATCGAGATTGACACGGATCAAATAAAGTCACGTGTTACTTATTACAGGGTATGTACAGCATCTGTGCTCTATCTGTGCACTGCTGTTCAGTGTATGAAAATTGCAGAGATTAGTAGCATGGTTCAGTACCATTTAAGTTTGTGTTTGTACCCTGCAAGACAGGATGTTCCTATTTGAAATGGGAACATTTGTACATCTTCACGATATAGTTATTCCCCTGGAGGTCTCGCTGACATCCCTGTAATAAAATACATTTTCATAATAGTATTTTTTAAGGAAATTACAAATTGGCTTCTTTTTATGGCTTTTAATTGATTTGCATCTCGTTTGAGAAGAAAACGATACATGGGACCTCAAAATGTTGTCAAACTCCTTTACAATGATGTTACACTGATGATTTCCATGGTCATCTGTAGTTTCCTGTTATCATCATCCAGGCAGAGAGAAAACAGATCGACACTGCGGAAGTGTTAAATTTGTCGAGGTTAACCGTCACAACAGACAAGCAGAGATTTACACTAACTTGATCACGGATTGATTTTTTTCTTACTTTCTTTCTCTTTTTTTGTAATTAATAAAGGCGTCATCTGTTTTAGTGCAAGCACATGAAAAATGATCTGTCAGAAGGCATGAAATGCTTTTTAAGTAACAAGTCTTGGTTAATAATTTGTTTTTTTTGTGCAAGTCATAAATCTGCCTGATTTTTTGAGTGATGTCCAGAAAATGGCCCAAAATGGCAAAAAAAAAACAACAAAAAAACAAAGGAGTCCAGAAATAATGCTGTGCAAAAAGTGAAATGGTTTCCTGGACAACAGTTACAGCTTGTCTTCCTAGACTGAAATTCACTACAATGCACAATCAATACCTTTTAAAATAATACATCCTTCTGAGTCACTTCCACCTTGACTTGATCATACATGCTTCAGTGGTGGTTAGTGATAGAGGATGCAGTCATGGATTATTAATTTTCTGTCTCAGTGCCATTGTGAGTGGACAGCTATGTATACTTAAATTAACATTTACTTGTCAGCTTTGAAAGTGTTATTAAAATGCACACAGAAACGCGCACGCACACAGATATAAAGGAAGGTTCCGTCCACACTTTAAAATCTGTTCACTACCCAGGAGTGTAGGGAGAATTGTTAGATTTGGATGTAGATCAGTAGCTGCACATGCATGTAGTTTAAAAGGTCAGGCCTTGTTTTTGTATTAATGATCTGTTTTTGTTTTTTTTTCTTGATGTCACTTTAATTTAACTGAAGCAAGGAAGCAAAAAACAAAAATCTTGTTTCCCGTCTTCATCCTGTCACTTTTAATCATTGCTGCTTTAGCTCATTTACTTACTGGTCCTGAGAAACATACATTTAAAGCAGATAGCTGTGATGCCCCCCCCCCCCCCCCCCCCCATCTACCCCCACCTGTCCTCTCCTTAAAGCTGCAACTAAACTTGATTGGAAAATTGCAGTTGTTGCAGTTATCTGACTTGTTTGTTGTGTGCAGTAGATAATGGTGACTGAACTTTAAATTTTCATTTTGCATCCAGGAAGCACTGTGCACTCCCTGCTCCATTCATTTAGAAAGTCAGTAACACATGACTTCCCTAACCCCCCTTATCTGCACATTACCAGGCGTTGTGCATCCAGACATTAACAGCTGTTGTTGGGGTTTGTCACTGTCTGAATGTCCCATTAAGCTTTGCTTAATATTCTCCCATCAGCATGATAAACCTGTTATTGATGACTACAGCCATAGTCAAAGAGCTACACAAATATGAGGATGATTGAGGAACAGACAAGCGGCACTTGTCTGTTTATGCGAAATAAACCTGCCAGTCAAGATGGGGCTTTGATGAAGGTCATAGATAAAGTATTGAACTGCTGTCATCCCAGCACACACAGGAATTGTAATTAGATTATTCCTTGACTTGGGAAGTTGAATGGCATGAAGTATGAGCCAAATTCCTTCTTTCTGCTATTTTCTCCACAGTTAATAGAAATCAGTGAATGGGCATAGTGGCTTGTCTTGCTTTAGGAGTTTTAATTCAAGGTAGCAGTCTGACATTTAATTAACATTGAGCTTTTGCATCTATATGACACTGTTTCAGGAAGCTTTTCATCCAAGAAATCTAATCATTCATCTGTGTAACAAATAGGGCTTTTACATCCATTTTGAGTGCAGCAGTGCCTGCCATCTGGCAGCACTGTTGGCATGACAGTCTCCCCAACTCCCTGAACTGCTCCATAAGTACGATGAGCACGTTGCTGATGGCTGGCCATCAGACTGGCTGAGCAGTGGACATTTGCCTGCATAATTAACGAATGCATCTGCTTCCAGTTGCACTGGAGTTCACTGGCGGTGCGTTGGCCCTGCAGTGATGCGTTTACAAAGTTAAACATGGGAACACAAATTGTAACAGAGAAGCAATTACAAACCTTATGTAACATCCTCACAACAGATTAGTGAGGGAATTCACTGAGACTGGGGTGTCTTAGTCAGATGGAGGGCACAGTCTAACTTTGAGGTCTTTGATCAAGCTTAGTATCTGGTATATTGATTAAAGTATATGCGTTCTGATTTTGTCATTGAGTATTAGTCTGAAAAACATGTTTTACAAATCAATCAGGTAAAGAACCTGGCTGACGAAGATGAAGAGTCATGAAGAGCCTTGATTTGACAGTGATTATTGACTGTAGGGAACCGGCGAGTGTGAGTTCACAGCTCTCAGCAACAGTGCATTGCCTTGTTTTAGCAATTTTACATGTGCACATTGTGAGTAAAGTGAGTGAATAAAGATCATGTAAAAGGTAAAACAATCATGCCAGTAATGCCTCGCCTGGTCAAAAGTGAGATGAATGGCAGGTGCAACACCTGAGAGCTGCTTTTCACATGCAATGTCAGCTTCAGTGTCCACAACCATCCATCTTCTCTGCCTCGGCGCTTTCCTCTGCCCGCTGCCTCCTCGGGGCCTGCTAACTAATACCACAGAGGCTGGTTTCTGTTCCCATCCACTCAGAAGAAAAACACTTCTTCCTGAAGCAGGGGATAATTTTTTCTTTTTATTTTTACATCAGAGAAGCCGAAAGAGATTGAGAAAAAGGGACTTTAGACAAGTCTTCTTGTTACCGCCACTTTTTATGAGGTAAACATTACTTTACACAGTTCTGTGTTTGTCACGACATAGGCCATTACTAGAACGACGTTCCTACTAAGTTTTCTTTTTAATACACCGAACATGATATCCTCACGGCACTAATCGGAGTTGACTTGTTGCTGTGGTCACTGGTATTGCATATGCTAGATTTGATACTATGGATGGTTTTTAATTCTCAGGATACCGCTCATTTAAGTACAAAGTACCCACAAGCAGTTGATTATCTCAACCTGGCATAAAAAACAAGTAGGAAATTTCTTCAGAAGCTGGGGAACTGTCATTGCTGTTACTTTTTGCATATAGAAAACTATCAACAAATCACATTTGATTACAGAGCTAGTTGTAATTGGACATGTGTCAGGATTCAATTATAAAGAGTAGCTGCCTTCCACCTTGTCATTCGCTCAGCCTATCTGCAGCCCTTTACAGACCTCATGTATTCCTCTTTCCTCCTCTGTTGTTTCCTGTGCTGCCTCATGGGAACCCAGTGGCTGATAACAATTATACCTTTCTGTTCCATTCTGTCAGTCACTCTAATTTGCAGAGAAGCTACTTTCAATTACTGAAATGAGAGAGACTGTGGAGCACCTTGGCTACGGCTATGCCTTCCTTCCTCTGCTTTATTTGTGCTACAGAGTTAGGGGTGATTTAATAAGTCAGAGGTTTTCAATTGAAGTTTAGAGTAGCGCGCTCTGTGGTAAAAATGGTAGCGTGAGATAAAGGCAGAGTTTTTCATCAGTGTCCCATGAGTGTTCAGTAAGAGTATTTACTCTAAATTGTGGTAGTGGGCTTATGTGCAATTATCACGAAAAGGGTTTTAATTTCAAGCACACTATTGGGCCGCATAAATTTCACCTCTTAACCGTGTGCTCCTCTTGTGAACTTGGCATAATGAAATTAATCAAGCTCTGCAGGGAGCAGGTGGAATGTAAACAGGCGGCCTTCTGGATAACGAAGGCAGAAGCTTAACTCTATATGGAAAGACTGTTTATCACTTTACCGCTGTGACCTATAAAAGGGGCAAGTTGTGAAAAAAAGAATGCTTGGAGGCATACAGTGTTTAAAGTGATTAAAGATAATATACACTAAATTGCCAAAAGTATTTGCTCACCCATCCAAATAATCAGAATCAGGTGTTCCAATCACTTCCATGGCCACAGGTGTATAAAATCGAGCACCTAAGCAAGCAAACAGTTTTTACAACTATTTGTGAAAGAACGGGTCGCTCTCAAGAGCTCAGTGAGTTCCAGTGTGGAACTGTGACAGGATGTCACCTGTGCAACAAATGTAGTTTGGGTAGCGGTCGTGGCAGGGTGCCTTGACGACCCAATCCCTGGACCAAAACTCTGGCAATAGGGACATGGATAGTCACCTTGCTGGGGGGTAGGGAGCCAGAGCCTGTGCGGGAGGTTGAGAGGTACTGGCTACAGATAGTCGGGCTCACACCTACGCATAGCTTGGGCGCAGGATCCACAGTCATGTGGTTGGTGTATTGCACCGCCATGGTGAAGAAAGAGCTAAGTCGAAAGGCAAAGCTCGCGAATTACCGATCAATATGCGCTCCTAACCTCACCTATGGTCATGAACTTGGGGTAATGACCGAAAGGACAAGATCCCAGATATAAGCGGACAAAATGAGTTTCCTCAGCAGGGTGGCTGGAAGCCTCCTTAAAGATAGGGTGAGAAGCTCTGTCACTCGGGAGGAACTCGGGTAGAGCTACTGCTCCTTCACATCTCTTCTTAGACTGCTGCCCCCGTGACCCGGTCCCGGATAAGTGGATGAAAATGGATGGATGGAAGACATTTCATCAAAACCATAGGAAATTTGATCAGCTTTTGAAGAAGCATACAATGTGTTCATTAACTTGTGAAATCCTCATCTCTTTGAATATCTAGATTCTTTCAATGAGGAAAAAACAAAACAAAGCTACTAATTGGCAGCTGGTCACAACAGATTTTTCTAATGTTCAAATCAGTGATGGATAAGTGAAATAAGGGTTCTCCCATTTGAAATATATACACAGAAAGGTGCAAATGCATACATCAATATGCCAATTGTTCAAAAGGAAACATAAAAGACACGAGTGTTTTATTTCACTGTACTATTCTGGGATCTGTATATTCTTATTGTTTGCTTAATTTCAGAAGCTAAAACCAAAGCCAAAAGCAAGAGAAATGCTCAGATTTCCGTTGTTATTATCATAGATTAGACTTCCTCTGAGACTCATAATGCGCTCAACACTTGTGTTTATCCAAAAGATTGGGAGATAAACTGGACAGCTTTACATGCAGATGAAAAACCAAAGAATAACACATGATTTTGTATTTCTTTTTTAGAACTATTGGAGACCACTTGTTTGTGCTGTTCTGGGCAAGTATTATAAGAGCTTTATAAAAAAAAATTAAGAATTAATACATTTAAAGTTCCTTTTATTGCAGCAGTGGGATGGGTTTTTTTTATATTTTACTTTGCGTGCCCCTTGTCGCCCTTACTATTCTTACAGAAGAGTATCTCATTAACGTTTGACCTACTGTAAGCTGCTTATGCTAGGGAAAGCCCACTGGGAAGGTCTGCTCAGCTGTGTAATGCCCACCATTTGCAAATTAGTGGCCAAGAAAACGAATAATCCATCAATACAATTTAAACCATTACAGCATATAAGGATGAATAGGAAAGATAATGTTTTCTTTGTATGAGGGCAGAGGGTGGTTAGGAGAAGGATCAAGAGTGATTGCATATCAATTCTTCTTGTTTGCTTCCAGGTTTGCCCAGTTTTTGTTTTTATTTGCTCAGTTTGTTTTTTATTTAAATGCAACACAGTTTGTTGTTTCAATTTATTCAATTTCACAAATGTACTGCCTATTTACTCCAAAAATATATATTTTAATATGTATTGAAACTACAACATTAAAAAGAGGAGAACTCAGATTTCTGCTGTCAAACACCTACAATTCAGTTTTGAATCACCTACCCAGGCAACCATTCGTAACCCTAACCCAAACAGAAAAAGAGAGAAGATCAATGATTTACATATGACTTATACATTTTATAAGCTCAAAATTACACACCAGTCCATTTGAACTGATGAAATCAACATGTCAGTGCATTTATGGTGACATGTTGAAGACATGTCACCATAAATGGTGACATGTCTTCAAAGACAAAATAAAAAGAAGCCCAGTTGCCTTGTTTCAAACCTTTGAGAGTTACAGTGACCTGGATAACTAAGAGTCCAACAGCATTATGTGAACAATAAACAATAGGACTCTCAACTATAGATGTACATTTTATGCATGAAGTGGTATTTCAAATTTAATGTATTTTTTTTTCTTCTGTTTTTAAATACTCTCTTTTTTTCCCGCACAGAGCATCAGTGAAGAAAGGAGTGACCTTTCGAACAGCGACACCCAGTAGCTCTTTACTATGGGACATCACTCTGGATATGGATGCAGATGGAGCCATTGCAGTTATTTGCCAAAGAAAAGGCCCAATTCTAGGGAAAAGGCAAGTCCATTCATTCTTCAGGTTACTCTATATGCCAATCCAGGTCATTTATGCATGTCTAGTTATTTATTTATTTCGTAACTGGGAACTGTAATATCTTTTTATTAATATTTACCCTCAAGAGGTCCAAAAGAAATTTCACTGAGGTCATATATTCTCTACTTGTCTGCAGCTCTAGCTCCAAAACAGGTCTTCTGCTTTATTCTGTACTGCAAAGCCTATAGTCTCTTCCCTTAAGAACGAAAAAGCAGTCTGACTTCACCTTACTTTGGACTGCGTTATGTCCTGGAAGGGCATCTAACATTAACCCTAAGCAGAGTTTTCCTGCTGGTGCTCCTGTAAATCCCTCATAAATGGGTTTTACCTTCCTCCCCTTCATTGCCCACTTCTCCCCGGCTGTAAAATTATTTCTAAACATTTACCAGCTGTGCAAATATGCATTCCTAGCATGCAATAAAATACATTTTAACCTGGGACTTAAAAATGGCACGATAGCAGGATTGTGGAGAGCTGTATTCAGATATAGCATTAAAGCTATTTACCGTATTTCTGCAGGTCAGTGCTCTAAAATGCAAACCTTAGGGTTTCTTGGAAGCACAAAAATTTATAAAAAGAGTCAATAAAAAAAAAGAGATACTACAACCGATCCACAACATCCACTACAGCAGTTTATTTTCAGTGAACTGAGATGATCTGATTGATCAGTTTAAAGTTGATGAGTTTGTATTCTTTAACATTTGGTATTGTTAAGTTTGAGCAACACACATCATATTCTCACTATTATACCAGTGTTTGTAGTTTAGATTTGATAAAACTGCATACAGCTAATTATAACACTTTAAAATAAATCCATGCTACAGTACTGATAGAGGTTTGATAGGCTATGTATCATTCAGTTATACCCAAGAAAAGAAAAAAAAAAAACCCACCAGAAATAGACCTAGTAGGAGAAGCAATGCGTTTACTCCATGTCTTCATATTGCTATATGTCACTTTGCTCATCAAGGCTACATTGTTGTATAATATATAATAGTTACATTAATAAAAGGTAAATAATTGTGGATAGTTAATGTGCATTACAAATACGGCTACTACTTCAGCACCACGGACAGTGGCATTGCTTTATCCATACATGCAACTGTTTGGTCACATGTAAAACCACAGCCAAGACTCTCATTTCTAGTTCACACAAATCTCTGTCAGACATTGGATCAATGAGTCAGGCAGATTATCGTGATATATTCATCTATTCAATCCATGAGCATCGCCACTCTGCTGGAAGGCAGGTTAATGCTAGGGGAAGAATTCTTTTCGTCTTACTAACTCCTAGTGTGTACCCTCAAAATGTGAATCCCTGGGACAACATTGCAACATATATGTAAATCAAGATGACATTTTACTTTGGTGTGTGAAGCTGCTTACATTAACATAATATCCCTAAACAATAAAGCACTTTTCTCGGAAACTATGACTGCCTTTAAAGATTTTTTTTTTTTTAATCCACTTTCTAGATGGACATATTTAATGTAAGATATGAATCGATGAACAACCATGCCAGTTAATGGTTAGTGACAATTTCATTGTCTATTAGAGCTAATGCTCCAGGTGACCATCCGCCTGTCGTCTCAAGTTTCTTTTCTGTTGAGGCTTACTTGACATTTTTCTTTGCTGGCACAAGCTGTACTAGGACACTAAAGTTTGTTGGTTTTTTTTTTTTTTCCTTTTTTTTATGTCCTCTGTTGAAGAAGCTTGGCTCAGATCTTAATATACTCTCAAACTGCAGGGAAGCCATAAACACATTGCTGATGATGTTGTTGATCATAACTCTGCAAGGTTCACAAGAATGACAGTGGGTTTAGCACGACAACAGCCCTTATCATATGGATATCTGTGTTAATACAGACTTAAGGGGATATACTGTGCATGCATTTGTGAGTCAAGCTATCTTCTTTTAATACTTGACCAGAATGTGATTACTATCTTTTAATCTCAGGTCTCCGAGCAATATGCTACAATGAACAAATAACACTAAATCTCTCTCTTGTCCTTAATAAGAAAAAGCCTTTTGTATTCTTTGTTGTTTGGAATTTAATAGCGGATTAATAAATACAATTTTGCCATTAAGCATCGTTTTCGACATTGTGCAGATAGGTGGATGGTATGCAGCCCTTGTTGATGCAGTTAAAGGGTCTCGCTGTGTGTCTGCACAACTCTGACACTGATTTATAACGTGTACACTCTGCAGTGAGTCTTATAATGTCCAGGTCGTTATGTTCATGCTTATTGTGTTTTGGTCCCTCAATATATCTTCTCCGTAGAAGAAAATTGAATCTATACCTACAGGACACTCTGTTCGAGCTGGCACCACTGAGATACCATTAAAAGGTTTGACTTTTGTTATGTTTGCAGAATGCCTCTGTCCTCAGACCAACTTTTATTCTACTCACATTTCCAGACACTCGATGCAAAGAGAAATTCAAGATTGTTCTTTTGTTTTTTTTTTAAGTCCAGGTTGTGACAATACATTAAGGTCCAAAACTGAGAAAGAGGTGGATCCCACTCAGTAATGTATGCACTCTCCACAGTGCAATATTCATAAATTGGTCTGATGGAATTAGTTAACTTGGCTGCAATTTGAAATAAGACTGAAATGGTCCGTCCTAAACATGCGGTACTGCTTGTATCAAACAGTACATCTGACATTGGGAAGTTGCCGTAGCATTGCTTTTGAATCAGTTGCATCTTACCATTTTGCTGTTTGTCTCATTTTATACACATGAACTGATGCACTGGAATTGCAGGCAATTGTTTGTACGATATCACGATATATCACAATATATCTGTACAATTACCCAACTCTTTGCTTCCTGTTCAGGCTTGATAGCAGTCTGCTGGAGGTACTTCAGATGGACTTTGAGGTTGAGGAACTGAGCAGTCCTCTTGACAGCCAGGTGATCATATGGAAGCTGGAGCTACCATCTGCATCCAAGATCATGACCAAAACTGAAGGAGCCATGAGAATCTATACAACTCAGAGAGACTTTGTTGGCCTGGCTCCTCTCATAATGGTGAGTTACATGACAGCTCTCATGTCACAACTAATCTTTATGAAAACCTGCATTGATGTTACTGACAGCAGCATTTCCAATAACTGCCAACACTTGTACTCCATCCTTTTGAGCACCGATGCATGAAACTATCATGAAATGCACTTTGCTTTGATCCATTCCTGTCTGGTTTGCATACACAGAAGGCTGGATACGCTTTGGATAGTTTAGTAAATGGGTTCTATTTTGAGCAGAATGTGACCTTGTGTTGCTGTCTGTCAACTAGCTGATGCATCTCTTCTGTGTTGTTCTGCTCTGTTCTGGCGTGCAATATGTGGTCATCCTGTGCTCCTAACAGCTGCTTCATGTGCTGCTATTTTGGTGCCTCAGGCCTCTTTATCATGCTACAATAACTCTATAATTAATCCATGATACAATCCCCTCCACTAAACACTGAACATTACAGCTCTCTGAATAACAATATTTAATGGGTGTTATTTTCCACCTGGACAACTGACCTTTTTTTTTTTTTTTTGTTTAATTCTGTGGAAGGGACTAAATAAGTTGAGCTTTTTTCAGCCACATATTATAAAGAAAATATATAACTCATAGCATATGAGAGGTAATATTTTTTTATGAGACTAGATGCAAACATTTCTCAGGCCTTTTGCTACATTTTAAACATGATGGTGCTGTGTTGCTTGAATTCATGATATGCTATCCTCATTTCTAAATTTGACATAGTTCATCTCGCTTGCTGAGTAGAAGCTGACTTCAGGCTTTCGGCCAAACATGAGGAGATTTTATGGTTTGCTCAAAGACAGATCAGGGTTAGCTCTAGTATTCTACAGTAATGGTAAAATCTTACCTATATAATCTTATACAGGACATACGAAGAAAGTCTCTATTTGCTTATTTCAGCCTTATTTAGATCTATTTTTGTAGTTGAGAGATACAAGTCCATGTTCCTTTTATTTTAACAATCAAAATGGCCAAGTGTCTCTTTAAATTTGATGCAACCGATGACTCAAAGAACTTGGCGTCCGTGCGCTACACTGCTCTCATACCAATTCATACATGTAATATTCTATTATTTCAACTTCGTTGAAAGCTTAGCTTCTTTTTATCCAGGACAATGCATATTTATATGATTCCCTCTTCATTATCCAGGCATGTCTAGAAATGCTTTTCAGTACAAACACAAAATAAGAACTGCAGAGTTACTTTTTACTTTTATTATTTTTACAAAATTATATTCAGTGGGTGATTTTCTTTTTAAAAGGAGGTGGGTGATCCAATGGGGGCCCTCCCCTCAACTCCCCCATCAGCAACTCACCCAAGGCAAGCATTTGTGTGTTTTGCTGCTGTAATGGGGTGGCATCCTTCCTCAGGTCTCCTACTGACTGAAGTCATATGAGGTCAATTTGACAAAACAACTTTCATATAAAAGTAAATAGCCTACATTGATGTGGAATAAAAAAAACAAAAAAATCAGAAAACAAAACAACAGGCTATAGTTAAAGTATATAGCGTTTATGTCCCTGGATGTTTGCCCACATTGGAATTGATACTGCATCACTTGCAGGGATATGGCTGTGTGGAGAAATCCAAGATTAGATTTCACCTCCATGTGTTGACCTGACCTGACGGTCACATTGCCATAACTCTGCTCCACACGTAGCTGTCTAAAGAAAGAATTCCCTTTTTTTGTTTTTATCATTAAAGGATTACCTGGGTTAAGAGTTCACGTTCATCAAATTTGTCTCCTACCTTCCTTCTTGACTCGTCTCCTGTTCCACTTAGTGCAAAACTCATTAACTGCTAAGTACACATTATAAAATCAAACTCTATTAGATAACAATGGTTTTTCTTCTGTTATGACTTTTACATATTTTTGTCTGCAGGACACAGAGATCTTGAACACAGCTGTGCTGACTGGAAAGAAGGTGGTGATGCCCGTCAGGACGGTAGCTGTGGAGGAAGATGGAGTAGTCACAGATGTATCTGACTACGCAGATTGTAGCTCCACTGATGAAGATGTTCTCAAGGTAGAATGTCCTTTTTCTCCTTCTTATAACTTTTTTGATATTATAGAGCTCCGGACCCCTCCGTGACCTGTGTTGTTTATGGGGCCACTTTGGTAGGAAAGGTGAACCGGTCTGGCACGTCAAAAGTCACGGCGCAATCATGAACTTCAGTCCGTCCGAGTTTTCCGCGCCTTTAAACACAAAAGATAAAGAAAACAATGTTGCTAAACTTGAAAGACTTAATATTGCTGACGCTTAAAATGCTAAAAAGAATCGAAACTGCAACGGAGCTGCCAGACCTCCAATATCCCGACATCTACAACTACCTGGTCAACTTTCCTTCGTCCTACTCTGGGTATTCTCTTAAAAATTACAAAAGCCTGGAGGGTAATAAATGGACGTTATGCCCTGGATTTGTGGATAACATTCAGCTTTGAAATCTTTCAGCAAATTATTATTTTATCATTACTGGAAGGGTAAGTGGCACTTCATTCATTTAATTAACAAAGGCGCCAAATAAAGGCACAACACCGACACAGTCAGTGTTGGCTAATGTATCAGCATGTTAATTAGAACCAAATGTTACCGTGGATTTTCACCGGATAAATTAGACTGTTTACCGTGTGAATGAAAATTTTAAGGCACCACCTCATGCATTAATTTCATACGTCTATGATAAATTGTTATCATGCAGGTGCCTTTTTTTTAATTTATCTGTTTTTTTTAGGTGAATCATTCAGAAAGACTAAATGACCCTCACATGAAAGCGTAGATAGTGGTGTGAAAGGATGGTGCTGGGCTTGAAGCCTACTGTAACTGCACAGCTAGATTTGGTGAGAGCTTCTCTCATGTGTCAGCTGAGTTGTGCGTTTTATGGCATAAATCCGTTTATCTCGCCTCTCTGGATCTTTACGAATCCGATAAAAAGCCCTATCTGTTCCCCTTATTCTAATATTCTGACATCCCGGGGCACAACAGCTATCGGGCATTGTTTCTACCGTTTACCGGCGCAGAAACGTCCTCCACGCCCACTTCAGTTTTACTGCCAAAATGGCGTTGTTTACATTTTAGAGTTTTGCACGCTGGGAATTCTGACGTCACGGCCCGAAGCTATATAATTTCCATTTTTTTAGAGTATAAGAATCATCCGGTCTTTACAGGTTTTAAAGTTGTGTAAATACAATGCCAGATGAACAACAATATGTTACACATTATACTGTCGTTATTTATTAAAAAAAGCCAAAAAGTTGAGCCAAATTACAGCAGTGTGTGTACACACATTACTGATTCCATAGGAATTAGGAGGGTAAATAGCAGACATGTGATACTAATCCAATGCATTTGAGTAATTGATCATCAGCATGTGTTTTGGCTCTTTGCTGATCTGGAGCATTTAGGTTTATGTTAGCACAATGCCACTGAGGAAAGACATCAGCTGTGACATCAGTGAAGAAGTTCTTGCTGGAAATGGTATTAAGCTCATTTTGAAGCAATTTGAAGGCTCTTCTTTGACAGTGAGAAAGATTATTTACAACTCGGAAAAAAAAATGAAGACAGCTGCCAGTCTTTTCAGGAACGGATACCCCAGCATATTCATCCCAAAATCAGACCATGCAATCCTTAGAGAAAGTGGAAAACCCTCAATAGTAACATCTCAGACTCTACAGGTCGCAGTTAGTATTTTAAATGTTAAAGTTCATGAGAGAATAACAAGAAAACTAATCCATAAGTATGTTTTCTTTGAAAGAGTTCCTCGGAGAAATCCTCTTCTTTCTAAAAATAATTCCTAGTACAGGAGATTTAACCAAGACATAACTTTGCAAAGATGAATCTAAACAAATTACAAAATATCTGAAACATTGGTCTTTGGTGGAGATGTTTGTCCATAATGCACAGCATAATCTCATGTCAAAACCAAACACAACATATGATGTGATGGCTAAAGCCTGACTGAACCTGAGCCATGCAGCAGGCAAGGATCCCCAAAAAAGCAAACAGAAAGGCTCAAGAGAAAGAAATAAAGGTGTTGAAACGGACAAGTCAAAGTCGAGACCTCTTTCTAATTGAAATGCTGTGGCGAACATTAGAGCTTAGATGAATTCCTGCAAAAGTCAACAAATCCCAGCTACACTCTTAACAATACCGGGCCAATATTCCTCCACAATGACGTGAGTTGAACTTATTGCTGCTACAGGAGCTTCTGCATGTTAATTAATAATGGGATGTGCTTAGTTTTTCTACAAACCACATTCTGTTTTTGTGAGGAAATGATTCAGCGCTAGATGTCAGGTCTTGTTAACTGTCTGAGGCTGTATTTACCAAATTTAAAGACCTGATATGAGCCCGATGATTGTTTTATGTTCTGTTATGTAAAGTCTTAGAATAGACATAATGTATGTTTCACTTTTTTTTTTTAAACATGACTGTACACTTTATGTACACATAAAAATCATATAGAATAAAATCCAAAGTCACTGACACTAGTTTCTTTGGCTTCACACCTTCCAAGGGAAATGAACTCACTATTGCAGGACAGGGACTGTGATGGGGGTGGGGGTTGGGTGCGTGGTGCACTAGATGGCATTTGGATGTTTTTCTATTTTCTTTTTTGTAGATTTTCTAGATAATAGCGAGAGCAGCCTTCTCCAAGGCTGAAGGTGTCAGGGTTGAATGTTAAAATATTCTGTGGGCCTGACAAGAAAGAATAGAATTAAAAATGAGTAGATCAGAGGAACAGCCAGTTGGATGTCTTGGCAGATAAAGTGATAGAGGATAGACTGAGATAGTCTGGACACATAAAGAGGAGGAATAGTTAACATAATGGCATAAGGAGACTGGTGATGGATTTGGTAACAATTGGAAGGTATATTTGGATGTGGCAAAAGACAATATACAGCTGATTGGTGTGTCAGTAGAAGATGCAGAAGACAGAATAAGATGGAACCGGGTGATCTGCTGTGGAGGCTCTTTAAAGGAAAAGGTAAAGGAAGAGGGAGAAGATTCATAACTTTTTTATAACGCGTTGTTTCTTAAAATTTTGAACAAAGGGAAACCCGTTGCACGAGCTTCATTAAAACAATATTAAATATTAAATTTGCCACAACACCCCTCACCACACGTACATATTCACCCAAACTCAACCAGCCTTTGCAGCACCACAGTCAGAATCACTGAAAACATGAGGCAGATGAAACCTAATTACGCCTAAGAGCGGAAAACAATAAGTACATATTAAAATATGTAATATTAAATTAAAAAAGTAACTTTTTCATTATTCAGTCAGAGCTTAACAGTGGACAAGCTTACAGTATTGATCCTGGCTCAGGATAATTCTGAGCACAGGAGGTCTAACAAAGTGTATAACAACCATTTCACTGGGAGGTTGAAAAACACCTCTGAACCACAGGTTTTTTCGCAGCCCCACCACTTTTCTGTGTTTCACTGTAACTGGAGACCTTGAGCCATCTTGCAAGGAGCTATAGACGACCTGGTATTTGTCACTGTCGACATTTTGTTCAGCGCATTCCCAAATTCTCACATTGGGATTCCTATAGTACCATATGGGCGTAATGTACAATAGGAGCCTTATTCAGCTTTTTTCTTCTTCTTCTTTTTTTTTTTTTTGTTTTTGCTTCAGTTGTAGGGATTAGTCACTAGTGATTAGTTTGTCAGTTGAGTTGTTTGTATTTTCCATGCTCCTAACTGTGAAGGGCAAACAGGAAAAAATGGTTAAAAAAACGCAGTGTGACAAGAATGTGAGACGATAGGAATAGTTGCGAGTACAAGTTGTAACACAGTCACTTCTGCTTTATTTTTTTTAACAAATGTGAAATAAAGGTATACTGGTAACAACTCGGCAGTAATGGATAGCTTCTGTGCTCATGACAGATGATGCCACATCCCAATGTGCTCTTTTCTCTTGATTCCTCATAATTGTTGATTGCCAAAAACTTTCTTTTTTTTTTTTTTTAACATGAGAAATTAAGTACTGAGCTTTTAGACATTAAGGCCAAAGGCTGTCATATTAATCAAGGCTCAATAATGAACAAAAAATGCTGCTGACACCCGTCTTTTCCTACATTTTTAAGTGGTAAGACGTGACAAAAATTAGATTTGACAAACATGGGATGCCTTGGCTTTAAATTAATTTAGTATTCCGTCTGCACTGCAGCTGCATAAGGTAGATGACAGAAAAGCATCGACCGATTTGCAGATAGGTGTCAGTTATAGGAAAAGCAGGATTAGATAGGTATGTCAAGCAGGTAAAAGTGAATAATATAATTCTTTTTAACCTTGTTACGTACCCGTCTTTGTTTCTTTCCTAAGCCTGCTGCAGCTCTCAGTGTATCTGCTAACCAGATAGCAGATTCAGTCACAAATATTCTCTTTAATCTTCTTAGTCTAGCAGCTTGATGCGTATGTCTTTTCTGTTCTGCAAGTGATAGATGGGGAAGGATTTATCTAGAATAGACAGCTCTCATTGGAAAAAGGAAAAAAAAAACCTAACTATAATCTGCTTCAAGGATTTTCTAAAATGCGGGAATGCTAAAGACTTAAAAGTCTGCATGGACTCTCGTCACCTGGACATGTACATTGATGACTCCTTGGTGTCTTAATTAAGCAACCAAAGAGTCATCGATGATTTGATGTTGTAATCTGACTCACTTTTAATCAAGGCTGAACTCAGGGTAAACTGAAGTTAATTTGTCTCTCTGGAATTGAAAAGCATAAAACGTGTATATAACTTGATTTACATGCACATACAAACAACAGTGACAGATGCACCGGTGAACAAAGAGGGTGTTTTAATTTGTGTCCATTTTAATACCTTACTGACTGATGTCAGTCAAATCCAATTTTAAACTAATAGCTTTTTTTTTTCTTGTAAATACTAAAATACAAAACTGAGGGATATTCTTGGACACAGATTGAGGATGAGTAAAAACTGAAAATGAAATTAATTTTCAGTATTTCACGACTTCACGGCTCGCACTTGACTTCTTGAAACTGGAACAATATAAAACAAACTAAATGTAAGAAAAACTTATGTAATGTGTTATTTTCACTGAGGATTTTTCTTGACAGCTACTCCACGAAATATTCTAAATCTAGAGATGTAAAAGAGGTCAGTGCATCTTAGTTAGCAGAAAGAATTACACATCTTCATGTGGTTATGCGGTCTAAGGAGAAGTGAAAGACAACGGTAAGAATATTCTGTCATAAATATAGTATGTCCCCATTACAGCACTGCATTTCCCAGATTAACTGTTCAGGTCCCACAACTGACAGTGGGATTCAGCTTCCCGTTTGCATTCATTCTTTTGATATCGTTCATGTTTTTCTTTCTTTGTGAACTTCCTTATACAGTCGCACCAGCTTGTGACTGAAATTTATAACTTTCTAATTAACCAATTTCCGTAATGCCACTGAGAAGATGTTGGCAGATCCAAGAGATTACCTCTTGACACACGTCTCAAAATGTCCATGAAGTCTTCAAGTAGCCGCACAAACTTGCAAAGGTCACCTTTGAAATTAAACTGTAATGAATGCACTTGGATCTGGAAGACCGATGTCAGCACTGCACCGCATGATTTTCAGATTAACATAAAACTGCAATGCTGCCTCTTCTTAATGTTCGGACTTGTGATCATCACAGTACTTTATTACAGCCAGCTGACATTACTGTGGTAGCATGCAGTGAAGAACTGCTGCAAAGCCATTCGTTGTTGTAAGAATGACCCATTTGTCACAATGGTGAGTTTTATGAGAATATTTTATTATTTTTGTCATTGGTTAGATGACTAACATCTCCTACATGGACGGCAATTTCACTCTGAGTTTGATGTAGATTGTTTACACACAAGTACTTCTATGAACTCATCAATATTCTACAAGAAATTAAAACGGCAAGACATTTTGCGTTCTGATGAATTGTTTCCTTTTTCTATTATCTTCTCCTCCGTCCAGGTGTCAGACCGGTGCGACTACGTTTTTGTAAATGGCAAAGAAACCAAAGGCAAGGTGAAGATAATAGTAAACTTTACCTACAGCTACCTGAGCGCTCAGCTCGAGCTGAACGTGTGGATGCCCCAGCTTCCCCTCCAGATCGAGTTATCAGACACAGAGCTGAGCCAAATCAAGAGCTGGAGAGTACCCATCCTGACATCAAAACGGTGCGAGACATTTATTTTGAATGCATATTCCCTTCATTTGGTTTCTTTCTGTAATTTCTAGAAGCAACATTTAGTCCATAATAGTTCAAATACCTCCCCAAGGAATTAAAGGCTTCACTCTGTTATATAATATCCTGCAATATCTGAGTGTGATCCAATCAAGCAAAGAGACAGTTTTTGAGTGATTGAAGCATGGTAGTTGAAAGCTCTTACTGTGTGACAGGTGTGACCTGTATGTGCGATGTTTTGTTTGTATGCCAGATCTGGCTGGAACAGCGATGAAGTTGAACGAAAGGGGAAAGGATGCATGCTGCAGCTTCAACATGCCCTAGTGCGGGTGCTCACCCATTTTGTGGCAGAGCAGGAAGACCCCCGTGATCCCACAGCTTTTTTCCTCGGCTCTGACTGGCAAGTGGATGTCACAAGGTTGGTTCGATACTTCATGAAGGTGGAAGACCCGCGAGTTGTAAGGCTACGGGAAGGAAGGGTGCTGTCAGGCAGAGACGTCGGCACCACAACAGTCCAGGTAATACTCTGCAGCCGGCCTTGACGAAAACAACCTGTGACATCGTTAACAGTCTGCATCTATTCAGATCTGGTGTAGATGTGGTCCATTTCCTCTTTATTAGATAAAACTGGGCTTTACATATGACAAATGTCTAAGTTTTCTGTGACTATGATGAAACTATGGTTGATGACAAGACATTGTCTGAGGCAGCCTTGTTTGTTCGCTTTACTCGACACTGTTCTGTCACAGGTGTTTTCTCCACTATCTGACGTTATCTTGGCTAAGACGACTGTCAAAGTCGTGGATGACAAAGTAAGCATCACAGAGTTGGGAGTCCAGTTGGTTACAGGCCTCTCCATGATGTTACAACGTAGTCCTGGAAGCAATAGGGCCATCTTGGCAACCACTACCACACAAGAGGTTCTGCAGTGCCCCAAACAGGTAACATTATTATCATTTTTAAATATGTTTAGGAAAAACATTTGGTGCTATTACAGTCTTGTTTTTTTTTTTTTTTGTTCTCTCAGGAAGCATTGGTCAGTGCCTGGGTGCAGTTCAGTGATGGCACCCAGACACCTCTTGACATCTACGATCCGACCTTCTACCATCTCACAGTAGCATCTTTAGATCAGGGGGTGGTGTCGGTGCAGGGCAAACCGCCAGTGGTGGTGGCCGAGGGTGAAGGAGAGGGAGTCCTGGTTCGAGTAGAGATGTCCATCTGTGAGGCCTGTCAGAAGTCTAAACGCAAAAGTATAGTGGCTGTTGGCAACGGCAGCCTTAAGGTTAAGTTTCAGGCGAACACTCGGCGGTCAGGCGGCAATACTCGCAGTCTTGATCAAAGCTCGGTTGGCAACAAGGACAACAGCAGCGACTATGGAAACGACGGAGAAGACGTGGACATCGAGGGAAAGCAGAACAGGCCGTCTCAGGATCTTCCACCACGCATTTCAAGCTCCAATAAAGAAGAGAGTGCTATTCAGAAGATCACAACCACCATCAAATCTACAGAAAGAACCCTGATATCAAGTGGGAGCCTTGGAGGAGTAGGTAAAAACAGCAATTTGGGAATTGCCGGCAGTCCTACAAGTGTGTCGGACGTCAGCCTGATGAGCAGTCCGAGAGACAGCAGCCAAGGGTACGACTCAGACAATGTGATAGTGGAGGATATGAGCAGCGTTGGCTTTTCTAGCACAGTGAAAGCTCCTGGGAATCTGGTAAACTACAACAACTTTCCCACCAAAGTGGAAATACCTGGACAGGAAACGTTGGAGGTAGAAATGGGTGGTGAGGACGCGTTGGCTAACAGGCCTCTAACAGACTTGGAGATTGGCATGTACGCCCTGTTGGGCGTCTTCTGTCTGGCCATTCTGGTGTTTCTGGTGAACTGTATTTCATATGTTGTTAAATTCAAGCACAAGAAGCCTCCCTCTCATGGTCAGGAGCCCACAGGACACAGGCACGACTGGGTATGGCTCGGTACAGATGCTGAGCTGGTGATGACTGTGCCAGGCAGCCCTGTCCAGCAAGACTCCCAGACCACAACCACTGTGATAGACATTGATCCTGATAAGACTGCCTCTCTTACAAGAAGGCCCAGTTGCCTGACCTCTGTGACGGACTCCCCCCTCAGCTGCGTAGGCTCTCACAGGAGCAAACCCATGCAAAGCGAGTCCATCCACTCGCCCACCAGCAAGAGAAAGAGAGTCCAGTTCACCACGTTCTCCACACTGGAGCGACAGCACTCGCCGCATCTTCCACCCAAGGAGAATGGACATGGTATTCACTGGGTTGGGAAAGAGGACAGTTGCGGCGAGGAACCGCAAGTGCCCATTACAGAGCCTGGGGACCACTTATAACAAAGAACCTGATCAGACCTCACATGTACAGTAGATGTGGCTTTGATCACCTCAATGCCTTTGTGAAGAATAAGTGATTTTTGTAATAGTCCGTCCCCTTCCACATTTCATCACCTATTAAGGCTTTTTACATGTACATGGACTGTATATTGTAAATACAAGATACCTGCGAGCGAATGGGTGTGATAATGGTCCAGATGGCTGACCAGATGTATTATTTACAGAATATTTGAAAAACCACAAAATAGTAAAATGCTGCATGTGGATATCTGCGTTTCTACATCATATATGTGCTGTATAAAGTATAAAGTACAAAGACACACACAAAAAAAATACAACCTAATAAATTTGACTCTTGGTACTCTCCAGTCAAATTCAAAGTCAGAGTAAATGTAAAAATGAATGAATCAATGTTTTTTTAAATGTGCGGTTTCCATACGGTTCCAGTATTTCGTTCTGATTTGGGTCATATATATATATATATATATATATATATATATATATATATATATCACAGCTGACAATAGTAAACATGGCAACAGCTCATTTACCTCTGCAATTGCTGTGTTGGTTATTTTGGTGTTATTACCTTTTTAATTATTTTACAGCTTTTCTATCCATTCCATGCCGAAGAGTGTTACGACATTTAATCTTTGTGCTGCAAATTGGAAAGGCCTACTTTTTGCTCTGCCCTTTAAATAATTTTCAGGTTTTCCTAGCTCTCGAATGCCTGCAATCAGACAGTTGCATTAAAATAAAAATGAATGATTTAGCGTACAACCTGGAAAGTTATTGTCTCTCTATCGTTTAAAGGCATTATAGCATTCCAGTTTAGCACACAGTCAACGTCATCCAGTGGAGTTGTATCCATTTTAATAAATAGAATGATTAAACAACAACAATAAATCTGTTCTTCGAGTATATTTAAATTAAAATTAATGTTACAGTATAACATCAGGTTCACATGCATAAAATACAAAACCCCCAACACCGTCTTTGGTTCAAAGGCAGTGCAAATAAAACATTATTATTTTGTGCAAATAAAGATAGAAAAAATGCACTCTACCATTACAAAGTACATATTTGATGTCCTGTTCTCTAGTGCTGATGTTCCTGAGAAAGTATCAAGTCAAGGTGAATGCTGAGACCTTACACTAACTGCAGCATGTCCAGCAGGTGTGTGTAGGTTTGTCTCTCCTTTTTCAGGTCGTGATGCTTTTCCACGTATAGTTTTCCATTCTTCACCACTCTCTCTCTCAGTGCCTGATCTGACAACAACCTTTGACACTGGTGCAGAAATTCCTGGCAGGGATAAAGGCAAAAATCAATCTCATTTACTGCTACATGTCATTTTAAATTTGACATTAAGGATACCTAGAAATGTTTTGTTTTTAAGGATAAAATAAAATTCAAGGAACAGATAAAAGTCTGCATGAATCAGTAAATACTTCTAAAGTGTCCGTATTTTGCCAAAGGTAGATTATATCGTTAGCTTCACATCCAAAAATAGATGTCCAGTCGAGCTCTTCGGGTTCCTTTGTCAGTTACAAACTCTTATTTGCTTATGAAGCTTAGGACAATACACAACATATCCAATGCAGCTGAATAATACTGCGCACTCAGCTGTCAACAGAGAAAGAGAGATGAGGGAAAAATTTGACATTTAAGAAAAGAGGTGATGCTGCCATTACTAATCTCGAAAAGTCACAGTGCCTCAAAGTCTTCTTACAAAACAGCAGCCAATATTTTTGCAACAGAATGCCGATGGGTGCTCACAATTTTAGCCACAGCCAGTCAGCAGGCCATTTCACTCTTCACTGCAAGTGATGTGATTATTTCTGAAGAAGCTCTTGGTAGGAACCACATCTTTTTTTTTGCACTATGAGAGCTTTAAATTCTCAGAAATAGGATTAAAGCTTAACTTATGAGCAAACTGCTTATAATTAAGTCACTTTTTCATGCAAAATATAGAGCTAGGCAAGAAAAGTCTAACTTCAACTTCAGCATGGCGTCTTGACAGCGGCACGTTTAAGCCCCCTGTCAACTGGCCTTAGTGTATATTATCCTCTCTTTGAATCAAACCTCATTAAAAAGCAAACTGAATAGTCCACAAAGCTGCTTCCCATTTTGCACTTTCCAGCTTGCTGCCACATTATGTGATGCATCACTTTCTTTGTTCTCCCCTTAAAGGCGGCATTTGTGGAAGCGTAGGGGAATCATAAAACAAAACGAAAGGAAGGTCTTCTTATTTTTAATCACTCCGAAAGACAAGAGGATACGAGTTTTAGAGGTAAAAAATGTTATAACTGAAGTTCAATTGTGGGGTTACTACTGGGTAACCATTTACCTGAGGTGAAGAATACAGCAGGCCAGTGACCTCATGCCGGACTACAGCTGCATTTCCTGGAATATTTCTTGCCAACACAGGTACACTGAGATCCATTGCCTGTTGGAGGAGAGAGAAAACTTCTTTAAGTCCCGCTCAAAATTTCCTTTCTTTTTCTATTATTATTAGCATGAATGCACCCAAACGGATCCATGGTAATAAAGCGTGTTTTTCAGCTCTTCACTGAGGTTCAACTACAGATATAACTATCTGTATCAGCCTCAGCGGGCTGTTGAATAAAACATGCTAACACACTAACAAGAATTTAAGCCAACTCTGGATTGTCTTCATTGACTGTGTTTAAAAGAGATTAACTGGATTTGGAGGTTTGGCTCCCTCATTAATACAAAGATTGGAGACAGGCAACTCATTTGTTTAATAGTCCCTGAAGTGGCCAAATGCAGTTCAGTCAGATTGGAATATGTGTAGAATTTATGGTTTCAATTTTTCTGAAAGGTTTTTGGATGATGTGTCTGTAATAACACTGAAAAAATGTATTTTTTGTTGATATCTGCGCTGAAAACGTTTACCTCCAGGATGGCAGCTGACATGCCCTCTGATACAGAGCTGTTGACCACAGCAAAGGACTTTTTCATGGCAGCATGTAGCTCCTGTTGACTTCTCTCCTGGGCCAAGAAGACTCCTGTTGTTCTAAAGAAACAGTGAGGAAGCTCAGTTTTGTGCGACTCAGGACCCACATGAGCATGAAGGATGTATAGCAGAAAAGATATGCTGAAGGTAGAAAACACGGTGCTGGACGATGCATCCTGGGAAAGTGTTAAACAGAGAGGGCAGCTTTCTGCTGTAAGGGTCTTCGCTTCGAAAAAAGGCTTTCTTGAAAAATATGGATCATTTAAAAAAATCCATGGTCCTTACTAGGTCTTAAAATTAGACAGATGTATTTCAGATGAAAGACAACACATTATAACATTTCAGTTGATCAAAGAATCATCAGCATCCTATCCCGGCTCTCTTCAGGCGAGAGGCAGGGGTCCACCCTATACAGGTCACCGGTCCATCGCAGGGCCACATGTAGACAAACAACCACACATGCTCACACTCACACCTACGGGCTATTTAGAATCATCAGTCAACCTAATATACATGTTTTTGGACTGAGGGAGGAAGCCGGAGTACCCGGAGTACCCGGAGTACCCGGAGAAAACCCACCCAGTACGGGAAGAACATGCAAACGGCACACAGAAAGAATCCTAGCAGCAGTCGAACTAGGGACCTTCTTAGTGTGAGGCAACGGCGCTGTGAAGTCCACTGTCCATAAATAACGTTCATATTCTCCAAAAGTGCAGCAGGGTCCTCCCTCTCGTTCCCTAAGCGGTCTTTCTATCTTGCTCTTGCTTTCACCATGGCTTAACAGGTTGTAGAAATTGCTGTAAGCAGGTCTGGTTCATTCACCCGAGAAAAAAAACTTCCACATAAAAAAAATAAATAAATACCCAGTGGCTGTGTGTTGAATTTTCTAACTAAAAGAAAGAAAGAAAAAAATAGATAAAAAAATAATAAATAAATAGTTTGCGCCTGATAGGCCAATCAGACAAATTCACCATCACATCAACTGGTGCCTCTCTGGTTTTAACCAAATGTTAATTTTAGTTTCTTGATTTGGTTTTCTAAAATAACGATACATAGTTGAAAGAAGGTGTTTAATATTTTTCACTTGACTGTTTTTGTATATATTTACTGTTACACCTTACCTTTTGACAGCAGCTTTCACTTCAGCAGTAAGCACAGGATCAATCTGAAAAATACATATATAAATATAAAGGATATTACTAAGACAAAAAATCCCAGCAGAGATGAGCAGAGATGCTAAGACCTCTACACTGCTCCTTCAGGATGACTGAGCTCCTCTCACGAGCTCTAAATGGCCATTTACACCATATAACTAGAACAATAACTTTATAGTTGCAACCTCGCTCCAGGTTAAATGAACTGCAGAATCCATACTTCACATATAATAACAACAGTAGCAGATGACATTGTTTGAATCATTTTCAGAGGAAACTAAATAACAAAGCATAGACAAAAATATATGAACTAAAACAAAAGTTGATAATTTGGCATGAATGTGCTTTCTGAAGTATCTTTGCTCTTTACTGTCTTTTTTAATGATTGCAAATATATCAATCTGATATTGAAGTATACTGAAATATGGATGACATTCATTTACAAAAGATGCAGAACCGTAGATTCTCTGAACTCCTCGTGTCTTCGTACGGTCTCAGGAACCCACCAGTATCGGTTTGCTTTTTCTCAGCAGGTCTTCAAAGTCTGTTTTGCTGCAGTATGTTTTACATCCCAACATTATTGTTCAGCAGTGTGGATGCTCACAACATGGTCATTACGGTTATAGATCTTGATGTAAACAGCCCTTTTTCAGTCACTCAGCCACTCTCTGCAAGAAGCATCATTCCAGCCACTTGACTTCAGTATATCGTTATTCCTGCCACTACTATAGGGGTATATTATTAGCTTTAACCAAAACCGTGCTTTTTCAAACTGACGGCAGTTTCTTATTGATATTGTACTCCTTCCCCTCAATCCCTCAGAAAGTCCCTGCTTGCATGCAAATGTTCTCAGCAAAAGAGTTTCTGAATTTAGATAAACTATTCCTCATAGAAATATCCTACACTCCAATTTGATTCCTTATTCTCGCACGTGGGCTCCTTCAGTATGCTTTCAAAAACTCCCTCGGTTTTTTTTGCTTCATGTTCTTGGATTTCTATAAAGCAACGCAATTAAAAATCCAAAGGCGAGACAGTGATGCCCATGTTTCCTTGCGGTTTCACTTGTTTTACTTTACAGATGATTACAGGTTAACCGAGCGGGCAGATCACTTGCCAACACAAATAACACAAACAAGAGTAACGCAATTGAGGGGACCCACATTAACATAATGTTTCAAATCTGCAGTTTAGGTGTGTGTCAGCGTGGCTAATCACTTAATAGCAACATATTGTTTTAATAATCTTTCCAAAATGGATCAAAACAGATAATATCAGTTATATTCTTTAATAATTTATCTAGAAAAACAGGTTTGCCTAAAAAACCTTGAGACAAACATAAATGTTAAAGAGCTAATTTCATGAACATTTATGTTCATCTGACTTACTGCCATTCTGCACTGAAGAAACCCAATTATGAGGCTTTTATAAGAAATTAAGAGCCCTTAAAGCTAATAACTAATTCCGGCAGTAAAATAAATGGAATTATCTTTCTGACAAAATGGGATTTCCTTAACTTAGTAAATTGCAGACTGTACACATGCATGCATGCCAGATCTATTCAGTAATATTTTCATTGTTTGTAGTTTTTTTTCCCCACTTCATAAAGAGAAGCATGCAGAAACTAGTAACAGCGTTATTATATTATGAACCGTGTTTTTAAACCCCCACACACTGCAGACAGAATATGACTATAGGTGAGGTTTGGAGTGTGAATTGAAAGCTTTGCTCTCAGGCACAGCTCTGGCTTCACCTCAACAGGCACAGCTCTGGCTTCACCTCAACAGACCACTACAGTATCCACGTCAGTGCAGACACCGCCCCAATCTGCCTGCCATTCACCTGCCCTTCTGCAAGACCCTGTGATAAAATAAACAATGACATAATAATTTCTAGCACGAGAAAATCATTCTCTTTAAATCCAGCATTTTCAGAGATTGGGGTCAGGGTGGGGTGGGTGGCCAATCTGATTAATTTCAATGTGGGATTTGGGTGCATTAGCCTGAGAAACAGAAAAGTCAAAGCATAGCAATTTGGGTCAAAGATGCTGCCAAGCAAGCCACTACTTTTTGCACAAATATTATACTTCTGATATGTCTATCTGAAATTAGTTTTTAAGACCATGCATTAAGATCAATTAACATAAAATGAAAGCATTTGGTATCCTTTGGAATTCTGGAATTTAATTTGTTGGTCTATAAAATATAGATCTATACTATGATACATTTTCAATGTTTCCATTTTTTTATGTCATACATATATATATATATATATATATATATATATATATATATATATATATATATATATATATATATATATATATATATATATATATATAATTTTTTTTTTTTTTCTTGTGTGCTTATTATAAGTGTGAATTTACAGTATGTCATTTTAGTGTGAGTAAGACATGTCTCATTTAATCTATTGCTTGCATTTTCAGACTTCACTTTTGGTGCTTCAATTCTAAACTATTTATGTTTAACGACGTCAATTACTATAAGGGAAATGTGGTGATATAATAATAAAAATAATAACAACGGCAACAACAGTAATAATAATAATAATATCCACTCATTTGGCACACAAAGGTGCCTCTGCTGTGATTCAGGGAGAAATGAAAGAGATAAATCACAAGTCTCTGCTTCCACTGAACCATTTCATCAAATGACAACAAAGCAGAGCAAAGCAAGGAGCAGCAGTAAGGCATAGATATATAGGCCCGTTGCTGTAACTAATTCAGTTGTTTTTGAATGAAATTATAGCAGAACATACCTTATGCCTGACATCCCTGTTTGAAAGAAAGAGCAGATGCTAAAGTGCTATACACTGATGTCAGATCAAAGCAAGTCAAGGGGAAGGGAAGATGAAGACAACAAACAGAGAAATCAATGAGAGAGAGATTGGAAATAAAACAGGGGAAAAACAACGCTGAGGCTGCTGGTGCTGGCTTGGATATGACTTCTACCTAGAGGCTCAGAGTTGTAAGAAATGGTACAACTAAAACAGAATGAAATAAAAAGAAAAACAAGATCGCTGCTGTTGCCAACATTGCCAACATCCCTGCAGAACTGGCCCTTAATACCAGGTAAAGAGCTAGAGCTGTATCTCTGCTCCATCCAATTAGTGGGTGCCTAAGTTCCCAGGAGAAGTACCAACAGACACTGAATAGCACAAAGTCATGCAACAAGGAGACCTTTTTTGCAGGCATTAAAAAAAAAAAAAAAAGCAAAAGCAAAACCAATGTGCATAATGACCTCTCACCTTTGGCCCAATGATGATCAATACATTCAGCTGATTGTCACAATGCCAGTCTGAAAAAGACAAAATTAAAATGGGAAATGTGCAGTGTAGACTTTTTTTCATGTATGCTTGACCTCAGGAGTGAGTGTGAGCACGCACAGTGTTTTTCCTGTTGTCCTGTGATGAACTGACAACCTGTCCAGGGTTTATTACACCTCTCACCTAACGACAGCTGGGATAGGCTCTAGCCCCTAAGCGTGACGAAGCAGGTACAGATTTAGGATGGGGGAAGGGTGAAAGCCTACAGAGTTCTAAAAAGTGGTGAAGCCATACTTTCATAATACATGCAAATATTCCTTCCAAAAAGCCACATGTTTTTTTGTTTTACTACAAACAATCTACATCGTGTTGTTTTACTTGGACAAAAGTGAAGCAATATAGGGATAATAATACTAAGCTACAAGCTTGCATGGTAGACATGATGTTTTGATTGGCAGTTCAATATTCAGTTCAATATTCAGTTCAATATTCAACGTTGCCAGAGTTTTAATGTCTTTAGGTTTATCTTACTATACACCTCTAATCATAATAGTCACAATTATTTAAGATTTTTTTTATGCTCAAATTTTTTTTTTTTTGGAAGATGTCGGCTTACCGCTTTCCTTCCATCCATCCATCCATCCATCCATCCATCCATCCATCCATCCATCCATCCATCCATCCATCCATCCATCCATCCATCCATCCATCCATCCATCCATCCATCCATCCATTTTTTATACCCGTTTTATTCCTTTGCAGGGTCATGGGGGTCTGCCTATCCCTATCCTCTTTTACAGGCGAGAAGCAGGGGTCCACCCTGGACAGGTCGTCAGTCCATCACAGGTCCACATATAAAGACAAACAACCGCATACGCTCACATCTACAGGCAATTTAGAATTAACAATCAACCTAGTATGCATGTTTTTGGACTGTGGGAGGAAGCCGGAGTACCAGGAGGGAACCTACGCAAGCACGGGGAGAACATGAAAACTCCACACTGCTTTCCTTAAGGTTTTAATAATGCACTCTAGTGTTTAACCACATCAACATCCTCCCTAGTCATTTTGTTTGCTAGATGTTGATCAATAAGCTCTAAAAACAGAGTAACATTTTTTTAATGACCAGGGAAAGTGTCTTCCAACATATTTGCTGATGTAATAGAAGTTCCTCAGTGCCGAAATAAATTCAGATTTTTCATTTCCAGTGAATACATCTATAACATTGCAACAATAATATATTTCATCGTATACCTGAGAAGGCCTTCACTAAATACAGAGGGTCCTTGACTTTTCTAAGCCCACAGACTAATAGGAAGATGCGCAGCTCATCCACATGCTCACTCTTTACACCTGCAATGAAGTAAGAAGCACAGAAAGGCATTGAGACAATATCAAAACACTGTGAATGAACGTCCTGAATAATCAAGCAGATGATAAAAGTAATACATCAGAAAATAAGACAGCAGTGACTGACATGCCTGCGCAATGCAGATGGGAAATCGTCTACTAAAAATGTAGTAAACCTCATAGGTGTGAAATGTAGCATCATAATTTTTCAGTGAGAATTTTCTTACTGAACCCCAGATACAAAAATTGGCTAACCTAACATCAGGTTAACATCTGTAATTAAGAGGCAGCACTGTGGAAGAAGTTATTTTAGTAGATCATCCACCTCTCATTTTCAATCCTGACATCAGCCACAAAGCAGCAGGCATAAAATCGTGCCTGGTGCCAACATAATAATAAAAAAAATCCTGCAGGGCATCTGTAGGACACCTGCGGGCCACCTGACCCTGCAAAGGCAGGAGACTGTAATGCCCATCCTAAATGCTTTTCTCTATTTCAAAGTCCTCAACTATAAACGAACCAAGACATTTCAGAGGGTAATTACATTGTATGTACTGTTTACACAAGGACTCTATTGGAAGGTCAACCTGAATTACATTTGAAACTGGCTAGTTTACAATGACTAACCTGCTGAAAATGGCAACATTAATCAAAGTAGCTTAGTGTGATGTATATATCTAGATTACTACGTTGGCATGGCAACCCTCTAATTGAAACAAAACTAAGTATGGCTTGTTTTTCCAGGTACATGGTTATACAACTAGTTATCTGATGATATGAAAACTTTCCATTCCGTCTTAGTTGTCCAGAACAACAGGTAACAATATCACAATGGCGCTAATTCAAGATCAACAATCAACAGGATACAAGTGCATGCTGACATAAACAACACTTAATTACAACACATGACATGTTGGTAGTGTCAAAGGATTTCAGGCATTGTTAAAAAAAAAGCTGAATGCTCTGGAAACCCTGAACATCTGCACAAAACTTCATGGTAATGCATCTTAATGCTCTGTGTTGTGGTTAAAACCTCAGAAGTCAAAACAAGGCTTCTGATTTCAGAGTCTCTTAGTTAACAAATTCAAAAGTAACCAAATACATAAGGTAATAAAAATTAATAATTGTTCTCTAATAAAGCAAACATTATATATATAACACAAATAATATAGTGTCACACAAACAAGGGAGCATAAATGCCACAGACAGACATGCGAACACATGCTCTGAGCGACTGTAGCACAGTCCAGAGAAATCCCCAGTTGCTACATAAGTCCAGATCAGGAGGCTGAAGCAGCTCTTTTAATGCTATTAATAGCATCTTAAAATAAAAGCGCTGGGCATGGGCCCTGACCCTGATCCTAGGAGCTGGTTGTATAAAACGCTCTTACATTTGTAGGATAAATCAGAGTTCCTTCCATTGGAATAACCTGTCATTGAGGTTAAAAGCTCACGTCACTACCTTACAACATAATGCAGCAAAATAACACAGGATAGCTGGAAGCACAGAGCTACCAAAATATGCAAGAAATTCAAAGAAATAATAATAATAAAAAAGAAGTCTGGTTGGATCCAAGATCCAATTTATCTTTCCCCAGGGAAGAAAAACAAATTGTACAAATCATCTATTGTGTCAACAGCAATATATTTCTCTTTTTAGTGCTAATAGTGCTATGCAATTTAATTGTATTTTTTCCTTCGATTTCAGAAGGACATTCTGAACGTCATAATAATTTCAATCAGTATCTGTGCATGTGCATATGCGTGTACCGTTAGGACCGCAGATATCTGTCGAAACAGCTTCATTAATCTACTGGATGGCACGGGGTAACACGGAGAACAGAGTGTGAAGGGCATAGTCAAAAACTGTCTAACAAGAAAAACAGGACTAATCAAATTTGATGTCACAACTACACAGATTAGACACACTCTGGCAATTAGCAGCATCTCTCAATTCAACACAATTCTCTATTTAACACTGATGTAAGCGGCGATAAGGGATGTTTTCAGGCAGCTAACTCGTCTACAAAGAAATATTATTGCTGTTTAAAAGAACACATTTTTATTTTTTAAAAATCACACGAAGGTCAACACTATACTTAAACCAGAAGTGGCATCAAAATAAACAAGAAATTACACTAATTACGCTGCATCTTATAAGACGTTTACACTGTCCATTTACACTGCTCAAAAACATTAAAAGTTACACATTTTAATCAGAGTTAAACTTCTGGGACTGACCTGGTCAATAAGGCAGCAAAGGGGGGTGTTGATCAGTTTCAACTACTTTGGTGTTAATGAAGTTAACAACAGGTCCACCAGAGGGCTTATAATTAGAAAATTAGAAAAAAAGGAATGGGTTTACAGGTGAAGAGCAGATTTTTTCTCTCCTTATCTTTTTCACTAGTTTTGCAGTGTGCTAGGGTCAGTGTCACTGTATGAGGTGATACCTGGACAATATAGCAGTTGCACAGGCAGTCCAACTGCTCCAAGATGGGACAGCATATGTGTCATTGCCAGAAGGTTTGCTGATTCTCCCAACACAGCCTCAAGACCAAGGAGAAGATTCCAGGACACAGTGATGAAAATTTCTCTGAATAAACAATCAGAAGCAGACTTCATGCAGGTGGTCTGAGGTCCTCTAGTGCAAAGGTTCCTAACTCTGTTCCTCGGGGCACACTGCCCTACATGTTGGCCTGCTCGAACACGCCTGAACACCAGCTCTAGTGGGCCCTGTGCTCACGGCCCGGCACCATGGAGCTTGACTAGCAGTTGCCATAGAGCACTAGAATTGGTAGGTCCACCACTGTTCCCTTGTGCCTTTTACAGATGACAGCTGGTCCAGCCTGAGCAGATGTGACGGACGTGGAAGGGGATGGAGAAGCTGTGGAGAACATTCTGCTGCCTGTAACATCATTCAGCAGGGATTTGGTAGTGGGTCTAGTGATGGTCTGTGGAGGCATATCCATGGTGGGACACACAGACCTCTACAGGCTAGACAACAGCACCCTGACTGCCATTAGGTATCAGGATGAAATCCTTGGACCCAAATTCAGACCCTACGTTGGTGTACTGGGTCCTGGATTCCTTCTGGTGCACCATAATGCCCGACCTCATGTGGGGAGAAAATGCGGGCAGTTCCTGGAAGACCGACTAAGCACCACACCCACCTGACCTAAATCCAATGAAACACCTCTGTGACATTTTGTTACGGACCATCTGGCACCTGAGACTGTCCAAGAGCTCAGTTGTGCCTGGGTCCAGATCTGGGAGGAAATTCCCCAGAATACCATCCATTGCCTCATTAGGAGCATGCCCTGACATTGTCAGGTATGCATACAAGCACGTGGGAGTCATACGATGCACTGAGTACTATTCACAGTTGCTGCAATGAAATTTCAACACAATAGACTGGCCTGCTGCATAATTTGTTTTTCTGGGTGTCTTTGAATTCAGGCCTTTCTAGGTTGGAAATAAGTTAATAAACAAATATTGATAATGTTAATTTCCATCAAAATGATGTGGCATCCAACACATCACTCAGTCCAGATCAGGATGGACATCCAGATTGATTATTTTTCTCAATTAAGATTTAGTTTATTTTTAAAGTGCTCCTTTTTTTAGTGGAGTACATCACTATTAGCTGTATGCGCTGAAACTGATCAATCCTTTGTCCCCCTCGTGTATGTATGTACACACACACACACACACGTGCGTACATACAAATATATGTGTAGATGAAACTGCAGTGATTGGTCGCATCCCCGGAAGTGACGAAGTGTCCTACATGAGTGAGGTGGCCAGTCTAGTGGCATGGTGTGAGGAAAATAACCTCTCCCTCGACACAAACAAAACGAAGAAGACGATAGTGGACAGGATGAAGGAGAGGAGACATCAGCAACCACTGTCCGACTGTTTACACTGTACTACTTACTGTTTAAACTGCACTCTTGCACAACCGTGTTGCACAGTTCATCTTATTCACTGCACAATTTTACTTTTTGCATTTCACTGTTTTTAATTTAATTTACTTTTTTTTCCCCATTTTATTCTACTTTCGTGTTTTTAGTTAATGCATTGTCTGTTTTACTCATTATTTATTAATATTTATTTATATTATTTTTCTGTACTTATATTCCAGCATCAGAGTGGACAGCAAAGAGACCATTACATTGCACAGAGAGCTTGTTTCCTGTTGTAATGACAATAAACATTTTGAATCTTGAATATATATATATATATATATATATATATATATATATATATATATATATATATATATATATATATATATATATATATATATATATATATATATATATATATATATATGTTGATCTAAAATAAATCTGCATAACTAAAGTGAATGCTGAAAAACAAAAGCATCAGTCCATTCACATACAGAAAATGCAACAATGTTTGCAGCTCTGAAAAACAATTCAGTCAGACTACAGATTTTTCAACTCATCTGAGTAATCGAACAGTAATGGCTACTCCTCTTTCAAGTATAACAAAGGGAGAAATGAGTATGGAAAATTAGTATTACTTGCAGCTACTGTGAAACACAGTGATAAATGGCCCTGAGCCCAAAAGCTATTTATCAAAGCTCCTCATGGTGTGCAGCAGTGCTTTCCGTAAGCAGTAATATACTTGGGATGGCAATCATCTTGCAACGTCAAATTTAAAGTCCAAGCTGTTTGTAAAGACAAGATATACATAAACTATGTTATTCAAATGAGACATAGCAAAGGCAGAGAAGGGGTAAAAGTCTTAGTCTTACTGCACTGTGCCACACAATCACTCTGGGAGTGAACATGCATGTCTGATAAAAAGTGGACAGCTTTGAGTACAGATGTAAAGGCATGATAACAGATAGCGCTCCTTTTACGCAGACGACATTTGGAAATAGCCTGTGACTCACAAGACCAGTGTTTTAGGACAGTGAACACAAATGTTTCTAGGGCAGCGCTGAAGGAGTGTCTACTCAACTTTCACCTCATTGTTGAAGAATGTATCCAGTAAATGCAGCCACTATTAGCCACTTGCTCTGCACAGAAATGTTGGACATTATTAACCGACGGTAAAAACATTAATTATTTAGAATGCATATTTATTTGCATATTTAGCAGAAACGTTTAGTACAAGCGATCAGTTAATGCTGTATGCGACATGATAATGCCAGGTATGAACAAGGTTTATAGCTGACAAGGCAGATAAAAGGAAAAGCCTCCTCTGTATCTTCAGCAAATAAGGTAAAACTGGAAATTTGGATTTTGAAAGGCCTGTTTTCTCTTTCTTTGCAAAAAAAAAAAGTTTAATTATAGGACTACAATGAAACATTTGAAAATGTGTCAAAGGTGGATAAGATACTGTGCATAGTTATTAAATGTGGAATGTCTTTGCATAACTGACAAAAACAAAAGACACCAAGGAGTCATGGTACTTCTGAATATTAGATGTTGCATTTGGCATCCATTCTTCTGAAGGTTTGGGAAGTGTACAAACCATCAGTGATAAGATATCAGACACCACAATCCTTACAATATGGTTACACAACAAAATAACAATCCCGGTGTTCAAGCAGCACACGTGAAAGAAGAATCTGCCTATTCAATGAGATGGACAGATCACTACAGTAGCTGAAATGACAGCAACGTGAAAAATTAACAGTACCTGAACTCCTCAAGAAGTCAGTCCAGCAGAAATTCTCAGCTCCTTCTGTATGGATACCTTTAAAATAAACACACGCATGTAAAAGGACCAGTGCGCCTGAGGTATAGTATTCTGTACATCACTGAAACAAATTATTAGTGATCCATAAAACTATTTGTGTGCATTATGTAACAAAGCTTTTCATGTGATAGATATCTGGTGGCAAGCCTAAGAAAATGAGCTTTCACTGGTAGAGGTTTTAGCCACGCAGCTGGCCCAGGGACTGTTGCCTAATTTGTAAAAGGACACTATTTGCCAAACAAGGCTGCGAGTCGGACGCAACATGGAAAAGTGATTTAGACTGCACTACATGCCAAGGTGGCCAACGGCAAGGGCAAATGCAATTCCTCACTCCAGAACATGTAATAATGGGGAAAAAAAAATATGTATAAAAGCTGATAATTGTAACATTTAAGTGGTGAATCAGTGTGCAACATCAGGTTAGAATAATAAACTTAAGCAGCTTACCTTGGGGCTGGATGTAGATTTTATCACTCTGGGATGCCTTCAAAGAATAACAGAAAAAAAAGAAGAAGACTGTAGTTAAAACAACTATAACAGCAAATTAGTGTTTTATGTCCATCAGTAAATACAGGCAATGTATTGTTATACATTATACTGTCATACAAATTATATTTCATTGCTAGTGTCTGTGCAGCTCTTATTTTATGGGCTACAGTAGAAATAGACATTTACTGTCCTTTGCGCTGTGAGCATACTTAAATAAAATACAAACTTCAAGGATGAAATCACATAACTGGTTGCTAAGATAATAGAGGTAGTACAAAATAAATCATAGGGGGATGGAAAATAAATTGGCTGGAGGTTATCGGATTCATCCACTGTGTGTTTTGTGTCAGAATAAAAGGCAAAACAAGGTCCCTGTGTCTGTCTTGTCTGCCTGCTGTCAACACTTTAATGACACAGATAAACATGCCACTTGCCTCAATCTGCAGCCTTTTGTTGGAATCTAATCTGAAAATAAAACAATGTAATGTTGTTTTAATTCTGTCTACTGAAAGACAGGGCCTGAAATTGTGTTTGTACAGTAAAAGCCCTTCTGTTGTCTTTCTTGATGGTTTCATATCCCAAATGTCTACTGAAACAACAGGAACAAAAAACTTTGCTACCCTACTTGATTTGCCCTACATTATTATAAAGGAAGTTATCTTTTTAAACAATGAAGCCAATGAAGCAAAATCCAGTTCAGTCATAATATATAATATTCCACAGTAGATCCATGTTGATGAGTGACATTAGTATTTATATACGTGTGTGTGTGTGTGTGTGTGTATATATATATATATATATATATGGCCAAAAGTATTCGCTCACCTGCCTTGACTCGCATATGAACTTAAGTGACATCCCATTCCTAATCAATAGGGTTAAATATGATGTCGGTCCAGCCTTTGCAGCTATAACAGCTTCAGCTTTTCTGGGAAGGCTGTCCACAAACGTTAGGAGTGTGTGTATGGGAATTTTTGACCATTCTTCCAGAAGCGCATTTGTGAGGTCACACTGATGTTGGACCAGAAGACCTGGCTTTCAGTATCGGCTCTAATTCATCCCAACAGTGTTCTATCTGGTTGAGGTCAGGACTCATGTCCCTCCATGTCCTCAATCCCCCCCACCCACCAAACTTTACACTTGGCACAATGGAGTCAGACAAGTACCGTTCTCCTGGGAACCACCAAACCCAGACTCGTCTATCAGACTGCCAGATGGAGAAGCGTGATTCATCACTCCAGAGAACGTGTCTCCACTGCTTTAGAGTCCAGTGGCGGCGTGCTTTACACCACTCCATCCAACGCTTTGCATTGCACTTGTTGATGTATGTCTTGGATGCAGCTGCTCGGCCATGGTTGGCTCCACTATGCGCCTCAGCATCCGCTGATCCCACTACGTCAGTTTACGTGGCCTAACACTTGACTTGCTGTCGTTCCCAAACACTGTAAAAACAGTCTGCATGCCGAGGTGCTGGATTTTATACACCTGTGGTCATGGAAGTCATGGGAACACCTGATTCTGATTATTTGGATGGGAGAGCGAATACTTTTGGCAATATAGTGTATATATATAATTAAACTGGTAGGAAACATACTGGAAACATGAAACCCTAAAGTACTCATAAAATGGAAGATGGATGTAGGCTAATGGTCTCGAGTCAGAAAAGTCAACAAAATAAAACTGTAATACCACTGTATTATGATGTCGCTCTCTACTTTCACTACATCTGAAAAGTATGTAAGTTAACATTTTGAAAATAATATTACTGTTATTACATTAAAACAATTACAACTGAAATATAACATTTATGTATTTTTCCCATTCTGCTTTCTAAGCCCCAAGCTCTACAAGTTAATCCCTAGTTCAGTTATCAAGTTTAGATAAATTCTTAGCTTGATCATTAAAATCAGCAGCAAACACACAGACATTATGTTTGAACAGCCTGCAAATAAAACATTCTTCCACATAATGAATTACTGATGCTTTGATGCTTTTTGAGAGGAGTTGATTAGATTGAAACCACCTCCCCCACCACATGTCTCACCGGATAAGAGGTGTTGTCCCTTATCATAATCTTTCCAGTAATGCTGCTGATCTGATATTTTCTCTCTGACTGGTCAGCTGTGCAGATGTGAGAGTGGTGAACTACTGTCCTCTTTTTCCTTTATCTTATTTTGGGCTTGTTACTTTTATGGGACATCTACAGCCCAGGGGGACACAACCAAGGTAGCCATAACCACATTCTCTAAAGATATATGCTATAAACTAAATCATCTACTGCACTTAGTTTGAAAAAGCAAAACAAAAAACAAATAAATAAAATGTATATAATCCTACCAGGAATAATTCTGCCTCTTCTTTCAGTTTGTCAGTAAATGCAACAGCAAACCTGATTGTGAAAAAGAAAATAATAAAAAAAGAAACACTTATTATCCCTGCTGGAAAGGGCCTTTCGGTAAAAGAATGATCATTAGAGGCAGAAAATTTAAGTAATTTTTACAAACAATGGCAGTTTTGTGAACAATGGAAGAAATAGAAGTGGCAGTGTTTGTAAAAGCAGTAATCACAGTAAAACAAACAAAAGCTGAGGATGTGAGTAGAGGATCTATTGTGGCTTTGGGGCAGAGGATTTCAGGATGAATACACAACACAATGAGAGATATGGGGGGAATGTAGAGGAAAAAACAGCAGGGGATGTTTGCGTATATTTGTATGTGCGGAAGTGCATTATGACATGTGTCTATAAGCTCTGCAGTGATACAATTCAACAACAGTACTAGATGTATGAACGTAAGAATTAAATTATTTGAAACTGAAGGAGCTGGATATTCCCGTTTGATCCAGGGTTTTGTTTTGTTTTTTCCTCTTTAAACTTACCAGATAAATTGACTACTATCACTTTAAATCAAAATGTGAAGTGTTAGTCAGGTGGCATACAGACAAGCATCGGTGGATAAACAAGGAGAAGGGAAAATACAAGCTGCGCAGTTGAAGTTAACTTGGTGGAACTGAGAGTGAATGTGTGTGTTTAAACACACACACACACACACACACACACACACACACACACACACACACACACACACACACACACACACACACACACACACACACTGAAAACCATCAATATGATACCAAGTCTTAGCAACAATTGAGGTAATTGGGGAAATGTGCTTTTTTAAAGCTTGTACTTTGCTGATAAGGCTTTATTACACATGTTAGTGTATCAAAGAAAGGAAAATCACAAGAATAATGCCATTAGAGGTTGCTTGATTTTATATGACCAATGTGAATCAAGACAAACATGTGGCCATGTTTACTTCCTGTTTGTACTTCAAGTTGGAAACAGCTGCATCAAACTTCTATAAAAGAAAGTTTGCAAACAAGTTACAACACATTAGTTATATGCACAAATTATAATGCAACAATGGCTCAGGGATGAATCACTGATACATCAAATGACTTCAGGGCTATGTTTAAATCACTTTTACACATCTGATTTCTTCCAGTAGGAACAGCTGACTTTTATTTTGTTTGTTTGCGTTTCTTTGCCACAGTAAAATAAGCTTTGGTGTAATGACTTGTAGAGGTTGCTTTTCCTTCTTTCCTACAACCTCTTATTAGAAAAAAGAAGTGGCTAATGTTTGAAACAAGACCGACAATTCATGAGATTATACTGCACTCCTTTCTTGTGAAAACAGTAGCTGCAGCATCATCACCTGGCTTTCCGTAGCACCTGTTCCATAACCACACGCTTCTGTTCAACTTTCACATCTTCGTTGATGTCTGTTCCACCAAAAATTACACCAAAGGGCACCTGGACGTCTATTGTAAAGGGAAGAAATAAGACTAGTCTGTATAGGACAAGTAGCTGCATATTTGGTAGGTCTACTGTCATTCTGTAGACCAAAGTGACTGATAGCAATTAACATTTGATAAGTAAATCAATTATGTAATTGTAAGAATGTTTACCCAAGAGTAGTCTGCCTGCTCTGAACAGATGAATGGCCAGGGCAGCCTCAAACGGAGGATTTTGAGATATTAGATTTTTCACATCAGCGGGTGACACAAATTCTCCCGCATCTCTGAGCTCACAAGTGTGTCCTGCCGATTCAATGTGAGACCTAAAACATAAAACAGGTGAGCGTATTGATGGTTGGCAGCAACGAAATCAAACGTCATACGGTGACTGTAGGACATTTTCTTTGTTGCAAAGAAGCAGGTGTTTTCTTTAATATATGGTTGGTAATTTTGTAAGAATGCCAGCCAAATTAGTTAATATCTATGCATCCCATTTATACAAACAAACACATTTCATAAAACCAGAATATGGCAGTTATTCTGATAACTGTTAAGAGCACATTTTCTTTATTTTGACAGGTTCTTCATGCATAAAAATCAAACAATTTAAAAACTATTTAAACGTTTAAGGGGGGGTAGTAGAAATCAGCAGGTCAGTTAATTCAGAAGAATATCTCAACCCAATACAACAAATGTGGTTTCTTTTTTGTCCCCTCATACATTTACATTCACATCTGAGTAATAATATCTGATCTTATGGATTACTGGAGACGGAAACAATAAAAAGAGCAATATAACGAAATTATCAGTAAAGTAAGAAGGAACCAACCATCCCAAATGTATGAAAACCAGGACAAATAATCAAAACAAATCCTATTCATAAAAGGAAAGCTTTTTTCACTCAGTAGTTTTGCTTTTATACTTCATGACGATAATACTGGTAGTTATTACAGTTTTAAGGCGCCACATTCAAACAAAGTGATTTTTTTTCCTATAGTTATTTTCATAGTGTGATATATATGGTTTCACTTAAAAGGATGTGAGTACTTCTCTGTCGCTGACAGAACAAACATCACATGGTTTGGCAAAGTTACAGTCGTGAAGTTGACGATGAAGGAAGCCGTTAATACGACCCGTAATGTTACGGCCGACTCACTGTAACTACTGTACAATTACCTAACACACGCTCGCTTTCTAAATGCCATGGTTACTAGTTAACTAAGATACTGTCAAAGACGATCCTAACCAGTTAATAAACAACTCAAAACAGCGGTTGCAGTCGCGTTAATGTTAAAATACCTTATTCTCTTAGCTGTAGTGCGGTTCCCCGTTTTAGGTTTGAGACAAGCGAGAAAAAGTAGTTTCATATCTTCACTAAAGACTGCACTGTCGAGCCAACTTGTGTAAAGCAGGTAGAATGACACAGCGAGCGGGGTATCTGTGTTTATGCTGGCTCGATCAAGTGAAGTCCCGTCACATTATTTCCTGGATCCCTGCCTGAAGCTTTAAAAGGTAAAGCTAACAAAACAGCCTTCTAATGTTTACAAGTCCGTCTCCTATATCGCTCCCTGGAAACACGTGGCCGCAGCGGTAAAGGACTATTGCAACATTTTTTAGGACGTTTTGTCTCGTTTATTTAAGGACAAGCAAAAGAGATATCCAGATCATGCTGAAAATGTCTGGACAACTTATTGACACCATATTGATATGTAACAAAAACAAAAAAAAAAAAAGCCATCACGCTGCACCAGCACTTCCTCCTCCTCACGGTACACCGCATGCGCAATCGGAGCAGATTCCTAAACCGTATGGATAGAGCGTCGAGCGCGTCACCTCCCGGGGCACGACGAGTCCACTTTAGTTATAGATCGTCTGTACGACGACGTAAGCGTGCCTGTTTGTATTAAGAACTATGTCACGCGATAGTACTGTGACTGTTTTTTGTTGACTTCCAGTTCTCGTTTCATAAACTATTAACACAGAGTGAGCTAAACATTTTGACACCATTAATTGAAGTAACTGAAGACCACTGGAAAGCGTTTCAGCAATTACAGGTAAAGTAAAGTAAAACACAAGATATCGTTTTTCTACGGCTAGCTGAATGTTTTTCTTTTTTTTCAGTGTTTGTTTTTACGTATCTTTTAAGAAGGGACCTCTTGTCAGATAACCAGTTGTTGTCATTAGTGCAATGTTGACAGTTTGCTCTTTCTAGACAGCGGTGACAGCGTTGAGTTTATCTGCTGAACTTCATCTTTCTTCCACAGGTTTGGAGTCAGTAGTCAGGAGGAGATTTGTTTCCTTCAAGTTTACTGAGAATGGCTAACAACAGGGATGCCAACGAGAGCACCCCACTTTTGGACTCAGGAAACAGACCTTCACCTCCATCGGTTTTCCAGGGAAGGAGATTAGCATGTGCAGCAATCCTGCTGGCTGAATCGTTAGAAAGGATTGCTTTCTACGGCATTACATCTAATCTGGTCCTATTTCTCAATAGTAGTCCTTTCTACTGGGAGGGCACTCAAGCCAGTCAGGCACCTCTGATTTTCATGGGAGTGACTTACCTGATTTCACCATTTGGCGGCTGGTTGGCAGATGCCTATCTTGGGAAATTCTGGACCATTGCTTCAAGTTTGATCCTATATTTTATTGGCATGCTATTTTTCCCTTTCATTTCAAATGAGGATACCAGGATACGTCTCTGTGGAGAAGAGGCAGCGTTTCCTGTGCAGCCTGCTGAGTGCCTGAGCACAAACAGCACCCCTCCAGGAAATGTAACTTGTCCCATTCGTGCCCCATATTGTGGCGCACTAGTCTACAGTGGACTCTTTTTAATTGCCTTAGGTGTGGGTACTGTGAAGTCCAACATCACTCCATTTGGGGCGGATCAGGTAGAGTATAAACACATTTACATTCAAACTTTGCACCTTTTAATTAGAGCGAGAGAGAGAAAGTAATATGTTCTTATTGGATAGAAATTCTGATTTGTTGTCTGGTCTGTGTAAGATTGGGTATGCAGTGTGACATCACGGAGGGCAGACATGTGACTCAGTGTCTTTTGTACCATAACATTTCAGTACGACATGCATGCTTGCGATCATCATGGACATTTTCAAGTACAGTCACGTGGCTACAATGGTTCTTCACGTGGAAATTATTGAAAAATCAGTTGGGTCAATTCTTCAGATGAAGTAAACACAACCATGGTCTCAGATCAAAGCTTCTAACAGGTGATATGTACAACTGTGCACAAGTGTTGTCAGATCTGGTCTCAAATTATCTTTAAGCTCTATCTGATTGGATGTTTCAAGATTATGAGTTCTAGAGACAGCACAGAAAACCAGACTATAAGTGCATCGAATTTGCCGTTAGATTCTGAATATACTCTGCACGAAAAAATATGTTCTTTTAACTGTGGCCAAAAATACTACTTTCAACTCCTTTGCGGAAAGGACGTAGCTTGCTTTTGCTCACATTATATTTTTGCACATATTTGTCCATTTCTCCCACGCTGGCCTCATTTTCTGCTATCTTTCTGTTTTATAAAAGCAGGTACTTTGACATCAAGAGTTGCAAATGTTACCAGCAGATTTAATATTTTGAGGTTCTTTGTGACGTCTCTGCATGAAATGGTCTGCTCTTGGGGTGAACCTCCCAAGTGTGGCTGTTTTCATGAAGGCCTTCCTGACATAGTGGAACGTTGGCAGTACAAAGTTCAGAAGCAAAGAAAAACAAACAACAACCTACAGTTAGAATTATTTACTAAGTTATTGAGTTTTTATGATTTAGCTTTGATACCACCATTATGAGTTCGACATAAAACAATCAAGATGTGATCAAAGTGTAGACTTTCAGCTTTAACTGTAAGAGGTTTCACAAAAATGAGGCATTTACCATTCAGGAATTACAGATATTTTAAGCAAAAAATACCCCTACTTTTAGGGACTCCAAAATATTTAGACAATTTGACATAATTGTAAATATAACTGGAAATTTTCAGTCTTGGATTAAAATCCTTTGCAACCTATCACTGACTGAAGTCTGTAGCCAGTGGACCGCCAAATTCAGAGTTCCTTCCCTGGAGACACTTATCAGGCCTTCAGATGACTGACAATGGCCTTTCCCATGTTTTAAACATGATGTGGTATGCTTTGGATTATGAGCTTTTCCTTTCGGCCTTCAAAGTTTCCTTTTCCCATCATCGTCATCATCATCATCATCATCGTCATCATCATCATCATCATCATCATCATCATCATCATCATCATCATCATCATCATCACAGTGTAAAGAATCTGATTCAAGAACATTGAAGGTTTTTAAGATGTTATCTGGCAATTTTGGCTCTGCTCTCCTGTTGTTGAATATTATCAGTGGTTTCCACCTTGTAAACCCTCTGTATTTATGTTCATGACAGTGTCTCTACACTTAATTGTAGATTTGACAATAATGCACAACGCCAGACCTCTTTACCTGCTTCAAATGTCCTTAAGTAAGGTGGGCCGCACCTGGCAAATTAACTGCCCGTTGGTAAAATATCCAAAAACCCATAAAAGCTTTAACATGGAAGCACTTTGCTTAAAATGACTGTAATTGAAATAGTAAATGCAATATATTTGTGAAACCTCCTTAATTTAGAGCTGAAAGACATCACATTGATCACATCTGGGTTGCTTATTTAAAAAGCATTGTAGTGGTGTATAAAATCAAAATCATAAAATACTCTGTCATTGTCCAAATATATCTGGTCTAAGTATTTATGTTAAGTATTGAAATAAGACAGTGTCAAACAGTCACTGCAAAATGAGGCTCTACGTTTGGACTTGTAATCTGTACACCCTTTTTTTTAAATGTTGTGGTCTTGAAGGTGAAGCAAATGAGCATTAACTCTATTCATGTAACTAATCAGCTCTTTTTCGTTCTTTTTTATAATTTTCAATCTTTTTCATGGCCTTGACTACTAAGCTCTAGTTTTTTGTTCCATTTCTTCGAATATATTTCCTAATTAGTAGATTTTTTTTAATTTGCTTTTTCACTTATGTTGCAAAGGTCAGTGTATATAATATGTAGTACTTTCACTTTACAGTATTTTTATTTTAATGTATATTAGTGTTGGAATATAGTCAATAACAAACCTCTGTCTTTCTCAGATTTACACAATCATTTTTACACCACACCCAAAAATAATTCTTTCAGTTGTACTTTGGTGGTAATTCTATGTAAGAGGGAAAAAAAGTTATGACAAACCGGAGTCACTACATCTAAATGACCAGCCAGTGGATCATTTGCAAGCAGGATTATATCTCCAGCAGCTCCAACAAGAACTGGACACAGCTTTTCAACGGGGGCAGGCAGGGTGAGTTTTGTTAATACTTGAGCTCATTACAAAACTTTCACATTAATGGCAATTTTTTTTTTTTTTTTATGCTTAAACAACCATGGTGTTTTGGAGTAAAACATAAGTGAAAAGCAAATGGACTGCTTCAGCTGGTTAATTAACAGTGTTATTCTGGCAAAAAGACTCAGTGCTCAAATGTTATTTTACTCACAATTTAAAGTCTAAAATCCATAATTATTCCACTAATCTGATGATATCCAGATAGATGTTTGAGCTTTGAACATAAACTTGAAACTAAAATTTCATGTTAGATTTTGGCTTATTGTGGTTTCAGAAAACAATGGTTCCCTTTTGCATTGTAAAAAAACAGAAACCACAGTGATTATTTTAAATTGCAACTTGAGCATCATTTGCAAACTATTGCTGTTTTGTGAAGGGTGGACCGTGTTGGCCTTAAAGTTAGCACAGTGTTATATCAAGATTCATATGGAAGATAAATTGTACCGCACGTTTTCTTTTTTTTTCTTTGTTGTGCAGTCTCAGTTTGACTCGGTATATGCTATACATAGTACTTGGGGCATGTATATATGACCAACAGCCATTTAAATTGGGCCAAAACTGCAAAATGTATTTTATTGTGTGTTGTAAAAAGAACCAAGTAACTAAAGGTATTGTCACAACAATAAAAGAAGATCTGCCAAAAGTATGAAGCAATATAACATCTGCCAAAAGCCAGATTTACAGATTCTCCTATGGATGGAATTCAAAATTCATTTAGTTTCCACACCCCTGGTGAAATTAGCCTTCGTACTGTGAGCAATAGGGACATCCCGTTTGCTTTACAGTGGGCTTCCACAGTGTAATGAGGAAACTTTTTTTCATAACCACTATGGGCATTTTTTTCTTTGTTTTGCCAATTTGTTCAAGACTATTTGTTTAACTCTTGGTTCCATTCATGGATCCTTCACTGCTTTGTAAACGTATTCTGCCCGGAAATTGAGTAGAAAGAGATTTTCAGGGCTTTTGTCTTCTTGACAAATATATACAATAGTACAATAGTAAGGTTGGTCAACCATGGACTGTAGGGTTAGACAGACGATCTGTGACGTCACCCATAGGCTTTCTGAAGAGCGGTTTTGAAGCCTCTCTTTCCTCGTACCGCACAGCGCCATGACACAAATGGGTCGAACAGACAGGCCCATGAAGACAACTAGAACACGCCCATTTTATGTCAATCAAAGTTAATCATGGCTACCAGCTCCTACAGCCGATCAACACAGTTCTCATTGAAGTGAAATATAGTTATGGAAATATAGTTATGGAAATAATAAATATGTTAATTTCTGCTGCAAAGCTGGACATTTTAACCCGAGGTTCAACGGAGAAGGGCTCGCTTGCGTGGTTAGCCCCCCAGTGGTCAGTAAGTGAACTGCAGTTTTTGTTATTTCTCGGGGGGCTTCGACTCGGACGCTAGATTGTTGATACTTGGGTCAAACACAGGCTTGAAGTGCAGCATGAACAATACTGATTTATCAGGCATACCAGCATTATATCAATGGCTGCAACAAAATTATTATAATATTGACTTTCTTTGCGAGGTTTTCTCTTTATTCAAGCTTTCACCCAACTCTTATTGTACCATCAGAAAAGCTGCTTTACTGAACTGTCATTGACAGAACAAACCTTTATCCCTGCCTAAATATAAACAATGCTCTGTCTAGTCGAGTACAACGGCAGCATACACTCACCGGTCACTTTATTTGGTAAATCTGGTATTCTGAATAAAGTGGTGAGAGTATATACTGTACATACACTCTCCACTTGTATACCTGTGTACCTAATAAAGTGGCCAGCAAGTGTTTGTAGTAAGACTGTTTTCACTCACATCAGGTATCACAAATAGAAAAGGGTCTTTTTAAACACATTTTTTTGTGTTGTTTCTATTCAAGTGGGGCCTAATTGTGATGGCCCAGGAGCCACATCTGGCCCTTGGACCAAATCTTTTTCATGTACAGATAGACAGTGCTTTGACCTCAGTCAGATTATCAGAAGAGACAAAAGACAAATGACATTAATGCGGGTGCTTAATGTGCCCAGTACAGGTGTACAGGGTTCTGATTAGGAACAGGGAATTCAACCATCTCTGCTCCTCGGATGTAGGTTACTAAATGCTCGAATGTGATGTGGCTATAGCCTGCATTAAGGCATTAAAAAAAAAATCAAGCCACCCAAAGAGATCTTGGTGCAGGAGGGATTCACCCAAGTCCTCTGTGGCAGCAGATTGATTGTCTAATCATACCACTACTTTGGTGCCAGGATTCCACCATGACCAGGGCCTGAGCATATTTACTTATCCTACAAAGAATGTTGAATTTAATTTCCCCTGAGGGAATTACAAACACTTGTGTGTCTTAGATCAAGGGGGATCTATCCACAGAGGGGTATTGTATTATACAACATAACCAGCGTGTCGGGGCTAATAGCTTCAGTGACAAAGAGATCTACCTCTTTCCTAAACCAGTCTCACATCTGAATCAACACTGAATGGCAGAAGCTCCATTTGTGTTTGAAATCACAATTCCTTTTGTTGTCATCATAACATGCTGGCCATATCTCAGTGGTTGAAACGTTTCCAGCCATCTCCAGGTACTGGATGAAGAGTTTGAACTGTTGTGACATCCAGACCTCTCTTACTACTATTCCTACAAACAAAGGCTCCCACCACCACAGGCAGACATTAATGGCATTCTCCTTTTTTATATATATATATATATATATATATATATATATATATATATATATATATATATATATATATATATATATATATATATATATATATATATATATATATATATATATATATATATATATATATATATATATATGGTCAGATAAAAGCGGAACTGCAATTTGGGTTCCATTCAGGGAGGAGGGCAAACATGATACAAGACCCACTTATCATCAGCGCAGCTGTATGTGACATCACACACAGCTGTTTAAAGTGAGTCCAGCAGTCCAAACCTTGTAGTATAGTAAAGGTTTTACCGATCTAAACGTTTTTTTTTTTTTTTTTTTTGTTCTTTCCCTTTTCGCAACACTTACAAAAATATTCTGGCATTGAGAATACAAAGACATTTAACCTTTCAGTTGTATTGTGTCCGCTTCTTACAGCATGTCAGTTGTGAGGTCTGCAGAAGAATCAGGTTTCTTGTCACATTTCATGTTTCACAATTCTTTACACATTGTCTAATATGGGGGAGGTCAGTATTGCATTATTTTGTTGAAAAATGCACGAAATGCCTGGAAAAAAGCATGTCTTGAAGCAGCAAATGTTGCACTAAAACTTCAGTGTACTTTTCCTTCATTAATGTCTAAATAATTAGTACAATTAAGGGCACTGATACCATACGATGCCATCTCAGAGCTTGGCTTTTACATTTGTTGCTGATATCAGCTTAGATGGTCCTCCCATCTGTGATCCAGACCGCACAGACCAAAGGCAGGCCAAAACAAAAAAAAAAAGATCTGAAAGAAAGCTTTTGAATACCAGTTCATCTGACTATAGTATACACTTTCACTCCGTGGTCATCCATCCCAGAAGCTTTAGGGGCTACTGAAGTTGATGCCACCTCTGGGCAAGGTTAATGCAAGGCTTCTTTTCTGTTCAGTAAAGTTTTAAGTGGTATTTTTGAGTGTAGCTCTGTGTTGTATTTTTTTCACCAAGGTATCTCAAAGTAATTCCTGGCCCATGTGGCAGTAGAGGCTGTTGATGAATGATGGTTCTTGATGCGCTGCTGTCTGAGACATCACACGTGTCCTGCATAGGCTTGCACCTTTGCTCCTTACTCGCTGAAATGCTCCCAAACGTTTTCATTCTGTAATGCACATTAGGGCGACAAATTTACAAACCCTACACAGTTTTTCCTTTTTCCTAAACACATGAATGGTTTCTCTTAGGCAGTTGTTGACAGACTGGAGACCTTCTGTCCATCGTTGATCCTCAGAGTTTCTTTTATGTATAAGTGTATTTATTTATTTTCATTTTTTTTTAACACCGCAAGGTGATTAAATAATGAGATTTAAAAAATGTTGTCTTAAATACTTTATTAGGATAAATTAAGAAAATAACTGGACTCCTTTTCTTTGTTCTTGAAGAAGTTTAACCTCTTAAGCTTTTTCGTCATAATTGACCAGTGGGTACTATCAGGCTTATAAATTTTTGCTGAGATATCCATACTCTGTGAGCATTTAAAGTCCTGACAGGTGGTTTAAGCCAGCAATGAAATAAGACATCTATGTTAAATGGAAAAACCAGAAGAGGTGGCCTGAGGTGTCACTTAGGTCTTACCAGACCGGCTTAGCCGTACTCCTCAGGTGGTTTCGTGCCTCCTGCCAGCTTCTGTGCAAAGAGAATCTGCATCCCTGAGGTCAAAGCTGGACACAGAACGTCTCCACCACTTAGCAGAGTTGTGCACAGCAATGTGGCTCTTTAAAATACCAGTAAACACGCTTTAAATAAGAGCCACGTAGGCAGCTGTTCCTAGCAACTAAAGCTTTGCTCAAGCTGGTAGTAGCCTTCTTACATCATAGCAGCAAACTAACTGTAAGTGCAGATTTAAAAATGTTTTTTTAGCAAGATGAAGAACTGTAGGATGACTTGGACGACTGGTTAATTTACATGCAGGTTGGACATTGCATACATCATCACAGGTCAACGTGTAAATCCAGGTGTCCTCAGGCAGATCAAGCGGCGGCATGGGATCCCATATCATTTGTGTTGTACGTAGTGAATCTACTAAAACGTAACTGAAAACTGTTTAAAATGTGACTCGACAGTCTCCAACAATGAACAGAAGCTCTTGTGACACAACCGGTAACTGCTATCTTTTTCTGTCCCTAATCGAAGGTCAAAGACAGAGGACCCGAGGCCACGCGGCGATTCTTCAACTGGTTTTACTGGTGTATCAACCTCGGAGCCATCCTGTCTCTCGGTTGCGTGGCCTACATCCAGCAAAATTTCAGCTTTGAGCTTGGCTACATCATTCCCACTGTGTGCCTTGGAATATCCTTCCTGGTCTTTCTCCTGGGACGGACCGTTTTCATCACCAAGCCGGCTGATGGCAGTGCCTTCTCAGATATGTTCAAGATCCTGGGCTTTGCCTGCTGTTCACAGAAACCAAAGGAGCCTAACTTGCTCCGGTGAGAGGACTGCCCTGTCTGCATGTCAGCAATTTCAACTTTTTTTTTTTTTTTTTTTTTTTTTTATCACACAACAATCTACTTTTAGACAGATGAAGTGTTATAAAATAACAAACATTATAATGGTTTGGTAAAGCATTAAGGAAAGCACCTCTCAGTCACTGGGCAGTTGAAGTGAAAAAACATTTTAAAATGTTGGACAAATGATTGTAAACTTGAGTAACAGACCTTTCTGTCAACAGTGTCAGCTGTGACTCGAGTGTTAGGTTTTCTTGAAGTTTATTTCTAATGTGAACAGCAAAGCATCTAAAACATGCTTAAATAGACCTTTATCTTAAATCCTTCCTTGATCCCCCTCTATAATTCTTTTTTTCCACTGGTCTGAGCATTCATCTTCATTCCCTGTGGTGAAACCTTATTCTGAAGGGCTAAAACTTGACTTTGAACCGAAGTAGCACAAGCAGCTCCAAAACTTGACATTGAATATTTTAAGTTGGACAATCCTGCAGCCTTTCAAGAATTCCTTATTAAAGCCTTTCCTCCAGAGATGAGGATTAGAGGCTTTAATATAAAGTTTCTTTTCTATCTCCAGAAGTACTATTATTAAAGGGTAAGATGTTCTTAAAAAAGGCTGATTAAATCTCCCACTTCAAGAGTTTAGTCTAATTTTAACATGTTTTGTATCTAATTATTTTTAAATGCGTTTTATGCTGTTAATCACAATGTCATCTTTAAAGTGTTTACGTTTTTTTTCTTCCTTTTATTTGTAACTATGAAGCAACAAACCAACATTACTAGATGGTGCCAAAGTGACCCACGGAGGAATATTTCCAGAAGAAAAAGTAGAAGAAGTGAAAGCACTGGTGAAAATCCTTCCAGTTTTCTTTGCTCTTATTCCGTACTGGACTGTGTACTTCCAGGTAAGATCAACCTGTATTTCACAAGTTTAAAAATACGACGTATAAAATGCAAATACAAGCTTCCTGCATGCAGATGCAAACAGAAGTCTTTATATGCAGTAGAATAATTTTTTGATTTCAAAATTGCCACGGATTGGCTTTGTACCAGAGACCCTGCTGGTCACAAAGTAGAGAATTACTTCATGCTGAAACTAATCTCCTTATTGTTTTGTAGATGCAGACAACATACATCCTGCAAAGCCTCCATCTGAGGATTCCTGATACAGCGTCAAACACCACTGTTGACTCCCATAAGGTAATCAAAAGTGGAAACATCCTTAGTCCAAGAGTTTGTTTGCTAGAACTGTAACGGTAATATGTAAGTACACTGAATGAAACAAACCAGCATGGGGCTCTAAACCTTCACCATAAATAGTTTTGAGCTTAGTTTTTCTCTGTTGGAAGTAAATGAGTCATTTGGTCACTGACACACAATGGAAAGCAACAGCTGGAGGCAGCAGGAAAGGCTTGTAATACCGTGGGGATTAAATCCGAACTACTCAGACTAATACCTCTCAGATTAGCAACCTGGCGGTTGTATCTTTCCACAGCAGCGCCTCCACCTGATGCTTTCTGGCGATTGTTGCTGATGTAACTCACTTCCACAGATTGTTTGTTGAGTTCTGGAGGGTTTTGATGACTCCCTCACCTGCTCCATGCTTTCACGACTACTTCAGAGGTTTATAAAAAATGATCAAACCGAGCAGACTAGTTAGCGCCGTGCGTGTTTTGTTGTAAGCGTTTTGTTTTTTTGTTTTCATTTCTCAACAGATATGCGCGAGGTACTGGTGAAATGTACTGATTTCATGTAAATGTGAAGTGAAATGCCACAGACAAACTTAAAACATTGTACAGATGCCACACACAGTATATATATATATATATATTTTCTTATGTGCTTTCTTATATGTGCTGCTATTTGTAACACCATTGACACAGCATATTTGTATTTACTAATCTTTACACATAATACCTTATTATGATTAAGAGCTATATATGCTCTTTAATATTTTTTTTACGTACTTTTTGTTTGGTACCAGAAGAGGAACTAAGCCTTGTCTGCTACCAGCAGTGACATGCCTTCTTAACATCAAAAGGGAAGTGAGATTAGATGCCTCTGTGATTTGCTCCTTCATCTCACCTGGCATATTTCACTGGCTAACATGAACTAATACTGTCTCCTCAATGATGTGGAGCCCATTTCATTGTGGAAGAAGAGAGCTAACGTGTCGTAATTATTTGCAGTCACAGTAACTTGATAAACTGTCTGCTTATATTTTGTAGTAAAATGGGATTTTAATTGAAAATGAATAATAACTATCTATCTAGCTCTCCCTTTCTCTTTGGCTTGTTTTAGATTCATTCTTTGCGTTAGTTATTTGCGGTCCATCTTCTGTCTGTGTACTACGTTAATGTGGTTCATTTTGCATATAACTGAGCTCTCCTACCTACTCATAAAAGGTTTTCTCTGGCAAAGACGTCCTCTCACTTAGAACTTCCTGTCATTTTCAATATGGTAATGTGCAAACAAGAAGGAACCATTCTCTAAGGCGACGCTATAGATTGCTAGCAGTTACTTCAAAAAATGGAAATTCAATTTTTTTTTTTTTTTTAAATTATGCTATCAGAAGTGTTAAACCAGAAACACATCAGAAGCACAGGCACTTGGAATTTGCATTGCATAAAAAAAGAGGTACAGTAATTTGCCTTATTTCATTGATTCACGTTGTGAGACATTTTCCTGCAATTGTAGGTGCTTGATATGCTTTGTTTTGTTTGTTTGTTTTTTCTGGTTTATATGTTTCCTTGTATGTTTTCCCATCCAGGTTATTTATTTTCAAGATTGCATTTTATGAAAAATAAATCCAGATTTCAGATAGAAAAAAAAAAAAATGTAATGTGCACACCCACCTAAATTTGAGCATATGATTTATAACACTATGTCATAATGATTTAACCAAACAGCCAAAATGCAGAAGTAGTTTATACAAAACACTTTTAGTAATAACAAATTTAAAGCAATGTTTTTTTTTTTTTTGTATGAACATTGTAGAGGAATTTTAGCTGATATTTATTCCATCATTTTCTAATTGTACCTTACTTTCACGCATAGAGACTTTTTTTTTATTAGTGCATGAGTCTTTCTTTCAGTTGCAAAATATGTAACTGCAGGATTGACAGACAAACAATACAGGGGCACACTTTATAAATACCACGAACACTCACAATAATACATTACTATAGTAGAGTAAATATCATTACTGAAATCTGTGTTAATCCACACATGAAGGCTACAGACAAGCAAACCGCCCATAAATACCAAATACTCAACCCACTACTCCCTCCACATTTATTTTACTTTGGATTTCTTAAATGTGAATTGAATTAATCTTTTTCTTTTCATTAGTGTGTTTGGTTTTGACCACCTGGGGGTGCCAAAGCAGTATCAAGACTAAAGTGTGTTCATTTTGCACACATGTACACACATGGCTACAAAAACACCTTGAACTGTGCTGGAATGTGTTATTTTGTTGTTGTTTTCATGCTTTGTTGCTTGTTTTTGGATCTCATCTTTCTCCTCCGGATCCCACAGATGACATTCCGCTTCCCGGCTGCATGGCTTACCATGTTTGATGCAGTGCTCATCCTCATGCTGATTCCTCTGAAAGACAAAGTAGTTGACCCCATCCTGAAACGCCGTGGCCTCCTGCCCTCCTCTCTGAAGAGGATTGCAGTGGGGATGTTCTTTGTTATGTGGTCGGCCGTGGCAGCGGGTGAGTGTGCCAACAGACGGTCTCGGTTATGTTACCCACAGTCAAGCAGGCCAAAACACCAAGACTATAATAGAACCTTTCTTGACCATATGCAGTAAATGTCGTGCAAGCTTTCAAGAAACCAAGCATGATTTTTTTTTTTTTTTAATTTGAACACTTCTTTCTAAATGAAAAAAAAAAAGCAATGTGAAAAATGTCAGAACTGCCATGAGGATAAATTAGTGGCATTTATAGTCGCTAAACATTTGTTTAAATAATGATAGCATTTAGTCTTCCATGTTGTTCTGTTTAGCAGGTCGTAGAAGTTTATCAGTCACAGAAAACGTCATCTTCCATCTGGCTGCATTTTGTTTTTTATGTGCATGATACGGCACTCCCGAGCCCCCTTCATCTCCTGTCAGTTATTTCTGAAATAAAATTTCAGTCAGGTTTGTCAGTGGATATTGCTGCACTGATACATTCAGGATAAAAATGTTTTTAGAGTGATAAAGCCTGAAGGCAGGATAAAAGCAAACCACTAACTCCTCTGAAAATCAATGTTCATTATATTTTCAACAAGTGCTTTTCATTTTGCTGGCGTGTAATACATCCTCCACATGTGATATGAACAGATCCTGTCACAAGTGACCTTTAGATATTGACTGATGGCCTTTCTCCAATTGCCAGTTGACTGTTAAACATGCATTTAATCAGATTTGACAGCAGTTATTAGGAATAACAGACAGATTTTTATTTAGGCAAAATAAAGATAAATTAAAGGTTAACAAACTGACAATTCAGTATAATAAATACAACAAATATCAGCATTTTTCTTTTCATTATTCAATTAAATTTCAAAGTACCTTTTAGCATATCCTTCATTAATCCTTCATTCTGCCCTTTAGATGAAAACAATCCCACCGTTTTATAATTTAAGCATGTCATCAAGATACACTATATGGCCAAAAGTATTCCCTCACCTGTCTTGACTCGCATATGAACTTAAGTGACATCCCATTCCTGATCCATAGGGTTCAATATGACATCGGTCCACCCTTCGCAGCTATAACAGCTTCAACTCTTCTGGGAAGGCTGTCCACAAGGTTTAGGGGTGTGTTTATGGGAACTGCAGAAAGTTGGCGACCTCTTCGCACTATGCCCCTCAGCATCCGCTCACCCCGCTCCGTCAGTTTACGTGGCCTACCGCTTCGTGGCTGAATTGCTGTCGTTACTAGTTTCTTCCACTTTGTTATAATACCACTGACAGTTGACTGTGAGGAATAGTCTTCAGTCTGTTTGACCTGCCAGTTATTAAAGCCTGACCTGGCCATCAACAACGTTTTTTTAAATGGTCTTACCATGAAAAAAAACAAGTAGCGTTTTATTTTCAGAAGACGTGTGCTTTCCTACCAGGGCTGGTGTTCTAAGCTGTTCATTTCAGTGTTTTAAAGCTTTTCACGTATCTATTTCATTTAAATGCATTCAAATTCGGACTAAATAAATGCACCTTATTTCCTACAGCAATTTTGAGTTGTGGAAGTGGAGAAAAAGGTTTTAACATGGTGCTGTGGTGTGGGCATTGGTCACAGAACAGTTGGCGAATGCACAATTAGTGTGCAACACTGTTCTGACCTAGATTTGAAAAGTCAAAAAAGACAAGAGCATCCACTATTCACATTACGATCCATTTTAAAACAAACTATTGTGACACTACGTATTAATACGGTTCATGCAGCAATAATTGGTTGATCATCTGTGCTGTTTAGCAACTAGATTTCCTTGCTTTACATTAATTCAGGTGCACACATTGACTCCTGAGTGCTGTGTTACATTACTACTACATTTAGAACTGCACTCTCAGATGGCTTTATGTGCCTTCTCAGCACTTATCTTTACCCTTCAGCAAGCTGAAGTCATGTTCTTTAGAGACAGACGGGTGCATAGAGGTAAATATCCCAGTGTGACATGTTTTGCTCAAAGAATGGCCAGTTGAACATGTTAAAGTGTCAATGTGTACACGGCACTGACCCGCACCACTGCTGCTCACCTTTAAAATCGCTTTCATCATCTTGTATATAGAATAAGCAGGAGTTTGTCAAGTATAGTGCAGCAATATTTCCTGGGGTTTCAATTTTTATTTGTTGACACCTGTCCTGGCAGGACAGGTGAACTCCCCATGCAGTGCAGAGACAGTTCAAGACACACTGTCAAGCAGACAATGTGCTTTTTCTGGTCATTTATTGTCAAAATGTTCTGACTTCAGCCAGAGGCTTTGAAAAGTTGCACTTTACATGGGTGTTCTTGTGAAAAAGATTCTTGTTTTTCTGTTTATATGCTCTGGGCATGTTGGTGCTTAGTGACCATACTGCCTGAGACGATGGACGGCTCATATTGTTGTATATCCAGATTACAAGGCTACAACTCCTTACGAATTAAGCATTAAGTAAAGTTATGATAGGAAGCTGTCTCTGGGAGTCATCTAGAAATAGCCGTTGGTTACACAATAAAAGCGATCCAATAAAGCCTTAAGAAGGCGGCGGCATTAGATGACAAGCGCTTGGTTGTTATTATTGAACTGTCTACACTTTTCCATTACAAACAGCCAGAATACGAAAGCATGCAGTTGTGATCTTAATGAAGTGGTTGGAAATCCTTAAAACTAGCTTAATCCTTAATGGGATGTCAGTGAATCATTTGATTCTGGCTGCCTTTGAATGTTTGCTGGTGTCGTGGGTATCAAAGTGACGAAACAAGTCTTTTAGAGTGTGTGTGTGTGTGTGTGTGTGTGTGTGTGTGTGTGTGTGTGTGTGTGTGTGTGTGTGTGTGTGTGTGTGTGTGCGTGCGTGTGTGTGTGTGTGTAAACTTTTATTTAATTTGTCTGTCTAAACACTGTGTGTTGTGTTGTGTTTTGTTTTGTTTTGTTAATGTTCTCATTTATGTTTCCACCCCATCAGGTATTTTGGAGACCAAACGCCTGGAGATTGTCAAATCAAATGGTACCATTGACCAGGTGCTTGGCAGTGTTATCTACCACGCAGCAGATTTGCCCATATGGTGGCAGGTGCCTCAGTATGTGCTGATAGGAATCAGCGAAATCTTTGCCAGCATTGCAGGTACAGTTGCTTGATGTCCTCAGTGGAATATATGTGTGAAAACCTCTCAGATAACCCAGGTAAATATTGGGATTCAGGCCAGCAGTGAAATATACAGTGATTTATGCTTTGAGCTTCCCTGATTTGCCGTCACGCTGATTTGTTCTGAATAGATTGTGGACTAAATCCTATTGCATCCATTTTTGCAAGTAGAATGCAATGAAGAGTAGTGTCTAAACCCTTTTTGAGTGTGTTTGTTTAAATCATTGTGAGGCTACACCAGCGTAATGTGATTGTTGGTTGTCGTCCACTGTAAATAGCCCAAGACATCAATTGATAATTGATTATCCTGATTTCCTTTCATTGCTCCAAGCCATTGTTCAGTAATAGGGCATTTTCCAAATAGGATATGGATAAAGTAACCTTTGTCTTCACTTCAGGCATGTGCCCAAGATCACATTAGTTCTGTTTCTCAAAACAGATACTCTGGACAATAGATGGATAAATATACAGTTATGTGCATTAGACTGTGCCATGTAACCCCTGGGATGAAGTCACAGTTGGTCACGGCGTAAACGATGCACTTCATGGTGAGATGTTGACATTAATCACAGTGAACTTAAATATGTCCAAGCAAATGAAATGGTTATCCCAGCTGAGTCCCTGTCCCCTCTGATACACGCGTAAGAAGGCATACCCATGAGAGATGCCTATGTGCCCACCAGAGTCAGAACACACTGAAATGTTACTTCATTTCAGTAAAAAATTGGAATGCTATAAAAAAAAATGCGAATAAAACCATAATTTAATAATTTGCAAATCCTTTAATCCTTAAGTATCTGGGGATTTTAATCATCTACAGTTTATAATATAAATGAGAGATACAGAGAATCCATAGAAATCTTTGTACACCAGGGACGGGACTAAATACCAAATTTGAATTGTCCTTAATACAGATGGCACAATTCAGGAGTGAAAATCCCTCCTTGCCTCTCATTTCGTATACACCTGTTACTGTACTTCCATGTAGTACACTGTGTGCTGAACACATCTAATTTCATACTGACCAGGTTTGACACGGTATCATTGTCTCTAATTTGTATTAGCCAGTTGCGCTTTAATTTGAAAGGATGAATGCAACATTTGCCGTGTATTGTTCCTCCTACCTACCACACATTTTCTGCAAATATTTACTCTCCGTCAAACCTCCAACCACACATCTGCTATTAAACATTTTACTACAGTGAAGACTATAGTTTGACATGAATAAACAATACTGCAATGTTTGGAGCAGGATTACCTGCCACTGTCAACTAACTGGCACGTGTTCCTTATCTTCTCACTACAAAGCACTGTGCACTCAACTACAGTATATCAATATTGTACATAAAATGACATGTTTTGAACAATTCCCACTGCCACCTAGACTACATCTTTCAAGAATGATCCTGTATATTTAATAAAAGAAACCCATTTTCCAACAGCAAACCTCGTTCTTTAAGACAGCATGGCTCTGCAGTAAATGGGTTTAGATGCTAATGTGGCCTTTCTGCAGGGTAGATGTGCCACTTACTGAAAACATTTGGTGGTTAATAGATGTGAAAATACAACATTATGACACAGACTGCTGAGCGCTTGAACTCCGGCGTCAAGCAAGAACGGGAAACATTTTGCTCTCAAAATCAAATCAGTTGATCTTCCCGCTTTCCAAATGTTTTAAAACATTATGTTCCAATGAGGTGAAATATTTTCCCGGAAACCATTGAATTTCTCAGTTTCAGCATTTCATGTGCAGTCTTTTTACTATTTTCCAATGGATGTGGTGTTTCAATTATTAGCAAATTATTATCGTTAATATATTTTTTTTTGTGCACATTTAGAGTGACAACATTGTTGGTAATGCAGTTTTAAGATTTTAACTGCCATGACCCCTCCCCCTGTTTTCTGTTTTCTCACACTAAAAGATGCTTAATGGATGAAATTCATGTGAACAGTTTTATTCTTCTTTGTGCTGAATGGATTTCCTAGAAAACACTACAATCCATTGAAGAGTTTGTTTGGAATATTCACTGAAAGCTTATAGGAAGGTCACAGGTCTGATTTGAATCCAAAGTGAATCTGTGCGTGCCACCCATAATTTTTCACTGAAACCTTTGGAGTGCTTAGTGACAGCTCCAAGCTCTTTTTCTGATACATTTTGGATATCATCTGGAAACTACGCAACAGGCTGGCTCGCTTTTCTTGTGAACTCTAGCCTAAAGAAGATGTGCCATTTCATTAAAAACTCTGAGAAATAGAAGTGCATTGCCCCAACAACACCTTTTGAATGATGAAGTGAGTTGCTCTCATGCTATATTGAATTGTGACTGCACGACGTGAAATGAACTGATTCAGCATCAACAGCAACAACATTCTTTATTAAAAGAGGGGAGTTTGTTTCTGGCAGAAATGCAATATCTGAAATTTTGTAGAACAATGCTGGTAACTGTAAGCTATGTCTGTTCTTCAATATACCCACACTGCACTGCTGAAATCTACTTCTGTTTATCAGTTTCAGTCTTTCTGTCTGTGCTTTTCTTAATATATTTCTCTTCCTCAGCAGCTGCAGCCTCAGGCCTCAATTATCGTTGTGATTCGAGTTTGTTAAGGCCTCTGGTCATAATTCGAGTCATTCTCTCATTACAGTAGATCATGTTGTTGTGAGCTTTTTTATAATGTAATGTTTTGTTTTATTTCCACGAGAGTACTGCAGAATGAACCATTAACATTTAGGACTTTTTTTTTTTTTCCCCTCATCCCAGTGGAAGGGTTTTCAACCCATTCCAGTTTCTCCAGTGTTTCATAGAGAATGAATATCGATCATTTCAGTTTAAAATATATAGATATAGATTTGTTGTGTGTTTGTAATAAACCGGGTTTTTCTATAACTCTTGATCCAGAATTGTGTAAAGCTTTGGGATCCATATAAATCTGACATGGTCTCTTTGCAAGTCAAATGCAGCCAAACAAAGCCACAAGGCTCTTTTACCGCGAATGTACTCATAGTCCACAGAATCTCTCAGGGTAACTTCAAGGGAAAATGACAGAATTGTGACATTTGTCTTGTACAGAGGGATATTCCTTCGTAGTTACATTTGGTATGATTCCATCTATTTAACACCTTTAGTGCCTTCCAATTTCTCTTATGAAAATTGATTTGGTGGTAACTTCACACATGCACATCCAGTAAATGGTCACATTTTTTTTTTCTTTTGCCACATGGGTGTTTATAATACTATAATACTTTATCATGAAACACATTTAGTATGAGAGGAAAATGATGGGCATCACTTTGAAATCATATTTTTATCAATGGAAGAGAAATGCAGAATTTAGCATCAGGTTACAGTGCTGGTGTGTGCTGCACCCCTGCAGTGCAGTGTGGGGTCTCATCTGTATCCACAGCTATTGCAGCCCACTGTGATATACAGTATGCACTATAAATATTGACATACAGGGTTTGTTGCTATCGAAAGGTTTGCCTGATTTGAACAAATGTAAATTCTGTGCAAAGGTCATTCATGTTTTCTATTGAGCAACAACCTTATGTTTGCAGTGCACTAATTTCCCATCAAATTCATGTTCTCAGCTTCATCCATCTAAACCCTCAAAGGTGTTAAGAAGCATACATATTTAACTGCAGCTCCTTAATTTGTCAAGACGGATGAAGCAATAACATCTGAACTGAAAGCTTAAATGTTTGAGATGGCATGAAATTATCAGTAGCATCTTGCATCAAGACATCAGCAGATCTTTGAGCAAAGGCGTCTTTGGATACATTTTTTTTCCATTTTTTTTTTTTCTTTTATCCTTTGTCCAGTTTTGTAGTCATTTTCCTGTCATAACACAAACACTAACCACAAAGGTAAAAAGATGGATAAAGATTGGTTTTGTATTCCAGTGCATTGTGATACTGTATTACTCCACTAAAAGACAAGACAACATTGATGCCATCTGTCCAGCAAAGCCCATGTCCAAGTAGCAATTAGTAGTAATTTATTTATGTGGTATGCAGTATGAACTATATCCACAAATCGTACTTTCAGTATTTTAAATAAGTTAAACTAAGTTATGTCTTGTTATGCTGTTTGTTGCAGGTCTGGAGTTTGCTTATTCTGCAGCCCCAAAGTCCATGCAGAGTGCCATCATGGGGCTCTTCTTTTTTTTCTCCGGGATCGGCTCCTTTGTGGGCTTTGGTCTGTTGGCCATTGTCTCCATTAAGGAGATCGGCTGGATGTCGTCCCACAAAGACTTCGGTAAGAGGCATGACTTATGAGAAGACTTACTGACAAATACATGCAGCTTCAATATATGTTTTTAAATTAACAAAGGTTGGTACAGCCATGGCCAAATAGTTTGTCCTCCATTAGGACGGCTGCTGGTTGGTTCCATCCCTTACCCCCACCACATGTTAAAGTGTTCTTGGAAAAGACTTAACACCCACATCGGCCCACATAAAGATGCTCACAGTTTATTATATAAGTAATAAATATTAATGCAAATATAAAGTTTCACATAAAGAAGCATTCAGCGTGGAGGAGAAGGTTGAAAGGGTATAGAAAATGGAAAAAAAACCACTCCTTTTTACATATGCTTTGATTTTTATTTTATTACAGATGTATAAAGCCAACATATTTTGAGTTTTGTTTTGTCAGCTTTTTCGCTCAATCTTTCATTTGTTAATACAAATTCAATAAATCCAGTCCTGCATTTTGGGCCTGCAGCACATTCAACAAAGAAAAAAAATGTGACAAGGATAATTTAGGGGTACTAGAGAAGCATTTTTAAAAAATACATAATTATGTTCTTAAAGTCAGTTGATGTCATGAGGTAATTGTAACAACATGATTTTAAACCACACATCCACGGTCAGTGATCCCAGTGACAACTCCACATCAAGCACCATCATTCATCAACAGCTGATATAACCACAAATCAAAGTAATTATCTTGGGGACCTTTTGTTAAATACTACAGTATGGAGTTACATTTACAACTTACACATATCACATCAAAGGCTCTGTGCTCCGAAGCATCTGGGATGAACTGTCATAAAGTTGTCACAAATCACACTGTGTGACTGGACCAAAGATGAAACAAACCATTTGGACTGTTAGTAGCAACACGTCCAACTCACTGGTCTTGGAAAACGTGATTTACACGTAAATGTCAGCAGAGACAACTACCTTTTCCATCCGTCCCGCATGTTTTAGCTGTCAACCTGCTTCAGCACACCACGATACAAGTGGCTGTGTCATTAACAGAGTTGTGCTGACCTTGGTGACAAGCTGGGAATGGCCATTAACTTGAATCAGGCGTGTAGATGCAGGGACACACCTAAGACTTGCAGGAGACCGGCCCTCGAGGACCCGGAGTCAGACCCCCCCCGTGCCAGAGCCTAACCCAGCTCTCTTCTGGTGAAAGGCAGGGCAACAAGGTTGAAAATGTTCCTTGCATATACACACATTATTCACAGAACACAATGAAAATGTCTCACCCACACGTACACATACACAACTGAAATACTCAATATTTTAATACAGCTAACGGCGGTACGTCTGTCTGCTTGCCACAGCGGTGCCAGCTCAACGGCCAGTCATTGTCGCAAGCAATCAAAAGTATTACTTTAGCTGTATTATAAAGTGTGCGCTTCTTATCCAACCACATTACGTAGATTTTCAGATTTAAGAGTGAGAGCATTTTTACTTGTATGTGTTTGAGGTTTTCAGTTAAGTATGTAAAAACATTTTGCTGTTATCAGCGTGTATGCATGCTGATTTAGAAATGTCCCTAAAGGCACTTCATATGTTCAATTACCCTTTTTTACAGTGGCGGACACCCCGCATTTAACCCCTGAATCTAGACGTCGGCTGTCCTTTTTACGTTAATTGACACAGGGTGACGTGTCGAGCTGGCCCCGTCAGATTCTCGCCTCTGAGGGTACACTTAATCGTGGGTCAGGCCTAATGTAAACAGGAGTGACGGGTCGTGGGTGTGGTTTGTCGATGACAAGACTAGGATGTCCGCGAGCTTCTCATCCCGGGAGCTACGGGTGGTGATATTACAGCATCTTACAGAAGCGAAATCTGCAACTGTCTACTAAAATGAGACCGTGGCTTAGCAACACATGACACTCAGGTCATTAGCAAACTGAAAAGCATCAGAAAGAAGTCGTGTGTCGTCAACAGCCGCAACAGCAGGAGTGGCAGAGGGAAGCGGCTAGTCATATTTGTGCAACAGGACTTTGGCTAAGATGCGATGCAGATCTCATTGTTATACAGCATTGATCCGCCACCCGCTCCATCTCCTGCATAAGCCAACTATTCTGATGACGGTGAAGCCAGAGAGGCCGACCAGACAGACAGCAGGCTGTCACGTTGCTAGTACCAGTTGATAACGCCTCCCGAGTCGTCTTCCCTCCCATCAACTTGCCTTCAGGCACCGGAGAGGCAAAAACAAGCCTTGCACTTACGTTGCCCAGTGGTGCGTTCTTCATCAAGGGAAAATAACAGGCTCTAACTTAAAAACGCTTATTGCCTCTTGATCTTTCCAACGTGTGAGAGCAATTAATGAGATAACTTTTCTTTTGTTTTATTTCAAGAAATGATCCCATTCTTCAAAGACTTCTAAAAACTGTATGTTCTTCAGAAAATGATCAAAATGAGATACAGGTGCTTGATCTTTACTCATAAAGGTCTTTAAGGGCTAATAATCCACCTGTAACATGTTTTATTTGTTGAAGTAGAATCAGGATATAGAAGTTAAATTACCTAAGGCTACCCATATCCACTTAAAGAGTTTTTAATTTAGACACAGAAAGGGAGCATCACCCCGTGCCATCCTCTTGCTTTAAAAAGGTGTTATATAAGCATGTCAGGCATTGCATGGTTGTGGCAACAGATGGACGAGCTCCCTATCAAGTGGAGGTCCCCCAACCCAGATGCACTTTTCCCTGAGCATGTGGTGAATAAGCCAGCACTATAAATTACTTATCCACAAACACCTACTAGCTCATTAATACAGTATGCTGACTGGCAGGGAGGTAGTTTTAATGATTTTAACTCTGAAGAGGCTCGGCGAGCTCCATGAATCGTTTGCCCAGCCTTGCGTAGCTTGATGGAAAGTTAAACTAAAACCAGATTGCCTGTTTGACTGCTCTTGCTTTCTATAGCAACTTACTTAAAGGGTACGTTGCAGAAATGAAACAAAGCATCCTGACCAAAGACAAAACACATCGCACACATTCAGGACTCACGCGGTGTGTTTTTCTTTTGTGTTGGGTTTTTGTTGTTTTAAGTTCATTGGATGCTGGGGTCGTCCACATCTAGTAGCTCTGTAGGTGGAATAGGTTCGACGTTTTTTCTGTTGCTGTGGGCAAAATGGTATCCAGTAAACAGCGTCTTGGGTGAGCCATGCTGAGTTGAACTAAGCCATACGGTTCTTGGAGACAGACAGCAACATTAATCACAGGCCGGGGGTCTGATTACACAGCCCTGCCCCTCTTAAGTAAAGCTGTCCCTGCAGCAATACATGGAGACAGTCATGCTGCTTTGGTATTGCGCTAGTGGATGCTCCGATCTCCTGTCGTGCTGTAGCACCATCATCTGCTTTTTCTCCACAAACTAATTTTAAGCAGCAGTACGGGTAAGGTGTCACAAAGGAGTCCATCGGTTCTGTCATGAATATCATTATGTCCAAATTTAAGCTCAAATTTCTTTGTTGGGAGCTTCATAGGGAAGATAATTTGGGTCCCCACACCTCATAAACTAGTCGAAAAATTTTTAAATCAACTACCTTATTTTGATTTGTAGTTCTGGAGTCTCGGATACAAATAAACTGATGGGTGTTAAAATGTCTAGAGTCGAGTTTTGCAAGTAAAATTATAACTTTAACAAACAGCATTCAGTAAAGAGGGAACATCAGAACAAAGCATAAATTACACTACAGTACTGTAGTTTTTGCAGTTTTTTTAATTGGTTGTAGGTATGCAAATGAGGTAAGTTGTTTTAAGTTACAAAAACATCTTTCAAATTTAGCAACAGCTCAACAATGCTTGGTTGTGAACATTATCCTTCTAAGTCTAAACTTTTTAACACGGTTATGTTTTGTTTTTGTTTTCTAGAAGAGTTATTCTGGGTGAAACAGTCAGCACCTCCCTAAACTGTTAGAGATCCTGGAACTGCGATTTAAGAATACCAGTTCTAATCACCGATTCACACTGCCAGGCATTCATAGGTTAAAAAAACAAAACAAACAAAAAAAATCAACCAAAAACACCACTCCTGTCAACTTGCAAGTTAGAGCTGACAACCCTAAACAGTGTTTACTTCTTTTAGCTTTGTAATAAACTGTCATTGTCATTTCAAGGTAAAAGAGAATTGTATTTATTTAAAAACAAAATGAAACTAAACAAATTGTCTAAATATGATATTTATGAACAGAAACCCATGTTTAAGGGTTTAATCAATGCCTGGAGAAAGATTTTAATTTCATTAAAGTTTCTGTTTACAATCAAACCAAACTTCTCTTCTGAGCCCCCAGTGATACAATATTCAGGTGATGCCAGTTAACATATCAGCCAGTATAACCTTAAATTACATCTGAGCGTACCTTCACACACGTGTGGGAGAAGCCTCAGGTCATCGTGGATACGGGGGGAACAATCCTATCTCAGATGCACTTATTCTGTTTTTTCAAGAAGTTTATTTACGTTTAGCTCTCTTGCTTTAAAAAACAAAAGTGTTCTCAAAAAGGGTTGCATTTAATATAAGCAAGCATGTTTCTGTGTTTGGGCATTACTGGTCACATGTACGAGCTTGGCAATTGTCTGCACTGTAGATGCGTTGAAAATGTTAAAGCTATATATCAGCCACATGTGTTTTCTCACCGAAACCACATTTAGGTCCCGTGTTGAAAGTTTTTGTTCAATGAATCCTTCAGTGCATTGTTTTCCACAACATCTGGTTCTTTTGTGCATATTTTTAATAGTTCTTGTATAATTACACTGCACCCATTCACATTAAAGACAACATGCTGCTGTTTTTATTTCATAAGTTTAGTCAATCAGACAGCAACCTTCACAAAATGATAATTTACACCGGAGGTGGTTTTGTCTGGAGAAAATGGTTTTTGCATTTTAATATGTTCCCCTTTTGTTGGAAGTATCATCCATTCAAAGTGGATATTTTTTGTTAGTCTCTACTGTCACAAGACAGGAAATGACATTTTCTTGGACCGGTGTTCAAGTTCGGAAGTTATGTCGGATCTGCAAAGTGTTCAGATATCCACCCCGAGTTGACATTTGCACATCCTGTGGGGTCACACTCAGAAAAATGTCAAGGTTTTAATGGAAGTCTGACAAATTTAACATCATGTCTTATTCTCTCTGAACTGCACAAACTCACTTGCTGGTATATTAATCTACAAGTTTATATAACTTAAATATTAGTTAGTTGACCTATATGTTGGAGCATCCGGTGTAAGCCAATCATGTTCTAACTCTGAAACAGTGAATTGTTTTTATTCGCTTCGCCTCCACTTTTGCTTAGGATTTTGGTTTAAAAATGTCTTTCAAATATGTATCAGCTCCATTCAGTTACACATTTTTTTTATATATTTTTTTCTGAAAATTGGAACAAGGAGAACAAGGATTCCGATCCAGTCATCTGTCAAAATGATCTTGTATGCAGCAGCATTACACATCAAATGTCCTAAAGATGGTATTTCCCTTTTCACAGCCCCATTGTTGCTATTAAGACTATGTTAAGATAGTCTAAAACAGGCACTGGCCGCTTTGTTAGGTTTATCTGTTCAAAAGTCTGTTTAGTTGACACAAGTATCTAATAAACCAGCCATCTGGTGGCAGCTCAGTGCATTCAGGCTTGTAGACATGGCCAAATGTTGTCAGTCAAGACTTTAGTTTAGAGCAAGAGAATATGAAAGAAAGGTGATCTAAGTGGCTTTGAATGTGGCATGGTTGTTGCTGCCAGAAGGGCCAAAAATGTCTTGTTGAATCCAGAAATCAGTGAAAAATGGCCAGAGTGGTTTGAAATGATAACAAGGCAAGAGTAACTTAAATAATCACTTCTTATAACCAAGGAATGCAGATGTTTATCTCTAAATGCACAAAACATCAAACTCACCAAAATTGTACAATAGATTGAGAAAATGCTGTCTGGTTGGATGAGTCTCAGTGTCTGCTGTGACGGTCAGAAAGCAGCGTCAGATTTTGTATAAACAGTCTGACAGCATGGATCCATCGTGCCTTGTATCAACAGTTCAGGCTGCTGATGGTGGTGTAGTGGTGTTTGAAAGTTTTATCGAAAGAAGCGGCCACCGTGTTGCTGCAAATATTAGTTTTGATTTTATCATCCAGACTTTGCCGTAAATGTTCATATTTTACTTCATGTCTAGAAGCTAATGGCAAATATACATGTCCACATCTTCCCTTACATAATTTGCATGCTTCATTAGTTCCTTTTTTCAAGAAATACTGCTTTGTAGATTGTAATACTGCTTTTTTTTAAAGACTGCAGCCGCAGACTTCGCTTCAGTGTCCAACTGAATTATGGACTGAAAATACAAGCCATCTCGCTGCAAATGCACCGTCTTGTACTTTTGCAAACGCAGCTTTTTTTTTTCTTTCTATTTTTTAAGATTTAAACCTTTGAAAGGTAAGAATGACAGCAACTAAGTGAAGGCTGCTGAAGAGGTCAAGGTGCATGTCAAGTTTTCCACTTCCTACTCAGTTTATTAAAGCCATGGCAGGACTTCAAAATCATCAACCCGCTTTTTATTCCACATTCAAAAGTTTCAGTTTGTAGTCTTGGTTGAGTGCATAAAATACAGGTGGAGAATCGCTCTATTTCTAATTAATCACAAGAAAATGCAGATAACAGAGATAAAATCTAAATGGTATGTAATATTTATGGAGATATAAGATGTGATCGGCTCTATGAGCTGGGATAGGCTCCAGCAGACCCCCATGACCCTGTACAGGATAAAGCAGGTATAGAAAATGGATGAATGAATCTGCTCTATGAATTGCAACTGATCATGCAGACCAGTGAGTTTACTGGGTTCAAATGAGTAAATTATGCTCTTTGATCAGGCAGATGTGTCTTTTTGTTTAAAAGTCATTTAGAAAGGTCTTTGAGATGAAGATAGGCAGTTGTGTTGCTGACAGTAATACATTTAGATGGATGGTTTAAAGCAAGTAAGTTTTAATCATAAATGTTGATAGTGCAGTTTACAGCCAGTGACTCTTGTATCATGTGGGGGGTGCTTCAGAAGGTACAGGATATCAGACCCTCACTATATTCATCCTTAACAACCGGACGAGCTTTACAGCTGGGTTCACGTTGTCAGTAATAAGTCGGAGTCATTTATATAGCACGTTTTGTACAATAAAATGCAGCACTAAGTGCTTACCAGTAAAAACAAAATCAATCCCCCCTACACCCCTTCCCCATCAACCCTAATCACTATCTGTGATAAAACACAATCAAAGGTTAAAAGAAATAATAACATGAGCAGCATTGCTGGGCACAAACAGTGAGGGAACACTATCGCACTATCACAGGGAGCCGTCTGCATCAGGAGGTGGCTGCTACACCTGAAGGCCAGGCTACATGGTAGGGCCGGGGTCTTTACTTGATCAGATGTCTTTAAAGATAGTGCATGTCATTTTGACAAATGATTCTCTCTCTTAGTCTTGGGATTGATAACTAAAACTTCAGTTTTGCTACTAGTTGAGTTCCATGATTTAGTATCTAAAATACAATTAAAAAGGTCATCAACTGGCTGCGTGTCTTCAGGAGACATGGCAATGTACATCTGTGTGTCATCAGCATGGCTGTGAAGATTGTCATGTCTCCTAATGACATCTCCAAGTGTAAGCATTTATAAATTAAAAAGAGTTGCCTACAATTGAGCCTTGAGGGACACACATTTCATTTCATGGATCCCTGAGGAGGATTTATCCATACTTACCAGAAACCTATTTTCTATGTGTGAGATAGGATATGAACTAGTTAAGAGCAGTGCCAGAGAGGCCAACCAGGTACCAAGTCTTGTTTATGAGGATTGTGGTGGCCTAGTGGAGGGGAGTGGTGGCCTAGTGGAGGGGAGTGGTGGCCTAGTGGTTACAGTGGTGGGCTTGGGCGTGGAGGACCCAGGTTCAAGCCCAGGGCTGCCCACAATGGTAAATCACTGGGGGCCCCTGAGCAAGGCCCTTAACTCCCAATTGCTCCCCGGGGCGCTGCCCTGCTAGCAGCCCCACTGCTCACTAGTGAAACTAGTTGATGGGTTAAAAGCAGAGACTAATTTCGGTGTGCATCGTACATACAGCGTGTGCACGATGTCCACACTGACAAGAAAGGGAAGAAAAAAAAAAAAAAAAAAAAAAAATTGGGTGGTCTACTGCAATAAAGCTGCACTTAGATCCAGTAGTACCTGGACTAAAATCTTGTGCAAGTCCAGGTTGCATTTAAGATAACTGATGACTTCTAATAAGGCTGTCTCTGTACTGTGGTTCATACTAAACGATTGAAATCTCTGACAAACATTTTTGATTGAAAAAATATTTCAACTGAATAAAAACAGGTTTTTCTAAGATTGTGCTTAAAAATGGCAAGTTGGATAGTGGTCTATAATTATGAAAAACATCAGGATTCAGATGGCTTTTCTACAGAAGGGGTCATACCACGACTGTTTTGAAAGCAGACGGAAGGATATCAGGATATATCATGCTTTTAAAGCTCACCCTTAAAGGATTTATAAAAAGTTTTTAAAAGCAAAGTGGGAATTGGATCTATAAGGCAGGTAGTGGGGTTTACTTGTGACAAGACGAGTGCAGTGTTCCCTCAGGTAAAAGCACACCTTACGTTACACTAAAAGCAGTTTTTTGGTCAAGTAAAATTTTGACTCTTAATAAATTTTGGCTGTCAGTTTGTTTTTTTTTGTCAATTTTGCTCCTGAAATGTTTTGCATATCTTTGCATAAAAGGTCATTTTTACAGTCTGTGTTTATTAAAATCAGGGTTGATTAGATTATCAATAGTAGAAAAAAGACTTGTGTTATTTTATTTTGTAGCAATTAGTTTGGCAAAGTAGTTGTTTCTTGCCTGTTTAACTTTGGTGTTGTATATTATGTGTTGTCCTTGTAGAATTAGATAATTTATTGACAGTTTGCTTTACCTCCATTTTCTTTCAGCTTTCCTGCAATTTCTTTTGAGCTGTCTAAATTCATAATTTCTCCACAGGACAGTAGGCTTAGTTTTTACCTTTTTTGTCTTTACTGGAGCTACTGAGTCCAGGCTTTACTTAGGTGTTATGTAAAAACTGTCAAGGATAAAATCACAGGAAGCAGGTAAAGTAACTTGAGGAGTCTTGTTATAGACTTGAATAACATTTGCAGCCACTTCTGGGGTTACCAGTAATATTATTAAACACACAAAAATAGTTGGATCCAGCCAAGTTAACTACTGAGGACACTAGTGAATATGACACTATGATCCAGAGTGTGTCCACTGTTGTGAGTCGGCTGCATGACATGTTAGTTAAAATCCAGTAGTAAAGTCAGTAAACTCTGTATAGTCTGGCTGGACATCTATGTGTAAGTTAAAATCCCTGGATATGATAATCATATTATAGGAGGTGTATATTAATGATGAAAATTCAGAGAATTCCTAAAGAAAAGTGGGGCACTTTTTAGGTGGTCTGTAAAGTGCAATACATATTGGACAGCTGCTCATAAACAAAGTCATGATATCTGATCAAATGAAATTTGCTTAGCGGCTAAGTGATGTAGAGGAAATCCTGCAGTATCACCACCCTACTTGCCCTTCCTAAAATTGATGTTGAGACTGAGGAAGCCTGCTAAAACGCCACATTCACAATTCAGTGAGGGGAGGAGTCCAGAAATAAAAACAAACAATCCACAGCCATTCAAAAAGTTAAAAAGTTCCTTAAAATCCTTTTTTGGTCAACTCATAGACTGCCCAGGAGAGGTGTCATTAAAACCCACGTGTAAAATCAATCTCTTTTATTAAGGATGTAAAAATGAGCATAGCATTCCCGGGACTGTGGCACCAGGGAAGCAGAGGGCGACCGAGTCAAAAAAAGGTGCACATTTCTGATGACTGAGTCCCCAACTATGGTTGTTTATGGACAGAATTTCTAAATTTAGTTGCAATAAAAGGGTTTCCATACTGGTTATCTTAGGATTGCATATTTTAATTAGTTTCCTGAACTTAATTAAATAAATAGTTGTAATGACCCCCCAGCAAATATATGCATTTTGTTTTGTATAGATTATTTACATTAAGTCATAAGCGATGGCAAATCATTTAACAGTGACACCACAAGTGATGTATTAATGATTAATATAAATCTGTTTAATCTTACTGTACAGTGTCCACAGCTGCTTACTGTTACACTCGTGCCTCGCACGCTCCTGTCATCGTTTTTATCAGTGGTTTTGTTGACATTGATCCATTTTTTTTTTAATGTATTTAAATATACATTAACAGAAGACTGTAAACAGAGCATAGTCTTTGCAGCGATATTGTGCATTGTTTTGGTAATCAAATTATTTTGCATCATGCTCAACTATTTATGATCTAATTTTGTGTGTGTGTTTTAAGTTGGCACGTTTGAAATCCTCGTGTGTAGTAATTGAAGCAAAATACAGTCTAAAATGCAGTATAATAATCCTTAGTTTGTCACCATCAGAGAAGAATTCAATTTGAATTGATTGGATTGAATGTCTTTTTATTACAAGCAAGCTATGTACATTCTTAAATCAGAGAAGAAGAAAAAAAAACTTGTAGAGTCAGGTCCTGGTGCTGGAACAAAGGACTTAAATTAAATAAAAAAAATAATAAAAAATGCCTCAGCCTCATCTGCCTTTCCTGAAGTCTTGTAGTTTGTTCAGACTCAATATAGTCAAACATAACATTAAAAACCTTCAGTTTTTTCCTCATTTTTCCCCAATTCCCGGTCATCTAAAAGCACCATAGTTCCTTCTCCTCTTCCTTAGTCACGTTGCTCTGCTTCGTTTATTCCAACCCAAACGATGGCTGGATTTTTGTCATGTTTTGCTGTCATGTGGTTCAGTTTCTTCACTTTGAAAACTAGCCCACCAGATATCACTAAATGCTATTTAATTAATCTCCTTCAAGTTTTCAGGCCAGACCAGAAGGACCACATTAACGGTGTACATTGTAAACAAAGGGGCTGTTAGCTTTCAATTCACAAATGTAATTGGACTGTGCTGTAGTTGAGTAGGGAATTGCCCTCATATCCAATTAAAATCAAGTCTGCTTCTCTTTTCCCTGCTCTTTATTCATTGCGACAACCTCACACTGAGAAGCTAAAAGGAGCTCTCCAAGCAAGACAGCTGATTGCTCCAGGGCATCACATTATTTAATTTGCAGATAATGTCGGTTGTAAGCTATAGGTATCTCTTTGCACCAGCACATCGGCTGATGCATGGGCAATAAGAGGCAAAGACATGTTCTTAGACAGGCTGAAGCGGGGTACAAAGTTTAATCTCCTTTCCTTCGCATAAGTCACCATCGACAGTCGTTTCATCCTGTAATGCCTATGTGTCCATCAAACCAATAAAGGGCATCATCTCATGCAGTTGGATGCAAAGTGAATTGGTCTGCTGCCCATGGTCAAGAAGACAAAAGCTGTTCTAATACCAATACATGTCATGTGAGGACAGTTGTATTGTTGTCAGCTTTGTCCCTCTTTTAAACTGCCCGGAGAGATGAAAACAGGATTTTTATTTTTATTTTTTTAGCTTTTCTCTTAAACGTTAAATGAGGACAACCATTTCATACAGCGAATGCTTATACACTTAGAGGCTGGAGGCCGAATTCTCAAAACCCAGATATTAAAAAGTTTTTAAGGGAATATCAACTAATACTAATATTATTTCAATTTTTTTAAGCCATTCAGACTGAAGGATTTGTTAAAAATAGACTTCTAAAACCAAAGGGATTTTATAGAAGACCCAGCACGGTTCATTAAAGCCTTTTTGTTTCTCAGCCACTGAAGAAACTTGACTTTGCAATGAGGTGTACCTGTTTTTAAAAGAAAACGTTATGATAGTTTGTGTGTGTCAAAAATGTCAAGGCACCATATGCATTGAAGGTAAAAGCGCATGTATGTTGTATCAGGTCATAATGTCTTAATGTGTGAAAACTTGTGTATATCCGTATTCTTGTCAGACTACAGAGCCTTAACAAGTCATGTTTTTGTGTCACAAACCACAGTGGAATCATCACTTTATTTTTTTCATTCCTTCTCTTTTTGCATCCCAGTCCCACGAGGAAACAAAATGTGCTTTAATACAAATGAAAGACTCCCTGACGTGATTCACATCTGAGTGCCTGCATTGTTCTTCTCATTTTTGATGCTTCAGTCCCACTTCATCAATACAAGTCTTTTTGTTTTTAAACTGAAATGCAGGGTCATTCTTTTTGACTTTCAGAAGGTTTCACTGTGGTGAAATGAGAAATAACAAGACCCCCACCCCTTGCTGAATCCTGATTCCTCAGAGAATCCGGATCTGCCATCCTCACTTCAACCGTGTTTACACAGCAACTTGTCACCCTTGTGAGCTCGTGGCCATTCCCTTTTGTCTTTGTGATCCTTTTATAATGATGAAAGTGCACTCCTGCTGTCCCTGTTTGAATATTGTTGACACTTTTGTTCTGCGAGTTTGTATTTTTTTGGGGTAACAGTTTCTGTTATAACATGTATCAGTGTCAGAGCTTCGTCTGAGTGCCTGTTTGTTTTGCCCAAGCTAAAATCCTCGTGTGCCCTCTTACAGGTAACATCAACGACTGCTCTCTGCACTACTACTTCTTCCTCCTTGCAGGCATCCAAGGTGTGACCTTGCTGGTCTTCCTCATTGTCTCCGTCAAGTATGACAAGCAGAAGGGCAGAGCAGGGAGCCAGCGGCAAAGACACGCCTACTCTTGACCTCAGCACTCATCCCAGTCACCTCCTGCCTTTTTCTGTCATATCCCTCAGTGCCCAAAGATGCCGTTGAATAGGTACCACAATAGTGTGCTTATTTTCCTGTCATTACGATGCACATGTTTGTGTTTGTTTGAGCTTTTAAGAGTGGATTCTTTCTCCTTTCTGATTACATTACTGGCTGACTGCCTTGGTACCAGTTCAGAGGTTCATCAAGGAGTCTTGTTTGAATCATTTCTGCTGTCTTCCTCTCCTGTGGTGTGTCTAATTCTCTTGCCTTCCTTAGATCAATTGCACTTAACTTGAGGGGTGGTGCCATAAATATGTGATAGATTAACATTTTCTAATTATGAAGAAAGCTGTTTTGAAGGTTAGTTTTAATGTGTCCTTCGTCACGACGACGTATATTTTTCTTTTATGTTTTACTTATCATTAACTTACAAACAATGAGCTTGTGGATTTGCTAATCAGTTTTGTTATTCCAGAGTGATTCATTGGTACTTACAGTTTAAACTGTCTCTAATCTTGTTTGTGTATCCTGGAAATGGGCTATTTTTTATTTTTGAATTCCAGCATTATTTCATTTATCCTTTGGTGCTTCTAAAGAGCTTAAACTCTTTAAAAGCATATGGCATTGAATGGTGAATTACTTCTAATGCAGGGGGTTAGGTTTATCTTGCAGATTCCCAGAAATTATTTCTGTTAAAGGTACAAATGGAGCTGGACTTCTGTTTGAGGAGATTTCAACTGAACACACTTAGATTTCCTTTAAGTAAATCCTATACTCAGATGCAAGACTGAGAGAGGCAAATCTCCCATATTTGTTTTTCACTGCCTGTGATTACAGTGCACACTGCAAAGCCTCATAAATCCATCCCATAAGTCCATTTTAAACCCTCAGACAGCACTGTACATGAACAGTGACAACAATATTCCCCATGACTCCAATGAAGCTTCACTCTTTTTTTTTATTTTTTTTTTTATTTCTGCTCAAGCTGAAGAACTGCACGTTTTTATGACAAACAACAGTTTGGACAGTATCAATTGGCTTTAGTGCCTCTCATAATACAGAGTTGAATTACAGAAATTAATAACGCATTGTCCACGTCAGTCTTATCTGTATATTTAGAATATTATAACAAAATTAATGGCAACCCTCAGTAGTTGCTCAGTGTTATCGAAGCTTTACAGCTTTGGCAGTTTTTTTTAAACTTATTTTACAAAGAAGCTTCACTTTTGTTGTATTTATAAGACTTTGATGCATTTGTTTTTGCTTTTTACTCTAGAATAAGAAAGTGTGTGTGTGTGTGTGTGTGTGTGTGGGGGGGGGGGGGGGGGGGGGGTTGATTGTGGAATGGGGGATGAATTCTTCAAACCTCAGATTAAGTCGAACACAAGGTACTGAATTTTAATATAAGAAAACTCTCAGGGCTTAAGGAATACTGTCATGTGATAAACAGCAACTCTCCAGGAAATGTAAAATTGCCTTTGGGAGCTCAGAGCAGTGTTTATCTTCTGGTGTAAAATAAAAACAAAGTATTTCTTCTCGGTAATGGTATAAAACAGCAGAATTTTAGCTTATGTTCATTTGATTGGATAATGCTAAATGCTTGTTTGTTTATTTCTTTTTAATTCAACTTTTGTATCCGAGTTCTTCACCATCTTGGTCATTATCGAGATATATGGTATTTACTTTGAAATGATGTTCCGTTTTCAAAATGATAGAGAACTGGAATATTGTTTTGTGTTCACATTTGTGCCCATTAAAGAGCAGTAAAGAACATGCTGTTAAGAACATTTTTCCTTTTAATTTTCTTTTGGATTTTTTTAAATACATGTTTTTATCTACTCTAGAAAGTCGGTTCTGACCTGTTGCAAGTTTTGCAGTCATGAAGTTGAATTAATAAACCACTTTTCTTTCCAGTTCATTTATCTAGAAGCTAGTTTCATATAATCAGAAACATTGGAAGTGTGAACAAACGCTATCACTATCGGACATCAACTCCACCAACGTATTCCAGCACGTTCAGACAACATAACACTGTTTTTCAGTCCCAGGATTTGCCTTGAAAGTCTGCTTTCACGATTTGGGACATGATTCATTGGTCTACTACAGACTCAATGTCTTAATTATGCAATGTTACACAATAAAACCGTGTCCTGAAACAAACACTGGTAATTGAGTGGTGTAAAGCCTCATTTTGTATCACTCTTTTTTTTGGTGAAGCTTCTGCATCATGAGGCTCTTAGACAGCTGTTTCCACTTCAGTTTGGCCAGACAGCCACACATCTGGCTGAGCAGACAACCTAGACAAGATAGTAATAATTAGATATATAGCTTTGGCACAGGGCTCCCCCTTTTTTAAGGCTTTTTGTGAGCCGAAATTTAAAAAAACATTTAAAAAACACTTTTTAAAAAAACCCTTATTTTTTTAATCCATGTTCATTAAGTCAAAAAAAAAAAAGCTTTTTTATATAAGTCCTCAAATTAGAAAATGCTTACACACTATAGATTTGGTAATTCAATTGTTAATTTATTTATTCATTTTAATCATTTTCCCGTGCAGCCGTGGAGGAAGAGCTAGAGGTCCTCCATCAACAGTCTGGGGGAGGGTCTGTCTGCCAAGAGTTGGAAAATCCTTGAAAAATAAATTGAACCCCTTCATTAACCCCCAATCATGAATGTGATTGTAGAAAACAATGTGCTTCATAATGTACATAGCGTATGTACACACTGCTCAAAAAATGAAAGAAACACTTTGAAGACATCTCATCTGAATGGGGAACACATCACGGAGGATATCTGTACCGATATGGATTGTGCGATGTGTCAGGAATGAAAGGATGCCACATCTGTTGATGGAAATGAAAATCATCAGCCTACAAAGGGCTGAATTCAAAGGCACCCCGGATATCAAAGAGGAACAGAAACGTGGTAGGCTAGTCCATTTTGCTGAAATGTTATAGAAGCAACTCAAAATAGCACTCACGTGTTTGCATGGGTCCTAATGTCAGAACATGCTCCTGATGACATGAAGAATGGTGTCCTGGGGTGTCTCCACCCACATGTCGCAGGTATGTGAACCATGACATAACTGAGCTCTTAGACTGTCTGAGATGCAACTTGGGGGTGCCAGAAGGAGCTGAAACATAAAATCCTACAGCTGTTCTAATTGATTTAGTTCAGGTGAACGTGGGGTCCAGTCAATGGTATCAATTCCTTCACCCTCCAGGAGCCGCTTGCATACTCTTATCACATGAGGTTGGGCATTATCATCCAACAGTAGTAACCCAGGACCCCCAAGGGGTCCAAGGATTTCGTACTGATATCTACTGGCAGTGAGGATGCTGTTGTCTAGCCTGTAGAGGTGTGTGTCCCTCCATGGATATGCCTCCCGCCACCACCACCACCTCCCACCACCACCCACAATCAAATCGGTCATTGCTGAATGATGCTTAAATCGGCCAGATCAGAGTTACCACCTCCATAGGAGTTTAGCGTATTCCTGCAAGACCAACATCACAGAGCCAAAGGTAAAATACAAGAATTTGTTTGATTGGGTTTTTGTTTTTTATTGTATTTCAAAAGATATTTTTATTTGCTCAAATTAGAGGTTCCATATAAAACAAACATCAGTATCAAAGATTTTATTTTCAATTAATTGTATTTATGTCACCTTATTGCTTAACTTACCAGGTTTGTCCGAGGTGTATTTCTGTGCATTTCCAAGGATTTGTGAACATTTTATATAATCAACAGACTGTCATGATTATTTATTTCTTACCTGAATAAAGAGCTGCTGGCAGATGCCTTTGAATATGTTACTTCTGTAACCGAAGGGTCATGAGGAAACGTTGAATGTTGATTAACATGAGCTAATGACGGTAGAATGTTTAGGAAAATGACCAAGCAGATAAATGGGTCCTCTAGGTAGTCAAACACTTTTTCATGGGCTTATCAGGCTGTCAGCTTTGTCTCTGGAAGAAATTATAAAAGTATACAAGACATAAGTGGCTCAGCTCAGGGCTGGCGCGTTTCTGACATATACGACTCCTTGCTGTTGATATGAGCTGCGGAAACGATAAGATACTGTATGTATCACCTCCCTTTCAGAAAATGTTTTCCTTGTCACTTGAAAGACTGTTTTCTGCAGGACTGAGCATGACACTCATTGACATGTTCATTGAAGAGAGATCATCTGTGAAATGAGCAACCGCAAACTGCATCAGCACACATCCATCCGGACGTACAAGATCAAGCTTGCTTATTACATGCAGATTCTGTGGTTCGGAGCATCCTGCTCGTACAGAACGAGGCTTCACTCTAATGAAAAAAAAACAGTACATGCATCAAGATACCTGTACATCTCTCTCAGCTATAGTGAGGAGTGATATTTCTGCTAGTATTATCTTGGTAGCTCTCTGACCTTTTGTTTTGTGGATGACAATAAAAAACAAAAATCCCTCTCAGAGCACTCACTGATATATTGCTCCCTTCTACGTTCTACCTTAATATCTCTTGAGGGCAAATGTGTATATATATATATATATATATATATATATATATATATATATATATATATATATATATATATATATATATATATATATATATATATATATATATATATATACATAATTTGTCATGCCTTATGTGGACACGGGAGGAAAAAGTGAGTGAACTCTTTAAGGTGATAGTTGGTTGAACCTCTTGCAATGACTTCCACTTTCAGTAGCTCTGGAGCAGGAATATACAATATTCTGCTGAGTTTTTGACTGCTCCTCTTTCCAGAACTGCTTCAGTTCAGAAACATTTGTAGGATATCTGATGTAAACCCTGAGGTCATTCCAGCAGGGGTTAAGGTGTGGCCTTTAACTGCACCACTCCATAAGCCAGATTCACTTTTTTTTGGGAGTCTTTCTGTGGTGGATTTACTTTAATGCTTAGTAGAAGCTTCGGCTGCAGGACAGTCACCTTGACATGATCCTGTAAGGTATTTTGTTGGGACATGGGAATTCATTTTTCACTCACTGATGGCAAAGTGAGCCAGGCCCTGGATAGTGGGAAAAAACAACAAAAAATGATGATGCTCCCTTGTCAATACTTTCATATATTTTATACATAGTGTGCACTTTTTTGCACCATACATCATGCTGATTATTCTTCTTGGGAAACTTTTAGAAGTCCTCTCGATTCAGTCTGTTTAGTACTGACATCCATCAGTCTACATTTGGACAGTTCAGATGTATGTATGCATATCAGGGTCACAGGGTTCTGCTGGAGTCTATCTCAGCTCTCTTCAAGTGAAGTCCAGGAGTACATCCTGGACGGGTCGCCAGTCCATCGCAGCCCATAGAGACATGAGAAATTCTAATTGACCTCGTGTTACCAGCTCAGGCATGTTTGTCTGTTATTGTGGCTTAGACAAATATCACATTGTTTATGGCAAATGAATGCAGAAATCCAGCTCTGACAAGGGTTTTACACAGTTTTTCTTCTCCAGTCAAAAAAAAAAAAAAGAAAAAATCGAATGTCTGTTTTTTGTTTTTTTTTTGGTAACTTTTGGATCTTCATTTTCATGTTACCTCTAACAGCGTCCTGTTGTAAGCAGATAACGTAAATGTTTTCAGAAAAAAGGTCCCTCCTTGTTTGGTTGGTTTTCATCTCTTGTGAGAAGGTGAGAGATCGTGTTTAAGAGACCCAGACGTTGCACAGGAGTGTTTTTGTGAACGATGTTGCCTTTCAGCCTCTGCAGCTCCATCTGTAAAAAGAATCAGTCAGGCCCAGAGCGTCAAGACAACCTTGTCAACTGCTTCTTCTTTGTTTTTCTACGTCGGAGTGTTTGTGTGTGTTCAGCTGTTGTAAAACTACTGTGAGCTGAATTTAAAATAAATTCAAGGAGGCAACATAAATCACGCAGCGAATAATAATTTTTAAAAAATCCAGGCCTGGGACATTAGGACCACAGGGAACATCGCCAACCATTAGTAAGACTTTACTGGTCTCACATCATCAGTTTAATTAAAAATCCATTTAAAATGAAGGCCTGGGGAGAGATCCCGCCCAACCTCTCAATGATTTCAGGGCAAAAGAAAACAAAATCTTGAGTTGCCATGCTACTGGAAAAGAAGAAAATACACTAATGTTACCTCCTGTGCCACATCCCAGTAGGTGGGAAATCTAAAACTGGAGGCATGGGCACTTAAAAATGGCCTTCACTGTCCTTCCTACCTGAAGAGGTTGAAGCCACTGATGATGGTCATGGAAAGAGTTGCAGAGATGTTTTAATTACACATCCGTCCCAGTCCATCGTCATCCCCTGTGGTTGACTGTTAAATCAGTCCCATACCCATACAAGACACAGCAGTCCCACTCCGAGTTCTTTGAAGAAAGAAATTCAGGATAGGCATGCAAACTATATTAAATGCTGTCTATGTTGTGCTTGCATTGCTGACGATATTTGGTTTAATTAATAATAATCTTTATTTTTGAGTATATATCCTATGAAACAAGTCCTCTGCTTTTTAACCAATTACTAGTTACAACAGGGGCAGTGAGCTGCCACTCCTCCAGTGCCTGGGGAGTAGTTGGGGGGGTTAAGGGTCTTGCTCAGGAGCCCACAGTGTCTCTGTTGCCTACTCAGAAAACAAACTAGTAAGCACTAGGCCACTTACTCCCAGATGTATCGGAAACCGTTAAACTAATCTTACCCTTTATCACTATAAATCATTCATTTTGCACCATATGGCACAAAATCTTTCCATTTGAACTCATTCTGCTGTTATTTTAAAATGTTTTCTCTTCACTGAGTTGCACAGAATAAGGGCAAATTGTAAGTTTTGCAGATGGTTAATGAGTCCCACTATGCAGCAGCATCTCATGCAACCCCCCCCCCCCCAAAAAAAACACACACACACACACACACACACACACACACACACACATACAAGAAGACTAAGATGGAAAAAAAAAACTGTCAAAAGACACTTTCAAACAATCCCGCTGTGAGGATAATAACATTCACTGAGCAAAAAACAATTTCTCAGTCGAGTGCCTTTGTTTAGGAACTTTTTAGAGATTATTATTATTTGTGCAATTATCTCAATTATGAAAAATATCTTTCTATCAGGAAAACATTCCCCAACTTGCTTGAAATTACTCATTTAGTATCCACCCACACATTTACACTTTCACTGCTTCCTGTGTGACAGAGATCAACAAGACATTAAACTGGCATTTCACTCAAAGTTCAACAGCTTTAGAGTTGTGGGGGGATATCACACTATGACATCGTCTAACAATTTAGTTTAAACGCTCTTTCGCATGCCGGTTGTCATGTCAGTAGCTTGTTCAAATAAACAAGATCCACAGTGAAGTATCCACTGGGCAGCTTTGAGTGGGATTGTGTTGTGGCTTGTCGGTAAATTGCGTTTCATAAAATACTCTGACTCAAAGCTGAAGGTATGATTGGCTTCTTATTCTTGGGCATCTCTCTCAGCTAAGTTAAGGACATAAATGCATGGCCTTAAGGTGCTGTAAGTCAATAAAAGCTGATACACACCTTTGACATTGTTGTGTATTCCTTAAATGTTATGAAAATACAATATACAGAGCAACAATACAATGCTTTGGAGACTGTTCAGTATATACATAACAGGCTTTCTGCCTTGCTAAGGAGGATGAGAAGGATCCAGAATATTGTGCCTTTTTTTTTTTTCTTTTTCTTTTCCAAAGACATGCAGAATTTCCTTTTTGCTTACGTTGACCTTTCTGAAAACACTTCTACAGAATCAAGATCTGATGTAAGAAACTGCAATCCAAAATATTACAAAAACTTCCACAGCCATTCAAGGTGCACACACATTTCTTAACATCTATATGATCATGTCACTATTTAAAAATCTGTCATCTTCATGTCATATCATTATTGGGATTGTTACTTGATACTAAACCCTGTAATATTAAAATGATAATAAAAAGGTGATCATCTGATAAACAAAATGATAAAGAATCAGCTGACCTCCTCATAGTTTTCATTAGTGATTCAGCAGTCATTTCTAGCATTATGTCAGTCTTCCTAAATTTAATGACCCTTTGGCAGTTTTGGGGGATTTTGTGGTAAATTCCCTCCTCTTTCACCAAACATGGGCCTGCCAAGACCCACTTTCCTCTGGAAGGCATAAGGGTGAGTTTGTATCAAATGCACACAATACATTATGCCACCTCTTTCAAAGCACTGTCGTTTAACCTTTCCATGTAATTGCGCAATTCCTTGCAGTCTCCCATCTGTACATCTTGGCAAACCCACTTAATGTCCTGGCTGTGGCTTCCAGTCAGTGTGTTCACGGTGGGGTAGATATTGTCCGAGGGAATGGTGGTGAATGTGGTAAACTTGACTCTCTTCCTCTTGGTGGTGGGGGAGTCGCCTTTGCTGTCCTTTGCTGTGCAGCCAGCGTCCGTGGCCCGGTGCACCTGGCTCTGCACGTTCTTCTGGACAGAGCCTCCGTTCAGCAGGTGGCTGCCCTCCTCCAGGCCGCTGCTGGAGTCCATCACGGAGGTCTGCTCCTCCTGCTGAGGTGAGAGGCTGATTTGGCTCTCCAGTAGCTCTGCCTCATTTCCTAACCACACCCAGTCATGGGCGTGGTTCATGTTCTCCTGGCTCTCAATGGTAAGCTCCTTGTGGCGGTATTTGAGGGTGTAAGAAATGCAGTTGATTAGAAAGACCAGAATGGCAAGGCAGAAGACCCCTAACAGGGCATACATGCCAATCTCCAAATCAGTGAGCCCACGAGTAGTCTGAATGAGGTCATCATCCATATTACGGCCACGGGGCAAATCTACTTGTGCAGGGAAGTCTGCAAAGTCAATTGGCATATTTTGTGTACCATCATCTGAAAGTTTATCCCCATTAGGTCGGCGTATTATTGCACTTCTAGTAGTAGTTGCTCTCCTCAACACTCCATCCTCTACATCAGAGACAGAACTGCCATAGTATTGAGTGTCAAGTCCAGTCCTGTCCTGGGAGGAGGAGAGCCTGTCCTTGTTCTCAAAGTCATCTCCATCAGGGCTGTAGTCGCTGATTCCTCCCTTTGAGCTGTCACTATAACCAAACTTCACCCTGACATTACAGTTCCCTGCTGCTAGGATGCTGCGGCGCTTGAACTTTTGACAAACTTCGCAAACAGTCATTTCGACCCTCACCAGGAGGCCTTGACCCTCCGCCTCTGTGACAATGACGGGCCATTTCCATGAGGGGTCCTGCTTCACCGTCACCACTTCTTCATCGAGGGAGGTCGCTGTCAGGACAAACAGGTCTGGATTGTAGAGGTCCAGCGGCGCAACGGAGCCATCACTGAACTGCAGCCAGGCACTGATCAAGGCCTCCTGTGGAAATGTGGACATGGAGCCACGCACATACACACAAAGAGAGACGTCGGGAAGATCCCTCATTTAGTCACGCCACAGTCATAGCTTGACTACGCTTTTCAATAAAAAAAAAAAAAATAAATATCAAGCACTGGACTGGACAGACTTACAATGCTGTTCATTTTGTAAGTCCTCAACACTGCATGTTTTTTCCTATTTTTCTCTTTTCTAGTTTCTTCTAGTCCTTCCAGGTCAATGCCCAGAGGTGGGAATTCTGAGCATGCACAGAGCACATGGACCAGCTTCATTCCAGTTGAAGGTTTACATGCAGGGATTAGCCCATCTTCCAACCATGTTATCTGGGTGTGTTAATCCAACTTTAAGAATTATGGTTCAGTTTGATTTTGGTCATACTAAGATGTTTACACACGAGATGTTTAGAACTAAGATTTCGGTTTGACTAATGCAGTAGCTGGAGTTTGGCATCATGTCAACACACTAAATAACACAAGACTTCATGATCCAACTTGGCATGTCAAAGAAATGGGATATTATTATTTAAAACATTTCCGATGTATTACATACTCTGGTGCAAACACCCTGATTTTATAATTAATCTCTCTCAAAATAATCATGTCTACTGCTTTAATGCTTTAAATATTGCAACTTGACAATAAACATTGTACAGACGTTTCCTGTGGGGTTTGCTTGCAGGAGTATAGTAGATTGTGAAATAAGCCGCACAATTAGGATTTGATTCCAACGTTCCAATGCTCCCAAACTGTGGACATGGAGCATATTTTGAGGTTTCTGCTTGTAAGATAACATTGTATAAAACCATGGCGAGTTGTGTGGTTTCACTAACTTGGTGGCTATTTCCTCTGAGCTGAAAATGATACTGATTGATAGGTGGTGAAGATAAAAAAGAAACATTAAACATTGTTCATGCAGTTAAGGATTAGCCATATACTTGCTCTTAAAGCCGCCTTCTTCTGATGTTTCACAATTCAGCTTTTAATAGTTCGGTTGTACAAATCCTTAAAGGGGCACCAGGAGTTCCCGTCTGTGGTCTTTAAATGCTCCCTAATTACTGCGGCCAGAGTAACTAACAGTGCAGTGCTGCATGCTTATTTTCACACTGGACATAAAGAGATAGGGAAGATAAATGACAGTGGCATCATTCCTCCGTTCAAGGAAGTAATAGTGAGCAACAGCGATCCCATGAGAGGACTGGATGGCTGGATCAAAGTGGCCAGTTCAGTGTTGTCTCGGCAAATTAGAGATGGAAGCGAGCCATGATAGAGCAGCCAAGTTTTGAGTATAAGTCTCGTTTTTGTACAGTCGCTGTGAATTTGCACTCGCACGCTCTGAGAATAAGCTTCCACTTCTATTTGCTGCCCACAGTAAAACGTTCTGTCACACTCTGAACCCTCTGAGTTAGGGCCGGTACTGTGTATGTAGAAAACATGAGTACACGCACACTCACGCTTTCTTTCCACATGCAGTCTGGAAGTATAGCTTCAGTTTTGGAGAGCTCAGTATCCACAGCTGCAGAACGCACATTTGGCATCAGCGGATACAGTATGCATGCAAAACTCAGCATTTGATTCAATTAAAAATGCTGTGCAACATGAGCTGATGATCACTGCGTGAAACAAATTAACATTGTTCTCTGTGTTAATCAGACATGCATACGTGGTGCGCAAATAATTGTAGTTTTTTTTTTTTGTTTTGTTCGACAGCTATTACACCAAAACCAGCATTCACTCTCTTATGTTTTATTTATTTTATGATTTATGATTATTTTTAAAGGAGGTTTTGGATTGTGCTGTATATAAAATGCACTGTCTAATACACAGAGGAGGTAGATCCCACTTCACAGTCATAATCAGCTACAGTGTAACTGTGCTGATTCTTCTCTACATTAGTCATAAGTCATGATTAGAAAATAGATTAAAATGCTGATGTTAACTTCCTATTGCCTCAGGTAAGACGATGGTATTGAGAATAAAAAATTTTCATTGAAGTAACAAAAATAAAATGTTCTAGTTTTTATCAAATACAAAAAAAAAAAAAAGCAAAGACTTGTACCTATCAGATAATTGGAATGGTTCACATCTAACTGCCCTTTTCAACATTTACCTTTCTACAGGTTTACTTTGGACGTTTTTCTTTTGGATCCTGCATATGTTTCTCTCTGTGTATGTATTTAATTGACTCAGCATTTAATGCCAGTGTCTCTAACTGTTCTGTAGCTTGTAGCAAGTCACTTTGCATACAGGTAACTGCAACTGTGAAATAATTTTAGAGATTGTCAACGCATTTTTAGAAAAGTGCAAATTTTCTCGATTGATATCACAATTAGTAAAGCTTCTGTCTTACTAAATGGACCACAGAGTCCTTACCTGCTTGGGGCTCTGCAGGACTTCCTGTGTGGTGGTTGTGGCCAGGATGGCTCTATTGCTTCCTGGACTTAACTGAAGACTCATGGAGAGGCCCGTAACCAGCTGGACCCCCAACTCTGTGATGGTCACCTTGTCATCCACCACTGTGACGGTCTTTTCTGCCAAGATGGAGTCTGACAACGGAGACAACACCTGGATGGTAGAACAAGGAAAACACACAAACACAAAAAAAAAAGCAGAATGAAAAGGCTTTTTGGGGTTTTTTTTCACAGTTTTCCACCGCAAAAATAATTACTAAGCAGCAACCTGTTAAATTTGATGAAGCATTTACACTGTGCTACACTACAGTAGTGATTTAAAACATTGCGCAGGCTGTTAATGACAGGTTTTTCATTTCCTGCTCAAAACACTCAGATGAGGAGGTCTTTCCCAGGAGAAATCAGCAGCCATGGCAAACATAGCTAAACAGAGAAAAAGAGCAATACATATAAAAGCCCGATCAAGGGAAAATCCGCAGAAATAAGTCGGCACTGGTCATATTGCTTGATTGACATTGCATGATTTCTGTCAAGCAGAATGCAAAAACATCACATCTGTGCACATTCTGCTGTGAAGATGACACAGACATGAAGGAAGCGGATTACCACGAGTTGAGGGTGATTTAGGAAAGTGCCTTTCCAAGTGTTTCATCTTACATAAAAGGTGCACGGGCTCTGTGCTATATGCAAAACAATGCACAAAAACGATTTTTATTTTATTTTATCTCTTTCTCAGCCTCTGTAGATCAAACAATGACTCAGCTTGGCTGGCTTCATGTAGGTAAAAATCAATTCCCTTTGATTAAGACAGGAAAATCCACACAAGATCCCCAAAAACAGAAGCTGAAGTCTAACTATACATAAGATAAAGCTTTCCCTTCATGCATGCGTTTATAAGCCTCTTTCTATTCATCAGTCAACGTGACATACAGGTCCGTCAGAGCTGTTTTCTGTTTTCATCATGTTTTCCGGTTTGTGCTTGTTTTGTGGGAGGGCGTGAGAGTCTTCACCACTGCAGATTCTCAGTCATTCAGGTCACGCTCGCTCTCAACTGGACTTCACTTTTCTTTTGTTTCTTGAAGACGCTTCATCTTCTGTCATGAATGCTTCGTCACTGCACAGATGAAGATCCATGCGATGAAAAATTAAAGTTAGTTCGGGAGTAGGAGAAAAGCGGCTTCATTTTTTTTTAAGAGAGAATAACAGTGTTCATTATGCAGTAGTCAACATTTAAAGTGGCTCCACTCCCTCCACTTTGGGAACCAGTGGGGTAAATGGTCACCTGGAGTTGGCTCCGATGATGGCTGCAGTTCAAAAGTCCAATTTCTCAGCAGAGAATGCACATATTTAAAACTTGATGGCAAAACTATTTTATCATCTATAAGACAATTAACATTAAGTGTCCGGACTTGCCAACTGTCTCCAGGTTCTCACTTAAATCCTGGCCTTGCTTGTCACTTCTTGCTGCAAAAGCTGAAGATGGCTACACCTAATCCCATCGTTTCTTCACTATCTTATGACAGCCAAGCTATTTTGGATTGTAGAGAGGGCTCTAAATGTTATAATTGGGCCTGCCACACCACTTCAGCACCATAACAGCCCACAAGTTTCAAAAATGTTCTTAGCCAATGAGGGTGTGTAAACACAGAGTCTCTGAAAACCACTGAAACCGTTCCCCTCCCAAACCATACAGACACACACACACACACACACACACACACACACACACACACACACACACACACACACACACACACACACACACACACACACACATACATACATACATACAGGCACAGACTTAAGGGGACTTGTGTGGTGGAGGAAATCATCCTCGAGGGGTCAGGGGTAATATATTATATATCAGAGGGTAATAGTATTCCCAACAAAAACTTGACATTTTGTATTGCTTGGAGATGTGTCTCCCAGAATAACAAAGACTCTGCTTCTGGAAAGAGATGCTGCATTTGGCTCAGCACAACAGCGGCGTTTGCTCACACACAGCAAGATAGCACTGCAGAATCAGCTGAATGACAACAGCATTGTAAGTAAGAGCAGAGTGTTTCTAGCCTTGACTGTTTACCCTTAAACACACAGTTGCCAATTTGGCTCTGCGACCACCTCCGTTGGCAGTTCAGCAGGATATCTACTTTGACTGCCATTAGTTTTGCTGAAGACTTAATTAAATAAAATCTGAATCACCTGACATGTAGACTGAATATAAGTAATAGTCAAGCGTTTGGCCATGTGAAATGACAGTGATGCTTTAAGAAATGCAAATGAGTAACTAAGGTCATGACGTAATCTTTGAAATTCAGAGACGGTATGGATCTTACTGTTGTGTTGCGAAAGTTTCCTACAGTCGGTGAAATGAAGGCAACGTCTCTCATAAGTGTAATAAGTGAACACTTAAAAGCAGATTTAACAGAGTTCTATTTAAAGTTCTATTTGATAGCTATCTTGTTTTTTGTTGTTTTTTTTTAACATCTTTATCACATTCAGTTTCACCTGTTATACATTGGCCAGAAGTGTGGCCATGTGGTCCTTTAATTTCATTTTTTTGTTGTTGATCTTTATCTTGTTAAATATACAAATGTGTGACGACCAGCTGTCAGTTGTACGATGTATATAACTAAACCTTTATCTTTGTATGTAGGAGCCAGCCTTAATGGTCTGCATGGCCTTTACAGAGGATCCCCTGCTGCACCTTTTAAGCCCCACCTCAACTGTGTTGATTGGTCGTTTTAAACGGGGCCACTATAACACTTTGATTCTTTTCTTTTTTTATGGTTCTATCTCACATTTAACTTGAGATACACAGAGGTACACAGAGCAGTTCTAGTTTTACTTAGTGTCTATAAATTCCCTTGTCCTCACACCACACACAGCTTCTCTCATATGGCATTTATTTCTCTTTATCCTTGTCCTTTCTTTCATGTCTTTGACACCCATCAGGGTAAACATTACAAGCCTCTGGCATGTCATATAAATGCGCATTTATGCCATTTTTTACTATTGTTCGGCCACTCTTCGTTCAGCTAGCCAGCTTCTTAGCTGCGTGTTGTTGTTTACAACAGATATTAAAGTAGCTCAAAATGACATTGTAGGGCGTATATAGATGAATAATTTCAAGTTGTTAGCCTGCAAGCACTTTATAAGTCTACATATAAAGGAACCACTGATGATGGTTCCTAAAATGCTGTTTGGGAATGTTAGAACTGTGTTATTCAAAGTTTAAACAACAAGGCTGTAATCACTTATGATACTCTAAAGATTCAGATAATTAAAAGGTGCAGGAATGAAGCATGAATGATCCAAAGTAAGCACTAGAAATTGTCAAAAATAATGTCTAACTGCTTATTTAAACTGGAAGTGCTGGAGGTAAAGGTAGGGTAGGGAAAGGTAGGGTAGGGAAAGGTAGGGTAGGGAAAGGTAAGGAAAGTGTAATTTGATTGGAGGGGCATTTTAAGAAAATAAACATATAGTGTGCCTTTGTTTCCTCAAAATAAAAAAAATTGGCAGATCTTTGAGGATTTATTTACAAGTCCTAAGAGTGGCTGACATTCATGTTTTGTTTCTGCAAATAGGCGGCTTTCTTTTGTTTTAGCAAATCACTTTGCATATAAATGGATTAAAACAAACTTGTTCTGCAAAGGCAATGAAAATTTTCAGCATAAATTGTGTTTATGCAGTTAATTGTCCCCATGCACTGTTGCTTTCAGTGAATCATGTGGTGTACCTGGATCGCCGTTATCCCCATGTCCAGTCCAACCAGAATCCTCCTGTCTAGTAGCTGTGCAATGTGGGGATTCTCTACCTTCAAGAAGTCCCACACAATCTCTGTGACATCCACCTGCCAGTCAGTCCCCAGCATGAAGCTGGTTTGTCCCCGTAGATCAGCTGACTCAGCTACAAAGTGGGTCAGGACTTTGACCATGGCATGCTGGTACTGCAGAGTGCAGCTTCGTCCCCGTCTGTCTTCGTCATCCTCATCCTCGCTTTCCCGTGTGGACCTGACCAGAACAAAAAAAAAAACAAAAAAAAAAAACATAAAACAAACACATGAAAAAAACCACTGATGTGTAAATTAGGAAGTTGGGAGGTTGTGATCTTGCTTAATCCACCACTTTAATGCGAATGCTAATGAGAGATGCAACTGTTTTGGACAAGAACTTTTAAAAGACTGAAAACACTAATCCTAGACGCAAATGCAATTTCACGTAATATATATGTGCCAGATATACAGTGTACAACATTAACAATCTGGTGGTTACTACATTAGCACATACATTACATATACATAGGCTACTCGTGACAGGTTTTCAGTAATATTCTAGGTTTAACTCATCTCAAACACACACATGGATGTAACTCATAGAGTAATATTTACCCGACAAAGATCAAGTTATGATGAAAAGCTGTTGATGAAACCAGTAAAAGCAGATCAATCCAGTGAATAGCCATCATTTTTCTTTCTCAGTGTGTCTCCCTCCCCATTTGGGAACACCGGGTCTGAATTGTAAATGCGCTCCCGCCTCCTTACTGCTTTACTTAATAGCTTCCCTGATTGCTCCGTTGCTAGCAAATCAAATTTTATTACTTTTAGCAACAAATCAGCCAACACAGGCACAACTTGTTCTCACCAGGAAAATTGCCTCGAGTTTGACAAACTAGGTTTAAATGGTTATGATATGATTAGATTTTGCCCATAACTGTTTTTCCTTCTTTTGACTTCAACAAACACTTTTATAAAACAACAAATAATACACCCTGAGATGTTGAGAAGCCAACAATTGAATTGTTGATGCTGAAGAATTAATTTTGTTACGCACAGGCACAGTTAATCAACTCGCAAACAGAAAAGGTGTTTGTCAACCCGACTATTAACCTTCCATGTGTACTGCATGTTCGTCTTGCATCCACCTTTTTGTCAAATCATTGTCATTTGTTCCACTGTCTTTTTTTATTTCGTTCTCCTGCACATACACAGAAGTAAAGGTTGTGATAGTAATAAAGGGAAGAGGGAAAGAAATTAATCTCTTAAACTGTTTTTCTTGCGGTTATCCGCTCTGCTTGTCTCTTTCTGTCTGAATCCCCTGAGAAATCTGACTGCTTGCTAAGCCACGGGAATAAATATGTTAGCTGCAGGCTCTACAGAAAAGCCAAGAGTACAGGGAGATTTGAAGTTAAGAGCTTAAAAGCTTTGCTGGCAGGAGCGATTTTGCATGCAACTGAATGACAGCCATTAACCAAAAAAAAAAAAAAAAAGAAAAAAAAATGCATGATGAAGTGAATATTGCAATACAAATAAAAGTATTTAAAAAGTATTTTAAAGTATTTTTAGAAACACTTGTGACAAGGGCATTGACATTTTGATTATTTTTCATGGATTAAAAACACAAGTTCATTTTACTATAATCTTGTTTCTTCTTACTTATACCATAGTTGTTGTGTACTTGAACTTTTCTTTGTCTTTGATGCTGAGATTTCTCATTTTTAAGTCCTTCTAAATATAAAGAAACCTTCCAACAACAAGACCCATGACTGCTAAGATATATAGATCGATCAGATTAAAAGAAAAAGGAAAGTTAAAACAAAGTCTCCAATACTCCAACTTTGGAAATAAGGACACTGACAAGGTCATTGTCATTTTAGGAGCATACAAGAAAAGGATAATGAACTGTTTGTATTTTAATAGTTAATATATGCTTTAATATCATTGTACACAGGTTTGTGACACTAGATTAGTTATTTTTTTGCTTTAGTTAGTTTATTGATTCATTCCAGAGATGTCAAAACTATTGTATAAAGTGTAACAACGTTACCACTAGTATGAATCTATAAATAAATACATTTACATATACACTTGTGCATACACACAAATTGGAACATACAGAACCACTTGAAACAAAATAAACAAATTTATAAAATAAATCTATACCCAATGTGCACACACCTATCTATATATACAAAACCTTCGAATTCACATAAACACAAGTGTTCCACCTGTGGACGTGGCAGCAGGTGAGGGCCCACAGAAAGCCCGGGGACGACTGGGGGATTGCTTTTCCTGATGCTATTAAGAAAATACTTTTCAGAAAGTTCACCAAAAAAAAAGAAAGAAAAAAATCCAAAAGTACAGAATATTCATTATGATGACCCAATAAAACTTTGGTGATTGCTTAAGGAACCTAAGGCAGCAAAGTGTGAAGGAATTCTCCATGGAGTATTATATTTAGACACTCCTAAGGGTGTGAAATCCATGGGTCTTGTAGCTTGTTAGAAAAATAACTTGTGTGGGGGCTAACGATGCAAAGGAGAGCATCATATTTCCTTTTCTTGTTTGTCGTCATCACCAGCTTCATGTCTAATGAATCCAGACAAAAAAAAAAAAAAAAAAGATGATCCGAGTTTCAATATTTCAACAACTCCAGTAGGTCTGCAGACGGAAGGTTCTAGAAGAGCACTGAGTTTGCTGCTCCCCATTCTCATTGAGTGTAATGATCTGCCAGATGATCACTCATAAATGCCTTTTCCAGAAGCTGCAAAACATCACCTTCACCTTAGGTGCATCCCAGACCAGATTCTAAGTGTGTATTATTGTCTGATCTTTATCAGTCACTAGAGAAACCTCAGAGCAGTGATGCAATGTTCCTCATGACTCTCATCATGCTTAAAAGTTGGATTCTGGTACATAATCAGAAACGTTCGCTTGGATTCTACACATATGCCAACAAAAATGATCTCTTTGTTTACAGCTGCCCATTTCATCTCACCTTGAAATGGACAGCTGTACACAAGGAGAACAACTTTGAGGGAAGCCAAGATAATGACAAGATGGGGGGGGGGGGGGGGGGGGGACTTTACTGTAAAAGTGGGAGGTGGTGGAGCTCAAGCCTTGAGAAATGCATATTGAAGACAGCAACGGGACTTAGATAACAATAAGCTTGAAGTTATGATCATATTTTGGAGTGAGACTGTAGCGATCATTGCTCATATTGAACACATGCTTTGAACTTTCTTGGTCTTGGAACACAAACTTTTCTTAATGTAATTTGGTTTCCTGAAGAGGATTTCAGAAACTGAATTGCTCAGTTTAGAATCAGCTTTTATTTTCTTCAGATTTACAAATGGCTTACATCCCTCCAACCTCTCACAGAAGCATTTTCATCTGCTTAATAGAACACAGGAGACGGTGGTTTCCTCAAAACTATGCCTTCACCACCGACAGATTACCAACCTGCCAATCTGTGCAGAGCGTGCATCGCAGGCATTCATTATGACTTCAAAATATGCTGCTACTCTTTGTCTGACTGAAATAAAAAGAGCAAGCAGCAGCATTTTAATATGAGTAATTTTGTAGAAACTGTCAACAAGAGTCTAGTCAAAGAAGCGGAAGGAGGAGAAAAAGAAGAACAATTAGACCTATGACAGAACCGTATTTGTTTTCTCAGCTACACCTGCTTGTGAAAAAAGGAAGACAATTTGCCTGTGCCGCAGGAAACACTTATAAATCTTTCTTCATCTCAGTATCTAGATGCCTGCCCTCCGTTGCTCCAGCAGGTTGGTTTGTGAGGGTTCTCAAAACTGTTTTTAAACAAGGAAACTAAAATTATGAATGAATATGAGTCTGTCTCTCCTTAGCTTGTTTATTTGTTTGTTTATTTAACTGTCATTTTTAAGTTGACAAAGTGAAAGGATGACAACGCTGATGATGTTGCGTACTTTTAAACATGGTCTTTGAGGGTAATTTTTTGTCAAAATCACTGCAGTCAAAATCACTAATAATGAGAAAAACTGATTAAACCTGCCACACAAAAATAAAACATTGATAATTAAAAAAAAAAAAAAAAAAAAAAGTGCATACACAACAGAAACTATTGGAGACCTGGATGGATGGTTTTATCTCTGCATCTCAAAAGTGCCATCATATCACGCTTCCTGCAGAGTCTGCAATACTGATATTGATTTCATCCATCAAGGAGCAACAGATAATAGTGGATCATGTATTGATATGCATTTCCCTGCTCTGTTTAAGTATTGAATTTTTTTTTTTTTTTTGTAATGAAAAGAGAATTAAATTATTCCCCAAACGGCAGTACTAGCATGATATTTAGCCATATTCCTGGAACAAAAAGACAAAAAGGCATCTAAGGATCACTGAGTAAACAAACCACGTGCAGTTTCAGCTCTGACTGCAGAAGCGATCCTCTATATTTATTTGTGTCAAGCTCTTTTAATGTTGTTTTTGTGCCCCATGGGGAGCGTGATCATTTTATTTTTGCATTTTGATGTATTTTGTCATCTGTTTGATTGGAAAAGATCATTCGGACAGAAACGACCACGTTTGGTTACACGTTTACAGACGCAGCTCTGTCTGCCAGTGGCTGATTGCTTGAATCCTCCTGAGTTTTCCTTACAGCTGTTTGTAACAGAAGTAAAAGACGACACTGAGTAAGGGCAATAATTAAAGGGACGTCAATAAAGAGATAAAGGTTAACAGCAAGACAATTGTTCAAACACAATAAAAATATCTGGAGAGAGGTTTAAAAGGAGCGATGTGTGCCCGAGAGCTTCGCCTACACATACAGTAGGTTTGCTGCCAGTGAAGCCTTATCTTGTCCCTGATTTGACAGACCTTAGGAAGGGAAGAACTGAGCCATACAAGAGGTGCCAGTCAAACACAGCACCTATGTAGATGCTGCATGCACAGGCCTTACGTCTCTTTATTTTTCATCTCTCATAGTCCTCCCCCTGCATGACCAAAACAAGTCCGATTGATAAGGAATGCTTAGCCGCTTGCTATTGCCACTCACGGCTTCGTTCCTTGTGGGCCTGTGGACAAAGGACCAATGCTTAATCTCGCAAACAGGCATGTAGATACTTTGCAAGGTCACACCTGTTATTTCCTGATAAAAAAACAGGGGTAGGACACGGAGAAGCAAAGCTCTGTGAAGCCATCAGCAGTGGTGCTGGCAACAGCCGTGACAGCCAAGCTTGACTGTTCCCACTGATAAAGGCATCCATTCCAGCACACAGCTGGAAAAGCAACATTCTCAACAAACCATGACATTAGTTGAATGCTGTACCTCTGTCCCTCAAAATAAGAGGGGAGCTTGGATAATTAGAGCAGACACACTGGTGTGTGGGATGACTCCAAGTCCAACTTCAATGCTTTTCCCAGAGTAATTACCGCAGGTAGGCTGATGGCTGCTCCATCAGTTGATGGATTTCAACAGTTGTAGAGCAGGACTCCACAGCAGTTCTGGCAGAGGTGCTGCTCGTGATGAGGCCTTAGGGGAGAGGTCTGACCTCGAGACAGCTCTAATAATGTGCCGTCCTACTGACAACTAAAAGGAACAATGACAAGGCACCTTGAGCCGGTGATAATGACAAACTGCATTGCACAGGTCAGCCATTTCTTTATCAATCGAGGAGTGTCAGTTTGACAGCTGGAGTGGTTCGGTCACACATTCATCACCATCTTATTTTGGAGTGACGGAAATCATACGCATAACCTATGCCTTGTCGTAGACCATCGCAAAAGATGCAAGGAACAAAATGGAAAATGCAAATAAAATAGAGAGCAGATTTACTTTGAGAGTTGTTTGTTTGCAGAAAGTGTAAATTAATCAAATTTCATATCTTGTATTTTTTTTTATCAACTTCAGTATGGTGTAGTTTGCATTTCAAGTCTGCAACAAATTCTAAAAAAAATGTTGGTTAATGGGCAATTTAATACTATTAAGGAGGTGAATGAAAATACTGTTGAGTTGTTTAAAACAGGTGACTGTAATCCTGACTTGCTACAAAACCTGTATCCACAACAGGAGCAACGATGGGCAAAGTCACAAGACAACTATTTGAATGTTTAAAAACAATGTTCCCTAAAGAAGTGTTGGAAGGGATTTGCTTATTTCAGATTTTACAGTGTATTATAGCTATATTATAGCTACATAGCTACAGTGTATTATAGCTGTATATAAACTGGATAGACCCCTGCCTTTCGCCTACTATGCGTCAGGATAGGCTCCGACAGACCCCCGTGCCCCGGAAACGGATAAAGCGGGTATAGATAATGGATGGATGGATGGAACGATTGAAGGAATCTGGGGGAATTTCAGTGCAATTCCTACATTGGACACACTCGATGATTCTGGACCAAAAACCAATGATGTAACACCTTTGCCAACCTTGTCCGATGTCAACATTTATGGTTAAGGGTCTGTACACTGCTTTGGACCAAAGATGCAAAGGAACCATTCTGTTATCAGCAACATGTCCAAAAGCCAGGTTGTGCAATGGTATGGGGTGGCATCAGTGCCCCTGATAGAGACCACTTAAACTTCTGTGGTGCCAGCATTAATGAAGAAAAGCACATTAAGATTTTAGGGCAACAAATGTTGTCTACAAGAGCGCATCATTTCCAGGGACATGCATACATTTTTCAGCACAGGGAAAATCAAATTCTGCACACACTTGATGAAATGAAAGAGGAGGATACAGACACTGATCTGCCTGCCTTCAGTCTTGGCCTGTCCCCAAAGTTCCTGGACTTTGTTGCACACCTTAAGACACGCTTGCCGTGAGCATTGGACAGGAAAAAAAGTCAAACATAAAATACCTTATGACCATGCAGTCTGCAAAGAAATGCAAAAGCCTGGTGAACGGAACACACTCGCACACACCTATGCACTCATAAAAAAATCAACAAAAAAACCCTCTGTTAAAAGATTAAAATGCAGATATATATAGCTCTTAGGTTCTACCAAACTTGGTAATAACCATTAATATATGTGCAAACAAAGAGAAAAAACAAAAAAAGAAATACAAAAGCCTATGTAAATGTAAATGTGAGAATACTGCATTTCTTTTCTTCTTTTTTGTGCTTTTTCTTATTCAGGCTGGTATGTTATAAATCTCACTTTTACCTGCTCAAAAGGAACTACGCCTGCGTGACGCTGATGTTCTGTCATTAATGTAAGAACATTTCACAATAACAATTACACTGAAAATAAATTCTTTAGTTAAACACATCCTGACAAATCAATTGAAATGTCGACTAATAGACTTTTGAATGTGTCAGTTTACCTCTGACCAGCGGGAGTGACGGGTACCCTCCACCCTTTGATCTGGCTCAGTTCCATGTCTGACACCTCAATCTGAAGGGGGAGGCGAGGAATCCACACGCTGAGCTCCAGCTGAGCGCTGAGGTATCCGTAAGTGAAATTCACTAACATCTTCACCTTGCCCTTCATTTCTTTGCCATTCACAAAGACGTAGTCGCACCTGTCAGACACCTGTGTGGGAGGAGACGGAAGGATTAAAAGTGGGAGCATTTCTGTGCAACACAGCTGAAGTAGAAAACTTCAAAGAGCACTGATAACTTTTAGACCCAAGATCGTCATCGAATGATTTACAACATGTATATTATTGTTTCCATACAAATGTTTAGATTCATATATTTTCATTTTCTCTGTGTATATAAAAGAGTCAAATGGCATATGATGTGGGATTAGAATTTTGCATTTTGAAACACAAAGCATCTTCGGATACGCTGCTTCTTTTAGAAATCTTTTAGAAGTCTTTTAGAAGTCTTTTAGAAGTCGCAGAACGCCAGTCCGTCCTTTTACTGGCCCATCATACACAGTTGTCCATAGAGTTGGACAAACTTTGTTTTCAGAAACATACTTCTTTTTTATTCCTCTATTCATTTACTAGCATTTTTTGGTTCCAACTTCA